>OX104060.1:67557034-67609417 GCA_944474145.2 Dicrocoelium dendriticum | reverse complement strand
CTCTTTGATTGTTTGCGTCACAGCTCAGCTGTTTGTTGACCTATTCTGTGCCACCGTAGGACCCGCAGGTAGCTGAAGCCTTATTTCGAACTTTATTGCTGGCCATTCATCTCTCCTAGCGCGCCGTTATCACGTCGTCTGTCTTACTCGCGTTTACTTGACATGTAGTCAAAGTCCTTAATGATATGGTTGAATCAGCCACTGATACCTCCATTCCTTTAGCCACTATCTCTGCTCTGCGGCAGCTGTTTGCTGTATGCTCTATTCAACTTTGGGAATACTCCTTAGCTTGCTAGGCGTCAGTCCTTCTGTAGATTGCTTATTCTCCTGGTATAGTTTTTTCACAGCTCAGCTGGTTTGCTGTCCGATCCTTTGACACGGTTGTTATTCATTGGCACCTCGAATGATTAACCCAACAGGCACCCTTGTCCACTGATACCCGGTCCAGTATCGATATCTTCTAATCGTCTTACCTACAACACTTAGTCTTCCTTTGATATCCATTTAATCTTAGCCTGTTGCCAATATGCTCAGCTTCCTATATTCATACACCTATGTACATTGTAGTTATGGTGTATTAGGTAACCCTTATCCTGTGAGCATATATAAATACGGCCACATCGTCACTGTCCTTGGGTTTCCGATAACAACCAATCGTGACTACACATCCACTTTCTAGTCTCAGGTAGAATTCGAACATTGTCAGCTTACACCTCATGAATATCTTACCGGAATCCTGCTCTTCATCCCTATGCACATGAAAGTATTCTACCCATCAGGCCATGCCTTCCCCATAAGTAAATACATCTTTAGCGTAATATCTGATACACCTTGTACACTAGTTGTCTCAAATAAATGTCTTAATGTAGGATTTTGATCAAACGCTAGGTACGTCGACTGTTCCTTTTCGGTCTTCTCTCGGCTCGTTCCTCTCTCTCTTTTCTCTGAGGTCGTGAACATCTGAGGGATTCGGGATTGAACTGAGGAACTGCCTCCGTCTGGGATGGGACGAAATAACCAACAAGTACTTACCTGGACCATGGCCTCACTTCCACTCTAACTATTTGCACCCAAGCACCGATGTCCAGTGAGGGTAGCTGGACACGAATTCTTCGCTCCCCGGCAAATATACATAATCAGAGATGACTTCATGTGGTTCTGCAAAGGATCAACACATTATATTCAATAAGAATGTTTAGTACCCGACCTGCCAACGGACAGGACCCAGGAACGCAATAGACAACCAGTTATTGCATCAACCAGCGGAAAAAATGGGACGCAACCTGACTGCGAATAACCGAGCAAACAGACTTTCAACAAGAAACATAGCCAGTTACAATTTGCCATTCAATGGATTGGTGGCAGTGTTCCAGGACGTGGTGGGCTTTCGCCTGGCAAGCGTTCTCCCTACAAAAAGCCACAAATGTCCGTTTAACAACACTGCAACGTGGCGGATGTGACTCGCCACCGAATAAAGTCACAGCCCATAACTTTACACTTGCAGGTCAAATAGCGTCACAATTCTACATAGGATCGTTACACTGGGACTTCTACATCTGTATATACTGTTGTCGTTTTACATCCTACCATACGTTGCCCTTTTCCTTCCTTGTGTGCGGGCTCTTCCATTACGTTTCAGTGGATCATTCAGGTTTCTCAATCTCTTATTAGCTGAGGTCCCGTATCTCATGACAGCCAACTTATTGTTTCGCATTTTCAACGTTGTACAGTTCCAATCATGGATATATGAACAATTTTCTGCGTTACCGTTACAATTGCCTTATAATGTTTGTACCGTTGTACATATCTGATCATGCCTCCATGAGCGTGCCTCGCATAGTCGAGAATAAAATATTTATTTATTTATTTATTTATAACGCAAGCAGAGAAGATAACGGAAAACAAGTGGGAGCTGGTTGTTCACCCACCATTACGCATTACGTATGATAGGCTTTGGAGCCAGGTAAAGGTTAAAATTACGTACGAACGGCCAATGAAAGAAGAAGTGGTGGTCAAAATAGCTGGGTGTCTAGCTTTCCAGGTGACAGGGGCCTCACTGCCGCATGGTTAGCTTTTTGCCAGAGAAAGGGAATCCGGAAAGATTGTTGTGCAAGCATAAAGGATTGAAGAAAAGGATCTGGTTTTCATAATGCCTGTCTACCAGCGTTTCCGATAGTGATAGGCATACGTATAGCTCAGATAAAACTAAATGTACGGGCCAAGAAGGCTTAATTGGAGAGTAAATGCCTGAATATAGGTTATGGTGATATTGCCTTCGAGGTGGGTGGGCGGCCCTGTTATATAATCAGCGGTGTAAAGTAGCGAGTACGTAAACCTAGGGGAGGGCATCGGTTATTGGCAACTAGTAGATGCCAATTACGTAATCTAGTAGCAATACCTATAAAGCAGGCAATTTATACGACTATTTTAGACAGATAAATGGTAACTTACGGGAGCACCATATTTGTGGACAACAACGCTAGAACCTACCATTTCACAAGAAGCTTAATGTTGTTAAAATGTTTTTAGTAGACATGACTCATGGGTCACAAGTATAAGTATTCGCAAGAGACCAAGTGGACTAGGTATTTGGAAAATACTAAGGGGTAAAGATGGAAACGAAGGAACCAAAGTGTAGAAGAGAAGGGAGAAGTGAAGTAAAGTTTGTCCGTTCGGATTGCTTCCCCATTGCTATGCAATATCCTACCTGGTCAGTGCCTACAGGCTTACGATGCTCCCATTCAATAGTACAAGGCTGCTTTACGTGCTGATCTGTTGAGCAGTAAGAACTGGACGTCGAGAAGGAGCTTTCAAAGGGTTTGAGCTACCGATTAGTGTTTCCAGGTTGCCTTTGCGGTAGCGTCTACTATTTCAAGACTTCCTATTTAACTAAGTGTCGGTGGGAGCCAGTAAAGCGCTCAGCTACTACTGGGGTAGGCTGAATACCTTTTGTGGTCGGATTAGCAGTCCTAACATCTGTAAGATGCGTGCAACTGATCGGGCCAAGATCTCTCACGTAGTATGACAGGGACCGCAAATTATGGGAGGACCTGTGAGCCAAAGATGCTCCTGTCATGAAGCCTAGTTGAGCGCAATACAAAGTTGCGCCAGAGCTGACCAAAATGTGATCTATGCCCCACCGGGGCCGGTCTCAAAAAGGTTGTCATCAGAATCACAGATGTTGAAAAGGCGTCTTATGTTATCCAGGCACATAAACTTTCGTACCTCCTGCTTGAAAGTCTGTGGATTGTGAATCTCCCGCAGCTGTGAAGGTAATTTGTTCCAGATATTTACATAAGCGACAAGGAAGAAACGTGAACGTAGTTTCTTCCTCGCTGGCAGCGGGGCAACTGTGCAGTGCTTGTTTCGGAGGTTGAATTCTGATCCTCTTCTCAGTGTCAGGCTGGGGATATCACTGTGCACCGCTTGGTATATTAACTTATGTAAGAAGCACAGGTTTAAGATAATGCGCTGCAGCCATAGAGGCTGGAGTTTGAGATGGTTACACCTCTGTAGGTAACTAAGCGCTAGGCCTTGTGGGGCTACTATTTTGGTAAACCGCCGCTGAGCCTTTTCGAGCAATATGCGGTCTGATTTCCGCAAATTACTGAAGATGAAGGGGCAGTATTCCAGCTGCGGACGAACACGACTGCGGTAAAGCTCCAACCGTGCTTCAGCCGAGTTAATGTGGCGGCCTATGTGGAAGACCATTCTGCGTGCTTTTGCTACCTGATACTGCACATTCTCTGAAAAGTTGAGGGTCATAGAATAGCGAATACCTAGGTCAGTAGCTAACGCTTTTAGTTGGATGGGCGTACCATTCAACGTAAACGTACCATCCGATATGGAGCATTTGTGGGTCAGAATACTAGATTTATCAGCAGAGAATGTCATTTGCCAATTTTGACACCACGACTCTAAGGTCTTCAGGTCTTCACGGATCTCTTGTATTGCGGATACGTTAGCGCTTGGTGGGAAGACATATACGACCTTTATATCGTCGGCAAAGAGGAATGGGCGACCATGGCGCAGGCTGCTACAGATGTCGTTCACATAAATCAAAAACAGGTTGGTCCAAGCACGCTGCCTTGCACAACACCGCTGGAAACTGTGACAGGGATGGACTCAAAGTGTGCTACCTTCACGGACTGCGTACGCCCGGTTAGGTAGGATTTAAGCCAGTCAAGCAGAGGGGTGACTACACCGTAAGCCTTGAGCTTATGTAATAGGCGTTTATGGGGGACCCTATCGAACGCCTTCTGCATATCGATGTATAGCGTAATAATCGCCAGACCTGAATCAATCGCGCCAGTGACCAGGTTGAGAAAATCAAGCTGGCAGGTTGCGCAGGATCGTGCGCTTAGAAAACCATGCTGTGACCTGCAAACGTGTCCTCCTGCATTCAAGCAGGCCATAAACGCATGCTTAACCGATTTCTCCATCACACGTGAGAGAATAGATGTGTGGTTTTTGGGTCGGTAGTTGCTGACTTCCTGTACGGAGCCACCTTTATGGCGCAGTGTGATGACAGAGTGCTTCCAAGCCGATGGGTATTGGCCCTTCTCCATAGAGAGCGTGAAGAGTTTCAAGAGGAGTATGTAAAGGTCATCGCCCCTTTTCTTAAGTAGTATGGGTGGAATTCCATCAGGACCAAGTTTGGTGGATTGTTTTATGGTTTTGATAGCGGAACGGATTCCTTTTAGATCAAAGTGAACCGTGGAGAGCAGCTGGTTTGTGGACACATTCAGCTCAGTAGTGACCGGAGACAGTGCTTCACACCGGGACTCTTTAAAGTAAGTGTTGAACATCTCAAATATGGTCCGTGGATCTTCACTTGCTTTGCAAGGGCCGACGCGTATGGAAGTGATCTTTGCTCCATAATGAGGAGTGCGAGAACGCAGCAGCCAGCTGAGGTGCTTGGCTTTGGTTGCACTGGCCATGGCTGCTCTTTCTTGGGATGTTTTAATCAATACAGACCTGGACGATAGCTGGCTCGCAATCTCGTTGGCTCTCAGCACATGCGCAAAGTTGAACGTCTTGTAGTAGGAACGTCGTAGTTGTCTCAAGCTTGCATGCAGCTTAGTTTGCTTCCTAATTTTCCTGAACTTTTATTAAAAGGAGTAAATAGAGCCAATAGGTCTAGACAATAGTGCAGTTCGCTATAAAATATTGCGGTCGATTGCTCCAGGGAGTCGGACAGAAAGAACTGTTCCCAGTTCCTTGCTTGAATAATCGTGGCAAATGTGGGCCAGTCTATGGAGCTTATCGGCCGGTATATCTCAATGGCCTCTGATCTACTCGTACAGATTGCCGGGATGTTTGCAAACAGCGAGCAGTATACCACTCTGTGGTCGCTCCCCGGAAATTCTAGGCCTACAGACGCACGTATATTGGATTTACCCAGTGTAAATATCAGGTTTAACAGGTGTTTAGACCTGGTCGTATAAAGACGTATGGAGAGTACCTGCTGTTACACATTTGTTCGTATTACTTAAAGCTTGACCACATCACCACTGCCCGGATTAAGTCTGATGATTAACAGTGAAATGGGAAGCAGTGATTACAGTACCAGCTAGGTGTTACCTCTGAAAGTGTACAACAGAAGAATGCTAACAGTGCTGCGCCTCATCTTGAAAACAAACACTTACAAACAATCTGGTCTACCACTATCTTAGCCACAAGGTGTCGCAACTGCAACGCAACATATGTGCCGATGGACGATGCTTGCAGTCCACGGCTATGGAGGTCATACAACTTTGCAAATGCCCGACATAAGTTGTAAGCACTGCAGTCGTCCATGTGGAGTACAGATTGAAGCACATATGGGTTGTTACCAACCACAAGTACGTGGTTTGGAAAACAAGGAGTACAAAATACACGATTCATAGCAAGTTCCGGCTACTTTGTACGAATCACAAATAAATAAATAAATAGTATATTCTCTGTAAAACGAGACACACCTCTAAAAGGCACGATCAAATATGCATACAAGCACAGCATCTTTGGAATATTAAAAAATTTCGTTACAATGAAAGGAATAAATGAAAAGATGTAGTCCATAAGAGCGAGCATATTGTCAGGTAATAGTCAGACCAAGGATCATAATGGCGCCGTGGCGCGCAAAAACTATTGCGTCAAGATACAAGTGGGGGGTAAATTTGACATGTTGAGATCCATGAGCACAGGAGCCCGAACAAGGTTTAGTGCAATCAATGACCATTACGAAGCCGGGATGATCGGTACTCCACTGAAGCATTCTTCATAGTAAAATCAGTTGCACAGGTTCGATGTTGGAGGCTGAGGACCGCGTCAGTGGGAAATGTATAGCAGAGACTTTATTTTGTGGCGAGTCACATCCGCCACGTTGCCGTGTTGTTAAGCGGACATTTGTGGCTTTTTATAGGGAGAACGCTTGCCAGGCGAAAACCCACCACGTCCTGGAACACTGTCGTAGCTTCCTTTGAACTGTAGTGCTAGTCGGCTGTACATCGTATAGACCGATTTTGCACTCTATTATTCGCAGTCAGTTGACAGCCAAAATTTTTCGTTGGTGGGCCAAATGGCTTAGTACTGAACCGGCAATAGTCGTTGAAGCCGGCCAATGATGTAAAAGAGTCGCAGAGTCGAATGATAATGATGCGGGTGATTAAACATATTGTTAATAGAGGCCGGCTTTTTCTGTTATATTGTCCGGCTCGCAACCCGTGTCCAGCTATCCATGCTGGACTTGTCATAGGGACGGTGAGTGCAGTTTTTTCTTGTGTCTGAATATGTCCAAAACAGGAATAGATGCTATTCTCCGCGAAGTGGACAAGTATTTCCTTCAAATGTAAGTGTAATTGTCTCCATAACCAAGTGAGAGCTCCAGGAAAAATCATCAGAAAAGCCGCTTATGCGCGCGCAGTGCTGTCCGTGAAATGACATCAGAAAAGCTCCAGGTGACTGGAGAATCGGAATGTTTGAGGCAGTGAATGTAATCACGCCAGAATTGTCAGTCTCAGGTTGTGGAACAGTGGATCCATGTAAATACATTATTCCAGGTGAGTAAATTGTTCTACTTTGAGTACGAGGCGAGCTAAACCCATTTGTTTAGACCCCGTGGTGGTAGCTTCTCCAGAATGGCGGAAAGAGCTCCATTTGGAACGATGTGTGGGTTCTTTATCACCCGGAGAAAAGAACAAGCATGTAAACCAGCTGACTATTGAAAGTGGGTCGACTATTCCCAGTGAATAAACCTTCTTGTTTGGGCGGATATATCTGTGGAAAACTCGAGAGAAAACGGGCAACGGACAAGAGGCAGCCAAACAGAAAGACAGCAACGAAGCAGGAAGCACAAACACAGACTGGTGGCGCGCAACGGTGCATATGATACATTAAAATTTATGTAATTTTGTTTAGTATACATGATTTGCAAGCGCGTTCTTTACATCACGTCGCTGGTGTGCCTCAGACTACAACTACTAGGTAGAAAGAAGGGTATAACAAAGCGTGTAGACAACGTTAAGCGATTAATATGATTATTGGAGAGTAACAGGTAAACCGATGATGATGACAGCAGACCGAATGCGAGCGTCATCTTAGGTGAAACTAAGGACAACAAGGTTGAGACCGAATGCGGGAGCAACATAGGTAAAGCAACGTTCCAAGAAGAAAAGGAAATTTAAGGAATCAGCTATGAGCGGAAGAATGCCCAAGGAAGAGGATTCCTCAAATTGGAAGTCAGCTGGCTGCGCAGCTATTTCCGCGCATGTGCGCGTGAGTTGCGCCGTAGCATTACCAGCATTGTGTAGCATACGCTCTAGCAAATATATTTATGACTCGAACGGAAAAGCAGCGAAGTCATCCAACAGTCCGTGTTGTTTAACATGTAGCACTAAATGCACTAAGAAATGAAGGTTGTAACTCATCCATCATGTAGACAGTAATAATTTCACACAAGTTTCTATGCATCACCTGCGACATCTATGTGAGTTTTGACGAGCACAGGGTGGGATTTGAGGTAAATAGTTAAAGGTACCTCAATGAAGTTTTCGCAGTATAACGGTGTCATTATGGGTTGAAGCAGTGCAGGCCCTGCGTACAAAATAAACTGTCGGCACACCTTAACTTTTCAGCAGCTATAAATGCCAACGCTCCGGCAACGCCTACTGAAATCTCCTGAAATCTCACCCGCATATGCTCATTCAATCTTCCGAGGCCCACCCCTTCGACAAGTCTTTGCCGTTTTGGGTTCGGCGTTGACCAGAACGAAAGCATGTGGTGCAAAACCTAAACACACCTCGTGCAATTAATCCGCTGGGAATGTAGCAACCATACCTATTGAAAGTAACTCAACTGGCTATAGTTCTGGTCACGATTCGTTAATGTGTGGACGACAATCATTTGGTGGAAAAGTCACTTTGCACACACTTGGCGCAACTACCATAATCGGAATGCCTTTTAGTTCTTTTAAAAGCAGCACGCGCAGGCAAGTCACATATGACAGCAGGTAAGTGCACCATGGTGGGCGCTGTATTGCAGGGTAAACGCGAAACAGTGGAAAAGGATCCCATAATTCATGTATAATGGGAGCCTGGAAGGCATGTGCACTATGCGGCTTTCCTGAGCCTCTATACAAATCAACGTTGAAGGGGCCGACGCATTTGGGGTTATCACTCTGCACAAAATGGGTCATATGAGTAAAGTTAATGAGATGAAGTGGCTAAAGCTATCCATGTGTAAGTGAATGAAACGTACGTCTTTTGGAAGAGTACACTTTCCACGGGTATAGTACAAAGCCCATTACGTACTCCCAAATGTCCGTACATCCCAGGAGGCACAGAGCCTATTACTTTATCCCTTGGAGTTCACAGCAGCGCTCTGTAGTTCTTTGACAATGCAGGCGGAAATGGCCTAAGCAGAAGTACTAATCTATTTACAGAAGCTGCAGATGGTCGTTTGCTCCAAACCCAAAATCTTCCACGTGTGTTTCGTACGACGGAACAGTATCCATGGGCAACGCAGTCTCCCCTGTTAATGCATTGCCCAAAACCTAAACTTATATACATTAACATGTAAAACTCTCACGTATGTGCGCACTCACCTTATCATCAGGCGCTACTGAGACAGTTGCAAGCGAGTCAGAGTCAGAAGCAACAGCAAGCACATTATCTGCACATAAACTGAACAATACACCGTTTTCGCCTTAGACATAGGTACCAGAGCAGTGGCATTTGTGACAGCATCTACAAAATCCTGATTCCCACATAAGTCTAACCTACGGCGCAACTGTCGCTGCGAAAACATTTTACAACCGCTTTGATGGTAAAATATACAAACACCTACAGTATGTTTGTGGAGCACATATAGCTAATGACAATGCACCTGTAAATCTACCACCGACGCACAGCGAACCTACGATGAAAATGATCGGAGCGAAGTATTCTGGAAAACTGCTTCCAAAGCAAGTTGGTGACAAAGTAGTCAAATTTCCGCACACCCCAAAACGAGGGATTCAGATGCATTAAAAAAATCTTTTCACCTTTTATGACATGCAGAAATACAGAAATATACAATTATTTATAACTATACTTAATTGACGTTCTAAACTTTGGTGCTAATTTGACATAAACTGGAAACCCAAGTGTAACTCTGAAACGTGAGGACTTACGATTTCCAAGAGATTTATGACGATTTTTCATCGTTGAAAGCTAGGTGAGCGGCAGACGGTACCGTTGAAGCTCTGTCGACTGTGATTAGCACACACACGACACGTACTACAGTTGTAATTGTATAGCAGCCGTGGGAGCGTATCCAAAGTGGTACCTGAGTTTATTTGCTCCCGGTCCGCAAACAAGCTTTTGATGATGGGCGACTGCAACCTCCCGGTGGTCCGCTGGGCAGATCATTCTTGCGACACAGCGTCGCGCACATTCTGCGCTGATCTACTTGAGCTTACCCCTAAGCACCGTTGCAACAGTTTGTATAGCTTTGGTCACACGCTATATCCGATACCCAAGTTTAAATGGCCACCCATTGGAGTGCGGCAGAACACACGAAAATAGGTTAAAAAGTGGTTATTAGAAGGTTGCTAAATCTTAAAGCTAAAACTAAAGACACTGGAAGATGACTTGCTAGGGAGTGTGGTAGGATGCTGAATGTGATCCGGGAACTGACGTGCCTTTCGTAGTCTGCGTACAACGTCCGGATGTTGTCAGTGTGTCACATAGGAACACGTGCACCATACAAATATATAAACCATTTACCGCCCTAATACATGAGAATACTATGATTTCATAGCTGTCTAGCCGAACAACCTCCTTGTGGTGCCAGCTGGGTGGTTCGGGTTTAACCCGTTTCAGCAAATAGTTCGGCGGCAGGGTTCCAGGACGTGGTGGATTTTCGCCTGGCAAGCGTTCTCCCTATAAAAAGCCACAAATGTCTGCTTATCAACACTGTGACGTGGCGGATGTGACTCGCCACAAAATAAAGTCACTGGCCCGTGGATATCCGGAAAGTGCTATCCAACCCAAGGACATCAATCGCTTATGCTCACATTCCTGACGACAACAAACACTCAAAAATTCTGCGGCACATTCAAAGACACAAGCTACATTCATACACAATTACATACGCATATACCCCCATACACTTACAAATATTGTTATGCCAAACATGTACTTTTGTACGTTATTGATCACACTGTTAGCTAAACATGATCATGCCTGTAAAGGTGTGTCTCGCATGGTCGAGAATAAAAGTTTATTTATTTATTTATTATTTAAGGATTGATTTACCCACCAATCGGAGGAATCTCCAGGTCACTACGCAGTCCCTCCTAAACGGGAAACCGTTGGTGGCACTTCCATCTACGGGAGGACCGTCAGTAGCCAGCCAGCCTTCTGCGGACCAAGTGGTGAGAACTGATGCAGATGCTGGGGAGCGCTGGTGCGATCGGACCCTAAGACGCTCCCACCAGTGTCTTCCCTGAAGGTGCAAAATCACAAAATGGAGGAAGTTCTTGAGAGTCAAAGGTTAGCAACCTCTTGAACGTCAAATGTTTGCTCGTGAACGCCAATTGTTCGCTTTAAGTTCATACTCTCCGGATCACACATGAAAGGAAAACAAAATGGGTAGCGTGACGATGGTGGCGAGCAAACGGGAAAGTGGCACTTACCGAATGGCGAAGCACCGACAAAAAATATGTTTTGGGCTTTCAAAAGGTTTTATTGATTTTTGGATTTTTATAACGCTTTAGTCGCTTTTGGTTTCCACAACGGGAAAGAAGCGGAAGGAAAGCTAAGCTTTCAAATACGCTGGCCAGTGAACTCGCTTACCTGCGGTTCAGGTTCCTATATTGTCCACTTAGGCGGTCTGTCGGATCGTGTGGCTGGGGGAGTGGATGGGGATTTTGTGCCAGGGTCGGGGGAAATCTTTGGAGCTGATGTAAAAGCCCCAGATGCTTTGTTCTCCTTGGAGGCAGCAGCGTTAGGGGAAGGTGTATCTTCCGTCATAGACTGCATTGATTCTCCTGGGAATGAACAGACATCTTCGTCGACCTCCGGTTCCATGTGGGCGACCTTGGGGCGCTTAATGGTAACGGCGTCAGGCTTGACGTATCGGTCATTGATAAATACGCGGTCTTTACGTTGCAGAACCTTGAAAGGACCTTCATAGGGTCGCTCAAGTGGTCTACGGGGACCAACAACACGGAGGAAAACAAACGGGCAGTGTTGATGATCTTGAGGCACCAATGATTTATGCTGTTGTTTTCTGGTGTCAGTAAACTTTACCTGACGCATGCTTGTGGCTGGCTGCCGAGTGTAGTTCGCTTCATAACGGGAACTCTGGGACTCTCGGAAAAAAAGTGCTCAGGCAAACGTAGGGGTTGTTGTTCGGCGCTGGAGGTAGGCAGATCGGACTTGAGGGAGGATCGGATGCAAAACCACAAATGTCCGCTTAACAGCACTGCAACGTGGCGGATGTGACTCGCCACAAAATAAAGTCACAGCTAAGCATTTCACACTGACGCAGTCCTCAGCCTTCTACATCCAACCTGTGCAACTGATTTTGCTATGAAGAATGCTTTGTTGGAGCACAGATCATCCCGATTTCGTAATGGTTGCTGGTTGCAACAAAACCTTGTTTAGGCTCCTGTGCACACGGATCACCACCTGGTGAAATTACCCCCAACTTGTGTTTTGACGGAGTTTTGCGCGCCACAGCGTTATAATGTCCCTTGGTCTGATTATTGCCTGACAATATGCTCACTCATATGGACTACATCTTTTCTTTTATACCTTTCATTAAAACGAAAGATTTTAACATTCCAAAGAAGCTATGCTTGTATGCATATTTGATCGTGCCTTTAAAGGTGTGTCTCGTTTTACCAAGGATATACCATTTATTTATTTATTTATTTAAGAAGTATCATGGGCGGAGCTTCAGTCCAACTCAGTGCATGGCGGCGCTGAGTAAAGCTTTCAACTGTCGGTGCAAACGTTCGACCATGCCGTTTGCCTGTTAATGATAGGCCGTATTACGAGTGCGCCGGCATCCAGTGACCTAAAGAAGGTCGTTAAAAGTCGAAGGTTCGACTTGCGGACCGCTGTCGGTAGTCACTGTGGCTAGACAGCCATGTGAAACGATCAGACGCTCTACAAAAGCACGTGTAACGGTTTCCGCAGCTACATCAGGAACGGGGACGTCTTCAGACCAAAGGGTGGAACGATCGATCGTGGTCAAAATGTAGACCATTCCTTTGGACGGAGCCAACGGTCCAACTAACTCGAGATGGAGATGAGCGAATTGCGTTATAACGGGTGGGTTACGACCATGTGGAGCGGCCGCGTGCCGCTGGATTTGGCTTGCTGGCAAGTGAGACCATTGCGTGCCCAACGCTTAAGCTCTGGTTGAATCCCAGGCCAAATATACCCATCGGATATGAGTTTGACCGTGGCTTTAATACCTGGACGTGGAATACTGTGAAGCGTATCAAACATAAAACGACGAATGTTTTCAGGAACGGCGGATCATGGTCATCCCGTAGACTTGGCGCACAAGATTGCGCCATCGGGTGATGGCAGAGGGTGTTTGGATGACTTCAGAGAAGAATCGAAAAGCTCCGTAAAACTTTGGTCAGTTGATTGTGCAGCACTCATGGCAAATAGATCAATTAGCTGTTGGGAGAGGATCATTGCGGACACTATTGACAGAGCAGCAGTGACAACATTCTTTTGACCAGAAATGGGTTGGAGTATTGTCGAACATTTGGCGATGAAATCCAGCTGATGTACCCCACGCGGTGAGTGTCGAGCTAATTGATTTAGAAAGGCAAACGTCAATGGCCTATGGTCAGTGAAAAGCACTAAGTGATTACCTTCGTGGACATGTCGGAAGTGTCGGATCGTCCGGTTAAGCGCCAGCAGTTCTCGGCCGAACGTGCTGTATTTAAGTTCTCTGGTTGCAAGCGTCTCGAATAGAAAGCAAGTGGCTACTAACATCCATTAGTCATCTGTTGTAAGGTCGTGCCCATAGCGGCGTTCGATGCATCGAAGGCGATTCTAAGCGGCGCTTTGGCGTCAAAATGATGAAGCATAGCGGAGGCGGTTAATGCATCTTTACTGGCGTTGAATTCTTCCATAGCGGCGGGGGTAAATTCTACATCGCCGTTCGTGCGACGACGGAGTAGGTCCGCTAGCGGGTTGAGGAAGTCAGCGCTATGCGGAAGAAATTGTCGACAGTAAATTATAATGCGGTTAAAACGGCGAATGGCAGCTACCGTTTTCGGAAGCGGAAGGTCACGGGTAGCTTGGACTTGGTGTCCAAAGGCCGTTAGCCATGTTGATCAAAGGGATGGAAAAGGAACTCTATAAACGGCTGCTGAAAGGTACACTTGTCTACATTGTAAGTGATAATATTGGCAGCGAGTCTTGCGAAGAGAAGTTTGAAGTGCTGTCGATGAGCGTCCTCGGGTGCGCTGGCTACTAAAATATCGTCGAGTTAAGGCTAGACAATGTCTAAGCCAAGGATGACATAATCTATAAAACGCTGAAATGTTTGCGCTGCTTTGCGCAAACAAACTGGCATGCGAAGAAATTCGAAAAAACCAAAAGGGCTAATGACGGCGGTTTTAGCTTTGTCTTCGTCGGCGACCGGGATCTGCTGGTAAGCGCGTACCAGCTCAATCTACGAAGCCACACGTGCACGTCGTAGGTTGGCCGTTATGTCCTGAATGTGCGGCATTGGATATCAGTCGGACATGGTTGCGTTGTTCAGAGCGCGGTAGGCGCAACATGGACGCCAGTCTCCTGACTTTTAGGCACCATGTGAAGCAGAGGGCCCACGGGCTATTTGAAGGTCTACCTATACCTAGTTCGAGCATGTGCACGAATTAGGCTGTAGCGATACTAAGTTAATCCGGTGTAAATCCTCTGGCCTTAGCGAAAACAGGCGGTCCTTTGGTAAAGATATGATGCTTCGCGGCTTCGGTTGCGGCGGGCATCAGAGTGACTGCACGGAAGACCTGTGAAAAACGATCTAGGAGCATTTGACAGATGAGTGGGCTCATCTGAGTCGCGTACGCGGGACTGACTGACTTAACATCGGTCAAAGTCCCAATGACAAAGAGAATCTTTAAACGGTCCACGAGACGGTGTTGCTTTGTATCTACAAGCAAGTCGTAGTGCTACAGAAATCGAGTCAAAGGATGGGTGCTTGAATGTATGTAATGCGAAATATCCATTTAAAAGATGGTCGGAAGTCAAGCTTGAGTGTGCGCGAGCTTTGACCATACATACGAATGATAGTTCCATTGGCTGCGCAATGTGCTAGTCACTTTCTCAGTAACTTCAATAGGATGGCATGGGATAGGGCTAACTTCAGCGCCTGTGTCAACGAGGTAGCGTAGTCCCGTTTTCTGGCCGGAAACGATGAAAAGGCGGCTGCCATGACCAACTACGTCTGTCGCCCTTGCGTGCTGGTCGGTCAATTCCCCTGTGTTTGGTGCTTAAATTAACAAGGGAAACGGCACGATCTGGCTTGCAGACCAAATCGCTTGTGGTACCAGCAATAGCTAGGCGGGGACTACGGAGAGGAGGGAGAACGGGTTCGGCATTTAAGACGAGATCGGCCGTTAGACACTTAAACTGCAAGGTCTGCGAGCCGTTTATTAGGCTCGGGAACCCGCGTCTTATGTTCCGCTAACGCATCATCAACGATCGATTAGACCTTCGAAACTCGAGCGTAAGATTCCCAAATACAGTCAGCGGTATCAGCTTAAAGGGACAATGGAGCATCCCCATTAGCGGAAAGAACGTGACACATCTCACAGGACAGTCGTTGTAACCACATCCGGAGAAAATTGTCATCTTCAGTAGTAATTTTTGCTAGGCTATGCAGTTTTCTTAACAACTGAGACGTCTTAAGGTCACCGAGTTGCGTTTCGCTTAAGTTTTGTCCCCCTTTTTAAGTCGGACAAGCCAGTTCTTTTCAAAACTGGTGTTAATGGTTTCATACGTTTGCTGATCCTCGGGCAGTTCTAGGTTGTCATCTAGGTCCTCGATAACCTGTGGAAGAAGCGCGGCTACGACGTGGTCGAACTTCGTCTAACCGGATTTAGTGCCGCCTAAAAGGAAATGTGACTCTACCAGCGAGAACCAGGCCTTAGCATTAGCCTCGCGAAAAGGAGGTACAAGGAAATGCACGATATTAACCTGGCGTCCGAAGCTGGATTTATTACCTTCATGGCGAAAATTACTGAGCCAGCAGAGTGGAAACCCAAAACTGAAATTATAGAACATTAGAAATGTAGACGAAAAATGCGGCGGAAGTTGAAAAGGAAAGTTCTTAAAAGACTCACAAAGAGTATCACCGATTATATGTCGGGTGTCCTTAATTATAAGTCGGGGTCACCAATTATAGCGCGTTTGTCTAACGCTATATCCGATACCCAGGTTTAAATGACCACCCAATGGAGTGGGGCAAAACACATGAAAATAGGTTGAAAAATGGTTATTAGAAGGTTGCTAAACCTTAAGATTAAATCGAACGACACCGGAAGATGACTAGTTAGGGAGTGTGGTTGTGTTCTGGATGCGATCCGAGAACCGACGTTCGTTTGGAAGTCCAATGACAAAGTCCTGACGTTATCAGTGTCTCACATAAGAACACGTTCACCATACAAACATGCAAACCACTTACTTCCCTAATGCATGAGAATACTATGATTTCATAGCATTTAGGATTGATTTACACATCAATCGGAGGAATCTCCAGGTACCTCTATCTTGACCTCCACACTAGGTACGCCCAAGTACCGTTTATCTTAGACGTAATATTTGCTAAGTCCGTCGATTTAGTTGGTGATGATACGTACGGGTTGCCACAAGCTTCCAATAATCTTGTTTGTTTGCTTTTTAGTTACACTCTGTCTTTATGTGCTAGAGGTCTTCACAGTGCTGGTCAGTTTGCAACCTTAAATCCCAGCTGGTGCTGATAGTACACATCCCGCCACCGTTAGGTCTCTGGCTGATACCCTTCAGTATCCTGCAGCGGAGATATTCAACCAGTCTCTTCAGGAACCCAAGCTGCCACGTGATTGGAAGGAGGCGACTATTGTTGCCATCCACAAGGGGGCTCTAAGTCGGTGCCTTTTAACTATAGACCCGTTAGTTTGATCAGCATGATGCTGAAGTGCTTGGAAAAGCTGCTAAGCACTAGGATCTGTGAGCACTTGACTGAGCATAATCTAATTAGAGCGGAAATGCATAGCTTTCTTAAAAATAGTCATGTCTTACCAAGTTATTGTGTTTTTTAAACGAGATTACCCGATGTCTTGATAATGGGATGTCGGTAGTGATGTGTTAGTTGGACTTCAGTAAAGCCTTAGACGCAGCGAATCTTCGATTTTTAATCGAGAAGCTGACCTGGTTTGGATTGCATCCTCAAATATTACTGTGGCTCTGAATTCTTACGTGGAAGGACTACAGAGTCAGAGTTGGGGAAGCGAGTTCTAGTGTTGGCTATGCCTACAGCCGTGTCCCCCAAGGTTGGGTACTGGGTTTTTGTTGTTTCTTATGTTTATAAATGACCAGGCACCTATTCTTGAGGACCCCTGCCATATCCGCAGGTGACGTGAAGCCAGTCAGTAGGGAAAACCGAGCGATATTGGCGAAGGACATAATCACTGTGGTGAATTGGGCGAGCCAATGGGATCTACCTCTGAATACCAATAAATGTCAACTAATGATCAATAGTGGCAACGGAATTGCAGCCCCTATCATTGCGGTATACTGATGAAGCCCGCGATCTAGGTGTCATCGTAACGAACAATTTTAAACCTTCGGCACAGTGTCGCCATGCTGCCAATAAAGCTCGACAAGAGTTATTTCGTCTAAGGAGGGAGCTGAGTAACACTAGAGCAGAAGTATTCTCGCCACTACATAAAACAGTGGTTAGGCCACATCTGAAGTATTGGCTTCAGGCCTGGGCACCGTACCTCCGGGGTGACATCATTTGTTTAGCAAAGATTCAGAAACGCGACCAGGATGATCAAAGTTCAACGAGAGAATTTGTGCGAATTTCGTCTACGTAGCTGGGGATTATTTTCCTTGAAACGGCGTAGGTTGTGAGGGGATTTGATAGAGACGTTTAAGACCGTTAAGGGGAATAGTGGTATTTATCCCACCCAACTGTTTAGTTGGCTATGTCAGACCATCGGCGCGGGCATCGCCTGAAGCTCAAGCTGCATGGAGCTCGTTTGGACATCAGGGCAAAGTATTTTACTAACCTAGTAGTTAACTTCTGGAATAAGCTTCCTACTGATTTAGTGGAGTCTGAGACTGTAGAAGCCTTCAAAAGGGGCTTAGATGAGTGTTGGTCTATCCTATTTTCAGAGATATGGTAATTGTACGGAAATATGTAGTGTACTTTGATGGTGACACATGAAGATGCAAGCTTGCCCTTGTTCCTGCTTCATTCCATTACAGAAGCAAGAAGTCAAACCAAAGTCGAAGTGCAGGGACCGCTTCACTTACCGGCACAAAAAATGGACACCCGTTAGGTGAAAGCCTCTATCGTCCGTTGGATCTGACCTGACCTTGACCCTACCAGAGTACTGTTGTGTCTCTCCCAAATACATGACACGCAGACTATCAAGCAATGAGAACCAAGGTTTTGGGTTTCCATTGTGATATCTCAGGTGATGATACTGTCCAGGTTGCAAGGGGTAAATTTAATTCCAAGTTCATAGCGTGCTTGTCGTGCTTCACCGCTCGAGGTTTTCTTTACTGAAGCCCTTGTTTGATAACAGTAGTTGAATATCTCTACATAGAAAATTTGGCTTTGTCAGTTTTTTTGTACTCTGAAAGTACTTAGAAGTGCCAACATACTCGGAATCTATTGTGTGCCTTCCTTTGTCACGACGTGGTTGTCGTGTTTCTCCGCTTGAATTTTCCTTCTCGGAAGCCTTTTGGGAAACAGTGTTGAATAACTCTGCGCATAAACTTCCAGTATACCAGCGCTTGAGGATCCTACATTGTTTACCTACCGTTCGTGGTTTTCTCCTCGAAATATTGGCCTCAGTTTGAAGACTTCAACGCAAAAGTTTCCGACCTTTGTCGATATCTCATTGATCGAGTACAAATCGGGTTGATATTTGACCGTGCGAAGCTGATCAATCCCTTGCTCCTGCAGTCTCTCCCAGCTCCATCGGAGAAGAGCTTTTGAAGGGAATTCTACAGAAATGCCTGTTTATTGCTTCGTTGCTAACTTTCTTGTTCTGGTGAGTCCAAATCTGGGCAAACGAATCACTCCGGGTTACATCTGATTGCTGCTTACGTTGTCTGCATTGTAGCCTACCGTACCCCGGTTTACGATCCTATTATCTGTTAAAGCTTTTTATCTTTCGTTATGGTAAATATATCCAGTTCCAAGTCGCCCTCGGAGCCATTAACCGATTCGTCAGCTGTTTGTGGTAAGGCGAGTTGCTCAGAACCAGTTACTGGTTCTGCTGGAGGCGTGCAATGTGTCCTCTGCAGTTCTTGATTCCATGAGGCTTGCACTGGGTTGGACAGACAGCAGTATATCCTCCTACAAAACAGCGATAATTTACCTTATAATTGCCCTGGTTGCGTGGCACAAAGCATATCGTCTAGTTCCAAATGACGAAGTTGGAACGCTTGTGAATAGAATGGGTACCCTTCTATCTTTGTTTAGTTCTTTAGAGGGGAAGGATGCTCAAATTGTTGTAAGCCTTGAACGTGCAGGCCTTCTCAGAACAAGCGTGCGTTCAGACGATTGCATAAATAGTAAGGATTCGAAGGATTCACCAACTCCTGAGGCGCTGCCTGAAGGTGGTAAACATCCTGGTGTTATTTTGAACTCAGTTGCGAGTGAGGAAGTTGTACAGACAAGTATATCTGCGGAGGCAAAGCGGCGCAAGATAAAGAAATCCATCAGTACAACCAAACCCAAGCTAAGAGATGTAACGGGGGCTCTGTCGATACGCCGTCCCCGGAAACGAAGGCAGAACACCCTTCCACCTCATTGCCGAAATCCTTCTCCGGTGCACCCGCTGTTCCTACTAAGGAGGATATGAACTCAAGCGCTGCGCCGGCCATTGCTACGGTGACGCGTGCCGTAAACACTCCTCGTCATAGTGATGCATTTACGGACAGCTGTGTTATCTTGAGGACTATCTCGGAGTCCTCTGCGACTCTTCCGAAAGCTCGCATGCTTGACTACCTTCATTGGTTCAGACTTTGAGTTCCTAAACTACTTTCACCAGGGTTTCCTGGGGTTACTGTTATAAATATAAATAAATATAAATATAGGTATATTCCTAGACAAGCTTTAGATGCTGTTCCTGCGTGGGATCAGATCAAATTGTACATAACGTCCATGCTCATGCATGGAGAAGAAATATCGTTAACAACTGCTTTTGATCTTGTTTATCTTTCCGAACAATAAAGCAGGGATAAATACAAACGTTTCGTAGGCCTCGACATTTTTGAAAGCAGTAGTTTGGGTCTCCATAGCTTATGTACGAATTCTGCGCTTTTCACCGGCTACCGCTGCTGTTAGAAAACTTACTAAATAAATAAATAAATAAATAAATAATTTATTCTCAGTTTCATAGAGACACACCAACGCAGGCATGATCAAGGTTTAAAAACCGACGTGTATCACGACGATACATTGGGTTCAAGCGTGTGTAGTTGAAACAGAGTCGGGAAGAGTTGATATGTTAGTCTAGTTGACTTGCCAGTTTGTAGTTGTGGGCTGTGACTTTATTCAGTGGCGAGTCACATCCGCCACGTCGCAGTGTTGTTAAACAGACATTTGTGGCTTTTTATAGGGAGAACGCTTGCCAGGCGAAAACCCACCACGTCCTGCAACACTGCCGTAAAGTATTTTGAACATTAATGTTGAACTGGCAAAGCCGCTTGACGACTGGTTTTACCTTCGGATTTTCGCAGAGTAATGGCTTCCAATTTCCTCTGCTAGTTGGACAGGTAATTTGATCGGGGTCGCCATTATTTTTGAGGTCGGTGGAGGAGAGGGACCTCGTGATTATTCATCTTATTGTATGTCCAGGTGAGCAAAAGTTCAACTTCTCCGCTGTCCAGGTTTTACAGATGTATAATTTTGGGGAGTATGAGGATATGTCCAATTCTCCATACTGGACAAGGGTTATGGTGATTGCAGTTCGGTCCTTTCGGAGTTCTACCATGCTCCAGGTAAGTCCATGTGGGTTGTTGCGTCCGTCTTGGGCCAAAACTGTTCCTCAGTCCAATCCCAGATCTCCAAGAATTCCCGGGTGATAGTACTAAATGTAGATCCCGTGTATTACGCGTGGTACTATCTACACCGGAGGAGCGCCAAGCTCTTTTGCGCTTCGCCTTTAAACTAAAGGGTTCCGGAGTGAGTATACAGCCGGATCTACCTTTGGCAGATAGGATAAAGCTTAAGGAAGCTATCAAAAACCTTAAAGCGCGTCGTGAAGCTGGCGAGAAATGTTTATGGTTGGTGGGTTTTCGGGTGGTGAGCCGACGGTCCACTTCCGCCCTACCAGAGCCCATTCTGGTAGCACACTACCCGGGGCTCTCCATACCAAACGTTTTCACATAGTTCTCAGTAATGTGCGTAGCCTGCGAAACAAGATGTGTGAAGTAGGGGCCCTAATAAACCACTCCCATCCTGATGTACCCGCGTTCACTGAGACCTGGTTGTCTTCTGACGTCATGGACAGTGAATTATACGTTCCGGGCTACGCAATACTGAGATCTGACCGCCCATCTGATCGCCGTGGCGGTGGTGGTGCCTTGTATATCAGATGTGGTGGAAACATATCCAAAACACATACCGTTAACTCAGCTGATAAAACTGTGGAAGCTCTTTCAGTTGAAGTCTGTACCGAATCAACGCAATTTAAATTTGTGCTGCTGAATAAGAGCCCTGAATAGGAGCCCTAGGAGTTTCATTGACTTTATCCGCACTCACTCTGCGAACAGATGCCTGATAATGGGGGACTTCAACTTCCCTGAAGTAAATTGGTATGACCTATCTTATGAGGCAGCGACAACAGGGTTGGCTGCCGAGCTTGTTGATTGACACTAGAAGTACCCTTACACCAATTTGGCGATCGACCCACCAGGTACATGGTGGGTCATGCTCCTTCTCTGTTGGACCTAGTTTTCTCAAAGTCAGTTGACTTTGTAAGCGACCTTGAGTACGGCCCCTCTTTGGGAGCCAGTGACCATGCGTGTTTGTCATTCACTTGTGCTCTAATTAGGGACTACGACGCACGCAGGGTTCCGACTCCGAACATTTGTCACGCCGAATTTCCGTCTATTAGATCCAAGGCAGTATGTTTCCTATGCATCTTCTTGCCGGATGATGATATACAGACGGCTTGGAATACGTTGAAGTCTTCCCTCTTTAACAAATACCACCCCCACATCCCTCTTTCTGTAAAGAAGGGTACCAAAGCGAAGCCACCATGGGTGGACTCAGTCGCACACCAGCTAAAGACTAGACGGGCAAGATGCTGGCGGCTCTACCGGACAGTTCTCTCAGAATGTACTTTTCGGCGTTATCGTGAAGCTCGAAATGCTTGCAAGAGTCATTTACGGGCTGCTAGACTTAGCTATGAGATGGAGCTGGCTAACTCAGCCTCCGCGAATCCAAAAAGATTCTTCGCCTACGTCAAAAGGCGTAGTAACGTTGACTCAACTATCCCAGTGTTATTAGGCAGCGACGGCGCCACTGCCACCACTGATCACAAAAAATAATGTCTGCTGAGTGCGCAGTATGCCGGAACTTTTGTTCGGGCTGGGCAATTGCCGCATCTTGACATATCAATGAGAGTCCCCAAGGACTCTTGTTTAACACACGTCACAATTTCGGAGGCAAAAGTTCTCCATCTTCTTCAGGCTCTAAATCCTGCTAAATCCGCTGGGATGAATGATATTCACCCTAAGCTTCTGTACGAACTCGCAAGCGAGCTATGTGGCTCAGTGACGCGTTTGGTTCAATTGTCGATTCGCAGTTGCTCCTTTCCTAAGGACTGGAAGGATGCTATCGTTTGCCCGATTTTTAAAGGGCGACAAGCATCTTCCTGCCAATTATAGACCAGTAAGTTTGACAAGCTTGCTGGTCAAGGTATTGGAGAAGTTGGTCAGTAATGTGCTTGAAGACCACTTGCGGGAGTATGGTCTGCTCAGTCCACTGCAGCACCGCTTTCGCAAGGGTCATTACTGTATGGCTAATTTGCCAGTTTCACGCGAATGTTGGGCGGATGCTTTGAATCGGGGTTATGCAGTAGCTGTGGTGTTTATTGACTTCTTAAGGCGTTCGACACTGCATCACATTCTCGCTTTCCTTGAAACTTCGGTCCTATGGAATATCCTGGGTGTACTAACATGGATCACCACCTTTCTGGAAGGGAGAGAGATGTGTGTTCGTGTGGGGTCTAGCCTGTCTATCCGACAGTCAGTCCTCAGTGGGGTTCCTCAGGGTTCGGTGCTTATTTTCCTTGTATGTCAACGAGCTGCCCGAACTGCTGGAGGTACCATTTCCCATATTGGCAGATGACCTAACGTTTTGGCACATAGTGTCTGACTTCGATGGACCCCAGGCTCTGCAACGCGCCCTCGATAAACTTTGGGACTGGGCTGCTATGTGGCAGTTGCCCGTAAACTAAGCAAAGCGTTCCATTTTACGAGTAGGGCCAAATAGCCCTCAAACGCGTTATTTTCTTGGCGGTAGTGAACTCCACCATGTTACCCAATAGGTAGACCTAGGGGTCACAATGTCTGCAGAACTTAAATCCAGTGAGAACTGGACAAAAACCACGTGCAAGGGTTTCAGAATGTTGTGGATGATCCGCAGGGCATTCGGGACCATCACGGGTGCTTTTTTGTTAGGTTATTCTCAGTTTGTCAGGCCACACTTGGAATACTGCATCCAGGTTTGTTAGTAAGGGAAAAGATGTCAGTGGAGAGAGTGTTGCGAGTTGGAACCAAACTGGTCCATGGACTGCGGAACCATTCTTACCCGGAAAGACTACTTGCGCTGGGAATGTTCTCGATTCACTATCGTCAACCTCCAGGCGACCTAGTCTTGACCTATCGTATAATTACCGGTAAAACCGGACCCGATTTATCCGGGCTTTTCCAAACGGCTCGGCTTTCATCGCTCCGAGGTTACTCGCTGAAGATACACAAAACTCGATCGGATGGAGTCCGAAAGGGCTTTCGTATATCACGCCGAGTGGTGGATTCCTGGAATGCACTGCCCGAGAAGGTGGTATTGGCACCAACAGTGAAAGAGTTCGAACGCCGACTCGACGCTCTTGGCCTTCAATGCTTAACATTCCCCTTCACGTCCTAACTTATACGTCTTATTGAAGTATTAAATCTTAGGTTTTTATCTTGACGCTCTTATTACTTTCGTACTTCTCTTTCTTATTTCACGTGACCGGTGCGGCGGGGACTTTCAGTGCAGGTCGTGTAACGCAAATGAAAGCACACTGGTTGGTTTAAACCATACGTTATTTTTAGTGCCCGTTTTATACCTTTCTTATCTTGGTGTGTATCGTATTCATGACCGTATTCATCACCGCGTCTACCTTTGCCAAAGCTACTTTTTTTATCTACGCTTGTACCGAGAAACGCTTGCTCCTGTCGTGTCGCCGAATACACGCGTTTCCGCTCCGTTCGTTCGTTCTGGTATTCGCCTCATCGGAGCATCGTCGTCAGATATGCGTTTGCAGTTCGGTTGTTGAGCTTCGCTTAATATTCGCTTACAGTCCGCAGTCCTTGTCGGTACCACGAACCTGCGCTACGGAACATATTACACGGGCTAGTTTGAGCTCATTCACATCATTGGTCTGTGTGATTCCCGAGAGCTGAGCTAGTGGCATCATTTTTGATATAGTTTCGCTCAGTACAGAGACGTTGCTTTTGAGTGCGCTCAATTCTATCTCAAGAAAGTTAGTTTTATCATGGGCCTCTTTCAGTGGATTTGATAGGATTACTCTGCAGTCAGAAGTTGGGACTGCGTGAGTATTATCAGGTTGTGGCTTAGCTGGTTTGGCCAATTTGCTAGCAGGTCTGTGCACAGACTGCCTTGCTCGCATTGTTTTACTTGGATCTGACGGGACAGTGGTAAGTCAGGTTCGGTTATCAGTGTTTACTCTAACACTATTGCCCACGCTAATTCTCCCTAGAAACAAGATGGTATGACAAGACAGGTAGTCTAACTATTCCACTGAAGAGTAACAAAACGTCAGAATAACCAACAAAAAGTCGAAAACGAACAATTTCAAACTTCGCGCGGTCAAGGTCAAGGTCAAGGGTAAGAAGGGTTTATTGATAAAGTGTGGAGGAGCTCATGAGGCTTTCCAGGTGAAGTACACAAAACGTTGGGTCAGCCGAACAAAGATTTGTAACGTCGAAGAACTCTGAGTGGAAACGCACAACAACTGGCGATCTGGCGAGACTGCTTTAGTCGGCGCGTAGAAATAGCACGTACAAAAAGGCAGGAGAAAGGGGCGCAACGATATTGGGGGTATGAGTCTAGCAGCTTCTCCGGGTAGGGGAGCAAGAGCGTTGAGTCTGCATACCGGCTACCGCTTAAGTCAGAGTAGCATTGGAGCATTCAGAGAGAAAGCGGCTAGCCAGTGGGACAGGATCACCACAGAGCAGTAAGATCGGGCACACCAGTTGAAGTAGGTATGAAAACAGAGCGCGATAAAAAATTAGGGTCAGGATGAGCAAGCTTTATTGACTAAAGGTGAGAAAAGACCGCGAGGCTCTCTAGTATTATAATCGGGTAGTTGATTCAGCCGAACTAAGGAAGGTGGCGTCTCAGAAATCTGAATGAATCCGGAGAGCAGGATGCCAAACGTGTAAAACTTGATTAGTCGGCGCGTTTTCATAAGGACATATGGTGAAGGTAATGAAAGAGCTAACAATCAACGGTGGGCAAGTCTAGCAGGCTCTAGATATAAGGGAAGCATCATGTTTAGTTTTCAGAGCGTGTACCGCTTAAGTCTTAGTTGCACTGGAGGAGGCAGAATGAAAGAGACTGATCAGTGGAAATTGACCACGGCAGGGCAGTGCAAGTTGGCCATCCAGTAGAAGTAGGAATGGAAACAGAAAGCACGATAAAAATTTAGGGTTGTGAGGAGAATGGTTTATTGATTGCGAGTGGAGAAGCTCACGAGGCTTCCCAGGTGATGTAAACAGGAGGTTGGGTCAGCCGAACCAAGATTTGTATCTTCGAAATACTCTGAGTGAAGTCAGATAGCGGGAGGAAGAGACTGGATAGGGCGACTGGATAAGTCGGCGCGCTATAAAAGAACGTGCCTCGCATAGTCGAGAATAAATATTTATTTATTTATTTTATTTATACAATAAGTTGGGGGAAAGGTTATAACAATCAAGCATGAGAAAGTCTAGCAGGCTATAGCTAATGTGGGAAGACAAATAAGGAGTCCTCAGAGCTGGACAGGTTTGGGATGGAAGAGGCTATACGTATATGGAACCTGCCAATGCAGGTCAGGCAGGCTCGCAATGTGACAGAATTTTTGTGTTGATTACGCAGAGCCTAAAACTGCCTTTCGATAGTCAGGAAGCCGTCAAAGAGGAGGATAAGGCAGGGCACTGAGAGATCGTTCTCCGGTTGAAGAAGACATAGCGAGCGCGATTAGAAGAAGAAAGCTTCGGGAGTAAACGCTTGCCGACAAGAAATGCAACAGTTAACGTAGCTCTCGAGGTGATAGGGACAAAACGTTCAGTCTTCCCGACAATGGCCGGCAACGTCATACATGTCGGAGAGAAGGAGACCGATCAGGAGAGACTAGATTAGTCGGCGCGTTTAGATTGAGTCGTACAGCTAAAATGGAAGTTAAATGGAGGCAGTAGGATTGGCTAGGTCAGAGATAGAAGTAGCTATATTAACATAGCGTGAACAAGTTCAGCACGCAGTCGAGGTGCTGGAGACATTGCATTGCATCTACAAAGTCTAGACCGTTGACATCCTGGTGGGCTGGAAGAAGTCACAGAAGCAGACTGGTCAGAAGCGATTAGGCCAGGGAAGGGCACTGAGATTCGGCTGTCAGATTGAAGAGGGATCGAAAACAGAGACCGCAGCAAGGAAACGCCAGGATCGGGATGGAAAAGGTTTACTGCTATGGTGTGGAGAAGCCAACGAGGCTTTCGTGTGAACGGGTATCGAGCGTTCAGTCTTCCGAACAATGGCCGGTAATGTCACAGAGTCTGAGAAAATTCGGTGAGCAGTAACCGATCAGACAAGACTGGGTTAGTCGACGCAGTGAGGCTGAGTTATACAGCTAATTTTGGAGGACAAATGGAGTGGGTCAGGAGATTGACAAGTTAGAGTTGAAAGTGTTTATATTACTAAAGAGTGAACAAGTCCAGCAGGCGGTCAACATGAGGGAGATAGAGCTCTGAGTCTACATTGCGTAGACAGTGTATATTTCGGTAGTTTGGAAGAAGACAAAGGAAAGCATACTGGTCAAATAAGACTAGGTTAATGCAGAGCACCGAGAGTTGGTTGTCCGATTGAAGAAGGATTGAAATCAGAGTGCGCAGTCTTCAGTACAATGGCCGGTAATGTAGCAGTAGTCGGAGAGCGGGAGACCGATCAAACAAAACTGGATTAGTCGGCAGGCTTAGGTTGGGTCGTACAGTTAATGTTTGAAAAAAAATGGTGTGGGTCAGGAGAAATGGACAATTTAATGTGGGAAGTGGCGATCTTAATATAGGGTGAACCAGTCCAACAGTCTACCAAGGTGAAGAAGCTATGTCTTTGATTCTACAGATCCTAGACTGCCTATATCTCGGTAGTCTCGAAGAAGTCAAGGAGAAGCAGACTGGTCAGATTAGATTAGGGCAGATCCTTGTAAGCTGGCTGTCCGACTGAGGGGAAATAAAAACAAAGTGCCATAGGGGGAGGACAGAGTCGAGATAGAAAAGGTTTATAGACGGGAGATGGGAAAGTCAACGTGCCTCTACTAGCGGTGCCGCATCATGCATGAATTATTCCGGAGCGCGCAGTATCTTCGCTTTCCGAAAGCACTGTTAATACTGTTATTCACCATAAGATGTACATGTGATCTGTGTAGACCTATTAGAGCTGTGCTGCATGGCCGTTTTGGGTCTGTCGGTGTGACCTTCTCGAATGTCACGGAAGATGTCAAAATTGTTGCACACCGTACGATCCAACGTCCCACAGCGAACATCCGCCGGAAGCCTTAGTAGTCCGGGTGATGTAAGCTGTTACATGTACTGCCTACTCATACTTCCATTTCAGGCAGTATAACTTTTGGACGTGAACAGAAGTATGGAATATGGATGTTCGCGTAAAACTGTTATGATTGTAATCGTTTTTCTACATAAACCTGCTTCTTTTCAGCTTTGATATGTCTTTTACTGAATGCGGAAGTGTGTATGTATCTTTCTCTACGCCGTGTGTGCAACGAAAACTACACCTTGTCTTCATTTCTTGTGCCACTGTAGGATTGTCTCTCTTTCGCTTAAGTAGCACATACCGTTAGAACTACGCAGGTATGCTTTCAGCGTGCTTGCTAGCAAAATCCTGGGGCTAGATTGGCGCGGCACAGTAAGTTTCACGGAAATTGCAGATGTAGGATCAGCATGTATTTCAGAGTATTTCATGTGCTGAAAATGCATTGTACGAACAGGTAATGGTGCTCACACGCCGGCGTAGGAATACCTAACGATTTCTTAAGGATTTCCGAACGATTTTTGAAGTATTTTTTGAGTATGATTTCCGGAGGGTTTCTGTACGATGTTCACAGCATTTCCAAACTACTTCTGGAGGCTTGCTAAACCATTTCTGGAGGATTTCTGGACGGTTATCAGAGGCTTTCTAAAAGATTCCAAAGCGCACTTTGCCCAGGAAATCGAAAGATTATCGCGTAATACTTGCGGACAAACTACTGATGATTAGACTATTTTCTAAAGGCGGCTTATGGGAAAGAAATTGACGTTAATCATTTTAAAATCGTGAAATTGTGTTGGGTAGGCGTTTGAATTACACAAGTCTTCAAAACTTCAAATTTACAGCTCACATAAAGTGCGGGGCCTACACCCCACCGGCCAGCGGAGTGCTCGTATCCAGATAGTGCGTATCAAGGTAGATGTTCTTCACCATTCCTGGTGTCCTGAGACAGCTACGTTTCAGTGAAGCGAGTGTTGGATGGCACCCATCTACAAGCAGACCTAACCCGTAAACATTATTACTCAATCTGCACGCGTTACTTAACACTATCTAAAAGTATTCGTTTGGTTTAGACCTATTTCGTGAGCTACCAGAATGGGCAGTGTTGGGGGAGATTGACTGCCAGCAGACCCTCCGAAAACCCTCTAAAGGGAGATATCGTTCAACAGCCGCTCGCCTGCTTTTGTTGACCATGGAAAATATAGGGCGCTTCTATGCATGAGCATGTTTATTATGATGTGCAAGTTGTTGTTATTAAGCTAAGTGGTTAAGCATAGATTATCATACGCACGGTTTAACTGCCTTACGGCGGCCAATCGTTTTCCTGCTTTTGCTGACAGCAGCCATGGTGGATGACTCTGGCGCCTTTCGATGTATCTTCAACTGCCAACTTGTGGACTTCTCAGCCAGCTTAGAGGGACTAATAGGTTTTTATGTGGCAACGGTGACACCGTTTGTTTAACGAACCGTTGTTACTGCGGAAGCTTATGAAAAGGAAACCGGGCAGGTGCTTACCGAAGGCTGCCGGTACCAACATATTCAGTTTATGTGCGTGCATAGCCAGCGATCGAACGTTGCTGCAAAGCGGTAAGTGTAGATTATCCGCGTGCTATTTGTCTAACTGTTACCGCCGTTACAATTGCGGTGTTCGGTTCTTAGTGGCTTTAAAGAGGGAGGTTACGAGCTTGGAAACGCTTGTCTACGTCATTGGCGCAATTTCCTTGCGAAGATGTTTTGGCTGTATGTCGAAAATCAGCGGCTAACAACCGAACAAGAAAGCATGGTGCTGAACTTGATGAAGACTTTCCTCGGACGCAGGGGACGCGTGAATTTGTGTGCCTTCAGTATGGCATTCGTTTGATGGGGCGCGATTTGTCTGACAAGTAGGCGTCGGCGTAACATTGGTGTCACGGAGGTGGAGGAGGTGACGCGTCTTATGCGAAGCAATGGTCAACTGAAAACAATGCATGAAGGAAATGAGTTTCGGTACCCATTTTTCGTCCGTAAACAAAGCGTCGAACACGCTCGTCGCTCACGCGTTGTTCCCACCAGATGTGAGCTAAGCTGTGAAGGCACCGGTGGTCGAAGGTAATTAACCTCTTTTTGTCCGCCGAATCTAGGGGCCAGGTTTCGCAACCGTACAGTAGGATCGAAAGTACCGCTGCACTGTACACTCTACCCTTCCGGGTGAGAACCAATTCGCGCCGCCGTCATAAGTGGCGAAGGATAGCAAAGCGCCCCGAGCTTTTGCTATACGGTTCGTGATCTCATCCTCAATCCCACGGGGGCTGATACAACATCCCGGGTAGTTGAATTTTTGAACGACTTCTAACTGACCCCCACCTAGTGTCAGCGCAGGAGGCGACCCCTGCCAATCTTGGACGAACGCTTTGCACTTCGAGGACGCGAAGCAAAGCCCGAGGTGACGGACAGCTAGTGCTATTCTGTGCAGTGCCGCTTGACACGTTTGTGAGCTGTCACAGATGAGGGCAATATCACCAGCATACTCCAAGTCAAGAAGTCATTCACCTGAGAGCAGATCCACACCTTCAAAGTTGTGCCCTGTGAACGCGATTTCCATGACTTCGTCAACAGCGAAGTTGAAGAGGAAAGGTGACAGCGGGCATCCCTGTCTCACGCCGCTAGAGATAATAAGGAGCGACGACAACTTGCCGTAAGCCCTCACTCTGCCTGAGCTACGCGCATATAATGCTCGGATAATATTTACATATTTCTCAGGTACATCTTTCCTGAGTAGACAGTCCCTATTCTGTACTAAGCCATTCGGCCAACAAAGACAGAATTTTGGCTGTCAACCGACCGCGAATAATAGAGTGCAAAATCGGTCTATACGATGCATAGCCGACTAGCACTACTGTTCAACGGCAGCTGCCGCAGTGTTCCAGGATGTGCTGGGTTTTCGCCTGGCAACCTTCTCCCTACAAAAGCCACAAATGTCAGCTTAACAACACTGCAACGTGGCGCCTGTGATTCGCCACCAAATAAAGGCACAGCTGATCTTTTCACACTGACGCAGTTCTCAGCCTTCTACAGCCAACCTGCGCAACTGATTTAACTATGAAGAATGCTTTGACGGAGCACAGATCATCCCGACTTCATAATGGTCATTGATTGCACCAAAACCTTGTTTGGGCCCCTGTGCTCATGGATCACTACATGGCGAACTTACCCCCAACTTGTATCTTGACGCAACCGTTATGAATGATGTTTGCGCGCCACAACGCCATAATGTTCTTTGGTCTCACTATTACCTGAGAATATGCTCACTTGTATGGACTATATCATTTCGTTTATTCCTTTCATTAAAACGAAACTTTTCTTATTCCAAACGGCTAGGCTTCTATGCATATTTGATCACGCTTTGCAGGTGTGTCTCATTTTACTGAGGATATACCATTTATTTATTTATTTATTTAACTTGCATGTCTATCCACCGAATCGAGTTCACCTTTGACATCAAGAAACACAACTACAGTGGGCCGCCAATATGCGTGACGGTGCTCCAACAACTAACGCAAGGTGAAAATGTGGTCAATGCAGGCACGACCTCGACGAAGTCAAGCTTGCTCTTCACGAATATGGTTTACACGAGGGCCTGTCAGTCTGTGAAGGATGACAGAGGCGAGCAACTTGGAGGTGATGGAGATAAGGCTGATTCCTCTATGGCTGCCGCATTCCGATTGTGTGCTTCCCTTGAAAATTGGGACATGACGGAGCGGCTTCAGTCGGTTGGGACAGTCTCCTGCTCCCACACTTTCATTAGTAACGCTTGTAAATCATCCACAAGAGCAGGTCACCCAAATTTGAAGAGGGCTAAAGAATGATCATCAGGTCCCGCGTCTTTATTGTACTTCAACTGTTAGATCTCACCTTCGACTTCTGAGCGAGATGGTGCAAAGATTGTCCTGTTCTCCGAGCTGGGCGTTTCTGTTGCAGACGTTTCGTTACCAAACTAAGTAACATCTTCAGTGCAGCTATTTGATGCTGATTCGCGGAGTCTCGCAACCCATGCCAGATCTGAATAGCATTGGTTTGCGAGAATCCGCGAATCAGCACCAAATAGCTGCACTGAAGATGTTATCTAGTTTGGTAACGAAACGTCTGCAACAGAAATGCCCAGCTCGGAGAACAGGACAATCTTTTCATCCACATCCCGAGATGGTGAATCCAAATGGACAGCCCATGGAGCGGGGCGATCAGTGGCCGGCAAAAATCTAATAACGCCGGCCGATTAAATTGCTTTCCAAAGTACTCAAGCCAACGCTCCGATGGTTTTTACAAGTTGTGGATAAGCTGTCCACTCTCGACACAAATTGTTTCCCAAAAACCAGGTCTTCTGCTGACGGTTTCCCGTATCAGCCGGAATAACTTAATATGGTTAACAAGGGCAGCGGCCACTTCCATCTCTGATGCAAGGTGAGCCCACCCAGATTTGCGATCTCTCTTCAGGCTAGCACGTAGTCTTGCCCGGAGCTCTTTGCGAGTTTCACTGTGTCCGCTTCCGGGCGGAATAGGCCGGCGAGCATCGATAAGTTCAGAGACTGCGAAGAGACCCAATGTCCATGTTGATGATTAGACATATCACATGAGGACCTTCCTGCTGCAAGTAAAGTCTGGCAAATATGAGACCAGTGGCTTCCAACTGCATCAGCGAGCGGTTATCCAACTAGCATGACAGCGCGCTTCGATACACATTCAGAAGAGCTGGATTCGAAATGTTGGCTGGTGTCAATGCGCTCACAACGTCGTCGTGGGCGTCCGCCAAAGCGCATCCACAGATCAGCACATACAACTGCAGGCTCGGTGTCCACACATGTGCTCCAAATCGAGCGACAGCTCTGGATGCAGCCGCTCCATCGGTAACTTATCACAATGTGATCGATTTGCGTCCAGAGCTGTTTGGAGGCTGGTGGGCGCCAAGTCACCCTGTGGCGGCTGCTGTGTCAGCAATTGTGCTCGCCAGAAATAAGCAAACAACCTCACACAAAGGACGTAACCGCTCACCGTTAACAGTACGTGGGCCTATACCATGTTGGCCGCCCAGATGCAGCTCATCTGTGTTTAATTTTCCAAACTGAGCGTTCAGGTCCCCAGCCAGCACTACAGTGTCCGAGCTTCTTCTGTGGCGAAGAAGTTCGTTCAGTTGACGATAGAAGTCGTCTGTTACCGAGTCATCGCTACAGATTGTCGGTGCATAGGAAGGGATAACAAATTCACACCTGTTAGTCCTACGCAAATTAGAAGTGTTGAACGAGCCAGGCAATCGGACCGCACACATCCGGTTACTGATTGGAATCCAATCAACCAGAGCAGCTTCAGCCCGGGGACTCAGGGCAATGCCAACACTAGTGTGACCGGTACTCAAAGCTGCATCGTCACCGGATAAGCGCAATGAGAAAATACTGCTTGCGTCACCTGAAGGGAATCGCAGAGCGAGCACAGAGCTCGAGTCTTGAAGGCGGGTCTTCGATAAGCACAGATATCGACCGAGAGGGTCTTCAATGTTCGGGCAAGTGCTGCCTGTTGACCGATCCGAAGAAAAGTGCGAACACTGAGGCACGCCAACTTGATGGAGGATCATAGGCTCCAAATGGAAGCCGAGGAACTGCAATGAACCGCTTGCTTGGACATGGGCCTGTTGACAGGGCAGGAATGACGCTCCGCGTTCACATGTGAGTTGAAACTAAAAGACATGCAAATATTGATGCAAGGTGGGGGAGGGCCGAGAACTGGATGGTTGAAAACAGGGGGATAAAAGTAGAGCTGGAAGGGGACGCGGAAGGCGAAAATGCGCAAGAAGGGGAATAAGAAGACAGGAAGTTTTGAGCAGTAGCATCCAAACCCTATCCACCCTGTCCGATGCAGCAGCTAGGGCACCGCTGATTATGCTCTGCGGTGGCCAGAGCATCGGAAATTTGTTTGAAGTGAGATTCACTGTATTTCGTGGGTAGGATAATGTCAGGTTGTCCAGGCCTAGACAGGAGAACGATTAGGGTTCTCAACCAAAGCCCTTGGTTCAAAAACCTGTCCGCAAGGCAGCGGGTTTGGCTTTGGGCTACAAGGAGACCGTTTTAAGGAATAAAGAGCCACCCTTATTTCAACCATCAAACTGGAGGGTCAGGAGGCTGAGTTTGCCTGGCCTTTAACCATTGACCAATCTGGTATGAGTAGCTCTGAAGGTGCAAAAATGCACCACCCAGTATAGATCAATGGGTCACTGAGGCACACAAACCATCGCACCACGATAAGGTCCAGCCTCATTGCGATGGGCTGTGACGGTTGGATAGAAGAAAACGGTGGTTCCAAGAGTTAAGCTTCCTATATGCGTTGAGCAGCTTGTAAGCTGTGTGCAGTTAAGTTTGAGTAGGGTGTCCTCATACGCCCATCTGCAGCACGTGAGTCACAGTCTAAGAGTTCGCATCCGCAGTGTGAACTCTGACGAGAGTATTGGCTAGTGAATGTAGAGCGCCTTGACCTGCAGCGGGTACTCCTACTGAATGGCAGCGCTTGCAAATGCCGCTTTAATCGTCAGTTTAGCATTCCATGTGCCCACAAACTGCGGGTTGCTAGCCTGCACGCATACGAGGAAGTGGTAGTTCTCCAAGGTTGCCGTTGGGAGCTGCCAGCGAAAAATATCGGATAGGCGGACTTGTCGGAGGACAAAGAGGGAACAGCGACGGTCCCGTAGATGCCAGCCCCCAGTGAGGGTCTACTTGACCGCGCTTTAACAATCCCCATTGCTCGTGATATATTTGAAAACATAGAGGCGCAGTTGTTTAGTATGAGCACGGAGTTCACCAGCATGATGGGCGTGATGGCTTGCTTTTGGGAGCTCCTGACGTGTCATAGTAATGTGGATGTGTTTACCCGTTCATCCAAAGTGCAACAGTAGCAAGGGTTACCGAGGGAGGACCTGCTCATATTCCAAGGAGTGGATGCGGCATCCTCCGATGCTGCCGCCCGGGTGGGGTTCTGGCACCTTTCTTCCTCCATGAGGCATGGAGCGGAGACCCACGGTAACTAAAGCTCCCGTGCTATAAGGCAGGGACTGTGGTTTCACAGTGTTTAACAGTGACGGCATGTAGAACAAGCGCAACTGTGTGAACAAAGTCGCCGCTACCAGCAGCATGTCAAGTAGAATGAAATTCAGTAGGTTGAAAACCACAACTTCCACTCGGCACTGCACAACTACGTGGCGTACAAAGACGATTGGTGCGGCGGATGCGGATAGCCGCGGTTGTGCTCTGCATCGGCAGGAGGTAGATGACTCGCCGTGCTCCGATATAGCCGATGGATAACATGTAACCCATGCGTATGACGTTTGATTCAGATATGAGCAGCTATGGTTTTGGAATGGGAAGCTTGGACCTGGTTTCTCCTGCATATTTAGTCCTCCTACGTTCTCGGGGTCTTCAAACAATTTTTTGATGCTCTGGACACCGCAGAGGATAATCAACGATGCCCTATTTGCTGCATCAAGCAGGGTGGATAGGGTTTGGATGCTACTGCTCAAGCCTTCCAGTCTTCTTTTCCCCCTTACCCTTTTCACACTTGACGTCCCGTTCAAACTTCACTTTTATCCCCCAGCTTTCAACCCTCGATCCTCGGCCCTCCCCCAACATGCTTTGCTAGGCATTTATCTCCTAATTTTAACTCACAAGTAAACGTAGAGCATCATACCTCTCCTGTTGACCAGGCCAGGTCCAATCAAGCCGCCCATTCTAGTTCATAAATAAATAAATATTTTATTCTTGACTACGCGAGGCACGCCGATTGAGGCATGATCAGGTATGTACAGCTGTACAGATATTTTATGGGAACTGTAGTGACAGTAGAAAATTGTTCTTATGTCCGTGCTTGGAATTGTGCAATAGTGAACTTGCGAAACAACGATTTGGTTGTACTGGGATCGCGATCCATTTGTTTGGACATATTCGCTCTGCCATATATCGCAGTCATACCTCGACTAACAATAGCTTGATAATTCTGAGTGATCCATTGGAAGATAATTGAAGAGCAAGTTATCCAGTATGATGATTCTACTTGAGCTGCCAGTGTGAAGTTATGGGCTGTGACTTTATTCGATGGCGAGTCACATTGGCCACGTTGAAGTGCTGTTAAACGGACATTTGTGGCTATTTATAAGGAGAACGCTTGCCAGGCGAAACCCCACCACGTCCTGAAACACTGCCGCCAATCCATTGCATGGTAACTTGTAACTGGCTATGTTTCTTGTCGAACGTTTTCTGCTCTGTTATTCGCAGTCACGTTGCGTCCCAATTTTCTGTTGACTGATGCGTTATGCGAGTGGCCATTGCGTGCCTGGGTCCTCTCCTGTGCCAGATCGGTAGGTCAGGAACTAAGCATTCCTTCTGGATATGATGTGTTGATCACCTGCAGAACCACGTGAACTCTCGAAGAATATACGTTGAAATATGTTGAAGCCTTGGAGGATAGGATAGGTTCCGAAGAAAGAGTCACAGATCCCCGGGGTATGTGGTGAAATTGATTAGAAATATGGGAACCCGCGGCCATTTGAGCGGTCAAAGCGGATTGAAGAGCTTAGAATGACCGATTGTTCAAGCTTTGTATTGGCAGGAGTATGTGCCTTCCGTAGTCGAAAGTCCTCCAGTCAAGAGATATGTGGCAGAGGTATTGTTAGGTAAATTGAACTCAGTCGTTCATGCCGCGGAAGAATTGTATCAGTGCTAGATATTGAATGATTTGTCTGGTCAGTAAGTTGTAAAAAGGTTGGTAAGTTTCCGCTCATGTCCAGGTAAAGGAACTGTGTGCCTTGTATAGTTGTCGTAACGGAGGACAATTCCTTGGGTGCGTGTCGCTGTACCTGTGACAGATTCGGGAGAAAGGAAACGAACAGAGACAGCCACACAGACAGAAGAAAGGAATGCATCTGGAATGTAGTTAATCAATTGCGGCGATGCCTGAACTATTGTACCTCTATGCAAGTAATTGTTTTTAATTTCGCATATACTCGTGTATCATAAGTGGCGAAGTACGACGAGAATCGAGCAGAACACGGATCAGTAAAGAATGAAAGATTGAAGATGAAGCAGGAGTGTTTGAGGAGCTATATAATCGGTGGGAACCAGAGAGAGGCGAACGAGGTGTGCAGATAATGGGAAGGAATATCACTCAGAAGGAGCGACAGAGGCGTATGCCCTTAATCCTAAATTGGTAGGAATGCAAGAAGACATGGAGGACAAAAACATGTAAGTCAGCTTCGAATGAAGAAGGAATGCAACAGAAAGCACAGGAAGGTAAGCAGAGAGTCGGTAGAAAGGTTCTATTGAGAGGAAGTGAAAAAGCTGCCGACGTTCATCTGGTGATGCTTCATCTTTGTTAGCAACAAGAAGGACGAATAGTGTCCAGTGATGTAATTAGGGTAAATGTGGCGGAGCGATGCGCCGGAATAGGTAGATAGTATGACGAGCAAAGCAAAAAGGATGAGGGGCAAAGGGTGTTGGGACTACAGAGCCTAAATCGTTTATGTCTCGGATGTCTGGAAGCAATCAGAAAGGAGACTGGGCAGACGAGGATAGATTAGAGCGAAACACGAAAACTTGCCGTGCAATTGAAAAAGGAATGTAAAGAGGACGCGAAAACGAAAGTATGAAGTCTGAAAGGAGGAGTAACTATTGGGCAGAAGTGAAAAAGCCCACAATGGTCTCGAGGTGTTGTGAACAGACCATTGGATCTGTCGATGACTCATTGAGAAGGCCTCAGCAGTCAGAGAGGAGACCATTGAGACGGGCCTAAAATGTCGGCTCATAGAGGAAAGCGATATTATTATTGCCAAACTGTTAACAGTCGGCAGAAATGGATCAGTTAAGTTTGTAAGGGAATTAGAATAAATGGGATAAATCACGACCAGTACTGTTCATGAAAAGTGAGTCACAAAGCGGTACGTCGGCCGAGTATAGATCATTTAGATCTTAGACGTCTGGGAGGGGTTAGAAAGCAAAACTGCGTTTAGATGAGGCCGGATAAGTCAGCAAGATGAAGCTAGGCAGTCAGATTAAAGTGGGGATAACAGTAGTGAATGTAACGAGAAAAGAAAAATTGCGGGACTACAGAGGCTATATAAAAAGCTCGTTAGCATATCAAACGATGCTCTCAGGCTGAGGGACAGGGTGTGTTGTGACTACACAGCCTAGAACGCGTGCGTCTCTGATTTCCGGAAACAGTCAGAAAGTAGGAGACTGGTCAAACGAGGCTAGGGTGGAGCCAGGCCCGAAGTGTTATCCGTCCAATGGATAAAGGAAGGCAGACAGAGTGCGAAAACGAAAGAATGTAATCGTGAAGGAGTCACTTAAGGGGAAGTTGAAGAGTCTACAAAGCTCTCGAGGTGTTGCGAACAGACCATTGGGCCTGTCGTTGGTTAAAACGTATGGGATGAGTATTCGGAAAGCAGGAGACCATGGAGATGAGAGGTGGATATCGGCTCATGGAGAGAAAGCCGTATTATAAATGTCAGAAAGTTAACAAAGCGTCAACAGGATAGAAGTGTTAAGGATAAAAGCGGATATACTAGCGATGAATCATGAGCAGCAGTGCTCTGGAGGCGGGGAGACAGAGCATTGCGTCTGCAGAGACTAGATCGTTTAGAACCCAAAAGTCCGAGAGAGGTCAGAAGGCAGGAGGCCGTACAGCCAGAACCAGGTAAGTCAGACTGGAGTGTGAAAAAAAGAAAAAAGGCTCCATGGCTTCCATTTGGAGCCCTCGATCCACCTTCAGATTGGCCTGCCTCAGTGTCCACAAACTAATACAGATCGGTTAACAGGCAGCACTTGCCAGAACATTGGAGACCCTCTTGATCGATATCTGCTGCTTATCGGAGACCCGCCTTCAAGACTCGAGCTCTGTGCTCACTCTGCGTTTCCCTTCAGGTGACGCAAGCAGTATTTTCTCATTGGGCTTATCCGGTGACCATGCAGCTTCGAGCACTGGCCAGCTAGTGTTAGCAGTACCCTGAGTCCCAGGGCTGAAGCTGCTCCGGTAGACTGGATTCCAATCAGTAGCTGGATGTGTGCGGTCGGACTGGCTGGATCCTTCAAAGCTTCGACGTCGCGCGGGACTAATAGGTGTCCATCCATCATCGCTGCCTACGCACCCACAAACTGTAGCGATGATTCAGTAAAGGGCGACTTTTATCGCCAACTGACCCAGCTCCTTCGCCACAGAAGAAGCTCGGACACTGTAGTGCTTGCTGGGGATCTGAAAGCACAAGTTGAAATTTTGGCCGCTGATGAAATACATTTGTTCATTCAGCACGGTGTAGGCTCCCGTGCTGATAACGTTGATCGGTTACGTCATTTGGGTGAGGATGTTTGCTCATTTCTTGCGAGCACTAATTTCTGACACAGCAGTGTGACTTGGCCCGTACCAGGCTTAGTCGCAGATCGATCCCATTGTGATAAGTTACCGATGGAGAGGCTGTGTCCAGTACTGTCGCTTGATTTGGAGCACATGTGTGGACACTGAGCATGCTGTTGTATGTGCTGATCTGTGGATGCGTTTTGGCGGACGCCCACGACGACGTTATGAGCGCATTGACACCAGCTAACTGACAAAGCCAGCTGTTCTGAATGTGTATCGAAGTGCGCTGTCATGCGAGATGAGCAAGCGCTCACTGGAGACAACTGGTGGTCACTGATCATATGTTAACCATACCTTACTAACAGCAGACAAATCCTCATGTGGTATGTTATAAATAAATAAATAAATAAATAAATAGGTATATTTCTAGACCTGCTAGAGGCTGCACCCTAAAGGGTTCAGATCAATGCTTACATAAATCCGATGCTCTTGCATGGAAGTAGGTAAAATATAAGTATCTGTTCATCGTCAGCAATTACAAATGCATTGGCATTCTTTGATATCCAGCTACTGGGTCGCAGGCGCCCACCTTGATATGTTTCTGGTTCATGCGGGCGATATTGAACTCCTTGTACTTTTGTGAAAACTTCGCGGAGGTGTAGTTATGCCTTTTCTACTTGGAACAGAATCCAATTCGCCGAAAGTGCACTTTAAATTGATCGCACATTATTTGGCCACTCAGTGCCGCAATTGTGCACACATGGAAGAAATGAGTGAAGGGATTATAAGGCATACGAAAAGTTGAAAACAATTCCGATAAATGCGGATAAAAATAGAAACAATTTGTTAAGAGAGAAAATAAATCTGCGTGCTTCAGTAGAAAAATACCAATTAACAAAAAAATAAAGCACTACTTTTATTACGCTGATATTGCTCTCCGGCGCAAAATTTCAACCGGAGTTATTCTCAGATAAAAAAGAAAAAGCCTTTTTACTGTTGGAATACCGCTAAAAGTGGCACAAAATTACACTGGTCTGAACCAGCTTTAGCGTCTAAATACTTTGAGCGTAAAAGCAACATAATATGTGCAGTAATTTGCGAGTTATTTGCAATTAAATGATGGTCTACGAATAAGGGCATTTTTATTTTTCGCTAAAAATGGCTTTCTGCTTTGCAAGCAGATACAGAAAAAAGAAAAGAAAATATAAAAAGTAGGGAAGCGGCGTATGTTCTAGATAGGCATAGCTATCCAGAAATGCTCTAAGTAGCCCGTAATACCCTGCGACGACTACGGACTGCGCAGGTGGCCGAAAAGTAAACTTTGCAGGCATACATGACAAATATATGCAGATAAGGGATGATCTTGCGCGAAAACGCTAGAAATCCAGAAAGGAATATTATATCTACATGGGAATTCAGGGGAGCTTGTAATTAACTCACGGTTAGGAGGCCACAGCATACCATTTTCAGTGTATACTGAGCCACATAAACAACCAGTAAAATATAGTTTAGCATTTTTTAAGCCTCTAAGCTTTTCTAAAGCTTACAACATGCCCACATGAGCCAGGTCTACCTGAGTAACCCTGGGGATCTTTCAGATCCGTTGACAGATTTCGGCCTTCAAAATACACACATTACTTAGCTAAACATCACAAGATTTATCCCTTAGAGCCGATTTTCTATATTCATGATGTTCTGTCTCTAAAGTCAGTGAGCTACAGGAGCCTGCCATTAATAATAAAGAAATAAGCATGGGAAAATTTAGTAAAATTTAGCCAATTGCATTTGGGCGTGAAATCCGTTTTGGTCTACATGGGTTGGGCTTTAACAACTCTACTTCTGGTGGTTGAGCTTGCTCATACTTGAGGTATTGTAATGCCTCAAGTGTAAGTGCACACTATTGTGCAGCCCTTTGATGAATTTCGATTTATTTCTCTCCATTTTTAAGTTCCGAAGATAGTGCCGGCGGTTTTCATCCATTTGGCAATGTTCACTGGTACTCTAATGTCACACTGACTATTTCCTTTGTGATTTTCATGGCAAGAGCTGTTCTAGCACCCTAAGCAAAGAGCGATAAGGTAAATCAGGAGTAGAATAGTAACAAAAACCAGTGGGAGCTGGTCGTTCACCCGCCATTACGCATAACGCATGGTAGGCTTTGGAGCCAGCTATAAGGTAAATGACAAACGGACGGCCAAGATAAGAAAAGTGGTGATGGAAAGTTTCTGGTGCTCCAGCCAGCCAGTGTGACAGGGGCCTCTCTGTCGTTGGTTAGCTTTCGTGCCAGTGAAATGAAATCTGGAAATGCGAGTGTTTTACAAGCAAAAGCAGTTAAAGAAGAGGATCTGGTTTTTATTATGCCCGTCTACTAGTGTTGCCAATAGCGAAAGGCACATGTATACCAGATAAAGCTAAGTATATGGGGCCAAGAGAATATAAGTGGAGAGCAAAATGTCTGATTATTGGGTCTAGAACTTTAAAGGGCGCTCATTGTCAACAATAAGAAAGATATATTTTTTTATTTTGCGGCTTACATACTGATAGTGTTTGGAAACCGCTGACTATAGTAACTAGTGCTCAGACTTAATGAAAAAGCTTCAATTAGGGCAACAACGCTAGAAACTGGCATTTCACATGAGGCTTACTGTTGTTAAAATGTTTTTAGTAGACGTGACTCATGGGTCACAAGTATAAGTATTCGCAAGAGACCAAGTGGACTAGGTATTTGGAAAATACTAAGGGGTAAAAATGGAGACGAAGGAACCAAAGTGTAGAAGAGAAGGGAGAAGTGCAGTAAGTTTGTCCGTTCGGATTGCTTCCCCATTGCTTGCCATATCCCAACTGGTCAGTGCCTACAGGCTTACGATGCTCCCATTCAACAGTACTAGGCTGCTTTATGTGCTGATCTGTTGAGCAGTAAGAAACTGGGCGTCGAGAAGGAGCTTTCAAAGGGTTTGAGCTACGGATTAGTGTTTCCAGGTTGCCTTTGCGGTAGCGTCTACTATTTCAAGACTTCCTATTTAACTAAGTGTCGGTGGGAGCCAGTAAAGCGCTCAGCTACTACTGGGGTAGGCTGAATACCTTTTGTGGTCGGATTAGCAGTCCCAACATCGGTAAGATGCGTGCAACTGATCGGGCCAAGATCTCTCACGTAGTGTGACAGGGACCACAAAGCATGAGGAGGACCTGTGAGGCCAAGATGCTCCTGTCATGAAGCATAGTTGTGCGCAATACAAATTTGCGCCAGAGCTGACCAAAATGTGATCTATGCCCCATCGGGGCCGGTCTCAAAAAGGTTGTCATCAGAATCACAGATGTTGAAAAGGCGTCTTATGTTATCCAGGCACATAAACTTTCGTACCTCCTGCTTGAAAGTCTGTGGATTGTGAATCTCCCGCAGCTGTGTAGGTAATTTGTTCCAGATATTTACATAAGCGACAAGGAAGAAACGTGAACGTAGTTTCTTCCTCGCTGGCAGCGGGGCAACTGTGCAGTGCTTGTTTCGGAGGTTGAATTCTGATCCTCTTCTCATTGTCAGGCTGGGGATATCACTGTGCACCGCTTGGTATATTAACTTATGTGAGAAGCACAGGTTTGAGATAATGCGCTGCAGCCATAGAGGCTGGAGTTTGAGATGGTTATACCTCTGTAGGTAACTAAGCGCTAGGCCTTGTGGGGCTACTATTTTGGTAAACCGCTGCTGAGTCTTTTCGAGCAATATGCGGTCTGATTTCCGCAAATTACTGAAGATGAAGGGGCAGTATTCCAGCTGCGGACGAACACGATTGCGATAAAGCTCCAACCGTGCTTCAGCCGAGTTAATGTGGCGGCCTATGTGGAAGACCATTCTGCGTGCTTTTGCTACCTGATACTGCACATTCTCTGAAAAGTTGAGGGTCATAGAATAGCGAATACCTAGGTCAGTAGCTAACACTTTTAGTTGGATGGGCGTACCATTCAACGTAAACGCACCATCCGATATGGAGCATTTGTGGGTCAGAATACTAGATTTATCAGCAGAGAATGTCATTTGCCAATTTTGACACCACGACTCTAAGTTCTTCAGGTCTTCACGGATCTCTTGTATTGCGGATACGTTAGCGCTTGGTGGGAAGACATATACGACCTTTATATCGTCGGCAAAGAGGAATGGGCGACCATGGCGCAGGCTGCTACAGATGTCGTTCACATAAATCAAAAATAGGTTGGTCCAAGCACGCTGCCTTGCACAACACCGCTGGAAACTGTGACAGGGATGGACTCAAAGTGTGCTACCTTCACGGACTGCGTACGCCCGGTTAGGTAGGATTTAGGCCAGTCAAGCAGAAGGGTGACTACACCGTAAGCCTTGAGCTTATGTAATAGGCGTTTATGGGGGACCCTATCGAACGTCTTCTGCATATCGATGTATAGCGTAACAATCGCCAGACTTGAATCAATCGCGCCAGTGACCAGGTTGAGAAAATCAAGCTGGCAGGTAGCGCAGGATCGTGCGCTTAGAAAACCACGCTTTGACCTGCTAACGTGTCCTCCTGCATTCAAGCAGGCCATAAACGCACGCTTAACCGATTTCTTTATCACACGTGAGAGAATAGATGTGTGGTTTTTGGATCGGTAGTTGCTGACTTCCTGTACGGAGCCACCTTTATGGCGCAGTGTGATGACAGAGTGCTTCCAAGCCAATGGGTATTGGCCCTTCTCCATAGAGAGCGTGAAGTTTCAAGAGGAGTGTGTAAAGGTCATCGCCCCTTTTCTTAAGTAGTATGGGTGGAATTCCATCAGGACCAAGTTTGGTGGATTGTTTTATGGTTTTGATGGCGGAACGGATGCCTTTTAGATCGAAGTGAACCGTGGAGAGCAGCTGGTTTGTGGACACATTCAGCTCAGTAGTGACCGGAGACAGTGCTTCACACTGGGACTCTTTGAAGTAAGAGTTGGACATCTCACATATGGTCCGTGGATCTTCACTTGCTTTGCAAGGGCCGACGCGTTTGGAAGTGATCTTTGCTCCATAATGAGGAGTGCGAGAACGCAGCAGCCAGCTGAGGTGCTTGGCTTTGGTTGCACTGGCCATGGCTGCTCTTTCTTGGGATGTTTTAATCAATACAGACCTGGACGATAGCTGGCTCGCAATCTCGTTGGCTCTCAGCACATGCGCAAAGTTGAACGTCTTGTAGTAGGAACGTCGTAGTTGTCTCAAGGTTGCATGCAGCTTAGTTTGCTTCCTAATTTTCCTGAACTTTTATTAAAAGGAGTAAATAGAGCCAATAGGTCTAGACAATAGTGCAGTTCGCTATAAAATATTGCGGTCGATTGCTCCAGGGAGTCGGACAGAAAGAACTGTTCCCAGTTCCTTGCTCGAATAATCGTGGCAAATGTGGGCCAGTCTATGGAGCTTATCGGCCGGTATATCTCAATGGCCTCTGATCTACTCGTACAGATTGCCGGGATGTTTGCAAACAGCGAGCAGTATACCACTCTGCGGTCGCTCCCAGGGAACTCTAGGCCTACAGATGCACGTATATTTGATATACCCAGTGTAAATATCAGGTCTAACAGGTGTTTAGACCTGGTCGGCGTTGATACATGCTGCACCCATCCCCCCAAGTTGATGCAGGCTAATAGCCCACTATGCTTCACTGGGGCAGTGGGTGGAAACCACTGGGTTTCAGGAAGATTGAAGTCGCCCGCCACAAGCTTGTATGCACATGGATGGCTCGCAGCTAGCTCAAAAGTAGTTATTAGCGCTTTTTCACTCACAGGTGGTGTATCAGGTGCCCTGTAAATGCATCCAAGTAGTAACTTGTGTCCCATCGCATCAACCGTTATCCATATAGAGTCCAATATTTCGGGGTTATCTAGGACTTCGATATTAGCAGAGAAATTTTGCTGCAGAGAAATGGCACACCCTCCACCTCGTTTGTGTGTACGCGAATGTGTATACAGCTGGTAGCCTTGAATGAAAAAGGAATCATCGAACATAAAGGCACCAAACCAACACGGTTATTGGGTCTCTTCCCAGTCGCTAGAAACTATCGATGCTCGCCGGCAAATACTGTCTGGAAGCGAACAAAATTAAACTCAAAAGAGCCCTAGGCAATGCTTCGTGCTAGCCAGAAGAGTGACCGCGAATCTTGGTGGTCTCACCGTGGGTCAGAGATGGAAGTGGCCGCTGCCCTTGGAAACCATCTTAAGTTATTCTGTCTGATACGAGAAACGGGCAACAGGAGAACTGGTGTTAGTGAAGCTGTACGTGACGAGAGTGGACAGCCTATCCACAACTTATCAAAACGCTTAGGGCGTTGCGCCGAGCATTTTGAAAACAATTTAATCGGCTAGAATTGTTCAATTCTTTGCCGACCAGTGATGGCCCTGCTCCCTGGGCTGTTTATTTGGATCGATCCTCTCGCTCAGAAGTCGAACGTTAGATCGGACTGTTGAAGTTGAACACACCTGCGGGACCTGATGATCTTCCCACAGCCCTCTGTAAGTTCGGAGGCTCTGCACTTGTTGATGCTTTACATGAATTACTATTGAATCTGTGGGAGCAGGAGACTGTCCCTACCGACTGGAGCTGCTCCATTGTTGTTCCCATCTTCAAAGGAGGCTCGCGTTTGGAATGCGGCAACCATAGAGGAATTAGCCTGATCCCCATTGCCTTCAAATTACTCGCCTCCATAATCCTTCACAGACGGAGTGGCGGTCATGAAACCCAGATTCGTGAGGAGCAAGCCGGGTTTCTTAGGGATGGTGGCTGCATTGACCACATCTTCACCTTGTGCCAGTTGTTGGACCACCGTCACACATATTGGCGGCCCACCGTAGTCGAGTTCCTCGACATCATAGGTGCCTTCGATTCGGTTGATCGATGTGCCCTTTGGACTTGTCTACTCAGCATGGGTGTGCCCGAGAAATATGTAAATATTATCCAAGCATTGTACGCGCGTATTATGGGCAGTGAGGGCTTACGGCAAGCTGTCGCCACCCTACAATATCTCCAGCATTGTGAGACAACGATGCCAGCTGTCACATTTCCTCTTCAACTTTGCTATTGCCGAAGTCAAGGAGATTGCATTTACAGGACATGACTTGGAAGGTGTGGAGCTACTTCCAGGAGAACGACTTCTTGACTTTGAGTATGCAGACGACATTGCCCTCATCTTTGACAATGTCCAGACGTGCCAGGCCTCGCTAGCAGGTTAGCGCAGGCTGTCACCGGTTTCGGGCTTGCTTTGCACCATTGGAATGCAAAGCGTTCCTACAAGGTTGGGAGGGATCGCCTCCTGCGCTGACCCTTGGTGGTGATCAGCAAGAAGTCGTTCGGAAATTCAATTACTTGGGAGGTTGTATCAGCGCCCTTGTGATCGAAGACGAGCTCACGAACCGTATAGCAAAAGCTCGAACTGCTTTTGCTAACCTTCGCCGCCTATGGCGGCGGCGTGGCATTGCTCTCGCCCTGAAGGGTAGAGTATACAATGCAGCGGTAGGTTCGACACTACTTTACGGTTACGAATCCTGGCCTTTAAGATCGGCGGCACTGAAGAGGCTAGTTACGTTCGCCCATCGTTGACTTCGCAGGTTGGCTCACATCTGGTGGGAACACCGCGTGAGTAACGAGAGTGTTCGATGCCTTATTTGCGGCACTGCACACTTTGCTCTATTTATGGGCAGGGAGCACAAGACAGGCTATTCCCAGAGTCTATGCAAAGCCCGTTGAAGAGTCACAGGACCTCCAGGGATATTAACGATTTTCCAGAGCGTTAAGTCATCCGCAATGAAGGGCGGTGGTACTTCAAGCTTCCTTGGCAAGTCATTCAAGTAGACTGAGAACAGCAGCGGACCTAGGACAGAGCCTTGCGGAAAGCCGTTATGGACAGCTTGTCGAAACGAAAGACTACTTCTCATACAAATACACCGTTCCCTTCCATCCAGAAAAGCTGACACCCACTGGAGAGCGCGACCAGATATTTCATAAGACCACAAGTGCCGTGAGTGTCGCGAAAGGGGGAGAGTGTCAAAGGCCTTAGCGAAGTCAATGAACACCACATCCATCACATGTCTACTGTCTACGGCCTCAGCCTAGCTCTTACGAGCTACCAGCAAGTTCGTTTGACACAAAAAGCCTTTGCGGAAAACAAGTTGCTAGGTTCTAAGCAGGTTAAATACATTTAACTAGTTCTCTACTGTCCCGTAATAACATTTCAGGTAACTTGCTGACCCTGCTAGTCAAGCTGCTAGACCAGTAATTAGCCGGTAGGCTTTTGTCACCGTACTTGAATATCGGGCAGACCACAGTCTCCTTAACTTCAGTAGTTACGGCTTAGTTATTGAGCGACTTCTGGAACACGCAAGGCAAAGTCCAATGAGTTCCACTGCCAATTCGTGCAACCATTTTGGATGAACAGAAGCTGGCCCGGAAGTCTTAGTTGAGTTCATCTCTCATACCAACCGGAGAACTTGCGACCCAGTTGCGGGAATTTCCTCCAGATAAGAGTCCTTAAAGGCTCTTGAAGTTTTCCTGCATGGCGTAGTTGTTTCGTGGACAAAGACGCTCGAGCAGTGCTCACCAAGCACGCATGCCTTGTCATAGTCGCCTTAGGTTTGTGTCCCATCCCCTCGAGTTTGCACCAGAGCGCCGTTTAACGTAGTCGAATGACTGTTTTGGCTTTGTCACGGCAGTATCAGCTAAGCACTTTTCATGCTGAGTTCCTCAATTTCCGTTTCCTACGTGGTCCGGAAATTCTTCGGGATCTGCGGTTGGATGGAGGAACATATATTCGCCCGAGCTGGACGAATGCACCGACAAGGACCTCCACGGATCATGACTGTAAATCAAAGGGGTTCAATTTCATTCACCACCACGACCGTTAACGACTTTGGATAGCTGGGCACGATGTCTCTATGCTTCCGGAACATATACATAACCTGAAAAATCCAAACAACGGAAATTGAAAGTTTTGCTCACCTGGTCCCTCAACAAGACGACGCTTTGTGTCTCGCCCTCTACCGGCCTCAGCGCTAACGGCAGCCCCGAGTAAGCTACATGACCAGCAAACAGCGGCACTTGGAAGCCATTTGATTGCGAATAACCGAGTGTAAAATCAGTCGGCGAGCCAATTTACCAGTTGTACACTAAGATTTAACATGAATTACGGCGGTGTTCCAGGACGTGGTGAGTTTACGCCTGACAAGCGTTCTTCCTATAAAACGCCACAAATGTCCGTTTAACAGTACCTAGACTTGGTGGATGTGACTTGCTAGTGAAGAAAGTCCTCGCCAAGAACTAACAATTGGCAAGTGAAATAAAGTCATATTTAATCTTTTCTTGGCACGTACTGGATACTCTCTGCATACATATAAGGTTTTCTCTAAGCATATAACGTCTTGCATGTTTGCACTGTGCTCCCTTGAACTCAAAATATCGTCATTGACGAATTAATTACTCATGATTACTTCCTCAACCTCCGCAGCCTGTACAGCTTTCGGCCGAAGCCGCTTACATACACGGCAACGTGTTTGTTGCGAAACATAACTACCTGTAACTTTTGATCATGCCTGATTTGAAGTGCCTTGATACATTCGAGAATAAACTATTTATTTATTTAAGCCGGGCGAACTCAAGGTGTAGCTTGCACTCGTTTCGAATCTAGCGATTGTTGTCACACGTGCTGTTCGACGGAGCTGTTCGATACGCTGGCCAGCACTGGACCGGTTGTGTAGCAGGCCTTTCCCGCGGAATCTATCCACGGAGGCTGAGCTCTCGATTCCCTACCATTTATCAGTGGGATGTAAGGTGCAGAAGTGTCGACTAGGTAAGACTTACGTTTTTACAGGCTATGTAAACAGTGTTGATCTCAGATATCCCACTAGGGGCTTACCTAGCTTTATCCTGCATCGCCTGGAAGTCCGTGGCCAAATGTTCGGATATAAACTGGTAGCAGCTTCGCAAGGCGTGATAAGTGTACCCTAGAAAGACAAGTAAACGTGCTCGCCGACGCCAGGCGGGTCACCATTGGAAATTGTTTAAACAAAGGAGACTTCGGGTCCGTTGTGATGTCACGCTGTCTACCAGAGTAGTGAACGAATGGAATAATCTACCTGTGTGTGTCGTGGATGCGCAGTCGGAGGAATGTTTCAAACATCAATTGGATTCTTACCTGTTGAGTAAACTCGGATCTTGTTGCTTCTTGTGTCAATGCAGCGGTTCCATTGGAACCGACTTGCAATGTCCACCTTGATCCCTGTGACGAACGGCAGGCGATGGAGCTGCCAAAGAATTTTTCCTTCTGCTCTCTACATTCCAATGTTCCAATGAGTCGTAGTTAATGGCAGTTACGAGGGTAAGTGAATTAGCAAAAACAAGCTCTAGAATGGACGGCTGCTGCTTCCTCATGTACCTAGTGGGGAAGTCCGCGTAATGGTGCAGGCGTACCTGCAGCGTCAAGTCCAGCAGTTCTGTATCGAACGATCCCCGCGTCGAACAGCAAGATAGCTCAGCCCAACAAATCTCTGGAAGGTTGAAATTTAACCACCAGAAACTACTTCGCAGAGTGAGTGCTTATAAACGCAATGGCTCCATTGAAGGTGCTCATAGGGTTTCTGTACACTATTACGACCGTAACCTGAACCGAGAAAGCACAAGTCGAGACTGCGAGAGCCTCAACGGCTTCGCCGAGAGGCCGAAAAGCGCTGGTACACAATACGTCGAGGTTATAACTAACATCAAGAGCTACACCACACCCTTGCAGGGCAATGGGGCGGCCAGCGCGGAACAGTGGGTAGCCAAGCAGCTATACTTCGCCATCTGAGATTTCCTCAGACGGCCCCGTATCAGTGACAGCCAGTATATCCGGACGAGGTTTGTCTACCAGCTGACCCACGTCGCACAACTTGTTTCTCAAGCTATGCACGTTATTAAGTACTACTTGGAGGACATCAGCACGAGCAGCCCTGGGTGGTGCGCAAGTAGCAGGGATTTTGACACGGAGGTAAAGGACCACCGGCTGACCAGCTGAAAATCCACCAACTGGCGACCTTGCTAGCCAGCTGCACGCCGGGCTTTTAGGTCTCTGTTGGCTTCCCTTAACGTTAACCTATCCGCTAATGAAAGGTCTCGTTGCACCCTAAGGTTGGTAGGTTTGCGCTTGAAGGCAAATCCCAGTAAGGCTCTGCGCTTTTCCGGGATGGATAGAACCATTGCCAGGAAACTACCTTTATTAGGTAAAGTCCCAGTTAACGCACCAAACCTTTGACCCCGCTTTCTTCGTGTAGTCTTATCCACCTCGAAGGAACGCAACGCGCCGTTGCTGTTTGCCTTCAAACGGAAAGCCATTGCTAGTCCTGGTAGCGCACCATCCAGTGCTAGACACTACTGCACTATTTCCCGGCCATGTTTTCCTCTTGGGCAACAGAAATAATCTGAGGGGCATTCAACACGAGTCTACTCAATTAATTTGTCCCGTGCGTAGCAGCTGAAGCGTGCCACTTGCACCCCCATGACTTAGTGCACCTGAGGTCCAATTGTCTGAAGGCGACGGGCTACACACGCACACGTACACACCTGCACAAGTGACTGGCCTACGCACGGAACAAAGTAGTTGAGTAGGCTTATTTTGAATGCCCCTCAGATTATTTCTGTTGCCCAAGCGGAAAACTTGGCAGGGAAATGGTATAGTACCTTCAGATGGTGCTAAATAATGTGCGCAATCTAAAGAATAAGGCGTGCTAAATAGATCTGCTTGCAGGTGAGTGGCACCATCGCAATGAGGCTGGACCTTACCGTGGTGCGATGGTTTGTGTGCCTCAGTGATCCATTGAGCCATACTGGGTGGTGCTTTTGCACCTTCATAGCCACTCATACCAGATTGGTCAATGGTTAGAGGCCCGACAAATTCAGCCCCCTTGTTTTCAACCCCTAATCCTCGGACCACCCCCAGCTTGATTCAATATTCGCTTGCCTTTTAGTTTCAACTCACAGGTGAACGCAGAGCGTCATTCCTGCACTGTCAACAGGCCCATGTCCAAGCAAGCGGCCCATTCCAGTTCATCGGCTTCCATTTGGAGCCCTCGATCCTCCTTCAGACTGGCATGCCTCAATGTTCGCACATTGCCTCAGATAGGTCAACAGGCAGCACTTGCCCGAACATTGGAGACCCTTTCGATCGATATCTGCTGCTTATCGGAGACCCGCCTTCAAGACTCGAGCTCTGTGTTCACTTTGCGATCCCCTTCAGGTGACACTAGCAGCACTTTCTCATTGCGCCTCTCCGGTGACGATGCAGCTTCGAGCACTGGCCAAGCCGGTGTTGGTATTGCCCTGAGTCCCCGGGCTGGAGCTGCTCTGGTTGATTGGATTCCAATCAGTAGCCGGATGTGTGCGGTCCGATTGGCTGGCTCGTTCAACACTTCGAAGTCGCGTGAGACGAACAGGTGTCTATTCGTTTCGCTGCCTATGCACCGACAAGCTGTAGCGATGACTCGGTAACAGACGACTTCTATCGCCAACTGAACGAACTCCTTTGCCACAGAAGAAGCTCGGACACCGTAGTGTTGGCTGAGGATCTGAACGCTCAAGTTGGAAAATTAGCCACAGATGAGCTGCATCTGGGCGGCCAACATGGTATAGGCTCCCGTAATGATAACGGTGAGCGGTTACTTCATTTGTGTGAGGATGCTTGCTTATTACTTTCGAGCACTAATTTCCGACACAGCACCCGCCACAGGGTGACTTGGTGCCCACCAGCCTCGAACCAGCTATGGACGCAAATAGATCACATTGCTATCAGTTACCGCTGGAGAGGCTGCGTCCAGAACTGTCGCTCGATTTGGAGCACAGGTGTTGACACCCATAATGCACTTGTATGTGCTGACCTGCGGATGCTTTTTGGCGGACGCCCGCGAGGATGTTGTGAGCGCATTAACACCGGCAGACTGGTGAATCCAGCTGTTCTGAACGCCTATCAAATTTCGCTGTCATCCGAGTTGGATAAACGCTCACTGGATGCAATCGAAGCTCACTGGTCTCATATGCAACAGGCCTTACTAGCAGCAGGCAAATCCTAATGTGGTATGTCTAATCGCCAACATGAACATTGGGTCTCTTCACAGTCTTTGGAACTTATAGATGCTCGCCGGCATATTCCGGCTGGAAGCGAACACAATATAACTCGCAAAGAGCTCCGGGCAAAACTCCGCGCTAGCCTGATGAGAGACCGCGAATCCTGGTAGTCTGAACGTGCTTCAGAGATGGAAATGGCCGCTGCCCTTGGTAACCAT
>OX104060.1:67488820-67556534 GCA_944474145.2 Dicrocoelium dendriticum | reverse complement strand
GCTAGTATTTGTATTGAGAATTACAAACACTTGCCACACGACTAATAAAAGATCAGGTCGGTTTAACATATAAAGCTCGGTTAGCAAACTTGGGTTGGTTCTTAATAAAAAGACGCAGGTTTAGGAGTGAGTTAACAGAAACGTTCAAAATCATGTAAGCTCTCAGTGGTCTCAGGCCAACCGAGCATTTCAAACCACCTACGTCAGCCAACTTGCGTGGCCATGCATGAAACTGAGGCAGCATAGATCTAAGCTGGATTTAAGAGGCAAGTTATTTGCAACACGGGTGGTGGCTGTTTGTAATAAACGATCTTCCGCTCTGTTCTCAGGCGAAACTGTCGAAACATTTAAACTTAGCCTAGACATAAATTAGCTGACCCTGCTTCCCGAACCATTCTTGATCTTCTGTGACTGCCCCTCATCTCACTACTTCATACTGGTGTTTTATTCGTCTTGCACTTGCTTCTGTTTTCACCATTATAGAATCAAGTATATTCTAGCGAGTCGCAGTGCTGAGGTTCCTTCTTGCATACTGGCACAAGAAACGGGGCGCTTGTTAAGCGGAAGCAGGTTTCGTCCCTGCATCCTGTCCTCTCCTAACATTTGGTCAGCGACAAGAAACTTCTGAGGAACCCTTTGCACGTACATAATGCTTCTACGCAAACCGTGTCCAACTCGGACAGCGGGAGACCTATTTCATCCGTGTGTCTGCTGGAGTCTGGGTATTCTACACTTAAAGGAGAAGAAGCCAGGCGTCCTGCACTACATTGGACTTAACATCTTTGCCCAGTGGGGACCGGAATGGACTGTTGGCTAAGCCCAAGTTATATGTCGCCGCCGCGAGCGCCAACGTCTCAGCAAAATCCAGTATAACCACAGCTAAGAACAAAGCCTAGAATAAGATATTCACACGGCTCAAGGTGAACTCAAACACCAAGAGCGCGGAACTAAATGTAGTCCTAAATAGAGTAGAAAAGCTTGAACAACCGGTCGAAAAAGCAATGCGTACTAAGGCCAGCATTACCGGACGGAAAAAAGCCGCCTGCTCACAACCGCAGTTTGTAATCACACACGTCTCAGACTCCAACAAAGGGACTGCAACTGAAAAGATGCTCGACGACCAAACCTAATACTAATGACCTACATATTGTTAGAAAAGGCTGAAACGGGAAAAAACCTAATCTCTGGGTTTGCCTCGGCAGAATACAAGCAATCCGAGCCAAATTCAGTCCCCTGAAGATCGCCTTTCAGGATAAGGATTAATGTCAACGCAACCTGAGACGGACCAGCGCCCCAAGGGAGAAAACTCCTAATTTCTTAAAGCCCTTGTTTCCGAGGACCGAGTCCGAATGAAGCAAGCTGGCTTCGAATCGCGCATCCGACGCGTAAATGATACAACATTTTTGAACATGTTTGCTTAGTCTGAAAAATCTCAGAGCCTTGGATGGAGGCCAATCCTCCTGCTTCCTAGATCTCGGACAAAAAGCACAGATTCTTGGCAATACGCGCGAACGTGCGCAGGCTCAAAAACCAGCTAGATAAGGTTTCACTCCTTATCCCTGAACAGCAACTGAACCTAATGACATACACCGAAACCTGGCTGTCATCTGCTAAGTCTGACACTGAGGTTCATCTATCAGAATATTAGCTGTTTCGATACCATCGCTTTGGTGGAAGTTCTGGAGGCGGAGTTATCCTCTAGTCAAAGCACTGCCTCAACGCCTACATTGTGGAACCCGATTGTGACAAGGATGAGTTGTCAGACATGCTTTGGTGACCAAGTAATTAAGGATACCAAGCGCTGCTGTTCGAAGTGAACTACAGCGCGCCTGCGGGACCGGAATCACACCTAGCACGCTCCGTGCGAACACATATAAGAGGAACAAGCTGTCCAACTATGCGTGACTTCAACTTCCCCGGCATAATCTGGGACCTTATATACAGAGCACTAACACCGAACTATTTTGAGGTTGGTGTCCTTGACACTTATCACGTGTGCAACCTGACACAGCATATCACGACACCAACACGGATGGTCCGCGGTCAGACACCAAACATTGGATCGGCCAAGGCCTGTCTACAAACTAGCCTTCAAAACTAATGATTATCACAACATACCTGAATCCCTCCATAACGACCTAACCCTTGGTCCCGCCTGTCACGCATCCAGTTGCTCGCTTATGGCTTGTCATCAACCGCAGGCTGCTTCCTCGACAACGAAAACATGACTTCCCCGTAACACTAACTGCGTGAGTCGGGGCTACACTGTTCCAGCAAACGTTCAGTGACGGTGCTCCGGGACGTGGTGGGTTTTATTCTGGCTAGCGTTCTCCTTATGAAAAGCTACTGCTATCCCTTTTACAGCACTGCGACGAGGCGGATGTGACTAGCATCTAGTTAAAGTCACTGCCCCATGATTACCCAACCAACCAACCACACTCTCACCACGGACGTCCCTCAACCCTTCGCAGACTAACTGCGCGATCAATCTTGATTTTGTTTTTTTGGCACATATTCAAAGTGGAATAACCGACAGACACATGCACTGCTACCTTCGTGTATGAACTCAGCTCCAATGTTCAAAGCTAATTTGCGCTATGTGTTATACCTTCTCCTACATTTAGTTGTACCTTTAATATGATCACGCCTACATGGGCGGGCCTTGCGTTGCACGAGAATAAAGAATTTATTTATTTATTCTAGGATTGGTTCTTACCTCGGCCAGATCTTTTGTCACAGATCTAACGAACCTCCAACCTCTTGGATGGAGTGATCTCTGTACATCCTTTTTTCGTGAACACAAGGTTTCACAACCTGCGTTCAGGGGACACGGCATCGGAATTTCTGGCGCACTGAGCAGTCCCGACTAAAAACAGCTGCAAGTAACATGAACTAAAATATTCCGCAACCCTTGGTGCTCGGTGACGCATGCAAACGTTTATCATTTATGATGCTGTGGCTCAATGAACAGTTTGTTCTAACCTGCAGAAGCAGACCACCATCAGCGTACCCCATGGAGTGATAAAAATGTACTACCCCTAATAAAGATTCGACGGAACCTATGGGACACTTTCAACTCACCGAATTGAGATCAAGGTACGTGGCGCACAAACCTGTCAAAAGGCTATGCACCCCAAGAAAGCGAGACTAAAGTTTACAATATAAACGTGGACTGGCCGTGGAATGCAAAAACTGCCCTAAAAGCATTTTGCTTAAATAAAGCTGAAGGCCAAACCGGGTAGTGGAATCTTTGCTCTATCTTCTTCTAAGTATGATACCGTTCTCCACAGTTAAAGTAATAAAGCAAACCTGGCTGCTCAATATTCCTCCGCCTACTCGGTGGGATCTTCGCTGCTCAACAAGTATTCGTCTGCACACCAGTCCTCTATGGATCAAGCTGAAATTGACCCCAAGGTAGTCACTAAGCTGCACCTCGAACAGGACGAAACTCCACTACAGGCCCGGACGTACTACATCTCAGCTTCCACAAAAGGATAGCTGAGTAGGTCGCCGCCGCTCTTTGCTAAGTATTTCGGCAATCCCTCTAAGTCGACTGCCTACGCACAGGCTGAAAAGCAGGTACCGTCTGGCCCAAATGCAAGGAGGGTAACTAAACGTACCCAGCGGACTACCGGCCAATATGCTTGACACCAGTCGTGTGCAACATTATGGAAACAATAGCCAAGTGCGCCCTCCAGCTACAACGTGGGAACCTAAACCTTATATTACTCGCCTAATATGGCTTTCGGGGAGCACGCTCATGCATCTCTAATACACTCATCGCCAGAGAATCATAGGCAGAAGCCATAGTTGTCCGAAAACAGTTTGTGGTACTATTCATTGACTTTAATAAAGCCTTTCATAAGCTTCCACACGTTCGACTTCTAAATATACTCCAGGAAATTGGCATTAAAGAAAGATTCTCTTCTGGATTGTTGCTTACTTAAGAGGTAGGACAATGCGCGTACAAGTGAAACAAACCTTCTTTACTCCTGTGCCTGTGACTAGAGGCTACCACCAAGGAACATTGCTGGCTGCGCTTTAAATTGACTGCTTGATCTACGCCGATGGTCTCCAGCTATGGTCAAGTGGATCCAGCCTTGAGGATGCGGTCAGGTTACAATGGGCTCTAGACCAGCTACACGTATGGTCCATCAAGTGGGCCTTGCCAGTAAACCGAGGTAAACGCGCTATTCTCCCAAAGGATAGCACTGCTCAGTAAGGTGCGTACCTCATTGGTGGGCTTCTCCTCAGAAGTACTACTCATAAGTGTGACCTGGGGGTTGTCGTGACTTCTGACCTTAGAACGACGCAGGATAGTTTGAAGTAGGTGGCTGTTGGAGGGAGAGTGGTGGGGGCCATAATGAGGTCATCCGTTTGAATGACCCTTTAGATGTTTCGACCTTTTTACTCCTTACGTTCGTCCAGTCTTAGCATATGGTCTGCCATCTATCCATCTGTTTTCAAAGTTTAAATGCGCTCTACCGGAAAAGGTGCAGAGACGTGCAAAGAATGCTGTCCTGTGGCTTTGTGGTCGCCCTTATTCTATTCAAATCCACAAACTCAATCTGTTCTCCTGGAGCTCCGCCGTCGCCTGGGTGATCACTTCTACACTAGGCGCATCCTCCGCGGGAAACTTGTAAGCGAGTTATAACAATTCCTCCAGCCCAACACGGACTGCTACACACAAGATCAAACAGGGAAACTATTCAAATAAGTAAGCCGCAGAATGCGCAAGAACGTCCCCTTATCCACTAAACTGGTAAATGAGTGGAACTGCCTACCAGAAGAAATTGCAAGCGCCACAGCCGAGGAAAGTTTCAAGCGGCTGCTAAACAAACATTCCTTGAGTGAGCTGGAATCTTACGGCTATCACTGCAATTGCGATGAACCCACGAGGAACGTCGTAACGCAATGACGCAACATACCCAGTATGCTACGGTATCGATTGGGCTGACAAGGGATTTCTCACCTGCTGCCTACAACTCAATAAAGAGAATGAAGTTCATGATTACTCCAAGCATGATTATGGAATGTGGGAAACCTTCCTGGAAAAATTCAAACGTAGCGCAATCCTAAAGTTTTAAATTTTACATGTTATCTTTGTGCAGGAAATATTACAATCTTTTTCGTTCGTACTAAAGCTAGTCTAATTAGAGCCAAGTGGGTACAAACTGCAGTGCGCCCAGGCCGTTTGGCTCGGGTAGCATATTCATATGTGCTTGTATTGCGCCCCATTAAAATATGCCGCTTCTTGCCTTTGCATTATGGTCCACTTCAGTATAAAATGTAGAGGGTGGACCCCAAAGAAGTAACGGAGGAAATCGACCTGACGCTTCACCTTGTTTGTATTATATTTGTTTTCAGCGATAGCGGTGATTGCACACGCATGCCGGTTTGCCCCTTGCGTTGCCCACCGGTGTTAAACGCACTTCCATCCCGTTCCGGTGCCGTTCTCACCAGGTGGTTGTGATAAGGTTATCCAGCCGTCCACGTGATTGTTCATTTCCCTTGCCAGCTCCACAGTTTTATTGCGACCTTTCAGCCACCATAGTGTTCGGACTCATGCGCTTCGTGCGTATTACATAATTGACGACTCTGTCAGCCCATACCGTCAGTCCCTGAAGCAGGACTGTGTAGCAGCAGTGAGCAAAAGGATTCTCTAAAGTGGAATCACCACAACCTGTCACAGCGTTCCTCAGTCTGGGCGTCAGCAGGTCAACACTTGTAGGGCTTCTAGGGGCCCTGAGAACAGCGCCTCATACGTGGGGGCTAAGGCAGCGCGTCAGTGTACCAGTGGCAAGCTAGCAAGTAAGTTGTCGTCGAGCGCAGCCCATATTGTGAGCGCCGTTTGTTCTTCTCCTTGCCTTCCAATTTCGTCTTCCTTGTTGTTATTATTTCCAACCGTCGTAAGCTTTCACGCCCTTCATCTCTTCGCCTCGCGCTCAGTCCTCATTCGGCAGCTGTGACAGTAAAGCTCAGCTAACCACGAGATGTAAAACAGCACCCATCTATCCAGCTTTAACACTTACGAGGCGAGTTTCAACCCGCCTACGTATTAGCCACCTTAACGTTCAGCTCCTCGGTCTAATACAACCCACGTACGCAACGGATACTAAGCCCTTTGGAACCCTCGGCTGGACGCATATTACGACTGGCAGTACGCGACGCTACCACAACGCTAAGTTAGTACTTAGCACGCCCTTACAATTTAACTGAAATACCGCCAGTAGGTCGGTAATAGTATCGACCATTACCGCATGGCTACTGTATCATTACAACCCGGTCAAAATCCGATTGACCTCATACCTAAAGTCAACCAACAACACCTTGGAGAAAGTCGCTTCTGCCAACAAGATGCTTCCGCCATACAAGAAATTTCTGCCTCATGAACCCGGAGATCTTTAGGTCCGTGTTCACTGCTCATGTAGTCTGATTATTGCGGATGGACTGCTTGATGTCTATCCACTAACCGCAATTTTATGCAACTTGGTTGAAAAAGATCAGCGGAGAGGATCTAAACCTGTTCTGGAGTTACGAACCCTGCCTTACGCACATCGTCTCCAGCGTCAGAACTTGTTATTTCTAACTTGTGGTCGAGCTCGCAACGGTTTGATTTTCACACGACATATCCTTAGAGGTGAACTTAGAGCTGAACGGCAGGACTTCTTTCTATTCAATTCCTCCAGTTCGACTTGGAGTCACCATTAGAAAGTTTTTAAACAAAGGAATCTTCAAGTCCTATGTGATGTCACGCTATTTACCAGAGCAGTGAACGAGCGGAACAATCCACCTGTTGATGTGCAGTCGGCGGAATGCTTGGACCATCGATTGCATTCTTACCTTTTAAGTAAACTGGGACCTTGTTGCTACTTGTGTCAATGCGACGGTTCTATTGGTACATACTTGCAAGGTCCACCTTGATCCCTGTGACGAACGGAAGGCGACGGAGCTGACTAAGTATTTTTCATTCTGCTCTTCACATTCCAATGACGGTTGGTGGCGTATTGGGTGATCCGGTAGAGCAAGCAGTACCGCCTACACGTTCGTTCTGCTCCCACCATAACCAGTTGCGTAACTGATGATTGGCATGATTTACCGAAGCACGTGGTCGGTGCCCAGGTCGAAGACTCACACATCAACTCTTCCCGACACCGTTTCAACTACACACGATTGAACCCAATGTATCGTCCTGATACACATCTGTTTTCAAACCTTGATCATGCCTGAGTTGGTGTGTCTATGAAACTGAGAATAAACTATTTATTTATTTACTTATTGTACTGTTCCAGTCATGGACATATGAACGATTTTCTACTCTCGCTGTTACAGTTGCCATAAGATGTCTGTACAGTTGTACCTATCTGCTCATGCCTCCATGGGCGTGTCTCGCATAGTGGAGAATAAAATATTTATTTATTTATTTAATATTCCAAGCGCATATTGGCTCCTTACCTAGAGTAAGAGGGCTCTCCCAACTCCCACGGTAGCCGTCACGGTCTTTTGTAGGACACCGCCGCGTAAGAAACTGCGGCCATCACACCATGAGTAGGAAGCAATGGATCTGCCAAAAGCTTTTTTTCTGCCCGTTACAATCCCATGAACTAGTTACGATAGCTGTTTGCTACTAATATGACGCTCTCCGGAGCGTGTTTGCTGCTTCTTGGCAGGCGCCTACAACTTCCTCCCAACTAGAACGCTTTTACGATGCTTTCAGCTAGCGTGATCGCACGCTTCAACAATGAGCGTCTATTTTAGGGCTTAATCCCACTAGGTAGAAAGCTACATAGCACGGCCTAGTCCAGAAAAGTACCGGACGGGTTTCGCTCTATTGATGCTCTTCAGTGGTGCGAATTCTCTTAGTACCTTAATGAGGACGGAACCCATGACCGCCAGTGGCAGATGCTGTCACAATGAGACTGGACCTCGACGTGGTGTGATGCCTTGTGTACCACCTGACCCTTTGAGCAATACTGGGTTGTGCCTCCAGGCTCCATGAGGGCGACTCGTAACGGATTGGTCAGTCGAGAGAGGTCGAACAAATTCGGTCACCTGGTCCTCCAGGTTAGGGGTTTGAAACGGATTGCGTCCATTTCGGTTAAGCTAAATAATTACCAACTGCCTGCTGTCTTGCGGATAGGTTTATGAGCCAAAGGCCTTGATTGAGGACCATAATCGTCATTCCGTATAGGTCTGGGTGCTCTAGCAGCATCACAGTCCACAAACAACCATGGCTTTTTCAAACATAAACTTTATCCTGCATCAGCCGTCGCACGGATTATCTAGTGACGCCTTAGCTGCAGCATACAGCAGAGCGTACAAGCGGACACTTGCTACTGCTGGAGCCTCCCGGCATCTGTTCCCACCGGTTTCTCTTACGCCCATACCGACTCCATTAATACACTTCCTTCCATAATTCCCTGCTCAAGTGACTGTAACCAAAGTGCCGCTGGAACAGAACAATTTGCAGCTAAATCCCACCGGATGCTCGTCGGCAACAGTGCTTTATGAGGCCACGCTGTCGCGTTTTGTTTGCGGTGTTCACTGTTTGCACTAAGACAAATAGGTCAACAGGTTGCACACGCACGTATGTTGGACACTGAGTGTTGGCTTATGTTGTGTGTCCGAAATTAGGATCAATAACGTTATTGGGTTTGTTGAATTAATTGCGCCTGGCCTGTCTTCTCGTTAGTTGTTGCACGCAGCCGGAGACGCTGAAGCGACACGCAAGTGTCAAGCTGGGGTATGCATCCTTCCTAGCTCTAAGGCTGAGCCATAGTTGGTTGAGTGGATTTCGGTGGATAGCTGTTCGTGTACAGCTCGTTTGACGACATTGAACAAGGTTTATGCACGAAGTAGTGCAAAACGTTGTTTGGTTATGGTTTCCGTTTACGCTCCCACCGACTGTAGTTCCAATGCTGTCAAGGACACATGCTATCATAACCTGAACTTCCTACTACGCAGTGCCACTAGGTCAGATAATATAAATAACTAAATTTATATTCTCGGTGTTGCGCAAGACCTGCCAACAAGGCTTGAGCAGAATACGTACAACCGAATCTGCGACGGTCGAAATGAGAACAAGTTTGGTCTTCACCTTGGGAGTAAGCAGCCGAGTGAGTTCAAAGAAGTGATATACGGTTGTGATAACGGTTCGATCTCACAATTTATTCAGTGTTGAAACATATTGTTGATACAAAGCAAATGTTAATAGTAGCGTAATGTGATGCAGGAACTGGTTCAAAGTAAATGTTGTTCTGGTTTGAAACTGATCTATTGCGAGGATAAGCGCAGTGGGCTGCTATCCCTTTTCCACCTTGTTGAATAGGATGCGTTTTCCTAAAGCCGCAGTGGTGTACAATCCTGTCTGGCTGAGCGTCGTGTTCAGTAGGTGGGATGTATCAGAGTCTCTAGATTTTGCACTATCAAGTTGTTGAAGAGTCGGTCAATTCCAGAAGAAGTAGCTGTGAGAAAGTTGGAAAAAGGCGAAAAGGGCAACAGTAAGCCAAAGCGAAATACCACGGAAATGAACACAAAGTAATGCATAAAATGTAACAAACGATGAAATTTGAAACACTGCGCACACTGTGCATTTGTCATTACATCTGTTACCTTAACCTGTTGTTCGAGTGAACAAAGGACGAAGAAACGTGAAGGTTCGAGGTGGGGTTGGTAGCCTGTTTGCAGCTGTTTACAGCAATCGTGCTGCATGGCGCGAGGTTATTAAATCTAACAGTGTTGCAAGTTGAAGGTAGCACAGTCAAGTTATGTGACGGAAGGCCAGTAGAAAGTGTGGGTTTTGGAGACGGGTAAATAGAGAATGTGTGTCAGTAGCTACAAAAATCGTGCCCTGCTTGGAGGTAACGGAAGCCAATAGCAAGGGCCGTGCAAATTTAAGACAAAGCAGAGGTGACGGAGGCGGGTAAGTGAAGTTTAGTTAATGAATTAATAGTATTCTGAGCTGCCAGTTATAGCAAAGATCCTACACGGAGGAACCTGGCAAATGAATAGGTAACGTTAGGTGTTGGAAGACCAGTGTGCTGCGTCACGCGTTGTAGGTAGGTCCTGGATAACATGAATAAGAGATAATATCGTTTGCAATGTGAGCGGACAGCAGGCTGTACAGTAAAAAGGAGACGTATACTTCTATATTTGTGTGGTTACGGCATTGCATTGTGCGACGTTGTCAAACCTAACCAGCTATCGACATGATGCTAGAAGAGATGCGTAAAGTACTGCAACATTAGGGTAAAGAGCAACAGCGGTGGAGATGAGTAAGTGCAATTTTGCGTGAAGGCACGAAAGCAAAATGTTTAGCAGCCGTATACGGTCAAGATAATTATCCGAGGAGAAAGGAAAGAGGATGTAAACGACAAAAACCGCATGGCTACAGTGCACCGTCACGTTTTGTAGGCTCCGTTATGGTTGATCACAGGAAATGAGCCAAAGCCGATTTGAAGATAAGGGCCGATAAATAAATAAATAGGTATACTTCTAGACTGGATAGAGGCTACGTCCATAAGGGATTATAAGAATAGTAAAACAGGTGAGTTTATGTTTAGCGTTTGCCATTACGAATGCATTAGCATTGTTTGGTGTACAGCTGATGGGTCGTCAGCGCCCACATTGAACTTCTTCTTGTTCTTTTAGGCGAAATTGAACACCTTGAACGGCTTTGTTGTGAACGTTGCGCAGAGCCGTAGATATTCGGGTTTTCTTTGGAAAACAGGATCCAGTTCACCACAAGTTCTTTGTAAATGCTTTGGGCTATTTCGGCCCGATCACCCTTTGAAATTATCAACAGAAACTTAGCACTTCCTTTGAACATCGATTAAATTCTCATTGACACATGTAACAGCCTCATGCACTCGCCTCCGTCTGATACATTATAATATGCTTGGACCCATGCAAATTGCAATTTCAGCTCTCTGATTGACTTTTGCCTCTCGGCTCCACTATCATGCATCTTAGCTTACAATTACGTTCCCCTCTCTTTTTGGCCTCTCTTTTGTTCCATATCACATCGGTTCAATGGCGGTATAGGTGCCTCTAACATCAACGCAACTTACTAGCCCCCGTTTGATTCTCTTTGCTAATGTGGCACTCATCGTTAAACCTATTGGACTACTCCGGCATCTCAGGCTCCAAATGCCTATAGTCTCAAGCCATGGACTCTCTTTTTCTGAGGATCGGCTGCCATCGATTAAGGTTTTCAATGGTAAAAGTAACGGCTTCATGATTCTCGTCTTCATCCGATTCATTATCTGTACGCTTGGTCCTCCTACCGAAATCGAAAATTCCGGTCCTTGATTAATTTTGACTCTCGGCACCACTAGCATTCTTCTCAGCTCACAAGTATCGTCTCCATCACTTGTTTGGCCTCTCTTTTGGTCCATATCGCATTCGTTCAAAGGTGGTGTAGGTACCAGTAGCGTCAGCACAACATCCTTGGCCTCCTTTGATTATCTTTCCTACTATGGCACTCATTCTTAAACCTTTTCGACTAGTCCGGCCTCTCAGGCTCCAAATGCCTATAGGTCTCAAGCCAAGGCCTCTCTTCCTCTGAGGATCGGCTGCCATCGATTAAGGTAATCAATGGTATAAGTAACGGCCTCATGCTTCATGTCTCCGTCCTATTCATTAGCTGTACGCTTGGCCACCCTACCTAAATCAAGAGCTCATGTCCTAGATTAATCTTGTCTCTCGACTCCAATATCATTCTTCTCAGCTCACAAGTATCGTCTCCCTCTCTTGTTTGGCCTCTCTTTTGGTCCATATCGCATCGGTTCAGTGACGGTATAGGTATCTCTAATGCCAGCGCAACTTACTAGCGCCCGTTTGATTCTCTTTGCTACAGTGACACTCATTATTAAACCTACTGGACTTGTCCGGTCTCTCAGGCTCCTACTACCCATCGATCTCAAAACAAGGCCTCTCTCATTCGAGCATCGGCTGCCGTCGGCAATTATTCTCATTTGCATAATTAAATAAATAAATAAATAAAGCGTTTATTCTCGGCAAGGCGAGGCACTCCTTTACAGGCATGATCATTTTGAAAAAACAATGCGTGATCAAGAAGTTGCAAAAATCCGATATGTTTGCCATAAAGGTGCTTGTTTGTGTAGGGGAATGTAAGTATGTAATTGTGTGTGCGTTTATGTAGCTGTGTAACTTGCGCTGGTAATTGTGCTGCTCCATTCTTAAATGTTTGCTATTGTCTGCAAGGTGCGATTGGAAGATTGGTGTCCGTGGGTTGGAAAGGATTATCCAGATATCCACGGGGCAGTGACTTTATTTTGTGGCGAGCCACGACCGCCACGTCACAGTGTTGTTAAGCAGACATTTGTGGCTTTTTACAGGGAGAACGCTTGCCAGGCGAAAACCCACCACGTCCTGGAACACTGCCGCCGAACTATTAGCTGGAACGGGTAAAACCCGAACCACCCAGCTGGCACCACGAGGAGGTTGTTCGGCTAGCCAGCCTCCTGTACTCGACTCCGTCTGGTACATTACCTGCACGCTTTGTCCTTCTACCGAAATTGAAATTTTAGGTCCCTAGTTGAGTTTTGCCTCTCGGCTCCACTCTCATGCTTCTCAGCTCACAATTACGTCCCCCTCTCTTGTTTGGCCTCTATTCTGGTCCATATCGCATCGGTTCAGTGGTAGTTTAAGTTCCCTTAGCGTCAGCACAACATACCAGGCCACATTTGATTCGCTTTCCTACTGCGCCTCGGACTCTTAAACCTCCTTGACCACACCGGCCTCAGGCTCCAAATGCCTATAGGTTTCAAACAAAGGCTTCTCTTCCTTCGAGCACCGAGTAAAGTTCTCATTGGAATAAGAAACAACCTCATGATACTGGCCTCCGTCCGGTACATTACCTGTATGCTTGGTCCCCTGCAAAATTGCAACTTCAGGTCTGATTGCCTTTTGCCTCTCGGCTCCCCCATCATGAATCTCAGCTCACAATTACGTTCTCCTCTATTGTTTGGCCTGTCTTTTGGTTCATATCGCATCGGTTCAATGGCGGTATAGGTATCACCAGCGTCAGAGCAACATCCCAGGCTTACTTTGATTCCCTTTGTTACTGTTGTACTCATTTTTAAACCCTTTCGACTAGTCCAGCCTCTCAGGCCCCAAATGCCCATTGGCATCAAATCAAGGCCTCTCTTTATTCGAGGATCGGCTGCCACCGATTAAGGTTCTCATTGGTATAATTATCTGTCTTGTGTGTTTGCCTCCGTTTGATACATTATCTGCATGGTTGGTCGTTCTACGGAAATTGCAATCTCAGGTCCCCGGTTGAGGTTTGCCTCTCGGCTCCATTCTCATGCTTCTCAGCACACAATTACGTCCCCCTCTCTTGTTTTGCCTCTCTTTTGGTCTATATCGCAACAGTTCAATGGCGGTATAGTTATCACTATCGTTAGCGCAAAATCATAGGTCTCTTTTGATTATCTTTCCTTCTGTGTCTCATTCTAAAACATTTCGGCCAAGTCAGTCCTCTGAGGCTCCAAATGCCTATAGGTCTCAAGCCAAGGCCTCTCTTATTTTGAGTACCGGCTACCATCGACTCAAGTTCACATTGGTATAAATTACAAACTTATGATACTCTTCTTTGTCTGAATAATTATCCCTATGCTTGGCAACGCCTACTAAAATCCAAATCTCCGGTCTATAATTGAGTTTGGCTCTCGACTCCACTATCAGGCATCTCAGCTCACATTAACACATTCCTCTCTTGTTTGGCGTCTCTCTTCGTTTATATCGCAACTATTCCGTGGCGGTATAGGTACCACTAGCATCAGCTCATCAGTCACTCCATTGATTTCAACCAGCACAACTTTACCATAAATTTTATATTTATACAATAACGTAGTCCTGTTCAATTGTGTTGGCAGTTTGCTCGGTCCGTTTTTCTTCTCACCCTTGTTCTACAGGATAACAGTACCTGCACCGAACACCGCTGAAAACGTATCTGCGACGCGCCCATGGCACGGATTCAATAAAGAACAAAGAAAAACCCCGCACTTTATAATCATGACACACTAAAGATCTCATGAAACTGATCAATTCAACCCAAGTCACCTGAGTCGTCCGACTTCAACAGTTCCAACCACTTGTACTGGACTCCGAAGGCGACTTCACAGCCATAGGAAATAAATTGCCGTTACGTGACTGCGAATATCTGCGAGGGTAATCGGTCTGATACATACTTGCCAAGGTTATATCAACAGCCGGCAGTGTTCCAGGACGTGGTGGGTCTTCGTCTGGCAAACGTTTTCCCTACAAAAGCCACAAATGTCTGTTTAACAACACTGCGACGTGGCGCATGTGACTCGCCGCTAACACATTGGCAAGTTGACCGACACCACATTTACAAGTTCTGTGCATATATCGGCTCTCGCACGATTACGCCTACATATCTGATTAGTGCCATACTACTATTCTTAAGTATTTTCACCCGCTTCCTCATACTTCACTCACTGACCTACATTGCTTACGGGACCTCATCGGATTAGTTCCTCATCAACATACCATATAAGTGATCTGAATACCATCTTTACCTCTCGCATTCTGTGTACATAGACAACATCCAACTTTTGGGCTCTATGGGCCCACACTACTGTCTCCAACTTTACTACTCCCACGGTTGGTGCTGCTTACTCCGCTATCATGTACAATAATGCAATATGCTGATCATGCCCAAAAGGCTTGTCTCGCTTTGTCGAGAGTAAAATATTTATTTATTTGTTTATTAATTAATTTATCATGGATCCCATCTGACCCGTTTGTTTGCGACCGAACAAACGAATAATGACAAACATGGATCAACTGTTCTCCAACACACTCACCCTCATCCTGGTCTAGTGTCACCGAACAATTTGATCTGGATGTTCTTATCCAGAGGGTTGGATCAGCCAAGGCCTGTCTACAAACAAGCCTTCAAAACTAATGATTCTTACAACATACCTGAATCCCTCCATAACGACCTAACCCTTGGTCCCGCCTGTCACGCATCCAGTTGCTCGCTTATGGCTTGTCAGCAACCGCAGGCCACTTCATCGACAACGCAAACATGACTTCCCCGTAACACCAACTGCGTGGGTCGGGGCTACCCTGTTCCAGCAAATGTTCAGTGACGGTACTCCGGGAAGTGGTGGGCTTTATTCTGGCTAGCGTTCTCCTTATGAAAAGCTACTGCTATCCCTTTGACAGCACTGCGACGAGGCGGAAGTGACTCGCCTCTTATTAAAGTCCGGCCCCATGATTACCCAACCAACCAACCACACTCCCACCACGGACATCTCTCAACCCTTCGCATACTACCTACGCGATCAAGCTTGATTGTATTGGCACATATTCAATCTGGAATAACAGATATATACATGCACTTCTATATACATGTATGAACCCATTTCCAATGTTCATGGCTTACTTTCACCATGTTTTATACATTCCCCGACATTTAGTTGTACCTTAAATATGATCATGCTTACATAGGCGCTTCTCGCACTGCAGGAGACTATTGAATTTACTTCATTATCTATTTAAAATTATTGGTGCTCACATGGGAAGAAATAAAACCGCGGAATTAAAAGGAATACGAAAAGTTAAAATTATTTCGAGAAATGCTGGTACAAATAAAACTGGTTTGTTAAGATGTGTACTCAGGCTCCGTAGTTCACTAGAAAAAGCTAACTTAACAAAATATATTACTGAAATGTGCTTGCGCTGAGTTTGGTACATGGAGTCAAATATCAACGCTAGTAAATCTTAGAAAAATGGAAAATCTTTTCTAAGGTTAGAATATTGCATAAAGTTGCACCAAAATAAGCTGCTCTGAACAAGGTATAACCGCTGATTAAGTTAAAAGCAAAAAGAAACAATACGTGCAGTTGTTCCCGAGTTATCCTCAATTAGATTGCAGTCTAGGAATAACGTCGTTATCTTTTCCCCTTAAAATGGCCTACTGATTTGTACGCAGATAGCAGAAAAAAGAAAAGGGAATGTAAAAAGTAGCGTATAGGTATACTTTCTAAATAGGCATAGATATCTAGCAAGTCTTTGTGTATCCCGCAACAACTAGGTACGTCGTAGGTGGCCGAAAAGCAAACTTTGCAGGCGTACGTAGCAAATTTAGATATGTGCACGGTGATGTTTCGCGAAAACACTAGAAATCCAGCATATAATATTATGTATGCAATGGACTTCAGGACAACTTATAAATAACCCATGGGCAGAAGGCCAGAGTGTACCATTTTCAGTGGATGCTGAGCCACATAAAACACTAGGAATATAGCGTTTAGTATTACTTTAGCCTCTAAGTCCTTCTAAAGGTTATGTCAAGGCGGAATGAGCTAAGTCTACCTGAATAATACAGGAGACATGTGGGATCATTTGACACGTTTTGGCATGGAAAATGCACACATTTCTGAGAATAGCATCGCAAGTTTTCGCTTACAGCTGATTTGCTATATTCATTGGGCTGTGTCTCCAACGCCAGTGAGCTAGAGGAGTATGGCAATAATAATAAAGAAATGAATGCCGGAAAATTTAGCAAAATTTAGCAAAATGCGTCGTGGCATGAGATCTATTTGCGCCTGTGTTGGTGGGGCATTACCAACTCTACTTCTGGGATGGAGCTTGCTAGGACATGAATGATTATTATGCCGCATGTGTTGGTGCACAATGTTGTGCAGTTCTTTGCTTACCTTTGCGCTATTTATCTCGAATTTTAAGTTACCATGCAAGTGCCAGCGTTGTTCATCTAGGTGGTAATGTTACCCAGTACCACACTGGCGCACCAGCTCTATTTCCTTGGTAGTTTTCCTGGCAACAGCTGTTTTAACACCGTAAGACAAGAGTGATAAGGTAAAGCAACAGCAGGATAGTAACGAACAAAAAGTGGAAGCTTGCTGTTCACCCATCAATACGCATAAAACATGGTAGGCTTTGGAGCCAGCTAAAAATAAATAACGCACTGGCGGCCGAGGTAAGGCGAAGTGCTAGTTAAAATTTTTCTGGATGTCCAGCCAGCCAGTGCGACAGAGGTCTCTCTGTCGTTGGTTAGCTTTTGTGCCAATGAAATGGATTCTGGAAAAGCGAATGTTTTATTAGCAAAACCGGTTAAAGAAGCGTATCGGTTTTTCATGGTGTCTGGCTACCAGTTTGCCAATGGTGATAGGCACAGGCATCCCAGATAATGCTAAGTATATGTGGCAAGTGAGAATAAGTGAAGGGCAAAATGTCTGATGTGAGCCTGTAACACTTAAAGTGGTATCATTATCAACAAGTGGAAGATTTACTTATTATTTTGCGGTAAGCATACCAGTTGTAGTTGGAAACGGCGGAGTAAAGTAACTAGTAACCAGGTTTAATGAAAAGGCATCTAGTAAAGCCAGCTAGCAACTGACATCTACGAAGGCACATAAAGCTGCACCTAAAGCCGGTACTTAGACCGTGTTGGACAATTCTAATGCGACTTTTAGGTGTAGCAGCAGCAGTAATAGATTTCAATATGTTATACAGGGCGTAGATCGGGTCGGATGCCTTTACAAGGCGTACCGAAAAGGTCTAATGCCTATTACCTTTTCCACGGACCTAGTATTATAAGAAGTTGGCAACAGATAAAAGTAAAGCTGAAGAAATGGAATGAAGATGTAAATAATGTGTAAGGATCGCAGTAAGGCTGCTCGAATGGTTTCGTCATTACCCTGCAATATCCGATATGAGGAATACCTACGGGTTATCGCACCTGTTAGCCAGTAGGCTAGGCTGTACTGTATGTTGAAAGATTTATACCTTGAGGAAGTGCCCATGGAAAAGAAGAAGCCTGGGTTGCAAATACCAATTGGTCCATGCAGCTTTTAGACCAACATGTCAGAGAGTCAAACGAAGCACGTCAAGAGCTAATCAGTAATGGCCAAATAACATTTGCATTCTGTATTCTTAGGTTAACACCTGTAGGGTAGATGCGACTAATCCGATTGAGACCTACCGGGTGTCACGATTGCGGTACCGGTTAAGGTGCAAATATGGTGTCCTTAAAGGAGACAACTCATGGGGTTAGGTTAACGCATATCCCTCACAAGCTGCTTTTGTGGTGGCATCTACTCATCCCATTGTGCAGTCAGAAATCGGAATTGTCCGTAGGAGAAATCAAGCGGGTCAAGAAGAGATCAGTGAAGAATAACGTCGTCTTTTACTCTGAGTTCTATCCTTAAAACCTAGTAAATGAGGGCACGGAATACCGCTGTTTTCTTAGGGGGTAAGACCGTAACGACAATGAATGTCTATGATTTGTGAGCACAAGGTGCTTAGAGGTCTTGCACTACCTCGTGGGGGTCCTCAAGCTAAGTCAGGACCAGTTTCGAAGAAGCGGTCTTGCAAATCGCAGATATAAAAGCTGCGCTGCATATTGTCAACAGATGGGAAACTTTGTAGCTCCTTCCTGCATGCCTGCAAGTTTTAGATTTCTCTTAGTCTGGAGGGCAACCACTAACATAGATTCATGTACACAACAAAGAAGGAACGAGATTGCATTCTCGTCCTTTCCCTTTGCGGCGTAATGAGGTGACCATGGTTTCTGTGTTTAGATCCAGACGCGCTCCTTAGTTTAAGCCAAGTGCTATTACTGTGCATCTTTCTATGAATTAGCATAGGTAAGAAGCACAGGTTAAGGAGAATGCGCCTTTGCCAAAGGGACGGGATTTTACGATGTTTCCACCTTTGGCGGTAGCTCAGCGCTTGCTGTGATAGAGTAATCCTCTTCGTAAAGCGCCGCTGAGCTTTGTCAAGCAGAACATGGTCGTACTTCCGTAGGTTGATGCATATAAAAGAGCAAGGTTGCAGGTGTGGCTGGACGTAGCTTTTATAAAGTTCCAGCCTTGCATCTGCGGTTTTTATTTAACGGCGCATGCGGTAAAATAATCTCCTTACTCTTTTCACTTGCTAATGAAGGGCTCTGCAGAGTTCAGACACATGGAGTAGCGCCAGGCAAAATCTGTTGGCATGGCATGCTGTTTGATAGTGATGCCGTTTATTGTTAGAGACCCAGCAGGTATAGAAAATTTTGGGTCATAACATTAGATTTTTGAGTGGAGAAGTCATTTACCAATGTTTGCATTAATTTTCACGGATACTATTAATTGCGGTTACTTCATTAACAGGGGAAATGAGGTACAAAACATTTACGTCGTCAACGAAGATGAAGGAGTAACCATGCTGCCGACCCCTGCTGCGGTCCTTGCTAGTAATCAAAAATAGAGTAGGACTAAGAGCGCGCCCCTGCCCCACATCACTGAGGGTGGAGGGCTGGGTGGATACAGTTTGCTTAATCGTAACAGACTGTGTACGTCATATTAGATGGGAGGCCAGCCAGTCTAATAGAGGACTGCCTACCTCGTGAACCTTTACCTTTTGCAACAAATGTATGTGTTGCATCCTGTCAAACGCCTTTTGCATATCAAGGTAGAGAATGACAACTGAAATATTACACTTAATGGCCTCCGTGACTAACTAAATAAATACTAAGTTTATTCTCAAATTCATAGAAACACGCCAAATCAGGCACCATCGAAGTTTAAAAGCAGTTGTGTATCACGACGATACTTCGGGTTCAATCGTGTGTAGTTGAAACGGTCAAGGAGCTATAAGTGCAAAGAAACGGTGCTTAAGGATGGAGAATATCATATACTTGCATGTGTCGGGAAGAGTTGAAATATGAGTCTAGTCGACTTGTCAGCATGTAGTTGTGGGCAGTGACTTTATTCATTGGCGAGTCGCATCCGACACGTCGCAGTATTGTTAAACCGACATTTGTGGCCTTTTATAAAGAGAACATTTGCCAGGCGAAAACCCACCACGTCCTGCAACACTGCCGTTAAAGCATTTTGAACATTAATGTTGAAATGGCAAAGCCGCTTGACGACTGGTTTCATATTCGCTTATCCGCAAACAACTGGCTCTTAATTTCCTCTGTTGGTTGGACAGGCGATTTGGTCGGGGTCGCCATGATTGCTTAGATCGATTGAAAAGAGGGACATCGCGACTAGTCGTCTTGTTGTGTGTCTAGGTGAGCAAAAGTTCAAACTTTCTGCCGTCTGGAGTTTTCAAATGTATAATGTACAGGAGTATGAAGATTTGTCCAGTTCTTAATACTAGTTAAGGGTTGTGGTGATTGTAGTTGGGTTCTTTTCGTTTTCAACCGTGCTCCATGTAAGTCCCCGTCGGTTGTTACGTTTGTCTTGGGCAAAACTGTTCCTCAGGCCAATCCCAATTCTCCGAGATGTTCTGGACCTCGGAGAAAAGGGAAAGTGAGGGACAACCGAGAGAATACCTCAAGAACAGGCATGGAGTTATATATTGTTAAAGTCTTATGTTATAACGTTTGGATTTGAGACAAAGGCGTTTACACGGTGCAACAATAATTACGCTGAAAGTGCCTTTGAATATCCTGTAACGTCGCTAGCCGTATGGGTGGTTTGCTAACGCCTGCGTAGAGATAGGGGCGTTGTACCAGTAAGTAACGGTTTATTATGAGCCAGAAATTGCGTGGGGGGTCAGCAGCGAAAATTAGAATATTGGTGTGGATTGAAAGGTGCATGAACAGCAAGTGTCTAGCGTAATACGATAGGGAGCGCAGAATAAGTGAAAATAAATTGGTTGCCGCAAGCGAGATCTAAGCGTCCATTGGCGACAGGGCAGCGGAAAGATTGAATGCAAATATTCTAAAGGAATACAGGTTATAAAGATAAGGAGTGGATCCTAACAAGCACTGGATAATCGCATATGCATGAAGCCGATGACCACTAGCTACTTCTAAACAGAGTTGTTGAATTTAAGTCGACCGACAGACAGTGGCGCCATGCAAGACTATCAGTGGCCAGATGTAGCGATTCTAATCAGACGCTTTGTCACTAGAGTATGCCTATAAGGTTTACTGAATGCAGCAACAAGCCATCGGAGTTAAGTGATACAGACATTCCAGGAGAATGTATGATGGAGAGACAAGGAGTGTAACCTAGCAATTTCAAGATCTGCGCAGAATGGAAATGGAGCATCCGGCAAATTGCTGCGGTAGTGAGGAAGATAAGAAGAATGACATATAGGGGCGCTAGGAAAGAAAGTATCAGTGGCAAGGAAAGGCATTCGGATTAAGCCTTCTACTTACCAGTGAATCCATACAGTAACCGAAGAAGTCAACAACCAACGAAGGTGTGATGCAAACAATTCAGGAGAGTAAGTGTTGGAGGGATAAGGAGTGAGTCATGGCGCAAAGATCATTGCTACCTACAATGACTCGATGCAGCTGAAGAGTGGTGACATAGTCAATGCAAATAATTGATAATGGTACTAAGGGATAGCGAGTATTGGCGGCTAGCAATGGCATTAAGGTGAAGCCTTCCAGTTGCTGGTGGATACCCAAAGTGTCCCAGAATAAGTCAGCAGACAGCAAATGTATGTGACGCACCCAGTCCCAGAGAGGAGTGGAAGAGTGGTTCTTAGCAGGCTCCGGATAAGCACAGAGATGGTTGGAGTCGGCGAAGAAGGGCTGCTACTAGACCGAGGTGCCAGAGGTTATATGAAGAACGAATAATGGTACTAGGTTAGAGTATCGGCGGTTAGCAATGGCAAAGGTGTGACGTTTTCTAGTGTCCCAGAATGAGTCAACTGACAGCAGATGTATGTGACGCACGCAGTCCCAGAGAGAGATAAAAGATTGGCTCTTAGCAAGCTTCGGATATGCGCAGAGATGGTTGAAGCCCACGAAAAATAGCTCCTGCTAGACCGAGGTGCCAGAGGTAATACGTAGAACGGATACTGGCACCAAGGGAAAGAGCATCGACGGCTAGCAGTGGCATTGGGGTGGAGCCTTCTAGTTGCTAGTGGATACCTAAAGTATCCTAGAATAAGTCCACAGACAGCAAATGTATGTGACACAGGCAGTCTCAACGGATGAAGGTTGGAGGTAAAAGAGAGTGGCTGTGAGCAAACTCCGGAAATGCTTGGGGCATACGACCACTGTCGTTACCAAATAGAGATGCTGAGGTTAGGAGGATCGACTGATGGTGGCGCTATGAAAATCTTTCGGTGGCCATATGAGCCCTCCAATTAAGCAGATTGGTCACTAGTGGATTCCTACAGTGTCACAGAATATATCAGCAAGCCAGCGAAGGTAGGCGATATAGACATTCTAAGAGACTACAGGATAGAGTAACAAGGAGGGTCTCCTGGTAGGTCCGGATATGCGCAAGATGTATGGAGCATACAACAAATCACTAAAGAAAACGTGATGAAGAGAAGAGGAAGGAAGGATAATGGTACTAAAAGAGAGAACCAGTGGACAGCAACAGAATTCGCATTAAGCATTCTAGTTATTAGTGAATAGCTAGTGTCAGAAGAGACAAGAAACCAGTGAATGTATGTGATGCGAACAATTCAAGGGAATAAGTTTTGGAGAGATAATGATTGGATCCTAGCGCAAAGAGATATGCCACCTACAATGACTCGATGCAGCTGAAGAGTGGTGACAAGTAATAGGAAGAACTTATAATGGTACCAAGGGAGTGAGAGTATCGGCGACTAGCAATGGCAAAGAGTTGAAGCCTTCTAGTTCCTAGTGGATGCCTAAAGTGTCCCGGAATAAGTCAACAGACGGCAAATGTATGTGACGCAGGCAGTCTCAAAGGATAAAGGTTGGAGATAAAAGAGAGTAGCTCTAAACAAGCCTCAGATATCCGCAGAGGTGATTGGAACCCACGACCACTATTTCCTACTAAACTGAGGTGCAGAGGTTAAGAGGATCAACAGATAATGGCGCTATGAGAACGTTCGGGGGCCCGATGAGCCATTCCATTAGGCAGTTTGGTCACTAGCGGATTACTTCGGTGTCACAGAATATATCTGCAAGTTAGCGAAAATAAGTGATACAGACATTCTAAGAGACTACAGGATGGAGTAACAAGGTGGGTCTCCTGGTAGGTCCGGATATGCGCAAGATGTATGGAGCATACAACCAATCACTAAAGAAAACGTGATGAAGAGAAGAGGAAGGAAGGATAATGGTATTAAAAGAGAGAACCAGTGGACAGCAACAGAATTCGCATTAAGCATTCTAGTTATTAGTGAATAGCTAGTGTCAGAAGAGACAAGAAACCAGTGAATGTATGTGATGCGAACAATTCAAGGGAATAAGTTTTGGAGAGATAATGATTGGATCCTAGCGCCAAGTGATATGCGACCTACGATGAATGGCTGCAGCTAAAAAGTGATGACATAGGTAATACGAAGAAATTATAATGGTACCAAGGGAGTGAGAGTATCGGCGACTAGCAATGGCAAAGAGTTGAAGCCTTCTAGTTCTTAGTGGATGCCATAGTGTCCCAGAATAAGTCAGCAGACAGCAAACTTGTGACCCACACAGTCTCAGAGAGGAATAAAAAGGTGGCTCTTAGCAAACTTCGGGTATGCGCAGAGATGTTTGGAGCCTACGAAGAATGACTCCTGCTAAGTCAACAAACAGCAAATGTATGTGACGCAGACAGTTCCAGAGAGTAAAGGAAAGTTAATTGGTGGGGCTGTGTCCGGAATTTTGGGCTTTCGGATTTAGAGGTGCTCTGGGCTATGTTATCAAAGTACATCCTCCGGTATATTGGCGTTAAAGAGCTCGCAGTTAGGCCGGGTAGCAAGGTGTCTATGTAGGGCTGTTCTGAACTGTGCAGTATTCTCGGCTGCCCTAACTTATAATGGTAGCGTGTTCCAGACGCGGGCGAATCTGTAAAGCAAGAAGTTGTTATGCACGTTGTTGCGGGCTGCACGTAGGGTAATGGTTAAGCGTCCATGTCGGAATGGGTACCGAGGGTCACCGTTTTGTTGTATAAGTCCGGCATGGTTCGTGTTTGGGTTGTTTATCGTCTGGAATAGGAAGAAAAGGTTGTGTCTCACTCTTCATAACCCTAGAGGTTCAAGACCAAGAAGTTTACAGCGTTCACGGTAGTTGAGCGCAGCGTGGCGAAGTAGGCGCTTTGTGAATGTGCATTGTACTTTCTCAATTGCTATTCGGTCACTTTTTCTGGAGTTGGTATATATTATTGATCAGTATTCTAGAAGCGGTATAGCGCGTACCTTGTATAGAGTGAGTCTGGATTCGTTTACGAGCATTCTCTTGCAGGTATGACCAATGAGGGATCTAGCTTCCGCTACACTATAGATAACTTGTTCCGAGAAATTCAGTGAGCTTGAATAGTGTACGCCGAAATCCCTTATGGTTTGACGGTTGGCTAGTGAGACGTCATTCAGGGTTAGCGCACTAGGTGGTACAGGGCATCTGTAGAACAGGGCGCCGCAATTTGCAGTAGAGAAGTCAAGCCTCCATGTGTTACACCAAGAGTCTAATGCCATAATGTCATTTTGAATATTGAGGAGACCGCTCTTAAGGTTACCCGGATCAAAGGAGAATACGACTTTGATATCATCGGCGAACAGGTACGCCTTTCCATATTCAAAGGCTTGAAATACATCGTTGATGTAAAGTAGGAAGAGTATAGGGACCAGTACACTTCCCTGGAACACACCACTCGTAGCTGATTTCGGTGATGACTCGAAAACTTCTAGTCTCACCGAATGTGTTCAACAGGAGAGATAGGAAGAGAACCAAGAATGCTACTGCTCCGATATACCGTAAATAGTCAATTTAGTTAGCAGTCCATTATGAGGGACTCGGTCGAACGCTTTTCTCATATCCAAGAAGCTGATGATCAAAGCTTTCCTGCAATCAACCATAGCGATAACATGGTTCAGGAACTCCATCTGGCACGTTTGACAGGATTTAGACGGGAGAAATCCATTTTGGGATTTGTTGATGAGATTACGATGAGTCAAGAACCGTGGGAGCTCTTCCTTAACGACCCTATTCATCACTCGTGAAGCGAATGGGGTGTGAATAATGGGCCTGTGGTTTTCAATGTTTTGACGGTTTTCCTTTTTGTGTCTTGGCATGACTACTGCATGTTTCGAAGCAGCGGGGAAAGGTTCCATGTTTCATGGAAAGGGTAAAGATGTTAAGAGGAAGAACGTCAATATCCAGGCCACCTAGAATTAGCAGAGCCGATAAGAGTCCATCAGGTTTGGCATGGTAGGCTAACTTGAGGGCTTGAATTTTCCGAGTAATGGTGCGCAGGTCAAATGGAACTGTTGTAAAGTATCATTGGTGCAACTAGGAATATTAAGAAGCAGCGTCAGATTAGCGGAGGTGAAAGAGTCGCAGAAGTAGCGGTCCATGACCTCACATATTTCAGCTTGCTTATGGGTAACTGTGTTGTCTAGACAAATAATCGAGTTAATCGAATTGGTGGCGGGGTTGCTTCTGCGCCTCACCAGATAATTGATGGCTTTGATACAGTAGATAGAGTTTAGGGCAGTGTGTTTTCCGGATAGAAATGCGGTAGTTGGTGAATTTCTCCACTCCATCAGGACTTCATTGATGTGAATAAGGAGGAAGAACGCTTGGGTCCTGCTGTAATTTGAACGTATCGTTTTGAGCTTGACGAGTGGTTTGCGAGGGGAGCTGCCTTCTGCGGTGGCTGCATTGCTGTTTGTTTCATTATAGATTCCAGTTATATCCAGATCTTAAGTGCGTTTTCTGTATAGTGCAGAACTGGCAATGCCCGCATCTGTAGCCAACAAGAATACATCCCAGCTGGTGGATCTCAGCAGTAGAGCAAAGTTTATCCAGTTGATTCGTTTGAAGGGCCGAACAGAACAAGCTGGTCTAGCCACTGTGGGACGAGTAATGGGTAGTTGGAAACAGAGCTTTACTATTTTGTGATCGCATCCAGGAAGATTGTCAAGCACGCTAACAGATGCATGAGAAACTCCGTTTGTAAAAAGTAAATCTAAGGTTTTATTGTGCCTGGTGGGTGCACGCACGTGCTGAGCCCACCCAACTGCATATGTGGTATCCGCAAAGGCACGGTAGTTGGGTGGGGCAGATTGCGTTTGCCAGGCCAAATGTGGCATGTTGAAGTCACCACCGATTAGCTTATAGTGGGTAGGCAATAGGGATAGGTCTGTGAAGAGTTCAACTAGACTGTGTACACCGATTTTGTTAGTGTGTGGAGGGTTATACAGACATCCAAACAAGATATCGTGCTGTCCCCTACTAGTCGGAATGCAAACCGAGTCTGCCAGAGGGCCGATTGAAGGTTCTTGAAACGATGGCGCCCCGAAATCGTCACGCACGTAGATGAGGCATCCACCACGGTGATTGGTACGTCCATTGCTGAGGGAAAAGTAGCCCGGTATCCGCAGCTGTGGATCGAGGGTGTTGGCATCGTGCCACGTTTCTGTGATGAGCACTATCTGGGGGCCTGATCGGATAATGACGGGGTTGATATGGTGCATCTTAAGTTTGATGGACCTTGCTTTAATGAGAAGTAGAGTATGCGCATCGTTGCAAGAGTGAGCATCTGCTGCATTATCAGAGACAGAAGTAAGCTGAATGGTTTGCGTGGACATAGTTGCCTTTGTTCCAGAGGAAGTGATAATAGTTATAAGTTTACAGAGGTCAGACAAAAGCTTACTGTTCGCGTCATCCTAGAACATGTTGGGTTGTAGGAGTGGGACTGCTTGATTACCATGCTGAAACGAAACAGAGGAGACATTTTTTGGGTGTGGGGAAGGTTATTGGCGATGGCTAAGGTATTGGCAGGGATATGTTGTACGAAAGCAATAGAAGGTAGAGTAGAGTGAGTGTGCGGCCCTGAGGGGCATATTTCTGCTAGATGTGGGTTGGTTAATGCGGTGTCTGTATCGCATTCTAAGACTCCGAGAAGACTGATGGCATGTTTGCATGCAATGTTGAGTCTCTTGGTTAGATAGTCGTTTGGATGCGTGGAGGACAAGCTCGCAGGTGCGGCAGATGTTTCACGTGCAGGTAACAAACATGTTGCAGTTATTACCTCATAACGATCTGAGGAGATGCACGGTGGTGTCTGGCCGCATACATTATTATGAGACGATAGGTTGTCCGCTAACGAGTTGTTAGACGACTGCAAGATAAAGGATTGGTAAGGTAACGGGTCTAGCGGCCTATTCACTTGCGCAGAAACCTGGCTGGCTGGCCGAACAACCTCCTCGTGGTGCCAGCTGGGTGGTTCGGGTTTAACCTGTTCCAGCAAATAGTTCAGCGGCAGTGTTCCAGGACGTGGTAGGTTTTCGCCTGGCAAGCGTTCTACCTATAAAAAGCCACAAATATCTGCTTATCAACACTGCGACGTGGCGGATGTGACTCGCCACAAAATAAAGTCACTGGCCCGTGGATATCCGGAAAGTGCTATCCAACCAAAGGACATCAATCGCTTATGCTCACATTCCTGACGACAACAAACAGTCAAAAATGCTGCGGCACACTTAATGACACAAGCTACATTCATACACAAATACATACGTATATACACTCATACACCTACATACACTGTTATGCCAAATATGTACTTTTGTACATTATTGATCACACTGTTATCTAAGCATGATCATGCCTGTAAAGGTGTGTCTCGCATGGTCGAGAGTAAAAGTTTATTTATTTATTTATTTACACTGCTACTTCTGGAGGTTGTTGTAGTGGGAGCGGTACCATTATCGTAGGCATGTGATACATGCAGTAGATTATTGTCAGCACCCGTGCAGCGTTGTGTTGCTGGAGATATGACGTTGATGGGGAGTTACTGAGGTCCCTAGGATGGACCGAGTGTGGATGGATGGAGCATCGCAATGAGAGAAAGACCGGATTGTTAATGTAATGTAGCTTGGAAGTGCTTGGAATAGGTGAGTTAAGTGCAGCGGATGTGTGCCGGGGGCGGCGGATTGCTACACTGGTGGCAGCCGGCCGCTGACGTGTCACTTGTCGGTTTGAGGTTCAAGGGGGTTACGCGTAGGGCTGGAACCAACCGTTTTGGGTTGGATGCAGTGCATAAATGAGTCTCTGTAGATGATACAGAGCAGGCGCGAGTTCTTGGAGAACTGGACGTGGTGGACCATGCCCTGTTGTATTCCAAAAGAGGGACAGCAGTAGGTATGACACTTCTCGGCGACTGGACATTCTGCAGAAGTCATGATGTGTGAGAGCGGTTAGTGGAAGTAAAAGGAGCTGTGGTATTCATTCTGGACGTCCAGTTGCCAATAGCAGCACACTGTCGTCTTCGGCTGGGCGCCGGATATCCGGGTGTTTTGAACTGATGTTGATAAGTTGGAGTTTGAGCAGTTTGATTTGTTTGTTCGAGTAGATATAAGTTTCTGATTTGCTAGCTAGATCTGGTTGGAGCAACAATCACGGGTAACGCTTGATAAACCGGAGCAGAAGATGTAATAGTCACCGGTTTTATTTGCATGTGTGTTGTTTTGAAAAGATGGGTAGTGTAGCGGGGTTTGTTGCGTATCTGAAAGTGCGTTATTGGATTTGGGTGTTCAGTAGGTAGTTCCGACGATGAGACTGTGCTTGGTTGACAATGGACTTTGGTCCGAACTTGAGCATTGGAGGTCCTGTTTTATGCTGGCGAGCCATTTGGTGGAGTGGTAGTTCTGGTACTGGCAATGAGTATAATTTAGCCATATCGGGACGTCAGGGTATAGTCCTTTTTTGTACAGATATGGATTCGATGGGAGACGATGGTGGAGAGCTGTGGAACACCGTTGTTTTGAGCTGCTGGTCGCTGGCGTTGTGTCGATAGGGAGTTGCGTAGGGTCATCGTCAACGCCGGCTAATGGAGTATATACTGATAGAAAGACCACACTCTGTAGTTCAGAAACTATGTCGCACAGGCTAGACATATCAACAGACATATCAACAACTATATTTGGTCGTGCCTACGGCAGTCAAGCTTTCAGCTGATGTGCCGGACTTGGCAACAATATTTTGCGGCCGAATTTCGTTTTTGCGGGCTTTTATGCAGCACGGTATGTTAGTCGCTGTGGGGAATCCAAATCAACTTCCCACAGGGTCAAGAAAGTGGTCCTGTTGGTTGGAATTGCTTGCGCATTTATGAGTTGGTGTTCTGTGAATGATATCGCATGGGTTTCTGTCTTCGGATAAACTGAACTAGTAGGCAAAGTTGATCTTTGCAGCGGGATTCTGTCCGGTTTTATCAGAATTCGCCCGAGGTTCGATTGCTGATTCAGTACATATCGGGCGTCAAGAAATCGTTTAGTCAGCACGGGTTGCTAAATTGCATGCCTATTGGACAAGATTGACCGGGGATGTTGCGTAAGCGAGTGGCTGAACAGTAATCGTGTGGTAGTCTACAATCGTTGAGAAGGATACGCAACACTTTTTTAAGCGGTAGCTTGTCAGGTACGTTGTATACAACCGCGTTAGTTGCACGACGAATGCGTTCGCTGACCTCGTACGTAATGCTATTCAATATTTCACCTGCAGCTAACATATCAGTTTGGCTAGTCAAAGTTTGGACGTTGTCCAGATTGACCAAAGGCATGACTTTGTTTAATAGCGTCGTAAGAGATGTAAACGCTATTTTCAGTGAGTTTACATGACTTTCAAGAACACGGAATTGTTGCAGAGCTTCTGCTAGAGGATCTACGAGCACTGCTTTGCAATCTCGTATATGGGATAGGCCAGCCTTACTGAGGTCATGGGCGGCTTGGTCCAGTGTTTCCTTTTTGGCTGATGTAGGTGACAAACGTCTTTTAACCATGATACGAAGATTCAGTAAAAGATTGGAGTAAAATGTAGGGTAAAACGAGGAACACGCGACGCGAACAAACGACTTTGGGAAAACGGCTTGGACAAACACCAAAAACCGGCAAAAGGATGTAACAGTTAATATGTGTCACTTTGGAGTAACCCTAACCGAATCAGAACGCGGCGCCATAAAGTTCTATGAACAGTAGGACAATACGCAGCGAAAACGAACCGTTTCAAAGTCCAACTGACAGGTTGCACAAGCTCGAGCACTTAAAAATCTGTGCTGTGATTTCTTTGTGTGCTGGCCTGCATGAAGGTGATTCATGAGGGCCTTTTACCGGACTTCCCTATCAATCGCGAAATAATAGATGTGTGGTTAAATGGCATTGGTGACCAAGTTGCGGTAGGCTTTCACCCTTATGCTGTGGCATAAGCCGTGAAAGTTTCCGAGCGGTCGGGCATTGACCTTCCTGCATTGATAAAGTAACAGTTTTCAAAAGAAGAACAGCGATATCTTCACCACCACGCTTAAGTAGACTGGGCGATATTCCGCCTGGATCAGAGATCGTGAACGCCTTGATAGTTGCAGTAGTAGAACGGACACCATTTATATCAAACTCTACAGAGGACAGGGACTGGCTACCGGGCACTTGCAGGGGCTGAAAGTTTGAACCTATTTCTATCCACTGCGCTGATGGAAGACATTTGCCAGTCGGCAACCATCCACTGACGAGTAGCTCTAGTTCCTCCACGAGTGCTTGCAAAGGCAGGATTTTCCGCCGAGTCTGTACTACCGTCCTCCAATCAACCATCCTTTGACTTGGAAGATAACGGAACAACTTGGGCAAAAAATATTGCGCCTGTAGGTTACAGATGCACACAGTCGAAAACATAAAAACCAAATAGTGCTAAAAGGAACCGAAGGCAATTTGCTTATCCAGACTAGGATCGTAATTGACTGAAGGATTGGAAAATGTGATAACCGTCAAAACACACAAGACAAAGGTAAACACAAAACTGAGGCTTGAAGAGAAGCTAAATGCGATTTTGCAAAAGAAACCGCCTAAGGAAGACAATGCTTGGCTTGCCAACAGAGTCAAAAGAGGATTAGCGGACGCGGAACAAGCAGTCATTGTCCGAGGTATGCAACTCAATGTTAAGGACTCCAATCCAATCGACTTCCTCGCTGCAATAGAATCGACGCTAAAATCGTACAACATCACGCCTGAAGCATAACAAGAGGTCAGACACAGAATCATCCCGGCTCTCAGTCATAAAGCTGAAACCAACGTTTTCAGCTCCGCTGAACGGAAAGCTCTGGAGAACCTCAAGTAAGACAAGAGCATGGTTATTCTGCCGGCCGACAAAGGACGCCTTACTGTTATACTGGAAAATCTGATTACATGATGAAAGCACAACAACTAGTCTGTGATACCAACACATACCAGCCGATAAACGAAGACCTGACAAACCGCTTAGAAGGCAACATCAGACGCACTCTGCAAAAGCTGGAACAAATGAGGAAATCACAAAATTGTAACACAAGAAGAAGCGACCAGAAGACTCGGTAATACCGCGGTTCGATAGCTTACCTAAATTACACAAAAGCGGAGTGCTGCTTCGCCCCATCGTGTCGTTACCCAGAGCACAAAATTACAGGCTTGCAAAGGAGCTCTGGAGATGGTTAAAACATATACTCGCAGGATCGGACACTCAACTAACTCAGCAGAACAGTTCCTTGAGAAACTTAAAACCGCAACCATTGAACGGGACGAAATAATGGTCTCTCGATGTTACCGCATTGTTCATCTCAATCGACATTGGCTTAACGAAACAATTACGCGCCTGTTAGAGGAGCACATGTCGTATGATACAATCAGTAACCTCCACCTCAAACAGATGACGAACTTATTGGAATTCTGTCTAACAAAATATTTCACTTTCAAGGGCCAACTTTACAAACAGATAATAGGTACACCAATGGGATCGCCTATCTCTGGTCTCGTATCCGGGGCAGTGATGCAGGCGCTGGAAAAAATAGCAAATCAGATTGTGAGACTAAAACTTTGGGTACGATACGTAGACGATACCTTCGCTAGCCTCAAATGTACCAAATTGGAGGAAACACATGAACTAATCAACGGTGTGATTGATAGCATCCAATTCACCAGGGAGGAGGAGAACAACGAGCAGTTAGCGTTCTTAGACGTTCTCATACAACGGACTGATGCAGAACCACTGGAAACAACAGTCTACCAAATATCCACGCATACGGACCAGGTCCTCAACTACGGCCGCAGTCATCCGGCAGCCCAACAAACGCAGCTGCGTGCGACCCCTTTTCAAACGAGCACAAACGCATTGTAGCACACTGCAGCTGAGACGGGCTGAAGAAGACCAGCTCTTCAATCTGCTCAAGTGGAACTCGTACCCGAAAGGCTTCATTCTACGCTGCCTTGCACCACAAAAGTTTGCTCCACACACTTCGACAAAAGCAACAGTTGGAAAGAGAACAACACTGTCCTATATCAACGGTATCTCTGAAACGGCAGCGAGGCTTTTATTGCATTTTGGAGTCGAGGTAGCACACCAGCCAACGGAAGCAATTCGAAGTAAACTCTTCAAAGTGAAAGCTAAATTAGCAAAGAGGTAGAAACTGGTGTGATTTATAAGATCTGCTGCCGCGACTGCGACATGTGCTACGTGGGACAGACTGGAAGAAAGCTTGGCACAAGACTACACGAACACAGTTTAGCCATTCGTCGCCACGATCAGAACTCCCTGATGTCAGTGCACATAGATGCCGAGTACCATCAATTCGACCTGGTGCATGCCGCTATCCTCGGAAGGGCAAAAGCCAGCAAACACGTGTTCATTGAAGCCTGGCATCCAAAACAAAACTAGATCAACACGCACTTGGACATTGAAGCCGCTTACGAGGCACTGCAAAACAGGCCCCTGAAGCCGCACTGATTATGTTGCCTAGTCAGGCAATGAAACGTCTGCTCAGTAATCACTCAGCTGGGAGAAAAGCTCAAAACCCGCATCCACATTGTCCCAACCAGGTTTTGGAGACTGCTTGTCTACGGAGCTTGATATATATAAGGCACACATAGGCGACATATCCATCTCTGTGCGAATCTGTAACTTGAAAAGAGCCGCTCCTTTTCTCTCCAACCTTCATTTTCCTCGAATGTCTATCTCTCTAATCTTCGCTCGCTTGTTGATTTATTCATTGACACTAGGTATCCACTAGTGCACAAACGTCAAAATGCTATGACTACACCAGCCACTGCTACTACCTTTCCTAGCGCCATTGTCTCTGTTTAGCAGCAGCTAGTCCCCATAGGCTTCATGCAGCTCCGCGGATATCCGGAGCTCTAACTATGAGTCACTCCCCTCCTACAACAGTTATTCGCTTGCATTCCAACGCAGCTTGTCTGGTGACTTAGACTGTGACACTGCAAGTATTCACGCGTGACCGAATTTGTTAATCGAGTGGCTACAGTTGGCCACTGATGAGCTGTCCACCAAAGCTTTTATCTCAGTTGTCTCACCTCCAACACCTCTATCTACCGCGAGTTGACGTACGCTCCTCCCATTCCTGCGCATATTCGGGGCTTGCTAGTTACCACACCTTATCTTTCCAACTGTATTCTTTTAGACCGTTTGCCTCACATGTTTTTGGTGGTTCGTTGACCCATTCTTTTACACTTTACTTACCTATTCGTAACTAGAATACTTAACCCCACCAGCAGTTTTGTCCACCGAAACCCAGTCCATTGGCACCATCTCTTGATATTTTTACCTTCGACACTTAGTCCGCCGTACTTATCCACTTAATCCTGGCTGGCAATTTATGCTTAGCTCCCTATCCTCAAATACTCATGTACACAGTAGTTATTATGTGGTCTTAGATAATTCTCAGTGCGTGGCGCATATTTGACAATCGCCACATCGTCACAGTATCTTCTGGTTTCGATTGCAACGAAGCGGGTTCCCATACACACCCTCTGGTTACCAGTTGAATTCTAAAGCCGTAAGCTAATAACGGAACCCCACTCTTCATCCTCGTGTACAGGATAGCAGTGTATCCACTGGGCCATGCTTTCTGCTGCATAATCAAAAAACATTTTCAGTGTAAGGTCTGCTACACATTGTACACCAGTTGTCTCAGGTAAATATCCTAAAGTAGGATTTCCCCAATGCTTGGTACCATGACAGTTCTTTTTGGTCTTCTCTTAGCCTGTTCTTATGTTTCCCCTTTCTCTGAGGTCGTGAACATCTTAGAGATCCGGGATTGAACGGAGAAACTGCCTCCGTCTACGATGGGACGAAATAACCTACACGGACTTACCTGGACTATGGCTGGACCTGGGCTGGCTAGCCGAACAACCTCCTAGTGGTGCCAGCTGAGTGGTTCGGGTTTAACCCGTTCTAGCAAATAGTTCAGCGGCAGTGTTCCAGGACATGGTGGGTTTTCGCCCGGCAAGCGTTCTCCTTATAAAAAGCCACAAATATCTACTTATCGACATTGTGACTTGGCGAATGTGACTCGCCACAAGCTAAAGGCACTGGCCTGTGGACATCCGGAAAATGGTGGCCAACCCACGGACATCAATCGCTTATTCTCACATTCCTGCCGATAGCTAACAGACAAAAATGCTGTGGCACATTCAAAAATACAAGCAACATTCATAAACAATTAAATGCGTATATACACCCATACATTTACGTTCACTGTTATGCCAAACACGTATTTTCTGTGCATTTTTGATTACACTATGTTAGCTAAACATGCTCATGCCTGTAAAGGTGTACCTCGCATTGTCGAGAATAAAAGTTTATTTATTTATTTAGATAGTTAACTGAGTAGCGGAGCGCGAATCCTACGCGCCACAGAAAATATACATAATCAGAGAAGGTGAGACCACCTACACTGGAAATTCCACTTACCTTCAAAAGCATACTTCCTCCTCGACCGACCTCAAATTCCAATTTGGACTCTGACTTTGACATTTGTCTAGCCAGCAGAGGAGTCACTAGACTGCGAATCACTGCATTAACAACTGCTTCATAAGAAGCTTTGCCAGTTGTACTGACCATTCATAGCAATCGACGATAGTGTTCCAGAACGTGTGGGTAGTCGCCTGGTAATCCTTCTCCCAGAACAGCCACAAAAGTTCGTTTATAAACACTCTGACGTGGCGGACGCGGTTCGCCACTGAATAAAGTCACTGCCCAAAGTTACACACTGAAATATCGACTAGTCCTTTTCCAATATTTTACTGACACGTACAACAGTGTCACTCTGTCTTCGCATACTGCCCGCACTCCACCTGCTGTGCTTTTTTATTTACTCTACGCACACTTGGAACCATTTTATTGGCGCTCCAATTATGAATTTGTTCCTCCTGAGTGCTTCTAAAGTTTTTGCAAATTGTACAACGTTTGGCCACAGCCAATTACACGCGTTGTAACGTAGCTGTTGCGCCACATAATTGCACATAAATCTTGATCATACTTGAGATGGTATGGCTCGATGAATAATAGAATAAATATTTATTTATTTACTTATCGTAGGTGAATGTCTAGGTGTGTTCCCTTCGCAAGTCTGTTTGTTACTGGAAACATTTGCAGTTTTGGATGCATTGCTGTCTGAGGTTATAGGTCGCTCGTTGATTTTTAATGAAGACGCTGGGATCTCATTGATTATAGTCTGTTTTGATGTTAGTATTTGTCGCAACCCAACGTAAACTACTTTTCCGCGGCCAAAACTTAAGCTAGCTCAGATGATTCTGTTGCGAAACTGTTCCCGGTTAGCTATGAGGGTACAAAATACTGCGTCATTCTATACATTCAGTTTGATGAGCGCTAAACAACTTACGGTGGTTTTACAGACTTTGCAGTAGAAGTACGTGCACGTTAGTATCTGGGTGGTTAGGACTCTGCACTGCAGGGTTTAATATCGCTAATAACCTTGCGAGATGAGTGCCAAAGTGGCGCAATAAGTAATGGAAACCCAGTGGCAAGCTGAGTGCAGATATAGGGCTGAGCTCAAAGCAGTGGAGGCAGGTGAGTGCAAGGTAACTTGGCCGCAAGCCACTAGCAAGTTTAGCGGCCACTTCCGGCGAAGCTAATAAGACACGCAAGCAAGTGAATAGATGAACGTCAGAAGCTGCATTGCTACTACGCCGCGTCTCATGTTAGAGTGTCGTTCCGGTCGACCAGAAGAAGAGAGCTAACACCAATTTGGGATGACAGCCGGCAGGTGAGGTAGAAGCATCAATACAGCAGTGTGAGAAAAGGCTTTGCTGCAGAATTAGATGGACGTCAGTATCTGGATTGATAGGGCTAGGCATTACGCGCGGTTATTTATTCTAAAAACGGTACGAGATGAAGGTAGAACAGGTGAGTTAAGTAATTAAAAGCCAGTGGCATGCTGATCGCAGAAGGTGGAGGCAGATAAGTGCAGGTCAATTGACAGAAAGCTTACAGAAAGTTTGGCAACTAATTATAGCAAACATAATGGGCCATGGAAACTAGTAAATAGGATATGAACGTCAGAAGCAGCATTACCACTGCGCCTCGTCGCGCGTTTTATGCATCCTTCTAGTGGACCTGCGAAATAGAGCTAACACTAATTTGGGGATAAGGATCGAAGGGTAACTAGATGCTATAGTACAGCTTGCGCTAGACTTTGGCGCAAAGTTAAGTGGACTTTAGTATCTGGGTTAAAAGTTCGTTGCCTCACCCGGGGTTATTAAGCCTAACAGGGCTGCGAGCTGAGGCTAGAAGAGGTGCGTTAAGTAATGGAAAGCCAGTGGCATACCGTGCGCAGATTTATGGCAAGGGTGAAAAGCAGTGAATGCAGGTAGGTGCAGGTTAGGTGACCGAAAGCCAGTGAACAAACTCGCAGCTGTTCACAGCAAAGAAAATAAGCTGTTAAAACAAATAGCAGAGGTGCGTTACGTAATGAAAAGCTGGTAGTATGTGAAGCGCGGATTAACGGAAAAGATCAAATGCAGTGGAGGTAGATAAGTGCAGATTAGGTGACCAAAAGCTTGCCGTAAGTTTAGCGGCCATTTCAGTAAAGCTAATAGGCCATTGAAGATTGCAAATAGGTAGTGAACGTCAGCATCTGCATGGCTACTGCGATGCGTTGCGCGTCGCAGTTGTCGTTCTGGTGGACCACAGCAGTATGACAAAGAAGTTGCTTCGTATAATTTCGTCGCAGTTAGACACAGGCAGACAGCCACTACACATCCAGGAGAGCGCTAGACGGCCGTTTCGTCCTATTGGGACTCGTCAGTAGCGCGCACCCACCGAATCCTGCCGGGTTCGAACCCAGACCGTACGCTTGCGAGTCAGCGACTTATGTCACTGAGCCATGGGCGACGGCAGCGGACCGCCATGACTGATATCTAACTGCGATATAACGCGGCTCATCCTCCACTGTCTTGCATGTTATGAATGTGCAGAGGACAGGGCTGGCTCCCAGAGCAACGACTTCCTTTGCAAGCCGCCACCAATGGAGGTGGCATGTAAGCTGCTAAGGCGACTACTGATTATTTGTAAGTAGTATGGGGATTTATTAAGACGAAACGGCCGTCTAGCGCTTTTCTGGATGTGTGGTGGCTGTCCGCCTGTGTCTAACTGCGACGAAATTATAGGAAACCCAATAAATCCCCCTACTACTTACAAAGAAGTTGCTGTAGACCTAAGTAAACTTCAGTATCTAGGTCGATAGGGCGCTGCATCGAGTAAGGTTATTAGGTCTAACAAGGTCGCAAGCTAATGGTAGAAGAGGTGAGTTAAGTAATGGAAGCCAGTGGCATGCTGTGCGCAGATTTTTGGCAACGAGGGGAAGAACTGGAAGCACATAAGTGCGAGGTTGGTAGACCAAAAGCCAGTGGAAGATTTTGCGACTGTTTACTACAAAGATAATAAACCGTGGAAGCAATGAGTTACCTAATGGAAAGTCAGTAGCATGCCATTCGCGGATTAATGGAAAAGCACAACTGCAGTGGAGGCAGGTAAGGGCAGGTTTCTTGACCAAAAGGTTGCAGAAAGTTTAGGGGCCGTTTACCCAAGGCTAATGGGCCATGGAAACTAGTAAACAGGATGTGCACGTCAGAACCTGTATGGCTACCGCGCTGCGTCTCGCGTCGTTCGTGTCCTTCTGGTGGACCAGTGGAGACGTGAACGCACAAGTAAGGCGCATGAGCTCTTTCAAATCTGAGCTGGTTGGTAATTAGAGGCTTACCTCCGAAGGGACTGAAGGCGGCGAGCGTTTGCTGCAACTGTGTGCGGAGCACCATTAGTTTCTTAGTGGCACTGCTTTTAGGCACATGCGGCGCTGAAGTGCCACTTGGCGGCCTCCTGGAGCTGGCCAACGCTGAATCCAAGTTCACTACGTTGCCAAAAGTTGAGGTGACATGGTTCACGCCTGGATTACCGCTCATACTTGGCTACATGTGTCGGTTCGGGTCATGCATCAGCCCGCTGTCATTTCTCCATGAAGTTTACCAGAAAGCGCACCAGACGTCCCTTCCGATTGGCAACCGAGAAATTGTCTCATCCCTCTACCAGATATTCCTATCAAGACGCACTGCGTACCGAAGCTTTGCTCCCTTGTCCTAATGATAAGGAGCTTCAGTGGAATAGGAGCACTGGCGCCATGCACAACGCAGGAGCATCTGCCTGTGGCATTATCAACCGTCACCGCACCAGCCACTGGATTTCAGAGATTGGTGCACCTGCTGGAAGGAAGAAGGAACCTCCCGACTGGCTCTGAGCACATTATGAACAGACGGCCTCTTAGACGCGAATTAAAGCGGAGCCTACGTGCTGAAACGGGAGCCTGGTGGACCAGTGGGGCTCAAAAAATAGAGGTGGGGTAGCAGTTGGGCATTATAGAAGGCTCTTTCAGCTGATGTGCAACTCCGGTCCTAGTAAACTAGCTATTAGAAAGACAATCAGAGGTAGCCCGGGTGCACTGGTGTACAATAAGAGGTGCCGGATGGCTCGTTGGGCGAAGCACGTTCAGGATCAGTTCCGCTAGCTCCCTGCTCCCGGACCTCTTCCCAATCGGCAGATGCAGGAAGAGCCATGGACCGCTAGTTTCTGGCCTCCGTCGGAGGCTGAGATCCGAAAAGCGATCACTGCCCTCAATCGCTTTTCGCCGCTGGCCTGGCTTCCCTCCCACCTGTATTATTATGTAAGGATGGAGGGGAAGTCCTCTGCAAAACACTGATCACCGTATTCAACCCTATCTGGAAAGAAGGGAGTTTCTCGGCTAATTGGAACCAATCGATTATAGTGGCAATATACAAGTTCAATCGCGCTGACTGTGCTAAACATAGAGGTATTAAGCTAAGGCCAGTTGTGACAAAATTACTGGCTTCGATTTTCGTTTGTCGACTCACTGTGGGACGGAAATCTAGGCTAAGAGAAGAGCAGGCAGGCTTCCGTCTAGGACGTTGTTGTATAGACTATATATCCACTCTACGGCAGGTGCTAGTGCAACTCCAAGCATACCCCAGACCAACAAATTTGCTTTCCTCAATTTCCAGAGTACGTTTTATTCCGTCGATCGATTCATTCTTTTCGAAATACTTTCGCCAAAAGGTGTTACCACCAAAAATGTAATCATCCTACGTGCTTTATAGTCGAAAACTGCAGGCCGCGCCGGCGTCTACGGTGACCGGTAAAATAGCTGCGACAAGTGGCTTTCGTAAGTATTATCCGATTTCCCCATCGTTGTTCAATTTCGGTATGAACTATATCGTGGTGTGTTACCTTGCGGGATCTCACAAATTGGGCGTTGAGTTCCTGCCTGGTGAAATGTTAGTTGATCTTCTATATGTGGACGATATCGACTTGATTTTCAGGGTGGTTGCGACGGTACGATCGGCCCTGAATGGCCACTCTGGGGTAGTCCCAGTATTTGGTATGCGCTGCGCCCCTTCAAGTGCATAGGGCTGATGCAGGACCACCAGCCACTTTAGACCCCCTTGACCCTTGCTAACGAGGACCTAAAAGTGGTAGAGTACTTGGCATAATTTGGCAGCTGCATCAGCAAGAATGGGCGCATAGAAGCCGAAGTCAGTCTGCGCATTGCTAAGTCCAGAACTGCCTTTTTGAAGCCTGTTTGCGCTACGTTTCCATGTTATTCTGAATTAAACAAGCAAAAGTTTCACAGCAAAATTGTTAGCCCAGACAAAGAAAAAACAAACGTCTGGCTATCTTGACCGCGAGAAACGTGTTAACAAAATCCTTTCCAAAAAGCCGTAGCACCACGCCATACCTACGTCAAATATATAGGGGCTCAATGACCATCGGCTTATCGAAAACAAAGATCAACTAGTAAAATTAGCAGCCACCCTGACAAAACTGCGTATGCTGGCAACTACGTGCAGGATGGCAAGGTTCTGCAATCTTTGAAATTAATGCCGGTCGAAGGCACTCAGTTGATTACTAAAGTAATGAGTTTTGCTTTATAATTTTACCTTTTCCCGAAGACCTCCCCTCCTTTAAGGACTGCCGCGGTGTAGGGAGATAGCCTAGGATTAACCTGAAGCCTTCTGCAAGGTGTTTTAGGCCTATGGGGCCAGCGCCATTATTGTTGTGTTCTGGACTTTAACTTACTTGCTTTGCGGTCCGGTATCATTCGTCTGATGATTGTGTGCTTCTACGGGCTACCTAGGCAAGTTGAAGCTGTCCGGCAACATGGTAACTGGAAGTTCGGCAGATTCTGTTGCTTTTGGCTGACGCAGTATTGATGGAAGTTGGGATGCATGTCTTACCTATACCTGTTTTCCAACCAGCACGTTGTATTTGACGTTTTCGCGCTTGTCCTGGGTCATGCCTAGCTTCCATGCTGCATGTGCTTCCCAGTAATCACGTGCAAGTACGCATTGAACCGGTTTAAACGAAAGTAGCTTAGCACTATACGGCCGAGTATTGTCACGTTTCGTCTTGAGGTGACATTTACCTGCTGCGATCGCTGAGGGCGGCCGAACTGAATCAAACGACATGTGAAGATTTCGCTTCATCAATGTCTGTTGGGGATATTCCACCCGGCGTTTGTGGAGTTTGTGTAGGTCTGTACATAAAAGGAAGCGAGCGATCACTTCCGTTATGTCTTCCTCCCTCCTTGAGTTGAGGAGAGCGCGTTTGAAGGACTTCATAAACTTCTCCGCTTAGCCGTTCGATTGCGGGTGGAATGGTGGTTATCACACGTGTTTGATGGCACAGCGTTTGCAGCACCCCGTGAATGTAGCCAAAGTAAACTGTGCTCCACTGTCCGTCAACATTTAGTTTTATCTGAGTTATACGTATGCCTATCACTATCGGAAACGCTGGTAGACAGGCATTATGAAAAACCAGATCCTTTTCTTCAATCCTTTTTGCTTGCACAACAATCTTTCCAGATTCCTTTTCTCTGGCAAAAAGCTAACCATGCGGCAGTGAGGCCCCTGTCACCTGGAAAGCTAGACACCCAGATAATTTGACCACCACTTCTTCTTTCCTTGGGCGTTCGTACGTAATTTTAACCTTTACCTGGCTCCAAAGCCTACCATACGTAATGCGTAATGGTGGGTGAATAACTAGCTCCCACATGTTTTCCGTTATCTTCTCTGCTTTCGTTATATTATTGTTCATTCACGTTGCCTGACAATGTGGAAGCTTCTCACCAGGAAATCTCCAAGTTAATAGCTGTGGTCATCTCCCAGTTTTCTATTACCTTTCACTGGTGAATATCACTTGCACTTGCATCAGACTCGAAAACAAGAAAGTTAGAGCTCAAAATAGCAATGCGATGAAGAAATGGTGTGCTTTAACACATGAGGCCCAATAATCCGTCACAAATGAGAAAGTGCAACCTCTATAAGATGAGGTGATCATGCCTAACCAAAGCGGCATTCGTGGTATTTCCCACCTGATTGCATTTCGCTAATATTTTGGACACCTAGCTCTCTAGCTCATTAGCATTGGTGGCACATCCATTAAGATTTATAACATAACCTCAAAGTGCTGAAACTGATGATGTTTCTCCAGGGAACGATTGCGTTATTCTGGTCCAACACCACAGGCACTTGCATCCGACTCTCAGCTAAGAGAAATAGAGCTCTAAACTAGCAACTTAATGCACAGTTGTGTGCTTTAGCACCTGCGGCCCACTAATCGGTCATGTTTGAGATGGCGCAACCCCCAAAAAGAAGTGGTATTCGTGGCTAACCAAAGCGGAACCCAAGGTGTTTCTCACCTGGACACATTTTGTGAATTTTCTCACACTAGTTTTTTTATTATCACTGGAAGACCACCCTGGCTCATTAGTGTCAGTGATACAACCATAATGACGTATAAAATAGACTCAAAGAGTCGAAACTGGTGATATTTCTGTAGGGAATGCTTGCGTTATCCTAGTTCACACGGGGCAAATGAGTTTTATGTTCCCTTGTCTTATCCATATGGACTCAGCTCATGCGGCTTTGGTATAATTTTCGCTTCCACATCGGAGCATTAAAAACGTTGAATTCCACATTCGTAGTGAATTCTGCGGCCCAATATACGCTGAAAATCGCACATGGTCGCATTCTGGCTGCGAGCTAGCTACACCATATCCTGTGCTGTTCTACCTATATAATGATCGTTACAGCTTACCTAGTATTTCCCTAAAACCTTTCCGTCTCCTTTCCTAAGTTTTACTACGTTTATTGAGAAAGTCTGCTTTTCGGCTCACTGCGTCATACTTCGCTACTGCAGCGAATTACACGTTATCTTAGGCATTCCCAGTTACTACTCCATATTCGGAACTTATTACGTCTTGCCGTTTTTTGTATTATTTCTTTCTTTTTTCTGTATCTGCTTCCAAAGCAGAACGTGAATTTAGCGGAGGCTCGAAAATGGCGCTCTCCGCAGCCGACTGATAAAAATGCAAATATCTCCATAACCACTGCACCTAGCTTAATTATTTTACCTTTGTCGTAACCAGCGCCTAGGGTTTGTCCCGGACCGGCGATTGTTGTCCCGTTTTAGTTAACATTTCGGCTCCAAAACGGCGTTTATTCCGCTGTTTGGAGATTTACACTTTGAAATTCGCGCCTGGTTTGTGGTTCTGCAATGCTGTTTCTGGGCTATATTTTGGCTCCATTTTCCAATATTAGTGTATTTTCCAGTTAAGTGGGCCGGCCTTTCAGTCGCACTTTTCTAAGAAAGGCTAAATTGTTAGCCACTACTGTTATTTCCCTTGTTTCCACCCTCCACTTTTACGATCTAATTTTGGCTTGCTTATTCCTTTCCATGAGCCCGCTACTAATGGATGCTCGAAATGCAGTGATGTGACCAAAGAAAATGGATCAAATTATCTCTCGTGATGCATTTTCCATCGAAAATAACACAATCCATTGGCATAATAGATTTATAGTTTACTAATGGAATCGGGCACCTCAAGGTTTGGCAGCGGTAGCCGGTGAAAAGCGCAGAATTCGTACATAAGCTACGGAGACCCAACCTACTGCATTCAAAAATGTCGAGGCCTACGAAACGTTTGTATTTATCCCTGCTTTACTGTTCGGAAAGATAAACACGAACAAAAGCAGTTGTTAACGATATTTCTTCTCCATGCGTGAGCATGGATGTTATGCACAATTTGATCTGATCCCACGCAGGAAAAGCATCTAGCGCTTGTCTAGAAATATACCTTTATTTATTTATTTATAACAAGGTTTCAGGGCAGCCGAACCTGCTGAGGGTTTGCCGCAAACTTGAGACTGTTGCGCTGGGTTTCGTGTTGCTCATGAGGGCCACTTCGGGTCACTTGCTGTAATTGTCGACCACTATGAGAACGTTCTGACCGTTGTTTGGGCCTGCAAACTGGACATGCACAAGGATCATAGTTTCGGTTGGTTTAGGCCGCGAGTATAGTTCAGTCTTCGGCGATGCCTTTGAAGCGGTAGCGCAGTTAGTACACCTTGTACCAAGCTACGTTAGCTCTCTGTCCATAAACGGCCAATACACATAACTTCAGACAACTGCTTTACTTCGGTTAAGCCCTGGCTGTCCTGCATCCAACTGCGCAGCACTCTTTCAACGCCTGCGGGATGACTACACTGTGGGAACATAGCGCAATCGTTCGCAAAGGACAGCTAAGGTCTTCGCTGATAGGCTTGCTGCAGTTTGGCAGAGGAACACAAGCGTGGCCAGATGGTTATGTGGAAGTGTGTAACCTTCTTCAGGAATGCATCTCAAAGCGTTTCGGCCCCCACATCTTTGGCCGTAACTGACAGACAACGTAATACCTCGCTCACCAGGAATTTGACAGGATAGAGGTAAATAAATATTTATTTATTCCCGGATATGCGATGCACCCCCGTGAAGATGTGGTCCGGTAAGTGCAACTGTAAAGACATTTAGGGCAATTGTGATAGCGACAATCGAAAATTGTTCCTACGTTCCTGCATGGAACTGTACAATGGTGCAAATATGAATCAGTATTAAATGAATAAATAAATTTTGTATTCTTGACTGAGCGAGACAAGCCTGCGCATGCAGGATCATGTTAATAGTACGAAATGTGCTCAGTTAATGCACAATGGAACAATGGGACCGTTGCACGTGTTTATATATGAAAGTATGAAATTTTGCATGTACGCGTCTTTAGCTTTGTTGGTGGGATTGGTAAACTTTTCCTGTGGTTTTGCGTGAATGTGGTTGATTGTGTCGCCAGTGCTAAATGGATGCTTGCTATCTGTGGACTTGAAATGATTTTCCGGATAAGCAGTGGGTGGCTTTAGTTAGTGGCGAGGAACATCTGCCACGGCACATTGTTACACGGACTTTTGTGGCTTTTTATGGGGAGAACGCTTGCCAGGCGAAAACCCACCACGTCCTGGAACACTGCCGACGAACTATTTGCTGGAAAGGGGTAAACGTGAACCACCCAGCTGGCACCATGAGGAGGTTGTTCGGCCTTCTTGTGATCTGGACCCGGTTATAAGGACCTAGTCGACTTGCCATATATTGCAGCCATACCTCAGCTAATAATAGCTTAAGAATCTTGAATGATTAATAAGATGCTACTTGAAGAGCAGGCTGGAGAGAGTTGTGACGATAAGCTGCGTTCGCGCGTACGTACCAGTGGTATCGTGGAGTGAAGAGACGAGAGTGTAGGCGTGCAGTCTTAGAAAATCGAGACGACAATATATGCAGATGTAGAAGTGCCAGCGAAACGAAAGCGTCTAGGACGATGACGCTAGTTAACCTGCCAGTGCGAGGTTATGGGCTGGGACTTTATCCGGTGGCGAGCCACATTCGCCAAGTTGCAGTGTAGTTAAACAGACATTTGTGGCTTTTTATAGGGCGAACACTTGCCAGGCCAAAATCACCACGTCTTTAAACACTGCCGCCGACGCACTGAATGGCAATTTGTAATGGCTATGCTTCTTGTTGAGCGATTTTTGCCCGGTTATCTGCAATCAAGTTGTGTCCAATTTTTACTTTGGCTAATGCGTTAGGCGTAAGCCTGTTACGTTCCCTGGACCCGTTTCCTCCGGGCTGAATGGCTGGGTCGAATTGGTAGGCTATGAATTGGATATATTTTTGAATGTGCTGCGTTGATCGTCTGCAGCACAACAGAAGGCCTCCAAGGGACACCCAGTGAACTAAATTGAATCCTTGGAGGATGGGATATAGTCCCGAATAACAATTGGGGGTCCTCAAAGTGTACTTTGTAAAATGGGTTGGCAATGTTGTTATCCACGGCCGAAGGCACGAGCAAAGTGAGGTAAATAACTTCAGTTTTGTGGCAAACAAAAGTAAGTATTCAGTAGCGAAAAATGGCCAAACCCAATTCTTCTGGCCTTGCATCGGCAGGAGAACTCGCCTTCCAAACTCAAATGGGGAGCTCCAGGTAAGAGGTAGGTGAAAGTGCTATTGTATGGTGAATTGAACCCAATCGTTTAGGACCCAGCAAGATTATACGCTTGCAAGATAACGAATCATTTGCCCGCTCGGTAAGTTGTTAACGCGGCGGATAAGCTTCCACTCGTTTCCAGATAGAAGAACTTTGTGCCTCGCATTGTTTTATTGTCACAGCTATGGACATTGCTTTGTGTGCCCGAGGCCGTATCTGGGACAAGCTTAAGAAAAGAGAACAAACAAAGACAGCCATACAGACAGATGAAAGAAATGCCTCCGGAAAGCAGTCGCTTGATTGCAACCAAGACCAAACTAGGGTTCCCCATATCAAGTAATTGATATTTAAACATTTCGTATGCCCATGTATCATAAGAGAAGCAATACAACGAGAGGCATACAGATCGTGGATCAGTAGAGAAGGAAAGAATTTTCCAGTTAAGAATAATATTGCGCACTGAGCCTTTAAGGGGTCCTAAAGAGCATATGCGCATTCTGTGGGAACCAGAGAAAGGTAAATATGTGCGGCTTATGGAAACGAATAGCAGTCAGAAGAAGCAAGAGGGACGCGTTGCCTCAGTCCTAATTGGTAGGAATGTAAGAAGTCAGAGAGGACAAACACATGTCAATTATCGTCTAAGGAAGGAAGGGAAGGAAAGAAAAGTGTCCGTAATAAAGATCCTATTGAAGAGGAGCGGAAAATTCAATGACGTTATTCAGGTGACGGCTCATCCTTGTAAAGAAAAAGAGAGACGGATAATGCCGGGCGCCGTAATTGTGGTAAGGGTGGCAGAGCCTTTCGCCGGAATAGGTATAATGCAAGCCTAGCAAAGCACTTAGGACGAGGGGCACAGAAATTTTGGGACTAAGAACCTAAATCGCTTACGTCTCTGATGTCTGGAAGCAAACAGAAAGGAGACTGGTCAGACAAAGCTAGTATAAAGCAAGGCTTGATTGATGAAGGGTTGCAAACACAGTGCGAAAAGGAAAGAATAAGGTCGGGAATGCTGCTTCTCCAATGAGGAGATGCGGAAAAGCCTACAAATATCTCCGGGTGTTGTGAACGGACCCTTGGATGCGCTGATAATTCATCGGTAAGGGCTTACTAATCGGAAAGCAGGCGATCACTGAGACGAGACTAGAACGTTGTCTTATGGAGAGAAGGCACTATTATTAAGGTCAGGATGCTAACAGTTGACATCGGCAGAATGGACAAGTTAAGGAGGATAGGGGATGTTATAATAAGGATGAACCATGACCAGCAATGCGCTTGAGGAGCAGGCAACAGAGCGTTCTTTCGGCCTGGGCTAGAGCATTTAGGTATCAGAAGTCCGAGAGAGGTGAGAAAGCTGGATACTGTACAGGCAAAATCGGATAAGTCAGCAAGATGAAGCTAGACCGCCAAATTAAGGTGAGAATAAAACTAGTGTGCCCAGAAAAGAAGCAGTTTGGAACGAAGTGGCTTTTGAGAAGGCGGTTAGTATACCGAGCAGAGGTCTCAGGATGAGGGAAACAGAGTGTTCTCCTCTGATTGCTGCTGGGAATCAATGAGACGTTACAGTGCATCAACCTGCCAATCAAAACCGTTGACAGATAACGGATTGCAAAATCTTAGCCCAGCAAGGTAACTGCCCATCGATAGAGTCGTTTGGCTGTTCATGCAAGAGTTCCATTCTTCTAGCTGAAAATGGCTGGCGGCGGATTGTGATCCGTCAAGCTTTTGTAGCGGCGACGATACAGCAACGTGTGAAATTTATTCAAAGCAAATACTATGGCTAATGCTTCCTTCACGATCTGACTATAGTAGCTTTCGCCTATTTTCAGCGTCCTGGAGGCATTTGCGATCGCCTTCTGAGATCCGCTTGGGACCGTATGGGCTACTATGGCATCAATCGCTAGACGCAACTCGTTGGTTGCTAGGACAATCCCTCGTGACGGGTCCAAGTGAGTCAAGCGTAGGTCTGGAGCCAGCAATGAGTTGACCTTGTCGAACGCAGTCTGGCATTCTAATGTCCAATTCCAGGTTCGGCCCTTGCCCAGCAACTTGTACAGCCGGGCACGCAGACGATGCAGCTCCGGCAAAAAAGCGCCGTACTGACTGCTTAGGTCAAGGAATGAAAGCAGCGGTTGTACCCCCGCAGGGGTGGGCATCTCTTTAACAGCTCGGATATTTTCTGAATCGGAGTGACGACCGTCTTTTGCGCAAACGAAGCCGTTGAACTGGCTAGATAATGTAAAATATTTATGCTTATCTTCCCGGATGCGGAAACCATATGACTCGATGCGTTCAAGTATTACAGCGAGCCGCGCAAATAGTTCTTCTGCCGTTAGACCCATTATAATGGTATCATCCAGGTACTCCGCGGTTCCAGTAAATCCCGCGAGCATGGTATCCATGCTGGAAGAGCACTGCTGCTGTTTGCAGCCCCAAACGGAGACCTTTGTACTGATATTAGCCACAATAAGCGTTGCTGGTCAGCAATTCTTTCGAGCCTGCATCAACCACGACTTGGGGTTAGTGGTCGGACAGGCCGGGCTTGACGGAACACTTCCTACTCTTTATCTTGAGAACGATATCCTCAGGGGTTGGAGGGGTGTATTGATGATCGTCCGGTGCGGCATTCAGGCCAGTCGAATTGCCAATGCAGACACGCACTTTGTCTTTCGGCTTTCTCACAGCAACGATCGGTGCAACCAATTATGAGTAGTTCACTTGTGTAGTGACACCAGCTCACTTCAGGCGGTCGAGCTGCTGATCAACTGCTGCGATGGCCACATACGATACCGGTACATTTGCCCTGAAGCGTGGCTTGGTTCCTTCGCGAAGGCACGACTCTGAGTTGAACGTAGTGCAGTGACCGAGACGAACTTCAAAAAAGGAGGCAAACTTTGCTTTGACTTCCTCGCCACGTCTGCTATCGACAATGATGCACAGACTATGTCTGTTTAGACTCTACTGCAAACCTTACTCATTAGAACATCAAACAGTGGTAACTTTTCCATCCAGGCATGGAGGTTCAAGTTTGGTCGGACAGACAAGTAGCTAGTCCCGGTCTGTTCCAGACCGTTTAATGCGTGCTCAAGTTATTTCTCCAACCAGCTTCAACACTCTACCGGACGCTTTTCGTGCGACTTCCTTGGAATCAACCATCTTCGACCACTTTAGTTGTTTCGAAGTTTTCTTGGAAAAGATCGTTATGTCTAATGCTTTATCGAACTGCAGCCTGGCTGGCATTCCGTTGCTGAGCACGGCGATAAGTTAGCGGTGTGTTCCAGCCTCGTTGTAAAACGTACCAATCGCCGATAGTTAACTTGCTTCAGGCTTCCTGAAATCCTGCTTTTAGTAGGCCTGCTTCACGTTTCTTTGCAGGGGCTGATGGCAAACGTCTTCTTTGGGGCCGCATATATGGCACTTAAAGCAGCTGTGACATTTGAATGGACAGTACCGTGCGAAATGCCAGTCACAACATGTCCAAAGTGTTGGCGGCTGGTTCGTCGCTTCGTTGAACTGTTTGTTCGAGGCAGTCTTGCTTACTTTTTCACAGCAGGTACAGTATAAGCAATGGTGAGTCGACTCTGCTCAACCATGGCGGTGACGGGTTTCAAAGTGATCAACCGTTTGCATTCACCTACTAAAGACTTCAAACTCAAAGCTGAAGCTTGATCCAACTTAGCAAGGAGCCGAGTGCGGGATTTCTGAGTCAGGTAGCGGCCAGTTGTATATTAGTGCACCGACAAATTTCTGACAGTGTTCCAGGACGTGGTGGGTTTTCGCCTGGCAAGCGTTCTCCCTATAAAAAGCCACAAATGTCCGTATAACAACACTGCGACGTGGCGGATGTGACTCGCCAATGAATAAAGTCACTGCCCCGAACAACCTACTGGCAAGTCGACCAGAATCCTTATTCATTATTGCCCTGACACTTTCAATAATAAGTTACTCCATGCCTATATGTATAGTCTTCATTACAAATGTAGTGCCCTGACTGTTTACACTATGCACGCTAGAATTACACGTTTCATCATTCATTGAAGACTCTTTCCCACATGACTACTCACACAATTTCCGCAGCCTGTACAATCTTTGGCTTACTGCCGACTACACTCATAGCAACGTGTTTGTTGCGAAGTAGTATTACATGTAAATCTTGATCATGCCTTGCTTGGTGTGTCTCGACAAATTCGAGAATAAACTTTATTTATTTATCTATATATAGCACTGACAAACCTGAGACACTTACACTGGTCATCCGTCAAACAGCGTAACTGGAAACGTTCACATTTAAGGTTAATCATGTTGGCCGGTGCCCCATAGTCGCCCATTTCCCGCTTACCAATTTTTGGACATTGTTAGAGAATGGTATACAAAGACCTTGAGGCACCAAACATATCTTTGAGTGTTGCCGCTGCTTCTTCGAAATTGATGTCCTTCGGCTCATTGGACAGGAAGTGGAAAACGAATCTTGAAGGGTCATTAATACCGAGCTTGTGTAACAAAAGTCCCACTTCTATGAATCACCTGGAAGGATGGCAATCGTCCGGGACATGTCCTCCCAGCGTTTGAACTGCGACTCTAAAGTGCATTCGAAATTAGCATCAAAATGAAAATCAGTGAAACAATTAGTTTTGCAGGACGTGGTGGGTTTTCGCCTGGCAAACGTTTTCTTTACAAAAATCAACAAATGTCTGTTTGACAACACTGCGACGTAGCGGATGTGACTCGCTAATGAATAAAGCCACCTCCCACAACTACATACTGGCGTCGACTAGACGCATATTTCAACTTTTCCACACATGTGCAAGGATATGATACTCCCCGTCAACATGCACCGTTTCATTGCACGTATAGTGATTTGACCGTTTCAACTACACACGATTGTAGCCGAGGTATGGTCGTGATATACAATTGCTTATAAACATTGATCACGCCTGATTTGGTATGCCTCTATGGCTTAGAGAATAACCTATCCATTTATTTACTTATTTAGATGGGCAATTGAAACAGCCGCCGTGTCCCGCGTAGCTGCTCTGACTGACTGTTCCTTAAAGCGCTGCATCAAACTTGCAATCCGACTCATTCGTGCTTCCAGCTGCGATTGTTGCTGAAGTAGCAGAGTTTGGAAAGGTTCAGCAGAAAAATTGGTAATATTTCCGTGTTTGTCCGTCGCCACTGTTAGATCTTCACGGTTTCTCGTTATGCTTAATTAACCACTCAAAAATGTCTCTGCAAATTGGCTGGCTCGGCCGAAGAAAAAGGCAGAAGTCCAACGACCTTTACCACAAAACAGACGTTATCAACAATACCGCCAACTGTAGCCAGAAACGTTGCCAGAGCGCTATAACACTGCGCCATACCTACGCCAAATATTGGGGGGATAAATGACCATCGGCTTCTAAAAAACGAAGATCAACTGGTAACGTTAGCAGCCTCCCTGCCTAAACTGCTTAGGTTGGCAACCACGTGAAGGAGTGCAAGGTTCCGGAATCCTTGTAATCAATGCATAATCGAAGGTATGCATTAAGCAATAAAATAATGGATTTTCCTTTACGTTTTTACCTTCTCATGGACGATTCTCCGGCCGCTTTGGCGGCAGATGGAAGTTTCTTTTCGTCTGAAAGCTCGTGTATACAAGGCCACAGTGAGGGCGTTCCTGTACTATAATAGTGAAACTTGTCCCTTCGGCCAGAAGCTCTGAGTTGCCTTCAAGTCTTTGATCATGGTTATCTGCGAAGCATTTCGTGCCTCGGATGGCACCAGCGTGTCCACAACGCTGGTGTGCTTAGAAGAGTACCAAGTAAGGACAAGCATGCTAGCTCCCTAGAACAACAGGTAGCGTGGGACAAGTTGCGGTATCTCCGGCAAGTGCTACGCTTGCCAGTACACTGCTTACTTGGGAGAGAGTTGTTTTGTCTGCTAGATGCAGGATGGCGCAAATCTGGAGGTGGACAGAACTTGACTTGGCAGCTGAACTGAAGTCAATGACGACCAAACTGAGTGCCGTCGGTCCCACTCACCTACCGGACTGGAGTCCACATGAGCCGCCTCGTGCTTGGCTACAGATTTACGGGACATGGCTCGCAACCGAGACAAGTGGCGTATTTGCTGCCGTCTCCTAGTCGGACTGCCTGTTTAAAGAGTGTTTGGTGCTGAGGTATCTGCGGGGTAATGGCTGATTATGACGCGTGGCTCTGAAATTTTAACGGAAGCTGGCACGCCGGTGCCACCTTATTTTTGCACGATAGCCAGCTACTTGTGACGGTATGTTTATAAAATGCGTAGGTGTCTTGACCCTGGTGGTTGGTCTAGGGCATTAAGGTTTTCAGGTAAGTCCACCCGTCTCTCCCGCTTATTATCCTTTATTCCGTAGGCCACTGTGGCTAGGTGGCAGCGAAGCGCCAGCTCAAATTATTCCTATGCTGCTAGCGTCGAATTATTGATCTGAGAGGCAGATGCCAACTGGCCAGCAGCTTAGGCTACTGAGCTATATGTGACGTTGCCTGCACCGCATAATTTGCAAGCTCACTGGTATATAGCACCAACTATCTTCCCCTGTAACAGTCAGTGGCTAGCCGGCTAGACTCTTTATGCATAGCACTTGAAACTAAGCTATAAAGTTTATATTACTTGTGAGTAGCCGGATTTTATTTATGCTTTTATGGCTTCCTCCCAGTAGTGCACAAGCTACATAGCACAACCTAGATTGGAAAAGGTATGCAGAGCAAGAAGAAAGAAGCTGTAAACCAGCAAACTGCGTTAGTAGCAGAAGGTACATAGGAGCAGGTAAACAACTTGCTTGCAGAACCTTCATATGAAGTTCTTTGGCGTCTCCGGCCAAAACCTCTTCCAACGCAGCTAGTGCCTCCAAGCAATCAGCCGCAAAGTCACAGGTTCCTACGACTGTGGCACGTGGAGTAGGCACCCATGCCGCAGTGACGCTAACGCCGACAGGAAGGTAACGGAGTCAACCGCAGCGCTTCTAAAGGTGCGAACGGTTGATAACCTACAATGTTTTATGATTTGCTTTTCCAAACGGCTGCCGCCCGGGTTTCCTGGCTTATCTTTTCGGAAACTCATCAGGCTTGGGTTTGTGTCAGTCGCTGTTTCGGACGTCAAACCCGTTTACTGACAGTCGTTCTTTCAACACCATTTGAGCGTAATACGCTTCTGTGTATTGCTTTTAAACACATGGGTGCAGGGGCTAGTATTCAACCTGACCTCCCATTGACTGAGAGGTTGAAATCAAATGCCGCTATAAAGGACTTCAAGGCCCGTCGCGACGCAGATAAACTGCGTCTTTGTTAGGTGAGCTTTCGTTTGGTTAGCCGTCAGTCTACTTCCTCCCTTTCAGAGTCTGTTCTGGGGGCACCCGATCCACGGCGTACGATCCCAGTTTCTTTAACGTGCTCCACAGCAACGTATGTAGTCTGAAGCACAAGATTTGCAAGGTTAGCACTATTATAGAAAGTACCCGGCCAGACGTATTTGCTTTCACTGAGACGTGGCTGTTCTCCGACATCCTAGACAGTGAAAGTTGTTTGCCCAGCTAAGACCTTCTTTCAAATGATCGCGTTTCATTCGGTCGCGGAGGTGGAGTTGCTTTGTACATCAGATTCACCTTCACTATTTCTCGAACATATTTCTTTAGTTTCCCTGATGTAACGATCGAGGCTCTTCCGCTGCATGTTTGCGCTTTATTCACGCAATTCAAATTTGTGTTAGTATACAGAAGCCACGAAAGTGCGTCAAGCCTGCTCATTAATTTCATTTGGGAGCATGCGATATATAGATGTCTGCTTATGAGTGCTTTCAGTGTTCCGGAGTTACGTTGATGTAATTTTTGCACAGCAACGCCTGGACATTTTTCTAATGAAACTCGACCCATCGTTACAAGCATCCCTTCAGCAGTTTGTACAAAGGTCACCCAGGTTCACTGAGGGCCGAATGCCTTTCATTTTAGGCCTCATATTTGGGAAATTGATGGACTTTGTGCGAGCTTTAGTCTGAAATTCCACGTGGACGCTAGCGATCATCTTTACCTATTATTAAGGTACGCCTTACGTGGGGGCCGTGAAAAGGGTATTATCAGGAGGAAAAGTATCTGGCGCGCTACTTTTCCAGCCAGCAGGGATAAGGCTGTATACCAACCCAGTTTCATTTCAGAGGATTTTATCGTCTAAGTTGCTTGGGAGAGGTGCAGATCCTTACTTTGCGGGCTTCCTCTCCCCACGTGCTAATCTCAGCGAGGAATAAAGTAGGGGCAAAGCCGACCTGATTTGGCTCTGAGGCAGGCAAGATGCTCAGTAGACGATCCAGGTGTTGGAGCATTTAAATAAATAAATATTTTACTCTCGACAAAGCAAGACACGCCTTTTGGGCATGATCAGCATATTGCAGCATTGTACATGATAGCAGAATAAGCAGCACCAACAGTGAGCGTAGTAAAGTCGAAGATAGTAGTGGGGGCCCATAGAGCCCAAAGGTTGGATGTAGTCTATGTACACAGAATGCGAGAGGTAAAGATGGTATTCAGATCACTTATATGGTATGTTGTTGAGGAACTAGTCCGATGAGGTCCCGTAAGCAATGTAGGTCAGTGAGTGAAGTATGAGGAAGCGGGTGAAAAATACTTAAGAATAGTGGCATGTCACTAATCAGATATGTAGGCGTAAACGTGCGGGAGCCGATGTATACACAGAACTTGTAAACGTGGTGTCGGTCAACTTGCCAATGTGTTAGCGGCGGTGATTTTATTGTTTGGCGAGTCACATCCGCCACGTTGCGGTGTTGTTAAACAGACATTTGTGGCTTTGGTAGGGAACACGCTCGCCAGACGAAGACCCACCACGTCCTGGAACACTGCCGGCTGTTGATATAACCATGGCGAGATGGTATCTGACCGATTACCCTTGCGGATATTTGCAGTCACGTAACGCCAATTTGTTTCCCATGGCTGTTTAGTCACCTTCGGGGTCCAGTGCAAATGGTTGGAGCGGTTGAAGTCGGACGACTCAGGTGACTTGTATTCAGTTGCTCAGTTTTCTAGGTTCTTTACTGAGTCAGGGTTATGAAGTGCGGATTTTTTATTTGTTCTTTATTGATTCCGTGCCCATGGGAGCGTCGCAGGTATGTCCTCAGCGGTGTTCCGTGCAGGTAATGTTATCCTGTAGAACAAGGGGGAGAAGAAAAAAGGACCGAGCAAACTGCCAACAAAATTGAACATAACTATGTTATTGTATAAATGTAAAATTTATGGTAAAGTTGTGCTGGTTGAAAGCAATGGAGTAGTCGTGTATGTCGTACATCATATCTGTATCCGTAGCCTTGCGTTGTAGCACGAGACCCGATATTTGATGAATGTGAGGGGAAGATGCTGGCCGAAGTGGCCTAGCGTACGCAAAAGTTAACCTGTTTGGAAACCGTGAGTATCAGGCGTCGTTAACCGGTATATGAGTTGAGGGAATCAGAAGAACACAGTCAGTGGTTTAATAACCGCTTAAGATATAAGTTGAGCGATCTGCTGACAGTGCTAGAGCTTATGGTTCAAACATGTACGAGAGCCGGTGAAGTCATTACGCCGGGTTTGAGGCTGTGAAAATGTTCAGTAATCGGATGTTAGACAGCTGGGTGAAGGAGCGAGACGAAGTGTCAAATTTATGACGAGAATGGGATTTATGTACTACAACTGTAGCGACAGTATGGTTGCAAAGCTAGCCCTAAAGGGACCTCGAATAGCGGGAAAAGGTAGGGACTTCTACTGTGCAGCAAATAGGTCAAATAAACAACAGGAAAGGGTGGTACTGGCGGTCGGGTTAGTTAGGTGGAAGAAACTGCTTGCTGACAGGCCTTCAACTTTAATAATAGGAGAGAAAAGTGCTTGAATACTACAGGTTTAGTTAGAAAATGGTTGTAGTGCCAGCGATGAAGGGGACCTGGAATATCAGTATTGTGAGCAGTAGCCGCAAAAGATGCTACGTTTGTCACTCTGACGTGGATATCCACGGTGGAACGTTGAAGTCAAATAGACTGCTAGTTATAACTCACTAATTGGTGAGTTTCTGGCAGCCTGCTTAGTTGGTATACAGGAGCGGCACGCTTTATTAGGCTGAGCACAGTCTGATAGGTGTACAGTGTGGAATACAAGAGAGAGAACAGACAGCAATACTTGCGACAGCTGTAGAGAGAAAACGACAGTGGTGCCGGCTCCGGAAGTGACCAAGGGTAAGGAACTAATACAGACAGCACCGCCAATTGCTAAGTTTTCCCCCCAAGATTTGCGATGACAAGAGGAGGTACAGAAAAAGTATACAATAGATTATGGTTAAACATAGGAGTGGAGGAGACCCAAAGAAGTTCAAGTGCTCAGCATCCGGCGCTAGTGAAATAAGAAAGCCATCAGTCCAATAGACGGGGAAGCAACATTGCATGGCAGCCGATGAGCTGAGGCTAGTGGTACCTATACCGCCATTGAATGGTTGCGGTATGGACGAAGAGAGACGCAAAAAAGAGAGGGAGACATTAGCGTGAGCTGAGATGCATGATGGTGAAGCCGAGAGCCAAACTCAATCAGAGACAGGAAATTTGGATATCGGTTGGCGTTACCAAGCATAGAGAAAAAATTTCAGACAAAGCAGAGTATCATAAGGTTGTAACTTATACAATGAGAACATTAGTCGATGGCAGCCGATGCTCAAAATAAGAGAGGCCTTGGTTTGAGACCTATGGACATTTGGAGCTTGAGAGGACTGACTTGTCCAAAATGTTTTGGAATGAGAGGCACAGTAGGAAAGATAAGCAGTTCTAGGCTCTCCTTCACCAACACACAAGTTCTCTCACTTTGCGAGCCTGCCTGACTTGCATTCCTTATATTCATATAACCTCTTCCATCCCTAACCTGTCCATCTCTGCCGACTCTTTATTTATCTTCCCACCTCAACTGTACGAATCAATCTAAATGTGCCCACTAATCCAGTCTCGTCTGACCGGTCCCCTGCGCTCCGAGTTCTCACAGACTGTTGTGACGTTACCGGCATTAATTCGGAAGACCGAACGCTCTGTCCCCAATAACTCATGAGACTCATGGACTTTTCCACACATCATAAGTAAACCTTTTTCTATCCGGACCGTCTCTCCCTTTATGGCGCTCTCTAATTTCATTTCTTCTGTAATCGGACTGCCAACTCTGAGTGCCCTGTAATAATCTAGTCTCATCTATTTGTATAGGCACCTCCACCTCAAACTTGTCTACCTCTCGACCCACTCCATTTTTCCTCCAAAATCAACCTCATTTCGCTGACCAATCCCGTCTCAACTGATGGGTCTCCCGCTCTCCGACTGCTGTGACGTTACTGGCCATCGTTCAGATGACTGAGCGCGGTCTGCATTAAATACTTCTTCAATCACACGGCAGACTCTTTGTGCCCTACCCTAATTTAGCCTCATCTGATCAGTCAAACCCTCTGGAACTACTACCAAGTTACCGGCTGGCTAGCCGAACAACCTCCTCGTGGTGTCAGCTGGGTGGTTCGGGTTTTACCCGTTCCAGCTAATAGTTCGGCGGCAGCGTTCCAGGACGTGGTGGGTGTCGCCTGGTAAACGTTCTCCCTATAAAAAGCCACAAATATCTGCATAACAACACTGTGACGTGGCGGTCGTGACTCGCCAAAAAGTAAAGTCACTGCCCCGTGGATATCCAGATAATTCTATCCAACCCATGGACACCAATCTCCTACTCGCATATTGATGACGATAGCAAACATTGAAGATTGGAGCAGCACAACTACAAGCACAAAGCACACAGCTGCATACACATACACACACAAAGACATACATACATACCCCCTACACAAACTGCTATGGCAAACATATCGGATTTTTGCATATTCTTGGTCATGCATCGTTATGTCAAAATGATCATGCCTGTAAAGGCGTGCCTCCCCTTGTTGAGAATAAAAGATCTATGATCTATCTATGGATGGTTATCGGTCTTGGTTCCTTCGATCCAAAGCAGTCTCTCTCTCATCTTGATATCCTGCCGATGTTGTTCGCCTGTTGTTAAGATAACTACTTCTATCTCTGCCCAGTTCAATCCTACTGACTCCACTTATCTTCCCAAATGAACCATAGGACTCAATCACAATGCGCCGACCAAATCCAATCTCTGCTGATCGGTCTCTTCTCTCCCACTTCTGCGACACTGTCTGCCATGCTCGGAAGACTGAAAGCTCTGTCACAACTACCGCGCGAGCCCCATGGACTTTTCAACACCTTATAAGTAAACCTCTTTCTATCCGGACCGTCTCCTCTTCTTACGGCGCTCTATCCTTTCACTTCTACTATAATCGGACTGCCAACTCTTAGGGCCCTGTAATAACCTTGTCTCATCTGACCGGTCTGTTCCTTTGACCTTTTCCAGACTAGAAAGATATATTGAGCTAATCGCTGTAGACTTAAAACTATGTCTCTCTTACATTGACAGCCCTCTAGACTTGTTTACCCTTTATTAATATAGGCACTTTTATCCGTAACCTGTACATCTAATCCTACTTCAATCGGACGACCAACGCTTAATGCCATGCCCTTCGTTATCATCATCTGATTAGTGAAATTATCTGGGACTACTCCGAGGCCTCCGGATGTGTCGACTAATCAAGTCTCGTCTGTTTGGTCTCCGGCTCTCAGAGTTCTCTCAGACTACCGGGATATCACCGGCGATTTTGCAGTACTGAAAGATTCATACTTCGCACGGGAGCGTCCTTGGCTTTAACACACTTTAGCCGTAAACGTATTTTATCATGACTATCGTCTCCTCGTAATTGCTCTCACAAGTTACTCTTCGCACTGCCGTCCGCATTCATCCGCTCATAGCTGATTCCTTAAATTTCCTGTTCTGCTTGGAACGTTGCTTTACCTATGTTGCTCCCGCATTCGGTCTCAACCTAGTTGTCCCTAGTTTCACCTAAGATTCCTACCGCATCCTGACTGCTGTCATCATTATCGGTTTACCTGTTTCTCTCCAACAATCCTATTAATCGCTTAACTTTTGTCAACACGTTTTGTTATACCGGTCTCTTGACCCTGCGCGTGCAGAACTTTCTTCCTACCTAGTAGTTTTAGTCTGAGTCACACCAGCGAGGTGATGTAAAGAACGCGCTTGCAAATCATGTATACTAAACAAAATCACATAAATTTTAATGTATCATAGGCACCGTTGCGCGCCACCAGTCTATGTTTGTTCTTCTTGATTCATTGCTGTCTTTCTGTTCTGCTGCCTCTTGTCTGTTGCCCGTTTTCTCCCGAGATTTCCACAGATACATCAGCCAAAACAAAAATGTTTATCCACTGGGACTGGTTTACCCACCCTCAGTAGCCAGCTGGTTTACATGCTTGATCCTTTTTCCGGGAGATGAAGAACCTACACATCGTTCCAAATGGAGCTGTTTCCGCCATTCTGGAGAAGCTACCACTACGGGGTCTAAACAAATGGGTTTAACTCGCCTCGTACTCAGAGTAGAACAAATTACTCACCGGGAATAATATATTTACATGGATCCCCTGTTCCACAACCAAAGACAGACAATTCTGGCATCGTTACCTTCACTGCCTCAAACATTCCGATTCTCCAGTCACCTGGAGCTTTTCTGATGTCGTTTCACGGACAGAATTGCGCGCTTATGAGCGGCTTTTCCGATGATCTTCCATGGAGTTTTCACTTGGCCATGGAGACAATTACAATTACATTTAAAGAAATTCCTAGTCCACTTTGCGGAGAATTGTATCTTTTCCTGTTATGGACATATTCAGACACAAGAAACAACTGCACTCACGTCCCCATGACAAGTCCAGCATGGATAGCTAGACACGGGTTGTGAACCAGACAATATAATAGAAAAAGCCAGCCTCTATTAACAATGTGTTGACTCACTTGCATCATTATCATTCGACTCAGCGACTCTTTTATATCATTGACCGGCTTCAGTGACCACTGCCAAACCATAACTAAGCCATTCGGCCAACCAACGAAGAATTTTGGCTGTCGACCGACTGCGAATAATAGAGTGTAAAATCGGTCTATATGATGCCTAGCCGACTAGCACTACAGTTCAACGGAAGCTACGACAGTGTTCCAGGACGTGGTGGGTTTTTACCTGGCAAGCGTTCTGCCTATAAATAGCCACAAATGTCCGCTTAACAACACTGCAACGTGGCGGATGTGACTCGCCACAAAATAAAGTCACAGCTAGACATTTCACACTGAAGCAGTCCTCAGCCTTCTACATCCCACATGTGCAACTGATTTTACTATGAAGAATTCTTTAATGGAGTGCAGATCATTCCGGCCTCGTAATGGTCATTGATCGCACCAAAACCTTGTTTGGGCTCCTGTGCTCATAGATCACCACATGGCAAATTTACTCCCAAATAGTATCTTGACGCAACAGTTTTGCGCGCCACAACGCCATGATGACCCTTGATCTGGCGATTACCTGACAACATGCTCGCTCATATGGACTACATCTTTTCGTTTATTCCTTTCATTAACATGAAAGGTTTTAATGTTCCAAAGAAGCTAAGCTTTTATGCATATTTGATCACGCCATTACAGGTGTGTCTCGTTTTACGGAGAATAAACTATTTATTTATTTTTTTACTTAAGAGGCCTGGGACGTTGCGCTGACGCTAGTGGCACATATACCGCCGTTGAACTGTTGCGATATAGACCAAAAGAGAGGCCAAACTAGAGAGGGTGACGAAATTGTGTGCTGAGAAGCATGATAGTGGAGTCGAGAGGCAAAATTCAAACAGGGACCTAAAATTGCAATTTCGGTAGAAGGACCAATCATGCAGGTAATGTATCAGATTAAGGCAAGTATATGAGGCAGTTAATTATACCAATGAAAACTTTTGTTGATTACAGCCGAAGCTCAAAGAAGAAAGACCTTGATTTGAGACCTACGAGCAATTGGAGCCTCAGAGGCCGGACTAATCCAATCGGTTTAACAATGAGTGTCACAGTAGCGAAGAGCATCAGACGAGGGCTAGTAAGTTGCGCTGATGTTAGAGGCACCTATACCGCCATTGAACCGATGCGATATGGACCAAAAGAGAGGCCAAACAAGAAAGGGGAACGTAATTGTGAGCTGAGATTCATGATGGTGGAGCCGAGAGGCAAAAGTCAATCAGAGACCTGAAGTTGCAATTTTGCAGGGGACCAAGCACACAGAAAATGTACCAGACGGAGGCCAATATCATGAGGCTGTTTCTTATGCCACTGAGAACTTTAGTCGATGGTCGAAGGAAAAGAAGCCTTTGTTTGAGACCTATGGGCATTTGGAGCCTGAGAGGCCGAACTAGTCCAAAAGGTTTAGCAACGAGAGCCACAGTAGCAAGAACATAGAGCGACGCCTGGGATTAGGCATACAGATAATGAATCGGACGGAGACGAAAAGCATGAGGCTATTACTTATAACATTGAGAACCTTAATCGATGGCAGCTGATCCTCAAAAAAAGAGAAGCCTAGGCTTTGGACCTATAGGAATTTGGAGCCTGAGAGGCCGGAGTAGCCCAGAAGGTTTAGGAATAGGAGCCACAGTAGCAAGAATATATAGCGACGCCTGGGATTAGGCATACAGATAATGAATCGGACGGAGACGAGAATCATGAGGCCGTTACTTATACCATAGAAAACCTTAATCGGTGAAAGCCGATCCTCAAAAGAAGTGAGGCCTTGGTTTGATGCCTGTGGGCATTTCGGGTCTGAGAGGCCGGACTATTCGAAAAGGTTTAAGAATAAGTGTCACAGTAGGAAAGATAAGCAAAGCAGGCCTAGGATGTTGCGTTGACGCTAGTGACAACTATCCGGCCATTGAACGGATGCGGTATGGAACAAAAGAGAGGCTAAACAAGAGAGGGGAACATAATTGTGAGCTAAGATGCATGATGGTGGAGCCCAGAAGCAAAACCCAATCAATGACCTGAAATTGCAATTTTGCTGGGGACCAAGCATACAGATAAGGTACTAGATGGAGGCCAGTATCACGAGGCTGTTTCTTATGCTAACGAGAAACTTAATCGATGCTCAAAGGAAAAGATGTCTTTGTTTGAGACCTATAGGCATTTGGAGCCTGAGACCGGTGTGGTCCAGAAGGCTTAAGCTTGCAAGGCGCAGTAGGAAAGCGTATCAAATGTGGCCTAGTATGTTGTGCTGGCACTTGGTTTGAGACCTATGGGCATTTGGAGCCTGAGAGGCCGGACATGTTCAAAAGGTTTAAGAAAGAGGCAAAGTAGGAAAGAGAATATAGCGTGGCCTATGATTTGTTACTGGCGTTACGTGTACTTAGGCCACTATTGAAGAGTTGCGATAAGGACCAGAAGAGGTGCCGAATACAATATACACAGAGTCGGGTTAAGTATAAGGGAGGAGTAGAGTAAGCAAAGATGCGGCTAAGGATGTAAATCTCAACGTACTAAAAGGAACGGTAAGTGAAATATTTGGATCAAAGTGATGTAAGTCTTGATGCAGTCTCATCTAGGTAGGGATAGGAAGAACAAAAGAGAGCAGACGTGCGAATAAAGTGTCAGAAACAGCCGTGCTGCGAGGTTAAAATGAAGTAGGAAACTGTTGGAAATAAAGCATTAAAAAGGGGATGTAGGCTAATTCGCTAGAGGTTGTTTGGTCCTGTCTCCCATAGCTCGTCTTCCGTCACTTTGAGGCTTAATAGTTCGGAAACTGTGTTTACGTCGAGGAATCTCCGTATAGCATTGCTGAAGTGTGTACTGGTCATAGACGATCGGATTTGCAGAAGTAATTTTTTCCAGGTGTCCGCGTATCTATAAAGGAAGACGTTATGGCGTATGCCACAACGAGCAGCCGGCAGACTGAATGAAAAGGTCGCGTTGCGCAGATGATACCGGGTATCCCCTTCCGTTCGGAAGTGTCGTGTCAGGTTTATTTCCGGCCTTTGTTTAAGGTTGTATAGAAACGTACATTTTATCTTTAGCCTACGTAGCCACAGCGGGTCCAGGCCCAGTTGTTTGTATCGATTACGATAGTTCAGCATCTTTGAGCCCAATAGACATTTTTTGAAGGAACGCTGTACGTTCTCGAGTGCAATCCTGTCGCACTTGCATGAGTTCGTAAAGACTATAGAGCAGTATTCGAGAATAGGCCTAGCGCAGGTTTTATACAGTGTCAATCGAGATTTCGAAAGCGACATGAATTTGAAGATATAACCTATTAACTACCTAGCTTTAGCTGCACTATAGCTTACCTGTTCCGCAAAGTTAAAGGGGTTGGAGTATTGAACCCCCAAATCACGAACAAAGTGTCTAACGGTAAGTGGAGCGACATTGAGAGTAGGGGTATTCGGTGGCGCGGTGCATTTATAAGAGAGAATGCTGCTTTTTCCTGGGGAAAATTCAAGATTCCATATAGAGCACGTTTTCTAGCGCCTTAATGTCTTTTTGTATTGTGGATAGATTATCTTTCCTATTATCGGGGACGAAGAAAAATATGACTTTGATGTCGTCTGCAAATAAGTATGGCGTTCCCCAGCGGAAGACTTGGAAGATGGCATTGACGTAGAGTAAGAACAGCATGGGGCCCAGGGCACTTCCTTGAAATACTCTGCTGGTGACCGCTTTGTTGAAGACGGCGTGCCGCCTAAGCTCACCGACTGTGTTCGATTTGATAAGTAGGATGCAAACCAAGAGAGCAGCTTCCAGGCGATGCCAAAAGAGGCGAGTTTGGTCAGTAGTTTTAGGTGTGGAACGCGGTCGTATGCCTTTTTCATGTCGAGGAAGATGAGGATCACTTTATGCCCTAAATTCATCGTGTCAGTGACGTTGTTTAAAAGCTCACACGTACAAGTCTGGCAGGATTTCCAGGGTAGAGACCCGTGTTGAGACCTATTATTGAGATTACGAGGCAAAAGAAAGTTAACAATTTCTGCTTTCACCAGTTATCCATAACCCTTGATGCAACGGGTGTGTGGCTGATAGGCCGATAATTGTCATTGTCAAGACGGGATCCTCTTTTATATCGCGGTACGACTACAGCATGCTTCCAAGCAGCGGGGAAGGTATGGGTTGTTATGGATAGTGTAAATGGATTAAGGATGAGAACTGGAATGTCTGGACCTCCTAGTATCAGCACTACGGATGGAACGCCATCGGGACCGGGGTATTGAGACATTTTGAGTGTACGAATATCTCGCATGATTACGCGTAGGCTAAATTCGATGATGGTCAGTCCATCGTCAGTGAGTAGGGGCGTTGTAGGTGATGTTGTCGAATCAGGGACCGAAAAGGACTTGCAAAAGTGCTGGTTGATATAATCACAGAGTTGGGCGGGGTCCGTCGTGAGATTGCCATTAGGAAGTGATAATGGGGCAATTGTGGGAGCTCAGTTGTTTGCTCTGCGTTTCATAAGTTGGGTGAGTGCTTTAACCTTGTTGGTACTTCTGAGTGCAGCGTGTTCCGCTGATGTGGCAGACGTAGCTTGCAGATTTCTCCACCTTGTTAGCATGTCGTTCATGCGCATTATTATGTGGAAATATTTGTCTTGTTGTATTTGGAGCGCATTTTTCTCAGTTTATTTAGGACTCTATGAGTATCAGCTACACCCTTCGGTTTCGTATGTTTCCTCATGTTCTACTTAGGAGCGACCAAGTCAAGACAGAACATAATGTGGTTGTATATCTCTTTGGTAGTCATATCTGTGTCTGCTGCCAGAAAGAAGGCAACCCATTTAAGAGATCGTAGAAGCGTGGAGAAGCGTTCCCAATCGATGCGCTGAAGAGGACGGAAGGATTCGCTGGGGGAGAGGTTGTACTGCTTAGTAGTGGGCAGTCTGCATGTTAACTTCACTGCCTTATGATCACTACCAAGAAGGTTGTCAAGCACACAAACGCGTGCTTGGTTGATGCCTGTCGTGAATATTAGGTCAAGGACATTAGATTTCCTGGTAGGTACGTTAACATGTTGGATCCAGTCGTACGCGACGATAAGGTCGACAAACGCTCTATATTTGGGAGGTGAGGACTGGGTAGACCACTCAATGTGCGGCATATTAAAGTCACCGCCGATTATCTTAAGGCGTGCAGGTGACAGCGAAACTTCGGTGAAGAGCTCGACCAAATTTTTGATTTCAGCTGTTGAGATATGTGGTCGGATGTAGATGCAACCAGTGAGGAAATCTAGGTGCCCACCACCTGCTTGAATCCATATAGACTCTTCCGGGTTATCCAAAGATATTACTTGGAAGGAGGATGCATGGAAGTCTTCGCTGACGTAGATGAGGCATCCTCCGCCTCGTCGCTTTTCGCCTCCACTGCAGAATGAAGAGTAGCCAGGTATTTGGATGGGTGAGTCAGACGAACAGGCAGTGTGCCAAGTCTCTGTGATTAGAACCAGTTATGCTTTGGACATAGTAATAATCGGGTCCAGAAGGTGATTCTTTTGATTAGTAGACCTGGCGTTGATAAGAAGCATATTGTGGATCCCCAGCTTACTAGTTTCGTCGAAGCAGGATGTAGTATGGAGTGTTGGGGCATCTCTTGGTGGATGGTTATTGGTTGGATTGCTGAACTTGAGTGAACCGTCTGGCAGCAGCACAGGCGATCCAGAATGAGGTGTGGGACTTGTTTGCATGCATGCGTGGAGGTGCATGCCGGGTAGGTCAGGGGAAATTAATGGGGGAAATTGGGCGTAGCATGGAGCATCGAATCCGAGGGGGGAAGGATGTGGAGGTAACTGATGATGCATACGAGCCGAGAAATCTAGCCCGTAGTAGGTCATGAGGTTGGCGTTTATAGGAACCGTCCGAATGCCTGAGACGTGTTGGTTGGAATCAGTTGCGCCATGTCTAGGAATCAAGGCAGTTGGTAGTGAGCCACCGCTTGACCCTCGCGAGCTAGGAGAAGAGGCCCGCAACTTGCGGCGTCCCACAAAAAAGGGACTGCGGAAGGCGTCGTCGAGATTTGAGGCATTATGTTGTGTTGTTGAAGGAGTGTTGACTGGCGTGATGGGATGGGTGGATGGGGGAGCAGGGCATTGCAGAGTTCATCGGTTCGTTGCGCCCACGTGGGTTTCGCCCTGGTGATGTTGCTGTTTGGTCAACAGTGTATTGGATTTTGCGCGGGGTCTGGAGACGCACTGCCGGGCCTGGTGTTCTGATTAAGTAATTCTTACGTTGCGGCTGCCCAATACCGGTTGTCGCTGTAGGAGATTTCGCTTGATGTATTGGGGGGTGAAGGTCTAGTTTTGCCCTCATGAGTTGTGTTGGCTATATTTGTATGGTTGGTCAGGACGACATATCTTATTGGGCGTTGCCTGCGCAGCATTGCAGTTCGGCCGGTAGAGGAGCGAAGTGTAATCGGGGTCTGGTTGTGCATTGCGGGGCTTAGGGTTCTAAGTAAGTAATTCCTACGTTTTGGCCGCTTATTCCTGGCTGTTGATGTAATAGATTTTGCTTCATAACGAGGGTGTGGAGGCCAGCTAGTGCTCGGGTGATTTGTGTTGCCTATTTATTTATTTATTTATATTTTCATGCTTTGTTCGGTTTGCGTATCGCGTTGGGCTTTGCCGGAGTGGCGCTGCATATCGGCCGGCAGTGTATGGGGTTTGGGTTTAATACAATCACTCGTTGTTGAGCTAAGAGTTACGAGGAGATAACTCTTACGTTGTGGTTGATTAACCTTGACTGTCGCTTTGCTAAGTTTCGGGGTAAAGCGTAGTTTGCAGTTTAAAGAAGTGGGCTTTATCTTGGCCGTTTGGGCGCTTTTGGGCATCGACTAGTTGCTATAATATTGTGGTTTTGAGGGGAGCCGTGGAGACAGTTATAAAACAACCTGGGTTTGGGCATCTGGGCTTAAGTGCTGTGTCAGTATCAGGCTGCGTGAGATCGTTTACGATACTGGAAAACGAGGTATATGATGATAAGAAGCACAGCCTGTCGAGTTCAGCGTACTTTTCATGTATATCAGACACGCTGTTGGGCTTCTCGCTGCATTCTGTTCTGTCCATGATCGCATTCATGGTGGCCGTAACTTTTGCCTGTCCTTCAACTGCCGGTACCCCTGATGCGATAAGATTTAATTGCCGTTGTGACATGTCCATGTCAACGTTGTAGGCCATTGATGAGCTTGCCGTGGGAGTTGCGTTCAGGTGCATATCTGTTAACTGCACGCCCAGTATTGGTGTCGTATTGACAATTGAATTGGCAGAGGTCATTGCAGCGATTACTGGAGACCATTCAGTAGCGTTTCTTCTGAGGGGCTGTTGGAGAGGGTTCAGGAGCATATTTATGGGATTATGCAGACTCTGCTTATTAGGGGTTGGTACATTTTACACGAGTGCCCTTTGCAGTGGCGTCATGTCCTGTTTACTCAGTATGGGCCCGAGATTCGCTTGCTTTCTTATGATGAACTTGTAGTCTAGAAAGCATTCGGCGTGATCTTGGCTGCTGAACTTGAGGACAATTGGGCCTGGTCGGTTTTTCACTTTTCGGAGGCGGCTGCATGAGCAGCAATCTCGGCCCATTTTGCATACACTTAGAAGTAAGCGTGTCACTTTCTCAAGTGGTATGCGATCTGGCACATTAACTATTATTACATTTCGTGCACGAATGACTCATTCGTTGACTTCCTTGGCAAGCTTGTTAAGCAATTTACCCGCTGCTTTAAGGCCTTGCACTTTGTCTGATTTATGTAGATCCGATAGCTGCGCCAGCCATATAATTTTTACTAACAATTGGTTGATATGTTGCAATTCTGATTTCACCGAGTTTAGCTCATTTTCGATGTTTTGGACTTTAAGAAGCGCGTCTGTGAGATGGTCTTGTGGTGTTGTCTTACAGTCAGAAGGCAAGAGCAACGGACACTTAGGTGGCAACGATTTTATTGACGTCACTGACATTTTAGCGTCGTGTAGTGCATCCGTCTGTGGATCGGAAAGAAGCGCAAAGCAATTAGCCAATTTTACTTGTGTAAGAGCCGCAGAGTTACCAGTTGTCACGTTGTTATTTGTGTTATAGCTGACTAACGGGGGTGTCAGTGCTGAGATTACAATGGGCGCAAGACCGTTACTGGTGGTG
>OX104060.1:67462029-67488634 GCA_944474145.2 Dicrocoelium dendriticum | reverse complement strand
AAAAGTTCAAGTAGTTAACGAGAACCCTTGATGGGTCATCATACAGCTGTGATAGGACATGACTCAACGTTCATTGGAAGATCTAATCCACCGTCGTCGTTTTCAATACATACACAAAGTTAACGTGGATTTTCAGCATTCTACTCGGAGTCCGCAGAATAAGAACGTAACACAGTTTCGAGACGCCTATCATTGGGACAAGGGTTATTACCTGACCGGCGGTAACAGAGCTGAGTCACGCCAGAAGCTGATGAAGTTAGCTCGGCATCGTCCTACGGCTTGCTACACATTCAGAACAATTCTGACTGCAACCACATTCTGGAAATCAATACTTAATCCCACAGCCACTCAGCATTGCTATGGCGTTTGCTTAAGGCGATGACTACAAATTGTGTGCAGCTGGATTTAATACCGAAAGGCAGGTGCTACTGAATATATCAATAGGAAGATGCAGACAAACTTCGTGTATACAATTGGTGATGACTACTTTATGGCTGAGTGCAACTGTGATACGCCAACATGCATATCTAATTCCAGATTATAATTATTCTACAGAGGTTCTTTATGCCTAAGCAATGCGCAATAAGTCACGTTCACCAGAATCTCAGGTAGCTTGATCCGTAACGACCATAATGTTTCAAATACTCACTGGGACTTGTTTATCTCGCTCCTCACATGGTTCAGGGCACTGAGAAAAAAAGATTCAACTTCACTTCGTTGCTCAAGTACACGTTTGGCCAAATGGTAAACACGATTAGCCCGTTTGCGTTCCAGTAGTAAGCTTTCGTATGACTGTTTGACAGTGTTTGCGAATTCATTCGTAGGATGAACTAATTGCTTCCCCGAGTTTTCGTCCTTGTTAACGAGTTTTACTTTCGTATCGCTGAGTTCTTTCTCCAGTTTTTTAATGTATTCTGCTTGCTGCATTGAGCGAGGAACAGAGGCTGAGTTAGTCATTAAAGATTTCGAATTAACCTACAATTTACTGGCCTTGAATATGAATACTTTATATCGACTAAAGAATAACATGGGGAGTAGGGTTGCAACATCGTCACAACCCATGTATCCTGAACGAAATCCAACTTTCATTCTGGTGCCACTTGTGATATTCATGTTGACGTGATAATGGTGCGCTGGTGCGACTTTGTAAGATGTATTTGGGCTCTTTGCACAGCTTAGAAACTAATTCCGGTTATACAGTCTAAAGTATTGTCATAAAAAGCATGACCTTAATTAGCTTTTAGCTGCTCACGTCATATGTTTGCTGACTTTGTAAACAGGATTACAAGTACTAGAAGACAAAGAAACACCGAAGTAATCTGTCTAGAAAGTCCCCAGATAAAATGACAGAGATTTAAGGAAGAACAAAATACTTTGGCCCGTTCCCGATATCCTAACCAACATAACACGCGTTATAAATAAACTGAGTGACCGCATTTTAATATTCTGTTATCAGATTAACATATCAACACATATAATATGACACTTATAGACTCTGATATTAACGTACTAAAGACTGTACCCTTGAGGATCACAACCCTGCTTTTTAATCGAATGGTGCGGGTTTGAGTTTGCATGGGGTGCCTGGAGACCCTCGCAGAATGCTTAGACTTCTCTTGACTGATGATGATTGCACGGCAGCGTAAACTCGGTGTTGCTTCCCGGTGTAAAACTGGTGACTTATACTAGCGTATACCACATGTTTCTGAAAGCATTTCATTCGATTGTGTAAAGGAAGTCATATGTTTTGGAATGTACTCCCGTATTATCCATTTACGGATGGTCAACGCATGTGTGACGATTGTATCACTTTCTTTCCTTCTGTCCTTGCTTTCCTTTACTTTGTCCTCTCTCTCGCTCTCCTCATACTTGGTTTCAACGTGGTAGTGAGCAGGCGAGTTTTCAGTAAATGACTATAAAGTGATGGGATATTACATTACATCCCGCAAAAGATCCATCTGTGAAATTGAAATGATTCTATTTTATCTAACTGACATCCGATTTGTTTGCTAATTCAGCAGCCGCTTTTAGATTCGTTTAGTTTAGCGACTTATTCGCCTACCCAAAGTACTTTGGCCTGAAAGAATAGATCGATCGATAGACTGGCGTCATTTAGACGATATACACGGCACGAGTAGCACGATGTCCAACTTGCAAAATAATCTGGAATTATCCACAAGGCACATACCACAACTGCATTTTCAGCTTATGTGTAGTAGCCAGATGAACGTTTTGCATGCTCCAAAAAGATAAAGTGTTGAATAGTCCTAAACATTTGTAAATGAATTGATACTGGACCGGACAATACTCGGAACTACCTCACTCCTTCACAAAAGGGCACTGACCTGCCTATGTGAACAAACGTTGCACGCACTACATACAGTGAAAGCACCATCAGTGGATAAGTAGGGCTTGATTGGAGAAGTGGTCTTAGAGAAGGGATATTTGCAACGATTCAAAGAGATCCCTATAGGGTTCAACAATCCGAAGTTTGAACAACAAATTGTCAAGAAGGCAAAGATGTTCTCTACTATGTCGTTTATAACGACGAATCAACAAATGATGAGAACTTTAGAGGTTCACAAGGTAAATGAACATTATCCACGTACCTGGAATTTGCACCAAGCACTACGTGATGGACCCGATAGATGCGCACCACTGATGATGCCCAAAAGATTGAAACTGCAGTCCAGTGCTTTTCCGAGCATATGTAAGATTACCTGATGTGAAAGTTGCTACGATGAACGCTAATAATTACATCAAAAACCCTTAATCATGGACAAAATACCTGCGAGATTTAGACCTAAAAAGAGGCGCCTGGTCAATTTCAGTTACCGGCAACCTGACAGCATCCTGAACAGGATATACTATGAACCTTTCCTTAGACAACTTCTTGATGCACTGGCAGTCGCAGTGGGTAATAATCGGCGCCCTATCCGCTGCATCGATCAGGGTGGATAGGGTTTCGGTTCTACTGCTCAAGCCTTCCCGTCTTCATATTCCCCCTCTTATGCTTTTTCACCATTCTCGTCCCCTCCTCACTTCAATTTTAGCCCCCACCCACTTTCAACTGCCTAATTTTTGGTCATCCCCCACTTTTCTATGGTAGGCGTTTGTCTTCAAGTTTCAACTCACATGCAAACCCGGAGCGTCACTCATTCCCCGTCGACAAGCTCATGCTCTACCAAGTGTTCAAGCCCAGTACAACGGCCTCATTTTTGAGCTCTCGATCCTTCTTCAGATGTACATGCCTTAACGTACGCACTTTGTTATTGCTCAGTTAACAGGCAGCACTTACCTGTAAACTAGGTTCCCTCTCGATCGACACCTGCTGCGTATCCGAAACCCACCTGCTAGATTCAAGCTCTGCGCTCGCTTTACGATCCACTTCAGGTGACACCAGGAGTGCTTTCGCCAGGAGCCTGTACGCAGACGATGCACATTCGAGCACTGGCCAAGCCGGTGTTGGTACTGTCCTGAGTCCCCGGGCCGAAGCTGCTCTTGCTGATTGGATCCCAGTTAGTAGCCGGATGTGTGCGGTCCGATTGGCCAGATGATATATATATATATATATATATATATATATATATATATATATATATTAAAGGTTACCGGCACCCACTTTCGGATTTGCCCATCACTGTGGCTAGCCACAGGACGCCTGCGCCTACAGAGGGACCATGGGAGGCTAGCGATGCACCACCCACAGCTCCAACCACACACCACATATCCAGTGTAAAACCGAAGGAATAAGACTAGGAGGCATGTGGATAGGAGCCACGTTTCATCAACGGAGCCGGCTCACAATCTTTCACAGGAAAACACAAGCGTGGCGTATTTGGGGAATGAAGTGCACACACACCGGGAACGGGACCGTAGTCCGCTTCACATTGGTTGCATGGAACCACTCTTCGAGCCTAGTCGGACCACATGGACCGTGTTGCTTGGTCCCCTCCAGCAACTACCAACTATCTCCTAAAGCCAGTATGGGCGAGGTAGTGGGTAAGAGACAGGTCTGCACCTTGTCAACATGCACAGCAAGCGCATCTACACCGAAGATATCAAGCAATAGCCAATCACTTGAAACGATAATATTATCTAAAACAAATCGAATAATGCATACAGATACGTTGACAAAATCCTTCACAAAATTAGCTTATGAAATAAAATGTTTACGAACAAATCCACAATAAGTTCAACACTTTAGGAAGTATATTTTAAGAAAATGCCACAAAGGCAAAAATGTTATCGAAGTAAACTAAAGTAGTTTAAGGAATGTTTGCAAGTTTATAGAAGATAATTCAAGTAGACATTAATATAAAATAGCATTAGGCAAATATAACAAACCCACCACCTGAAGTACCATGACTGAGCATGCAAGCAGGCAGTTAATAGAGCGAATGCGGCGTACCTACCAATGATACACCGGATCAGCTTATGTTCTCAGCAGGACTCGTCATCGTTTCGGTGTTGAACCCATGTGTCCTCGATCATGGCTCACTAGGCCTACCTGACTCAAGCACTCGCGACCGCATGTGCTACAGTAACAAGCGCTCGATGTCGATGGAGTACAAAACATTGGCGCCTGTCGGTTACGCAATTACCGCTACTTCTCTGCATGCAAGAGGGATTTCTCTTGCACCTCTTAAACGGTATACGTGATCAGATCGCGCAATGAACGCCGACAAACCGCTTTCAATTCCCATGAACTGCCACCAAGAATAGAACGTCTGGGGCGCACTTCAACCATGTCCTGGTAACGAAGCTTCGGTTTCACCACATTACCCTTTTCAACACTCAGTTGACAATATAACAGCTGCTTCGGTATCCCCGTCGAATCCATACGCCACACATGACCGAGCCACCTCAGGTATCTCAGTAAAAGTATGCAGTCCACTGCATACATTCCACTTCGGCGCAACACTTCCGTGTCTGCAACTCTGGCGCCCCAACCGATCCGCAAAATTCGTCGCAGACACTGCTGATGGAACCGCTCGAGATATCGCACATCCCGATGGTACATCGTCCACGTTTCACTGCCGTATAGAACAACTGATAGTACCATGGATTTGTACACCATCAGCTTTGTGCCAATGCTAAGATGTTGGTTGTTCCACACTCGGTACTCAAGCTTCCCGAATGCCGCCGCTGCCTTCGACACGCGATTACGCAACGCAACGTGTAGCTGCTGGTCAGTCGACATCACACTCCCAAGATAGCTGAAGCGGCAATTGGTTTCCAATACTTCAGCACCAATGCTGATTCGCGGCAATATTGAAGATTGCACCTCCGGTGAAGGCTGAAAGGGACAGAGAGTTTTGCTTGTGTTGATGGTGAGCCCAAATTTGGCCGCTGTCGAAGCCAGAGCACTAGTCATGTGCTGCAACTCATCCGCGCTGTGTGAAAACAACGCGCAGTCGTCAGCAAACAGCAACATACGGATAGTTGTCTCACAGACTAGAGTTCTCGCACCGAAACGACAGATGTTCAGCAACCCACCATCAATACGGTGCTCCACACGAACACCGTAAGCACAAGCGGCATCAAAAGCACAGGATAACATTGCATGAAGATAAATATTAAACAGGGCAGGAGCTAAGACACAGCCTTGCTTCACACCAGACATAACCGCAAAGTCATCCGAGGTCTGTCCACTCAGCTGCACTCTCGCCAGCATACCACTGTGCAGATATTCAATTAAACTTACAAATTTACTTGGACAACCAAACTTACCTAACACCAGCCACAATGCTTCACGGTTCACCGTATCAAATGCCTTGGTGAAATCAACAAAAAGCGAGTAAAACGGCTGGTGTCATTCTCTGCAATTCTCCTGCAACTGCCGAGCCGAAAATACCATATCTATAAGGTTGTGATCAGAACGGGCTCCACATTTCTCTTCCGACAAGTTCGGTTCTACATCCTGACTGACGAGACGGTTGAGCAGGATTTGGGCAATCACCTTGCCCACACAAGCCATCAAATTGATACCATGATAATTCGTGGCATTTTGCTTGCTTCGTCTGGACTTGTAAAGTGTTAACACAAGGGCATCCTTCAACTCAGTAGGCACCTCTTCCTCAACCCAGACGTGTTGCACCAAGTGGTGCAGCACAGTCACCAATGCCGATCCGCAGGGTTTCAATACTTCAGAAGAGATCACGTCGGCACCGGCAAACTTGCTGTTTTGCAGTTGAGCAAGTGCTCTCTGCTTCTCATCCAGCGTCGGTATGTTCGCCAGACTCGCCTTCACATCGTGCTGCTTCAGGCCGTACAATGTAGATCAGTCGATCTCTAAACGGTTGTTCCAGAGAAAGTCAAAGTTGTTTTGCCAGATCTACATTATGTCTACAGTCTGTGTACACGGATCGCCCGAGCTACAATCGATCAGCATCCTCAGCGGCCCCAACCTCTATCCATAAACCGCCTACATGGAATCAAGGAATGCCTTGTGTTGGCGACGTTCAACGTAGCATTCCATCTGCTTCGCCTTCTCCGTCCACCATGTATTTTTAATGTGACGGAGCTCTCGGGTCAGTTGTTGTCGAAGATTGCGGAACTGACTCTTCTTCCCCACGTCACCGGGGTCTGCCACATGTGCAACAAATGCTGAATTGTTTTCCGACATCAAAGTACCAATCGTCGCATTGTTTTCATCAAACCAATCAGGCCGCTTTCAGTTTGCGTGCCCGATGGTCTTCTCGGCAGCAACTGTCACCTGGTCGCGAATGTGGTGCCACTGATCGCCCACTGTGGCTAGGCATTCCAAACCACACAGGCGTACAGCCACCGCCTTCTCCAGTTCAATACGTTTCTCCATAGAACGGAAGAAGAGGAGGTTAGATTTACGTGGATTCACGGCGGGGGTGCAATACCTAGATTGGCGAAAATATATGTGCAGTTTGGTCTGCCCCAAGTTTTGATCAGTGCCACACGCAGCTCCACGCAGTACAAGTGTCGTGCACAGTTTACACATAACACGCTGACGTAAGATGAAATAGTCGAGCAGGTAAGCATGACCACCGTGGGTGCGTGCAACTTGTTATATCATTCACACTCAGTGCAAACCGAATGTGTTCGTGATCGTCAGGCCGTGAGTGGCACACAGCGAGAGCAGGCTGTCACCGTTTGCATTTGCTGAACCAATGCCATGCGGACCGGTGACACCTGTCCACACCGATGCATAACTACCAAAGCGCGCGTCGCAATCACCCAGCGGAGATAGCCGGTTGCTCCTCGGCACAGACCTTATCACGGAGGATAGCTGAGTGTAGAATTGATCACGCATGTCATTGGGATAACACGTGGTCGGACCGTTCGTGTTTAGAAAAGTGTCAAACTTAACTCTTCCGAGTTGTAGGTGAACAGTTATCAGTGGCGCGCTGATGTACGAACTGGCCAGTTAGGCAATCGGACATTGCAAAGCCGACCCTATGTTCACGTGGTGCTGAGGCGGCGTTGCCCACCCAGTAGAATGTGTATCCAGCATCTGCTTCATGTAACTTACCTTGCACACCGAGCCGGGTTTCAATGAGTGCCGCAATATTGATGTTGTAGCGCGCTAGATCCATCACGATGAGTGCACTGCATCGCTCAGTGCGCTCACTCGAGTTCCGGTGCACTAGTGTGCGCACGTTCCAGCAATCGATAGTGAGTGCTTTGCGCGCAGGCATACAATTGTATTGGTAAGCAATCGCACGCGAGGTGGTGGTTGTTCTTCCGAGGTTTGCTTGTGGAATTCCACCCGGGGCCTGTGGCTCAATAGCTTGGCCCACAAGGCAGTGGGGAGCAGATCCAGCTTGGGAATGTGACTGCACAGACAGATTGGAATCTGATTGAGATCCGTCACATGCAGAGCATTTTCTTCCTCGCTTTTGCTTCTCATTACCTGCGCATATTTGATCCTACTGGTCCGATCATGCACTTGCAACATTAAATAAATAAATAAATAAATAAATAAATTGTATATGGCTCGACGATGCGAGAAGCCGTTCCCAGAAGGGACGGATCAAATAATGGTACAGCAGTTTCATATCATGGTATAATAAATTTTAAAAAAATGTGAGCACAAAATGAAAATTTGTGTAGCGCGAAGCGGTCCAGAATATTTACATTCCTCTTGTTCTATCGTCTGACAAGTTTTTAGCAGTCACATGAGAGTTGATCGCACACGAGAAAAAAAAGAGAATAAAGTGCTGCGGGCCAACAAAATATAACCACTTGTGCACTTGATCACATGCATTTTCAGGCACCATTAACTCCGTTCTCAAAAGCGTTATCTAAGGACTGTGCTGTTCGAAACATTATTATCACATTTTGAACGGTTAAATAATCTTTTATCGAAAGCTTAAACAAACGCAATGTGCAACAAGTTCTGATAGCTCTTGGAAGTTTGTTCCAAAGCTTTGAGCAGTGTAGTAAGAAGAAACGCTCCCTAATTCGCGTATTGAACTTTGGAATCATGACCGTTGTCTCCTTATTTCGTAGCTCGTATCTAGTGTTAACGGCCATATGGACACAGTTAGCATAATTGTGCATGTGATGGTGAATTATTCTGTACAGGAAACACAAGTTCATCTTCATTATCCGTAGCCAAATTGGGTCAAGTCCAAGTTTTTCACTGCGCTCTCTGTAGGTCATCTTGGAGGAATATCCGCACAGCTTCTTTGTAAAGCGTCGCTGTACCCTCTCAAGAGCATGTTGGTCAGATTTCCGCAGATTCGACTGTATTAGTGAGCAGTATTCCATGCCAGGTAACACATATGTTTTATAAAGCCAGATACGAGATTCTGTGAGTTGAAATTTATGACAGATATAGCCAATAGTCTTCATGGCTTTCGAAACTTGGAAGTCACAATGTTCCGAAAAGTTGAAGGTAGTGGAATACCGCACACCCAAGTCGCGAATCACTTTGCACTGTGATATAAACGTGCCTTGTAATAATAGACTATCTGGTGGAACTTCGCATCTGTACGACAGAATATTACATTTGTCCACGGAAAAGGACATCTGCCACAGTTTGCTCCAGGATTCAAGTGCCGATAGATCTTCCTGAATGTGGCACAAGGCTGCGCGGGTATCTGCACGTTCTTGTGAGTAGACGATTTTAATGTCATCAGCAAACAGAAAAGTAGTACCATGTCTTATTCTATGAAATACATCGTTGACGTAGAGGAGAAAAAGAAGTGGACCAAGTACACTTCCCTGAATTACTCCACTGGTGACTGCTTTCGGTTTAGAGACACGGTCCCCAATACGCACCACCTGATGTCTGTCAGCTAGGTATGACGACAACCAAGAAAACATTGGTTCTCCAATACCTATTTCTTTCAGCTTGAGGAGTAGTCTTCGATGCGGCACTCTGTCGAATGCTTTTTGCATGTCTAAGAACAGGACAATAACACTGTTGCCTTTGTCTATGGCAGCCGTTGTGTGGTTTAAGAAGTCTGTCTGGCATGTCGCACAAGATCTGCCCTGCAAAAAACCGTGTTGTGAATTGTTGATGACGTTTTTCTTATTCAAGAAAATAAGTAATTCATCTTTCACTATCCTTTCCATAATTCTAGATATTACAGGTGTGTGGTTGATGGGGCGATAGTTTTTAATTTCGTGAACGTTTCCATTCTTATGCCGCGGGATAACAACGGAAGTCTTCCAGTGCTTAGGATATACTGCACTGTTAAAAGAGAGCGTAAAAATGTTGAGCAATAGAAGAGGCAAGTCGCTCCCACCGCTTTTTAACAAACAAGGGGGAATTCCATCAGGTCCTGGGTAAGTCGAGGAAGACAAGCGGGAGACTTGACCGGAGATTTTTGCAATAGTGAATTCCACTGTGCATAAACTTTCAGCAATGTGTGGTGTGACAAGCGCTGGTGTGGCTAGCGGTTCATCAACCATTGATTCGGCAAAATAGGCGCTGAAAGCCTCACAAATTTCACCCGGAGCATCAAGGTATGTGCCATCCGGCATAATGATAAAATTGATGGAATTACTGCGACGCAAACCTCTGGCACGAAACAGTTTGGGCAGTTCCGTTGTTTTATTCGGGCCATTCAAAGCTTTGTATTCTTCTAATATGAGATTGCGAACATTTAGATGCCCGAGTTCCTCGATGATCTTTGCCTGCTGCAGTATTAGCGCAAAGTCTGCTGTTAATCTAAATTTCCGCCGGATCTTATGAAGCTTGCGTGTGATACCTAACACTTTGCGATCGGGTTTTTGTTTTCTTAGGCGGGCACACTTTATAGGCACTAATGAATCAATGCAAAGACCGATGATATCATAGAACACGTCTGCTGCTTTTTGAGGGCATGGAGAGAGGAAGAAATCATCCCAGTTCATCGAACGAACCATATCCTTAAACGTGTTCCAGTTGACGGAGTTGAATAAACGATAGTGCAGTGGGTGTGGTTCATTGGCCATGCGTAATCTTAAACAGCATTTGACCACCCGATGGTCGCTCCCAGGGAATTCATTAAGGACCGTTACATTAATAGCAGGTATGCCCAGTGAGAAAATGAGATCAAGGATGCTGTTTCTTCTGGTAGGTTTGGAGACATGTTGTTGCCAACCATTCATATGAATACAAGAGATAAGATTATGAAATTTCAGAGGAGCAGTTCCTGCAGACCATGCAATCGATGGCAGATTGAAATCACCACCGATAATCTTGTGTTTAAACGGAAGGCTTGCGGCACATTCAAATGCAGACGTCAAAACTACTAAATCCTCTTGGCTACAGTTTGGCGTGCTGTATATACAACCAACAAGCAGTTGCTGGTGTCTGATCGTTATCGTAAGCCAAAGTGACTCTTGCACATTATTCAGCACTGGATTCTCGAATGTCGTTGCTGCCAGCGATTGTTTCGCGTAAAGTACGCATCCTCCTCCTCGACGACACTGCCGATTTCTCATAAACATATCATATCCGAAAATGGTTAGCTGGGTGTTAGACATGTCGTCATGGCACCACGACTCAGTTATAAATATTATGTCAGGATCGGTCACAGAAACAAATGAGCGTAGTATGTGGATCTTGGAATGAAGCGAACGAATATTAATCAAAAATATTAACATAGATGCGAGATGTGAAGAACGTTGTTTATGCTGCTTTATGAACATTGGGTTTGATAGCTTTGTGTCTGTGCCCATGCCAAAAATTGGTGAAACAAGGCGTGGATTGACACCTTCGTTGAAAAGGGATTGGGAGGTAGCCACAGGGGAGGGGGTTGTGACTGAGTATGGCCCTGTAGAAAATGGGATACGGGGGCGGGTTCATGGTCGGCATAGCAGCTCATGCGGGCAGGAGGATTATAGAGCGGGCTTCCATGGAACTCGCTAGTAGACGCTAAATTTCGAGGCTGTGTCGCCTGCGTCGTGGCACTAATAGGTTGTTGATTGTATAGATTGGTGAAATGAGTAAATACGCAATCGTCATTTTCATCGTGGAATGTAACCTGCTTAGGTGCGCTGGAGTCGTAAGGCTTCACTATAAGCGGTGGAGGCACACTAGTGTCAATCCATGCAGCTCGAACAGAATACATCGTGTTTTTTAAACATGAGTCCGGATTTTGGTGATAAACAGATAAATCGCGTTCAATCTGCAAAGATGTTGGGGCACCTTGTGTGCCTTCATGGCCTTGATCAATGGATGGATGGCTATTCAGGTAAGGCGATGCTATGGATTTATCCGGTGACATTCTCGATAAATCCAAGTCAACCGTCATCATACAATCGATCCATTTTCCTGAGTCCTTAGATGTCTTAGATGATCCTATATACTGGCCAGGGTAGACTTTTGGCGGGATAACACAGGCTGAAGTTTGTGGCTGTGATTGAATATGGGGTTCAACGGGTACTGCAGTTGGTTTTGTCTGAACCACATTGTTTCTTCTTTTCTGGCATGAAACAGCATTGAAGAAGCTTTTAAGATTACCGGAACTGGCTTTTTGAGAGGCAGCACCGTGCACAACCGCAGCGCTAGGGTTTGCAGGCATTTTGTGTTTGGTCGGCTTATCACGCTTAACCGTGAAATTTCGTTCTGGTGGATGTGTGCCGGTGATCAATTTTGTGGCCGGCATAGCCGAAGTGCCGAAACTGGGCGTACTCCTAGACACAGCAGATAACGGGCTAGACTGATCCGTGTGATCAACCGATCTAATTGGGGTACCAGAGTTGATTTCGTTATTCGCCACGTTATCCGTAACTGCAGCAGGCGTAGAACAAATGCCAAACTTGTCGCTGCCACCAACAGAAACATTTTCAGAATGGGGTTTAGCAGTCGGGTTTGCTTCTAGCTGTCGTCTTCTAAGCTCCCGCTGTAAGGGGGTTTTGTCCTCTATTATTTTCAGACGTTTGAAAGTCGTATTATGCTGAATCAAATTGCAATTTCGAATGAATTGTCTAGCAATTAGTTCATTTTCAAACTGGAATAGTATGGGACAGTCATAGCGTATAAACTTTTTACGTAGCCTAGTGCAGCTGGACCAACAAGTTTGCATGCCGCACGCAGACAGTAGAACTCTCTGAACAGTTTTCATAGGTAGCTTGTCAGGTACATTAAAAACCACAGCATTGCGTGAGCAACGTACTCTATTCTGTACTTCGGTCGAAATTGAGTCAATCAGCGAGCTACATTTCGTGATAGGCATTTTACCAATATCTGAGGGCGATTCAAATAATGCAAACAGACTATGCATGGGCTGCAGCATAGATGTGAGCGTGTCAACTTTTAATGATAGCGCAGCATACGCAGTTTCAGCTACAAAGGGACATTTTTCAGGTGTCTTTTTCAGGTCAGCAAGAAATGCACAACCATCTGTCACAGCGCCTACACTCTTTCGGGTGCTTTTTCTGCTACTACCGCCGGATGTTTTGCGTGGTACCTTAGTTTGTTCGCTGAGCTTCTGAACTAAGATGGGGACATCCTTGTTTACAACACAACTTTTTCTCATCGCGCGTGTCCTTACTGCAGACATGAGAGAAAACCAAACGTAAGTTTCACGATAACAAAAATAAAAAATTGCTCTGAGCGTGGTCGCTAACTGTTAATAGTGAGAAAGTGAAACCAGAAAATTGGACGAATCAGTGAGGAACAGAGGGAACGCACCGCAGTTGACTAGCAAAATCCACGCCTTCGTGTAAGTTGTGCACGTCTGTCACCAATGCCCTTTGTCTCCCGACGGCTCAGCGTCAGGTCAGTTGCAAAGTTGATTTCGTGTCACGACTGGCCACGCACACGGTGCGCTCGGGTCACGTGTTATCGGATCACGTCGGCGAGATGTGTCAACCAGGCGAACGACTTGCGATTTATCAATCGATTCACGGCGCTGTTGGCTTTCGGGCGGTGTTTGTCACCGTCAGCTTTTTCGCAATGCGTCAACGGTCACACTGTTGGCAGTAGATTTTTTTCGATATCTAGCTTGTATGAAAGCCAATCGAGATGGCTAAGGGTTTGTTCGATGGCACTCGAATTTGTCTTGCAGTTGAGACCAGAAATAGTCTTGTCGAGTTTAGAATAGACGGAAGGCACTAAAAGTGCCGATTGACGAAAGATGGTAATCCGTAGAGAAGCAGTTTGTCACAGTTTTTGCAGAAACCGACAGGAATATATCCAAAAAAAACTGCAACACTAGATTCCTCACACGAAATCCAATGAAATGATGTATGAAATGATGTATGTCTCAAAGTCTCCAGTCCTGTGAAATCCCACCATCAATTTTCTCCTTTTCTGGGAGAGTAAGCGTTCTTTTGAATCCTTAGAGCCGTATGGCACACGTTTAGTTTGCGTAGTACGGTTATTTATGTCACAGTGGATGTTAGTGTAGAACTGTGCTAGTGTTAATTAAACCTTGGTGGATAGGAAAAATATATCCCAGTAGGCAGATTGGACCAAGTGTCGGAGGTGTGTCCAATCAATTCCATGGATAGATATTTTGCGAGAAGGTTTTGTTTGGACTCTGATCTGATAGTAAAATTGAATTGTAAGTTGCTGTGGTCACCACGTGAGAGAGAGCCTATCAGAACGATACTCGCGTCAATGATTCCTAGTGTAAGTATGAAATCAATTACGCTAGTGGACGTAGTAGGTACTGTAACCCACTGTGTCCATCCTCCAGCCATGACAGTTGACAGGAAATCTGTGTGTTTTCAAGAAGATGGATTTGGTGACCAATAAGTTTTCAGGAATTTGAAGTCACTTGCTATCATTTACTGTTTGCATGTCAGCACTGGTGCAAAATGTAGTGCAGAGCAGATGGTGGCAACTTCACCAGTTGGGGAATTTTGTGGGTTGTAGATACATCCAAGAAGTATATGGTGCGAAAGGCTAGTAACAAGTAACCACCAAGATACGGGGACGTTTTCTAGCTCATGATTGTCAAGAGGCGTCGCAGTGAATGTACCATGCATATACATATATATATATATATATATATATATATATATATCCGTCTCCATATCTTGTGTAACGATCATTGCGAAATAGTTGGGGATTGTTAAGGTTGAATCCAACATATTAGTAAAGCACCACATTTCAGTGATGAGGATGGCACTTGGAGTGCTCAGCTGTGCAATCATGTTTAGAAAGGGCAGTTTGTGCTTAATAGATCTCGCATTGAACAGGGGTGGGAAAAACGGTATGTGCGTGTTAGAAGGGCTGTTGAGAACATTTGGTAGTTTTGGGAATTAAGGGGTCCAGACTTGTAGTATAGAGGGTGAATACAGATATGAAGTGGCAGACGCAGTCTCTAATAGAGTTAAGCAAATGTTGTTAGTCGGGATCAGTGGTATTGCTGGTTCAAAAAAGGTGGGTTGATGTCTGAAGGCTAGGGTGTTCCCGCCTTGGTAGAGATTCATTCGTGTCATGCGTAAAAACTGCAGTAACAATGAAAAGTGTTTTTCTGCCTCTATTGGATGTAGCCATGATGGTGGTGATGTACTACAAAAGGTATATAGTTCGGTGGTGAACTGTGAGGGGACATGCAAGTCTGGGGTCTGAGAGCATGTGCTGTTGCCCAAAGTTCAGTAACCTTCAGATAGTTATTTTCTTTTTTACGGTTGAAGCTGTCCAAAAGTGGAACAGAGTGCTGGAGGCGTGGTGGTTGACAAACAAGCTTAGGCAGGAGACAGGTTACTCTGGTTTTGCTCGAACTGGGATGGCAAGTAGTGTTATGGTAGAAAGTAGGGTTTTGACGTATAGTCTTAGTAAATGTTCGGCTTCGTCGTACTTAAATAAGTCTTATGGGTATCAGTCGTTGGAAATTTGGAGCAGTTGACGTTCGACAGTGTCATGCTTTATCGTAATTAATGCTGTTTTCAATAGGCTTTGCTTGGTCGATAGAATCTTGTAGAGTTGATATATCGATATAAAAAGAGTGACTGGGAAGACTAGTGTCAGGATCAGGAGTTTCCGGACTGATCATTTGGTGCACAGAGGGTTGTGTGATAGGAACTAAAGCCTAAGTGTTCGATGCAGCTACCCCGACATAGGATCCATCGAAGTCCACATCAGAAGTCGTTGGTCCTCCGCTCAGTGTGTTACTTTTCATAGGCTCGGTGAAGGGACGTACTGTTTCCTGAATATCATCTTTTTTAGCGTATTATGAACAAAAGCAATGATCGCACGTTGCAGAGGTGTCCGATCCGGACTAATCACCAAGTAGTTGAATTGGGCCTATTGCGTAATGACTGATTGACTGATTCAACATTCGAAAATTTAAAAATGATTGAACAGCAAAGTTTTGCGGTATTCTTTTTACGACGTACAAATTTGCACTTGATTTCGGACGGTTAGAAGGACTTAGTATAATACTTTTAACGGTCTTAACTAAATTTGTCCAGCATGTTAAAAGCAATCATGTTTTTTCTTCTGTGGGATCGCTGGTTTACCTCGGACGCGATGGAAGCAATTAATAGTCCTGCTTTCTTCAACCGTGCCGGATAGGTTTTGTCCAGAAGGTTCCAATACAATCCAATGATAATAAATGATTTTTGAACGGTTCCATAAATGTCCACGCTTTTTGCATTTCAACAAGTTGTCCTTTCAATGAGCAGATATGAACCGTGAGCTCTGTGATAATCTTAGCTAACTTGTTGTTCAGTCATAGTTTTGTTTATTCAACGTGTGATTCATGATGTGGAATATGCATTGCGCTTAGTCTGTCGAACAAGATTAGCTTTTCTTATGGCCATAATGAATTAGGCTTAAAGGCAAAACAAGGACTGTGTGGGAAGTATAGGTAATTAGGGCTCAAAAGAAGTGAGTTCAGTAGCCTATGGACTAGTAGATTGGAGATGAGATGTGAATGAAGTTAAGCTACTTGAAAGGTTATTAAGTAGCAAAAAACGATACAAAATCGTCGTCTCAATAATATTAATTGAAAATCTAGTCTCTCAAATGCTATGGGAGTAGTATCTAGTGACAGGAAGTCATGAACTTCGGAGGATAGCCACTGGCATCTGGCAAGGTTGGCACCTGCAGGGCAGTGGAAGATAGGTAGTGCTATATCCCAGTTAGCTTGCAACTTATGTCGCCCCCGACGTCCCCCATGCCTCAGTGGCTTAACCTTCTGGCTAGTTGGCATCTGCCTCTACCGGTCATGGGTTAGATCCCCAGTAGAGGAAGGAGGGAATGCGCACCACTGACGAGCCGCAATGGAGCGGAACACATCTGGTACTTTTCCCGACAAAGCAGTGATATGTAGCTTGTGATCAACAGAGATGAAAACATCAAATTAAAATCCTCCTACTCATTAGTAATATAACATGTAACCTCTCCTAGTTCAAAATTCTATGGAAGTAGCGTCCAGTGAGAGGGAGTCATGAACCAGAGGATAGCCAACGGTATTAACTAAGGTTGTAAACTGCGTGGCAGTGGAAGATAGGTTGTGGTATATCCCAGGTAGCTTGCAAATTATGTAGCCCATCCGACGTCACCCAGGGCTCAGTGGCTTAAGCTGCTGGTTAATTGACATCTACCTCCAGCGGTTATGGGTTCGATCCTCAGTAAAGGACCGAAGGAACGCGGACCACTGATGAGCCTCAGTAGGGTGAAACGCATCTGGTGCTTTTCCGGACTAGGCTGTGTTACTGGGAAGGAGACATTAAAAATTAAAATCATCCTACTCATTAGTAATAGAAAAATAATACGCTGGACGCATGGTTCATATTGTCTGGTCTGCTGCAACCTTGAGTGATCAAGTTTTCCTCATCCTTTCGTGCGTGATGGTTCTTGAACTGATGATAGAGGGCTGCTTGAGTAAACTGCAGCGCATTCTGGATGTAGTCTATATCTGTTGCAAATTCGTGCGTGTGTGTCTATCTGCGCGTGCACACAGACCGAGGGGCATATTGTTCGGCTGGTCGATTGGCGTGGTCGGCGCTGACGGTTGTTGTTGAGAAACTGAAGCTGGATGTGCGTTGAAGGCGCGACTGATGATTAGGCAGTAGATCCTAAATTGATCCGTAATTCCTTTGCACAACTTCGGATAAGAGTGATTCCGGAGTTGGTGGATAGCTCTGATGATGCGCATTAGAACAGTGTGATACAGATAATGGAGCAATCCACAGGTAACAAGTTTTCACGTGTTGATGTGAACTCGCCAACCGGAAGAAACAGCTAAAGTTGGTCGAATCGTGATCCGTGGGGTGTTTTTTCATTCGAATTGGCTCAGGTGATAGAGCAAAATATTACGATCCGAGTGAGTGTAGACTGGAGGTAATGCATGAATCTTAAAGTCACTTCTCTAGTAAAAAGCGAAGAGGGTGAATATAATGCGGCTGTGGCTGTGGCCTTAGTTATGTTCAGCAAAGGTTACGCGTGTCTCCTCACTTATGTACCCACTTTATAAATGCACAAGAAGTAACTTTTATAACCAATTGTACTCGGAAACAGCTGCGAGTGTCTTTGCATAACCTTAGATAGCTCACCGGTTGCACGCTATGATACTCAAGAGTCAATGTCCATATTTCGGTTAAGTTCCCAATAACTTGCGCGAACCATCGAGTTGTTAACGTGTCATGGAATTTAGCATCCAGTGGGAATGAGGTAAATCTCTACCACTAGCTGTGAATATTAAAGATGGCATCAGCCGTACGCCTGTACACTTTATGGACACTTTTTTCTGCCACGCGACTATCACCAGTCGCGAGGGTTGCCCGGTCCCCTACACAGGCTCTAACCCGCGAACTCCGGGTTACAAGGCCTACGCCGGTAAGCAGTTCTACTGACCTCACATATAGAAGAAACATGCTAAATTTAATTTTTCACACCCATTCTTCCTTATGTTCTCGTCCAAACAAAAAGGATAGCAGTCTACGTTTGTGATGGCTATGTAGCTTGTTTGACTAATCACATACGAACACTTAGTCTGTACAAAATACAAGAGAAATGTATTTGCTAAATTAAATCAGTGTATAATCTGCTGCTATCATATAATCGTACGTCTGTAGTCACAAATTCGTTATTCATCCAGTGGCAGCTTAGCACATAATTCTCAACCGATGTCTGCCCTTGACCGAAAGGATCACACGAGTGCCTTGTAATCCGGTGTTCACATGTTCGAGCCTGCTTAGGGGACTGGGCGGCCCACGCAGCATCCTTAGTGGCTGCGTGACAGCAAAGCATCGGCACGGCATGGCGAAGAGCTGCTAATGCCTAATTCTACTGATGCAGCGATTCGTGGAAAGACCATGCTCTACTGTTCCTGTTTCTGGATGGACTATATGCTTTCCAGTTTCATTCATTACTGACCTCTAGATGTTTGCTGAATCCTGGTATAATCAACTCCATCCAGCGCAAATTTCTAACCGCCTCTAACCATAGGTGATCATAGCACGCCGGAGCATTAACTTGTAGTGATCCTTAAAGTAAGGGGATGGTTGTCCCTCGGGTAGACGTCCCTTGATTCTTGTTCTTATCTTTAACTTCACGCCTGGTATTCTGTGTTCTCGTGCTAGGTGGTCGTAATATGAGCGTCCAACCACCTAAGAGGTATTTGCTTTCCATGGCAGATCCCCAGGTCTAGTAGGGCCTAATTACACACTGGACACGGAAGTCCTCGCAATCCTCGACCGGACGCATACTACATATTTGGTGATCCTACCAGTTCCCGACAGCAGTCCCTGTAGCTGGATCGTTTCCCTTTGAGGCGATCGTAAACCTTCCTGGGCCCATACTGCTTGTCGCGGAATCTCTCGAACCTAGCACACCGCGCTCATTACTTGTTTCGCACATCAGCAGGTCGTCAACCAGACGCATATAAGATATACCGCGAGTTTACTCGCTCTCGACAGCGATCTCTGAAGCAGCATTGCTGCCCTTGCGGCTATCAGTGACCTTCATGCGACCACACTGCTCTTCGCGGACTCTCTTCAGTTGCACTCCTCAGTTGTTTTGTACATCAATAGATCGAGACCGACTAGGTCTTCCGTAGGCGCTGAAGATAGTGCCTGTCAACAGGAGGGATAATGTAGCAGGTTTTAGCGTAAAGTTGTAGGAATTCCTAAGGTAAGCAGATGGTTGTCATTCGGGTAGATGGCCTAAGATTCTCGCTCTTCCCTTTATCTGCACGGATGGTTTACTGTGGTCTCTTACTAGGTGGTTGTGATAGGAACATACAGCCACCTTAGTAGTATTTGCTTTTCATTGCAGCTCTCCTTGTCTATTACGACCTAAGTAAACAATGGACATGGAAGCCCTCGGAATCCTCGACCGGAGGCATACTGCAGCGATAATGTCCAAACTGCGAAATCTTGTTTCCTATCGTCAAGCTAACGGACTGAAGTTAGAATTATGCGTTCACTTCGTGGGACAAAGTTTTGTTTTGTAAACAGATTGAAAGACAGTCAGCCAGTACTACCTCTTAAACACACTTACCCTATTCAATTGAGAAGATGTTTCTTCCTGTTTTCGGAAATAATTCAGTAATGTACTTTTTAAGTTCTCATTTTCCGTCAGTAAACTTCTGTTTTCATTACTAAAAATATTGGACAGGCTGCACAATTCCCGCATCTGGGCTTTCAGCTGTTCAACCAGTAACTTCATTTTTATGTTTTGTCTAAACGCTTTCTTTGTAGCGAAACTCAAATTTCTAAAACAAGTATTAACATTAGAATAGCACTTAACGACACTGCCGCTTTGTTAGCTTCACAGGAAATATACTGAACATTCTGCTCCATCTGCTGTCGCATACGGGCCTTTATTAAACAAGTTGAAGTGACCACCATCTTCCCACCTTTTCATCGAAATACTTTGATTCCATTTCTGCCAACGTAGAGGTTCTTAGTTGTTGTTCATCAGAAAGCTTTTTTTGCAACTGTTAAGATATGTGGTGATTAAATGTCACGAACCATTCTTATGGTGGTCCGCAATTCATCCCTCTCAGTAAAATAGGAGTCAACATTCTGTCCGAAAAGATTTTCTATGTTTTGCTTTATGTTGTTTAATTCAGTTTCCTTTTTCTTGAAACTGGCTTCCATTAATTGGATACTATTTTCCATATCATCCAACTATGAGGTATTTAATGACAACTTATTATTACCTATGATGAACCGTTTTGATAAAATGAAACATAAATTACCAGTCTTTTTTTCTCAAGTTCGCGCGATTGGTGCAGCGAGAACAGTTCCTGCCGAAGAATCGAAATCTAAAAAGTTTGAAGCGGTTTAATGGCTAGCACACTTTGTCCTTTTGCTCCTCGTTTTCACTTATCAGTAGACGCATGACTGCGCTGTCCCTTGCAGACTGCTGTAGCAATGTATGCATATCGGCATTTTCATCGGATATTTGTTTCATTTGTAGTCTGTAAATGCACAGGATGAATTTCGGAATACTCTAGACGTCTGTTCTCCTGTTCTGAAATGTCCAACCTAGTTTGCCATATATTTGCATTCATCTTCGCTGCTTCTATAACATCCAGTATTTGCTTTGTAGACGATAAATCACGTTAATCAACATGATTTTGTAAAGGAATACCTTCTTGTTTTGCATATCTTTTGCACTATCATCCATTCTGATGTTAGTTCTATCTCCTTTTTTAGCGCTCCGGACGTTTCTCGTTTTTAGGATACACTTCGCCGAACAGGATCAGAAATAATTCTTGATTGCTAAAACACAGGAACGTGCAATTCAAAAAGTAATGTGGCATAACGAACGGTAGAGGCAACGGTCTCGAGATTGAGCCCAGTAAAACTGAGCGCAATCCACCGTATACGACTGTTAAGTCAGTCACGGCATGCGAACTCAAACGTCCTAAAAATCAAATAGCAAATAACAGTGCATGTAAAGTAGCGTTGAGGTTAAGCATTTTTAAAAAGTAACACGATAAGAATCTTATTGGAGACATTTTCCGCAATGGAAAGATGTTTGGAAGTTGCTTAGTGATTGCGAATTGAAATTCCTCCAATGGTTTCTAACTGAGATAGAAACTACACCCCAAAAATTATGGGTGTGGTGCATTCAAGTACAGCATGACAAACGATCGGAGTGAAAGCGGTCGATGTCTACTAGGGCAGAGTGCATCGGTGTAATACTGAAATTGTACCGGTTTACTAGTTAGCTAACAGTAGCACGGAGAAGCAACTAGAAGTAATTAGTGTCCAAAGGGATTAACAAAGCACCCAACTTGAAAAACGGTTGTTAATATGTATAAATGAAACATGGTGGTGAGAACGGAAGAAGTTAGAAGTGGGTTTAAGGTTGGAAACGTAAAGATAACAATCCCAACCGAATGGGCGCCTTCTAAGACGCCTAAGGCAGGCCGAGACTGTGCCAGTCAGGCAAAGACAACTGGCTATTCAGTTGTTGCTTTGATAAGGAGCGGATAGAATAACTTGTGTTGAAAAAGCAACAAGGAAACGCGATTATTATAAGAAATGTACGTTCTTGTGTAGATTCGTCGCAGTCAGACACAGACAGACGGCCACCACACATCCAGGAAAGTGCTAGACGACCGTTTCGTCCTGTTGGGACTCGTCAGTAGCGCGCACCCGCCGAATCCTGCAGGATTCGAACCCACGACCTTACTCTTGCGAAGCAGCGATTCATGTCACTGAGCCATGGGCGACGGCAGCGGACCGCCATGACTGATATCTAACTGCGATATAGCGCGGCTCATCCTCCACTGTCTTGCATGTTATGATGTGCAGAGGACAGGGCTGGCCCCCAGAGCAACGACTTCCTTTGCAAGCCGCCACCAATCGAGGTGGCAAGTATGCTGCTAAGGCAACTACTGGTTATTCGTAAGTGGTAGGGAGATTTATTTGGTTTTTGTGTAGCTTCGTCGCAGTTAGACACAGACAGGCAGCCATCACACATCCAGGAAAGCGCTAGACGGCTGTTTCGTCCTACTGGGACTCGTCATTAGCGCGCACCCGCCGAATCCTGCAGGATTCGAACCCACGACCTTACACTTGCGAAGCAGCGATTCATGTCACTGAGTAATGGGCAGCAGCATACTTGCCACCTCGATTAGTGGTGGCTTGCAAAGGAAGTCGTTGCTCTGGGGGCCAGCCCTGTCCTCTGCACATCATAACATGCAAGACAGTGGAGGATGAGCCGCGCTATATCGCAGTTAGTTATCAGTCATGGCGGTCTGCTGCCGTCATCCATGGCTCAGTGACATGAATCGCTGCTTCGCAAGAGTAAGGTCGTGGGTTCGAATCCTGCAGGATTCGGCGGGTGCGCGCTACTGACGAGTCCCAACAGGACGAAACGGTCGTCTAGCACTTTCCTGGATGTGTGGTGGCCGTCTGTCTGTGTCTGACTGCGACGAATCTACACACAAAGCAAATAAATCCCCTACTACTTACGAATAAAAAGTGTACGTATTTAGTCCAATGACTGCGTCATTGTAAGGCTTACCGAAACATATAATAACAGCTTACACGGTGTTCCCTACATGAGAACGGTTGAGAGAACTCAGTGCGGTGAATTACAACAGTTTATAGGCAAGCATCAAGAGGACGAACGGATTACCAACTAAGTAACACCTCGGAGGTGGAGCGGTAAGTTCGACCAACGCATGAAACTAACCGAAGTCCATTGGCTGCCATCGATCAAGAATCACAAGGAAAACAGTAAATTATGAAAAACGGATTTATGTATATGATCACTGTGGTGGTGTATGGTTTTCCAGAAGCCTGAAGACTATCGCCCTTTGGCACCGTAAATGATGGCTGAATTGTCATATGCATAGTGCAACCTACATGAACAGCTGCCAGACCTCGGGATACTCCACAGTCAGATGCGAGAGACAAGTTTGTAAGAGTCAATTAAGATATAGGATACTAACTGCGATTAGACAAAAGTTAACAATGCTTTAAAACGTGTAACACGGCAAACAGTTAACAAATTCCGTTGGATAGTTGGGGTAAAAATTGCAAGATGAAAAACGATGTCGAAATTATTAGGTGCATGTTATAAGGCCATCATAAGGTTCGTAGTAGCATCGATGCAGGTATTCATGCTTGAAGTGTAATAGGAGTCCGATTTAGTTCGCCAGTTATTCCACCCCAATGCTTTCGTACTATAAACACATGCTTTATCGCTTAATGTAAAGGCGTTAGTGTGCCACCAGGTCGACTTCTGATTTGGTATAAGGATGGGCCATTACCTAAGCGTACTGGGAGTGAGTTTCGATGCCGTGATATTCGGAAGCAGAAAAGATTTCGTCGACTTACCAGTCGGCTGCATTATGTGGCCAGATCGAACTGACCCCTTTTCAGGGATGTATTTCTGTCGAATTTCAGATATGGTGCCAAGTGTGGTGCGGGTTCTCTAGGATCTGATACATCTATGTGAGATATCCTGTAGACACCGATAAAAGCTGTTGCACAGTTTGTAGGAGAAGTAAAAGGAACATTCAGGCTTTTTGTCGCCCTGAGCTGTTCAGTCTCGAGCACAGTTTGATGGTGCTTCTTCTAGGGTTCCCACGCTTGCATAGCATAAACCACGTGCGGCCTCAAGTATGCACTGAGCAGTTGCAAGAAATAGATACGTCGAAGTCTCGGCACACCTTGGGTTAAATTGAATTCTTTGAAGCTCTTTCGGTCTGTCTTAAACAGCCACGAGCATCCTGCACGAGCGCACCTTGGTTGCATTCATGAGAAGCGAGCGTCAGAATTTGCTGTCCTAGCAGGTAGCCATAAGTATTCTGATGGCGTATGCTCTGAAATTTTCGATTGGCCACGTTGTACTGGAGTATATCCTCGGTGGACCACGCGCAGCCCCTGTCCAGAACACTCTGTTGCGATGTACAAGGTTTCATTGCATTGGCCGTACGCCATCATCAGCGAATAAAAGGAAATTAAAACAGGACTCCGTCTCGTAGTCGTTTCTAAATACCGGGTGCAGACGTGATCCGAGTAACGAGTTTTAAAGTACACCGCACTGGACATCAAATAAGTATTTTAGGTTGCTGCCAACTTTCACACTACGATGACGTTGAACGATAAGCTTGTCTCTAGAGCCCAGAGCGGATTCGCAGATTTCGTAATCACGAAGCTTGTGAAGTAGAATGCGATGATCCAGTTGATCAAATGCCTATTAGAAATCCAGATGGAGAAAAACTACTTCGACCCCATTCTTGACAGCTTCCGCCCGACAAACATAGAGTATTGGTAGGTTCGTGTTACAAGGCTTTTCTGACGAGATCCATGCTGTTCTGGAGAGAGAAATTAGATTCCCACAAGGTACCCCATGACTGCCACAGCGACAATGGACACCATTACCATGAAGATCACAGAATATTACATTGTCGGCCTGTTATAAGCTGGTTCTACAGGGCTACTAATCTTGTATATTGGAGTGACAATGCCGTGTTTCCACATTGTTGAAACCTGCTCAACGGTTCAAGCACGCCCATGGGAGCTAATTGTAGCACCTTTGGACGAATGTCCTCCGCGTCAGGAAAGCTGTATTCGTGCAGAGGTTTCATTTGCTTCAGCCCATCCGTGTTGGTAAATGATACGTGGCTCGGCCGGCGCTCGAGTGGTCTGCACGCCTGGCTTGCAATCATATGGTCACCGGTTCGAGTCCGCTTAGGGGAGGACGTTCTCGCAGTATACTCAACTCATGCACGGCTGGTGGTGGTCGCGCGGCAGCGAAACGCCATTACGGCGTAAAGCTGAAGCATGTGTTAGCAAGAACCTAACGAATAGACATAGAGCCAAACGAAATTATGGAAAGCACTGGAAGTAGACAGGTTTAATCACCGCACCAGCATCATGTTCCATAAGCTAAAGGTAACAAACACACTTCAGCGACTGTGCCGCAGGAAAATAAAAAAGGAACAGTTTGTCAATTTGCACAAGTCATATTTCCAGTATTTTTGTGTTTTTTGATTGTTAAGCATTAATGAGTAGTAGGCTTTTGGTACAATTCGAAGATAATTCATCATGGTCCACTATCGGTCAGCAGGCATCGGCAAATTTGGAAAAGAATCAAACAGCTCTGTTTCGACCTTTTGGGTCTCGTCAGTGGTGCGACTTTCCTCTGAATCTAAACAAGCATATACACAGCTCTTCCACTGGTTTCGATTGCGCGCCATATGCTGAATTGTTTCCTGACATCAGCAACCTTCGTTGTCATGTCTTCAACCAGACACACATGCGGATCCAGCTGCGAAACAACAGAAAGTCAATGCACTCAAACCTTTTCTCAAGGTGGATTGTTGAGCACCGCGTGGTCTCTTCAAGTCGCGTCCTGCACGAGCGAACAGCGCCGTATGGGGACAATCATCATCATTATACACGCTAGCTGCAGATGGAAAACACCTCAGATGTGGTGCCGTAATAAAAATGCAAAAAAGTGAAACAGTGCCACGCCGACTGAGTTACTAGTAACTATAGACATCGTTCCGGAGGGCTAACAGTCGGTCATTATTCCTATTAATTGAAGTCTTGGGTGGAGAGGGAGGCTAAACGGAGGGGGGTGGACTAAAGAACTCACAACACAAACGCCACTGAGGTCGGTTCCTAGCAATGTCAACAAGTGTATCTAGTCAAACGTGTTTACCATCCTTCGGTCCCCAACCAGGGAGCCGAGATGCTCTAACCTAGGGCAACTTCAAAGTAAAGGCCATCATTCCTCTTGACCAAGTCATCGATTAGCCACCTCTCCTCTACTTCCATCCGCATCCCCGGCGAGCAAACAATGTACGTCGCGGAAGTCAGTGAGCTGGCATGCGCAACACGTGGCTAACCCATCGGAGTCTGGTGCATGAAATAACGGTGCTGAGCGATTCGCTTCTTCTTCCTACGCCATAAACAACGCATTAAACACGCTCATTGCTCACACGGGGTTCTCAGCGGATGTGAGCCAAATTGCGAAGGCACCGGTGGTTGAACGTAACTAATCTCTTTAAGCCTGCCTATTTAATGGACAAGGTTTCACAACCGTAAAGTAGGGTCGAGCGTACGCCTGCATTGTATACGCAACCCTACAGCGAAAGTGTGACGTCGCGCCGGCACCACAGGTGTCGAAGGTTAACAAAAGCGTCTTGTGCTTTTGCTATACGGTTTGTGACCCCGTCTTCAATTCAAACGGCGCTGATACAACTGCAGAGATAGTTAAACTTTTGAACGACTTATAGCTGATACCCATCAA
>OX104060.1:67402914-67461530 GCA_944474145.2 Dicrocoelium dendriticum | reverse complement strand
GACTGTGTGGTAACCTTGAAAGGAACGGCAAGGAGTTCTAGGAACATTAGAATGTGATTGGTGAGTGATAGATGAAAGGTCATCGTGAGCAGTTGACGCTTGGTGTCATGCGATGCGCACCGGTCGTATAAATTTTGCTCAGTAAATTTGGATTAATCCTTCAAATTGAGTGTCACATGTTCTGAAATATGCGCAATTGATTCGGATCGCTGAGTTGTAACCAACGGGATCTGCCACTTCGTAGTAATTTCAACGATACGCTGGTACGCTACAAGCTACCTCTTCGAGAATTCATTCGCTAAGGCCCACGCTTGTAACCTTGCTTGCTCTTAGTGACTTTGAGATACGTTCGGTGGAGCTACTTTAAGGTTACCAGACAAGATATAACCCAGTACCCTGCATCACTGTGCACCATAGCTACAAACTAGTTTGTCGTCCCACATTCAACAATACATTTTTTCGTGCATCTTACCGCATAAAACCTGTATGCTTTTGGCCACTCGTGCGCCGATGGACACACCAACACCACCACCGTAGCTCAGTGGTCTCAACCATAAACTGGCAACAGTCGAGTTGCGGGTTCAAGCCCTACCAGGTTCCGACGGAATGCGCACTGCTGACGACTCCCGAAAAGATGAAACGCGCGTACAATGCTTTTCCGGGCGTGTGGCGGCTGTCTGAGTGAGTCTAGATGTGACGAATTTCTACGTATACCATCCAACTCCCCCTACTACTCTACTGTAAAATATAAAAACAAGTAACACAAACTAATAAGCTTATTATGCATGAGATCATTGTTGGTGGAGGAAGCAAAAGGGGAAAGGAGAGACAAAGAAACTCATAACATAAAAGCTATTGTGGTCGGCTGCTTGGCATGCCAACTAGTGTATCCGACCAAACGTGTTCGTCGTTCTTGGGACCACAACCTGAAAGTCAGGAGACACCAACTGCGAAGAGTAGGACTTTCTTTTTTTACCAAGTATGCTTCCATGAATATCCCGGTCGCGCAAATAACGCAATACAATGAGTCGGTGTGCTGGCGTGCTCAACGCAGGGGCAAGCAATTGCAGTCGCATGCGTGATATAACTGTGCTGAGCGGTTCACTAGATTTTCCTGCACCAAATTCGCGGCGCCGAACACGTAAATCGTTCACACAGTGTTCCCACCAAACATGAGCTAACCTGCGAAGGCAATGATGGTCGATGATAAGTAGCCTGTTTATGTCAGTCGACTTGACGGGCCAGGTTTCGCAACCGTACAGGAGAGTTGGACGGACGGCTGCATTATAAACTCTGTCCATCAGGGAGAGAGTGAGGTCGGCGAATCATGTCGTGTCCGTTACTGACTGGGAAACAACACTTGACCCATGCGGACAATGCGCCTTAAGGTGTTGCATATAGGCGGTCTTGTTATAGCCACGGCTTGTCTTCCACACAAGGCAAGACAGCCACTTGCACACGACAAATCTCCGCTCACAACGAGTAAGCAGTTAGTACGAAACCGAAAAGTGGTGGCAGTTATCGCAAACTCGATCCTTCAGAGACAAGCGGCTTATTCGCCAAAGCAAGCCTAGGGAAAATTACAGCATAACTGGCATGTAGATACCTAGGTGTAAAGAACCAGGACACGTCCACAACTAAGGACACTTCTGTATTTATGAGATTCTTCCTTTGGTTCAGTCCAACAAACTCGCTCCACCGCAGCCAACTATGAACTAATCAACGCATAGGCAATTTTGCGAAGGTACTGAAAAAACTGCTCCGTTCGCTTGTGGCGTACCAGCTGCTTGCCTCGTCAAGAAAATCGCTTGTTCTTTTGCTCACATAATCCCATCACACAAGTGATAAGTTCAATGGTCTCAGAACACACTAAGCAGTCGTTGAAAGGTAGGAAAGTTGAGTTGCAAAACCGCTAGGCCGAGATAAGGTGCGCAGTCGGACTGAACGTTCGTCCAACTAGTCTTACACACCTTTCCCGAAACCCATCATCTAAGGCACGTAAAGAGATCTCGGCTACTGCGAGTAACATTCGGTAACACATGGGACCTGGAAGATGTTCCCTTATCAAGCTACATTCTAGTGAACTTTTCTATTAGTGCCTGAATTTTTTCGGGCAAACCATAAGTAGGAAGACAGAAGTGGGTACCCAAGCCGGGGGAATCACGTCAAAATGAGATAAAGAAATCGATGTTGGTCCATGGTGTGCAAGAACTGAAGCACAATGATAACAGAGAGTGACAACAACACGACGTTGAAGGATGGAGCTACATCGCAGGGCTCTGTAACATGCAAAACGACGTAGCTTATGACAACAACAGACTAGTGGCCTCCCCAAGGTACCGCGGTAGCGGGCCGACAATTTTGAAAGTTAATTTAGCTACGCCCGAAATGGTATGCATGGCGTTTTAAGCGTGCCAAGACTACAGAAAACGCTGGCCATCGGATGTACGGTTGAGACCATTCCTAGAGGCAGTACGGACCTCAGGTACGGATGGGCCAGACTCGGTTTTTCCTAGCTCAGATCAGCCAACCGTGCAAGCACCGTGACGATAGCAAGTTGTTCTCTAACCCAGAACTAATCTTTTCCCTACCGGACAAAAGGATCTGGCTGCGTATTGATGAACAAGTTTGATTATGACAATAAACTGACAACAATTCTGAGCGACACCAACAAATTCCGACGAGAGGCAATCTAAAAAGAGACTACTTCGCAAGCGGAAGCAAAAATCGTTAATGTTTTGAAAGAATTGAGAGAGTCGAAGCATATAGGTGATTCGCTCTTTTCAAATAGAACTCCATGCGGCTCACACCCTCCGCGACTCTATGGTATGTCAAAGTGCACAAAGCAAACGTTCGCATACGACCAATAGCGGACATGTCTACTGCCACTTTTCACCCTGTCGCAAAGTGTATAACGGACTTTTTCGAACCGGTTCGCAAAGAGTTGTCGATTCATACAGTCAAAGACACATTTGATTTTGTCAACTGAATAGAAACCTAAAAGTGAAGGATAAATTGACGATTTCCTTTGAGGTGGAATCACTTTTCACTGGCCTGCCGCTTATAGAGAATGTGTTTTTCATTTGTGATTTGCTCACTGCGAGAAAAATTAAGGTTGGAATTCTGGTACACAATCTAAAAGAACCGATTCATCGTTGCACTTACAACGTACGGTTTCTGTTTAATAGGAGCTATTATAGACAGAGTGATAGAATCGCAATGGGTTCTCCCCTATGCTCCCTTTTGGCAACAGCTTCCTTTCCAAACTTGAATGTGGCTATCTAACAACCATATTACACCCCACAATTTATACTACCCTTGCATAGGTGAGGTTTACATTGCCTTTGACTGTTCCACCGATTCCCTAACTCCATTAGATCAGTTGAACCGAATGCATCCATCAGTAAAATTCACCAGTGAAGTTGAGCAACTTGACTGCTTGTCGTTCCCAGACTTTCTATTGCATCGGCATGAAAACGGGACCATCAAAAGGAGCGTTTTTCCCAAAGCGACGTGGATAGGTTAATACACCCAATTTCTTAGCTTCGTATCGCTGAGGTACAAGAGGAATTTAGTTTTTTAGTTATATCCTCGTGCCAGAGCAATCTGTAGCCCAGAAACGCTGGAAAGCGAAACCAAGCTCATCTTTAACACGCTGCAAGAAAATGGGTACCCTGTGCCTTTCATCAAAAAGCACTCCAAACAGCCTGATGCTGTCAAGTCTGTCGTTAGTGCGCAAAAAGGATGTATTCTTTACAGTTCCCTTTAAAGGTGACGCAGAGTTCGAAGCATTTAACAGAAAAAGGTTGACGGCTGTCTATGACATTTCCAGCCGCCAATCTAAAACTACTTGCCGAAACAAGACCGTTGCTTCGTCAGCACTTAAAGAAGGAACTTCCGGTTTGGTCCGAATCGTTTGTCCTGTACAAGTTCACCTGCACCTGTGGTGCTAGGTATCTTGGACATACGACCAGGCGTTTGCCCAAAAAGAATCGCTGAACGTTGTCCCGCGTCACCATGAAAAGGCACCATTAACTCCACCAACAGTTCCTTCTACAACACTTGGTTGACACTAGAAACCCAGTCCGGATAAATCAGTAGTTTAAAATCGTTTATACCATCCCTAAACGCTACCCAAAACGGTTTAAGAAACATTTGTTGGCTATTTCTGAACCCATTGCAATCCCAGTACTGAAACCGGAGCTTTGCAAACAGGGCAAATTGTTACATGCTCTTAAATTACCTTGGCCATGGACTATCTCTGTCGTTTCACCTCGGCCTTCAAGATTGATATATGACCAACCTTGAGTACGTGCCCCATAATGCGACAGTCTGATTGATAAAACCATTGATTTGGTTTTCATGCGGCCTGATTATTGAGTTGGTTGCTTTCTTTATAACTAAATAAATAAATAAATACAGCTTTTATTGTCGACAAGACAAAGCACGCCTTTACAGAAATGATCATGTTGATATAACAATGTGTGATCAAAGATGTAAAAAATCCGATGTGTTTACCGTAACTGTGTATGTTTGTATAGGGGGGTATGTAAGTTTGTATTTGTGTGTGTGCCCCATGCTTAGGCTGATGTTGCATTCTTGATGCTTCTTCACCGCAGTTGGGCTTAACCAACTTACACTTAAACTAGGTCCTTTTAAGCTGGCTAAATTTCATTCCGCTTTATTTGGTTTGTTCTGCCTCCCTGAATAATGTTCTATTAACTGGCCACGTTGCTTACACTAATTGCGCTTATCTTCGGTACTTTTGTTGCGTTTGTAGCATTTTAAGTAACTTGTGGACATTTCTTACTTATCACGGATTTGTTGCTGACCAACTTACTTCATATGGTAATGTAGCGAAGAGTTATGCCACCGTATCTGTATGCATTATTGGATTTATTTTATTTCAGCTTGTCGTTTAAATTGAATGGCTGTAGTTTGATATCCCTGGTATGGTTGCGCTTGATGTGTATGTTGACAAGGTGCCTACCTGTCTATTACCCACTACATCGTTCATACTGGCTCCAGGAGACAGTTGGTCGTTGCTGGAGGGGACAGGGTGCACAGTCCTTGTGGCCGTGTTAGGATCAAAGAGTGATTCCATGTAGTCAGTGTGGAGCGGACTACGGTCCAGCCACCGCCTTGTGTGCGGTTGATTCCCCAAATACAGCGTGCTTGTGTTTGCCTGTGAAGGAGTGTGGGCCGGCTCCGTTGATGAAACGTGGTTCCCATCCGCATGCCTCCCGGTCTTATTCCTTCGGGTTTACACTGGATATGGGGTATGTGGTTGGAGCTGTGGGTGATGCAGCGCAAGCCATCCATGGTCCCTCTGTAGGCGCAGGCGTCCTGTGGCTTGCCACAGTGACAGGCAAATCCGAAAACGGATGCCGCCAACCAATTGTGTGTAGCTATGTAGTTTGGGCTTGTAAGTTGCTACTCCATTCTTGCATGTTTGATATCGTCGGCGATGTGCGAGTAGAAGATTGGTGACAGTGGGTTTGAAAGGTTTATCCGGGTATCCACGGGCAGTGACTTTATTTTAGGGCTGGTCAAGACCGCCAAGTTACAGTGTTGTTATTCAGTATTCATTCATTATACACGTAAGCTGCAGGTGGAAAACACCTCAGCTATTGTGTCGCAATACAAAAGACAGGAAGAGACAACATTGGCACGCCGGATGAGTTCCCAGTAATAATAATAATACTAACAATAATAATAATAATAATAATAATAATAATGTGCCAGCTGTACGCCGTAACGGCGTTTCGCTGCCGCGCGACCACCATCAGTCGCGCGCGGACTGAGTATACCGCGAGAACGCCCACTCCTAAGCGGATTCGAACCGGTGACCTTATGGTTGCAGAGCAAATGTGCAGACCACTCGGCCACCGGCAGAGGAGGAGCATCGTTTCGGAGAGCTAACAGCCGGCTACTGTGCCGCAAAAAGTTATATCACGCCTAACGTACGTGATCGAGATTAGTGGGGAAGGCTAAGCAGGAGGGGATGGACAAAGGAACTCACAACACAAACGCCACTGGGGCCGGCTCCTAGCCAAATCAGCAAGGATGTCCAACCAAACGTGTTTATCATCCTTAGGACCCCAGCCAGGTAGTCGGGATGCACCAACCGAAGCCAGCTTCGAAGTGAGGGTTTTCATTTCTCTCGACCAAGTCATCGCTTGGCTTCCCCTCCTGCTCTTCCAACCGCACCCTCGGCGCGCAAACAATGTACCTCACGGAAGTCGGTGTGCTGGCATGCGCAACTGGTGGCCCAGCCATCGGACCCTAGTGAGTGATATAATAGTGCTGAGCGGTCTACTCGCGCTTCCTGCACCAAATACACGACGCCAAACACATTCATTGCTCACGTAGTGCTCCCACCAGACATGAGCTAAGCTGCGAAGGCCGCGATGATCGAACATGACGAGCCTCTTGATGTCTGTCGACCTGATGGGCCAGATTGCACAAGCATATAGGCGAGCTGAACGGACGGCTGCGTTATAAAATCTGCCCTTCAGGACGAGAGGAATGTCGCGTCTGCGCCACAGGTGACGGAGATTGGCAAAAGCAAGTCGAGCTTTAGTTATACGCTTCGTACCCTCATCTTTGATCCCTCGAGCGTTAATATAGCTGCCCACGTACTTGAATTCCTGAACGAGTTCTAGCAAATCACCACATAATGTTAGCGCAGGGGTGGGTCCCTGCCAATCCTGGAGAAGTACTTTACAATTCGTTGGAGCAAAGCATGGCCCAAAACAATTGACAGCCAATGCTAATCGGTCCAGTGCTTCTTGGCATGTTTGGGAGCTTTCACAGATTAGGGCAATACCGTCCGCGCACTCTAAGCCAAGAATTCGCTCACCAGAAAGTAGCTGCACATCTTATGGGTCCTGTCCAGCAAACACTGTTCCCATGGCTTCATCAATAGCGAAGTTAGCGAGGAAAGGTGACAGCGGGCAACCTTGTCTCACACCACTGGTGATAATGAAGGGTGGTGACAGTCTGCCATAAACCCTTACACTGCACGAAATATACGCCTACAGCGCTTTGATAATGTTTATATATACTTATCAGGCACACCTTTCCTCAGCAGACAGTCTCAAACGGCACGTTGGTCGACTGAGTCGAAAGTATCTTTTATGTCAAGAAACACCACAACGGTGGGTCGCCAATACACATGGCAGTGCACAAACAATTGACGCAAGGTGAAGATGTGGTCGATGCAGTCCCGACCTCGACGAAACCCGGCTTGCTCTTCACGAATCTGGCTTTCACGAGTGCCAGTCAGTCTGTGGAGAATGACAGACGCAAGCAATTTAGAGGCAAATGAAAGCAGACTGATGTCGTTATAACTGCCGCATTTAGAACGGGAGCCTCCCTTGAATACGGGGACAGTGAGGGAGCGGCTACAGCCTGTCGGGACAGTCTTCTGCTCCAAAAATTTCATTAGCAGCTTGTGAAAATCATCCACTAGAGCAGCTCCCCGAAATTGAAGAGGGCTGGGGGAATTCTATCTGACCCTGCGGCCTTATGCAATTGCAACAGCCTGATCTCACGTTCGACTTCTGCGAGTGAGAGCGGATCCAAAGAGACGGCCCAGAGAGAAGAGCTCTCAATGCCCGAAAAATAAAGCGATAACTCAGGTTAGTTAAATTGCCTTGCAAAGTGTTCGGCCCAATGCTCTAAAGATTTTGACAGGCTGTGGATCGGCTGCCCACTCTCGTCACGTATGTTCTCGCTAACACAACGTATTCTGTTGCCTGTTTCCCGTATCAGACGGAATAACATGATGATTGTCAACGGTAGCAGCTGTTTCATCTCAGAGGCACGATGAGACCACCATGTTTCGCGGTCTATCTTCAGGCTAATAATTTGTTTTACCCTGAGAATTTTACGAGTCTCATTGCATTCACTTCCAGCCGGAATACCTGCGAAATACTTGCGCGGAAATGTGTTCCCACGAAATATGTGAACATCCTTCGTGCTCTATACTCGAACACTTCAGCCCGCGTCAGGGTCTACGGTGTCCTATCGGATAGCTTTCCGACTACAAGTGGCGTTCGTCAGCGTTGTCCGATTTCCCCATTTTTGTTCAATTTCGTCATGGATTCTATCATGGAGTGTTCCCTCGCAGAATCTCACGATGTAGATGTTGAAGTGCTTCCTGGTGAAAGATTACTTGATCTAGATTATGTGGACGATATCGTCTTGCTTTTCGACGAGGTTGGGGCTTCACAATCAACCCTAACTAGCCTGTCCAGAGTGGTCCCATTATTTGGTATGCACTTAGCACCTTCAAAGTGCAAAGTGTTGCTGCAGGACCACCAGCCACTTGATGATCCCTTGACGCTTGCTAATGAGGAACTCGAGGTGGTTGATCATTTCACTTATCTTGGCAGCTGCATCAGCAATGATGGGCGCATAGCAACTGACGTCAGCTCACGCGTTGCAAAAGCCAGAGCTACCTTCTTGAACCTGCGGCATCTTTGGCGACAGAAGGGAGTTTCCCTCCGTCTGAAATACCGGGTATACAAGACCACAGTGAGGGCCGTTCTGCTCTATGGTAGTGAGATTTGGCCCCTTCGGTCTGAAGATCTGAAGCGCCTTCAAGTCTTTGATCATCGTTGTCTACGAAGCATTGCTGGTGTCGGATGGCACCAGCATATCCGCAACGATGGTGTGTCCGTAGGTGAGTACTAGGTACTGATAATCATGCTAACTCCCTAGAGCAACAGATAGTACTGAATAAGTTGCCTTGGCTCTGGCACGTGCTACGTATGCCTGGCCACCGCTTACCTAGGATGACCCTGTTTAGTCTGCCAGATGTAAGACGGCGCAAAGCTTGTGGTGGACGGACGTTGAATTGGCAGCGGGAACTGAAGTAACTGACGAGCAAACTGGTTGCAGTTGCTCCGTCTCACCTTCCGGGCTGGAATCCAAGTGACTCGCCTTGTGCTTGGCTTGAGACTTTACAGGACATGGCTCGCAGTAGACCCCGATGACGCTTCTGCTACCGTCTCCTAATCGTATTGCTTGTTTAAAGTGTGTTTGGTGCCGAGTTATCTGCGAGGTAATGGCTGATTATGACGCGTGGCAGTGAAAACCTCCGGGAAGCTGTTTCGCCGATGCCGCCTTATCTTTGCACGATAGCCAGCTGTTTGTGACGGTATGTTGTCTACACAAGATGTAGGCGCCTTGGCCCGGAATGTTTTCTTAGGGCATTAAGGTTTTCAGATAAGTCCCCCTTCGCTCCCTCTTCTTTATGTTGTTATCCCCACCAACTATCCAACGCGGCTTGTAAAGCAACGCTTCTTAACCCGTATAAATTCATTGTTCATTGTTCATTGTTCTTATTCTTTATTTCATGGGTCGTCACGATTGTATGGCAGCGAAGCATCAGTTCACATGGCTGATGTACCGCTGTTGATGATGATGGAGTACCTCAGCGAGCATCCGTAATTTTCAGAGACTGTATGGCGACGCAATGTCCAATTTGGCAATTTGATTTGCCACATGAAGACATGCCTGTTGATACTCAGGTTTGGCGAATATGTGATCAATGATCCTCGGCGGTGTTCAGTGGCCACTTACTCAGCCCGGATGTCAACGCTCTTTAATACACATTCAGAACACCTAGTTTCGCTAGCTGGCTGGTGTCAATCCGTTCACATCAACGTTGCAGCCGTCCACCGAAACGCGCCCGGATGTCGGCGCAGACTATGCTCGCTCCTTTAATCACCAGCGTGCGCACCAAGAACTCGCAAGCTTCTAGCATATTCCATACTGCTCCCCGCTTCCCGACACGTAGATAGTCTCTGCTCCTACGCTGTCATAATGATCACGGCTTGGCGTCATGAGGTTGGCCCGAGGTTGGTGACCCGCTAAGCTACTCTGTTCATGCGCAGAGGTGCTGTACGCACATCTTGCGCTCCGTGCGAAAAAGAGAACGGGCATCCTTCACACAGCTGAAGCAAATTGCTCCCGATTATCAATTACGCGGACCCCGATTCTTCCGCCTGAGCCACACTCCGCACACATGACCACGACACGCATCCTCTCGACGCACACACCCCTCTTCAGCGCGAGATTATTCACAACGCGAGTGTGTGGCTGAGCCGTGTCCCATCGCGTCACTCACCACACCAGAGCAGTCTACTTCGCACGACATGAGCTGTCCTGGGAGCCACAACGGCAGAGCGTAGACTGATGCAGATAGTGTGACTTGATATTGTCTCTATTATCACACTACGGCGACCCACATATAGCCACGACCTTCCATAGGCTGTGTAAACCGCGAATTACTTCTAGAAGACCTAGTTACTCATGAATTACATCCCATTGTCTATTTCCTGAGTGATTATTTTGCTGTACGCACTCAGATCACCCGACTCAGTGGCAGATGTTCCTCCTCACTACTCACTAACGCAGGTGTCCTTCAGGGGTCAATTCTGTCGCCTTTTCTTTTTCCTACTTACGTCAGCTCCATGCCAGCTCCAACTGAAGCGACTCTGGTAAAATATGCCGACGATATCTTCCTGGGCATCAATCACCAAAGTGCTGATTGCTCATTCAGACTAGAAGCGCTGCTGAACGATCTTAATGGATGGTCCAAATCCCGTGATCTGTCTCATAATGCTTCAAAGTGCCATGGCATTCTTTTTTCCTTACATAAAGGAGCTCCTTACACTGTACAGCACGTTACATATTGATGGCGCCGGATTACAGTCTTCCACATCAATAAAATATCTGGGTGTGACGTTGAGTTACGATTTATCTTGGACGCTTCAAGTAAATGGAACTTTCGTAAAAGTCAGAAGGCTATCATTCTATGCCTCTCGACTTAGAGCCCCATGCGTTCCTCGTGAGTTGCTCGTTCGCCTTGTCAATGCTTGTGTTCTTCCCCATTGGACGTACTGTTCCCCTGTGATCTTTCCCGGTCTTTTGGGTAAGCATTTTAAGTTAACTGTCAGAGCATTAAAGCACTTAGCCCGATGTAGCGATGCGACGATATCTAATTTTACCAACACTCTTATTTCTACACACCACTTCTTGTAAAAAGCTGGCCTCTAACATACTGACCGATACAAGTCATCCCTTATATAATGCCTTATCTGAATGTTTATCAACTTCATCTACTAGGCAAAGTGCAAGCTAATATATGCCCGCACACAGCTTACCACTCCTCAGTCATCCCTTACCTCTCTCGTCTTTTGCGAGAACCCAACTCCGTCATCCTTGACTTAACCAGTAGACCTTCAAATTGCTTGTGCTTTTTGTCCTTATCCACCCATACTTGATCGCATTATTTTGTCACTGATTTTTTGCTACATTGTCGAGATCGTGTGGATTGTAGCTGTATAGTCACCAATGCAGGGGGCATAAAGCAATTTCTTGAATTAACTTGACTTAACTATTGAAACAAGCCACAGCATGTGATTAATGAACAGAGGAAACAACGGCAAAAATGTGGTGACATTTAACATGCTGCAATACAGTACGCAACAATCTAGCTCTCTACAAAGTGCCGGCGCGCCTCACACGCGCTCCTCTAGAGCCACACGCTTAGAAACCAAGCCTTATGCGCCCAAGTCGTACTCTCTCTGATCTAGAGAGCGTCTGAGCGCTACACTCTCAACGCTCAGCACACAGCACGAACCCGCTCTACAAAGCCTCATCACAGTCGCGCTTCACTCCTCACACTACAAAATCTCTATATTAGCCGAGGAGTCACATCTCAGTACACAACTATCTCAAGTGACCGCTCTCACGTGCGCCAGACCAGCAACACTCTCATAACAATCTACCTCATCTTGATACCCCACCGCCCTCTCACCCTACCGTACATTGATGCGCACCTCAGCTCACCCTCTCATACAAGACCGCGTCGGCGTGGTGCGACGAACAGCGAGCGCGATGTCACCACTGATCCCTCACTTTAGAGGACGCCGCGACGATATGGAGAGTAGCCCCGTCGCCGCACAAGGGTAACAGCACAGCGCGTCATTATACGCCTGCAAACGACTGCTTCAAAGGCGCACTCTAGCGACGCACACTAACAACACATCTCTCTCTAGCGAGTCGAGCGGACTCGACGAAATGCATGTCGTCCTCATCTTATAGTGCGCGTACTCGCGCGCGGACATAGTGTGCAGAGCATCCTTCTAGCTATCGCAGCACCGCCACACACTAGCAGCGAGAGCTACTACGCATGAGAACACGCATGATTACAGTGGTGCGAGATGACGATGATGCCGTTCCTATCTCTGGCGACACCGCGACTGCGGTGATCTCTTGTGTACAACAGCTGACGACACGTGCAAACCGTAGCACACCCTAGTCACACGTGTCTGCCAATCTCTGAATGCCGACAACCACGCCGAGCGAAGACGGAGGCTAACACACGCAGATCATAGGTCTATCTTGTGTCGCGAACACGTACGCTGGTCACTCACACAGTCGTCTAGATCAGTCAATATGCAACACAACTCCAAGCACTAGATAAGCGAAAGCGCGACTTTTGACATCGAGAACTAAGACACCGAACAATACGATGAACTCACTAGGCAGAGTTGAGCGAGCATACAGTGACAAACAAGTCGAGGTGTACTATCGGTATATTAGATGAGGACGAAACGTAGTCTGCTAGGTTGTACACAGCGCTGAGCCAGAGCAGGCGAAATACCAACTAGACGTGGACCGACTAGATTGACATCAAGGGAACACAAAATCAGACAACAACATCAAGTTGGGAAAGAGAGTGGACCAGGGTGAGGCCAAGCGCTCTTTCCCAAAAGACACACGCCGCTCACTCCCCAGCGGACACGAGCTGAGCGACGTTATCCATGAGACAGGTATCTAAGTTGCGTCCACTGCGTTTCATAGAGAGGGCCTATCGCTGGCCAGCTACCAGGAGGAATGCCAAGTGGCAATTTCGTTTCGGCACCCACTTGTGTCTAGAAAGCATGCTACTAAGAAACAACTGGTGCTTCGTCACACAGTTGCAGCAGACGCTCGACCGTATGTCAGTCCGTATTCGGAGTTAAGCTCATATACTACCACACCAGCTGAGCTTCTGAAGAGCTCAGACGGCCCTACTTGTGCGTTCATATCCCTCTAGCAAGTACTATAATATCTGAACTAGTACACTGCGTAGCAGCGTGTTCAGTTGCTCTCAACACGAGCACCTGTGGATATGACTATGTACGCTTCGCTATCTAGAGATCTAACGAGGAGCAACATCTCGCGGACATCAGCCACAGCGCGCAACAAAGGCACACAGCCTACACCACTAGACTCGAGTATGTCAGAATTAGATGGAACTAAAAATACGCAAATGCGCGCGCGTGCGTGCATGCACCACGCTCGAGTCTCGTGACCGAGCGCGACACTAGCAGGCGAGCAACTGACTCACGCGCGCTCCGTTGCGCGTAAGATAGTGTCTATCCGGCGACACACTCCAGCCACCATGCTGGATCGAGAATCACTCACCCTCATCTTACCATGCGCGTGCAGCAACTCTCCCTCAGAGGGATCTCTCGCCTCAGTCTAACACACTTGATATAAGTAGCAATAAACACCATGTATGTAGTCTTCACGGACAACGAGAGGGCTACTCCAGGCGACACTCACAGTCACACACTGAGTAGAGATGCACACTAGCACACTGAGACTGCAACACCACTCAGCGTCAAGAACACACTGCGAGAGTCTTATTAGCGTCTCCCTGAGACATCTACACATAAATCAGGGAGATAGTCACAACATTCTGGCACAGCTGCGTAGAAGTATTTGCACACACACAGAAGGGCACGACGCTTCTTTAAGACACCATTGCGATCAAGAGACACACACCACACACAGAGCGGTAGCAGGACACGGTAGAGGACGGGTCAGTGTCGCGGCACAGACACCGCGATGACATTATCTATTTCTAAAACCAGAAGCGGACAGACATAGAAGTGAGATACGTGGATATAAGAGAGTCTCGTTCTCATGCACTTCTCAATCGTATGACACACTCATACGACTGAGTCACGTACATCACACAGGACACAAACACAGTGAGTAGAGTACTGCTTGGAGGAGAGAGGACGAGACTCGACAGACTCACATCTCACACAACACACTCGTACTGAAGTCATCAGTGTAGGAGATGCACGCGACGAGGGAAGTGAATGTTCGGCACTGTCAGTGGGAGAGAAGAGACACATACTTGTATCGAACTGAGTGGCTGCGGTGGAATGGTAGTGTGCAGACAACAGGCGTGACGTCACATGAACACACAACATGGAAGATGCTGAGGACAGGTGTGCATGCTTCGCTCTTCGGATAGGTGAGACACAGATTGTCGAGTGCAGGAGAGACGTTACGACAGTAAGTGAGGTACTGGTGATGTTGCGCGCATACACGCGGGGGGGGAGGGGGTTGGGGGAGGGGAAGGGGGTAGGTCGAGATTGACAACCATGATCACAATTACATCATTCTGAGGAGTGGAGGGACAAGAGCTAGGAGATCTATCGTGGGAGGTACAGGGTAGGAGGAGAGCGATAGTCCATCATTATATGAGCGTCGGTATCTAGGATACTCATCCACTGAAGAGACATTGGGCCGGCACGTTCAGCACACAGAGGAGTGTGCAATGAAGATACAAGGACTAACTATGATGAGAGTTTAGCGTACCAAACATATGAGACGGTACTAACACGTAGGTGTGACATACACTCCTACATTATACAATTTAGAGATAGGTGGAAGGAGGGGTATGGATGGTTGGACGATAAGGTGTAACTTCGGAGGGTGAAGCGGTGTAGTAGAAGGGTGTACAGGTTGAGTATCTCTCTGATTACAGAACACGAACACTGTTGGATGAGGTTTTGTTAGCGGGGGGAAATGGCGGGGTCTTGTCTAGCGTGGGATGCGGCAGAATAGGATATACCAAGACAATTTCAATAGGGAGGGGCATTATGTACTAGAACAACACAGAATATTATAGGATCTAGAGTCTAAAGAGGCTGTAGAGAGGAGGATGACGATTTATCGGGCGAGTACCTAGGTAGGGAGAGACTGGGACAACGTCACAAGTTAGGAGAGGTGATAGACAAACGTATAAGAGGATACGAACTACTCGACTATCACATATTAACAGGTTTATCACGCGATAGTTCGTGGACACGTCACACAGATGAGGGAATTATGGGTAATACACTGACAGTTGCACACTAGGCTGGTACATACACATCAGTAAGCTGGAATTAGACACACAGTGTAGTGGTTAGATGCATTAACATGAGAGTATAGAGAGGATACACGGGACTAGAGGGATGGTTGCTCTAGGTCACACTAGTTATGGAACTGAAAGAAGAGAGAGACAACATGTGGAGAGACAGTGGGAGAGGATCAGACGTGCATACAATCGTGAGAATCTGTGAGGGGACTCTTATGTTTAGATAGGGCATCATTATTGACTCTGGGATATAGGGGAAGTGTAGGAGTCACGAGTGGGTGAGCTGGAGAGAGGTTGGGGCAATGACTTATCATGTGCAACATCTCTCAAGAGCAGAGGCGGGAGGTGGATGGTGATCTTTAGTGTCTAACAAGCGAGAACAACTATAAACTGAGGCGCTTACTGGAGTAGGTGATATGTGAGAATTTAAGTGGTCATGCATACAGAACGGGTGCTGATTGCATGTGGACTCTCATGACTTACACACACACAAATTTGGGGGAGTGCTATCGAGGTGCGTGCGGACTCACATTGAGCTACAACAATGATGCGTGCACAGATCACCTTCACGACTTCCAAGTACAAGGACACAGAGTGGAGGGTGCGCGTCACACTCAGACATGATGCATACTATGCGTGGTTAGTCTCAACAATTGATAGAATCAGAGAGTAACTAAGAGTGACAGGTCACATACAGCATATACTATAGAGAGTATAGTCTACATCTCAAGACACTATAAGGATCTTCTAATCAGAGAGTTTTGACTGTTTTTACATCTGTTGTTTATCTTGTTAGATCTTCTTGGAGGTATATATAGGATGGGAACTATATGTACATGGGAAGAGGGGGGGAGGTTATATTCATTAAAGGAGAGGTGTTAGGGGGGTGGATGACTTTCTTGCATTATAGACACTATCTGTCTTAGTGTACATAGTTTTTAGGTGAGTATTTCAGATCTTCATATCTCGTGTGTGTCTCTTTAAAGTGTTTTCATCTGACTAGTGGCAACAGGGGTAGTAGATTAGAGAATCAGACGTCTAGTGGACTGATGAGCGTATATTATCATTCTTATACACTGGACATATGCCACGTGCGTGTAAGGGGGATTTACACACGAGAGAGAGATAACCGATGGAGTTGGGACTCTCACTACTACAGCGTGTGACACACTGGGTCTGACAAGAGATGGGAGAGGCAGACGTCACGCTAGACACGCACACTTCAGTGATGACATCTAGAATACAATCACTATAGTCAAGACACGAGTCAAGGTTATTCTTTACAGGCACATACTCTTCTTTCTAACAATACATAGGAGACGTAGATATACCGAGTAACATGATGCACTCACACAGGTTATTATTAATAGAAGTGACACTTAGGTCTAGAGGTCATGAATATGAGCGTGGCACACACACACACGACATGAGACAGACGTTGATATTCTAGGCAGAGTCGACGATAGATATATTTCTGGGTATAAAATAGACAGTACATAGACGCTGGTGGGAGTAGTGACTCAGTAAAAGCATTCAATGATTTGTCTGACAATATAGACATTCGTAAGATGACTTAGCACTGAGGATATGAGAGAGGATGAGGACTATAGTGTGCGATGAGAGAGGCAATCTAACCTAAGACACATAGGTGGTCTAAGTGTGACACATTGATGTGTCTCGACAATAGCGTGAGAGTACGTGTGAGCGTGTAGAGGTGAGAAGTAGACGAGCGCGAGGAGAGCGAGGAAGAGGAGAGATGGGTTCGCGATGATTACGAATAGATATCACTACAACTAGAGCAACATGAGTCTCAGTACATATTCTGTGAACAGTCTCATAGTATTGTAGATTGAAAACTGGGTTCACACAGAGACAGACAGGAACTCAACAACATGGTTATCACAGACAACAACATTCACAGTATATAAGCATCTACACGTTTAGACTCTGTCAACGAGGCGGAGTGACACGCAGGCTGTACAAGTAGACTGACATGGGTGTGTATAGACTAACGTATTAGCATTCGCAGTATGTAGAGAGCAAGAGACTAGATGTACTTGGATTAGTATAGACACAGGTGGAGGTGTATCAAACAGTGTGGAGACAAGTAAGCACAAGGTACTGACACACTCAGGTATGAGTGATGGCACACAAGCAGTTAGTTTATGTGTGTAGTTTCTCACTTAAGAGTATAGTACACACACATTCTTTCGAGGCGTATTTACTAGACTAGCACAATAGGATGTGCAGTCTCTTAGACGTTTCTTTATTACTAATATTAGGTGATCTGAAGCACTGTGCGTCTCTCTATAGGGGGTTGAGTCTTCAGGAGACACACAGCACACTGAGAGCACACTCGAGGGGGTGCACACACGTTCTGAGTGGCGAGAGGACTAAGCAGGAGCACACGAGCACGCGACTATAGCACGCGCATAGACGTATCAGCAGTTAGGTAGTACAGAGGATATAGGATATAGATTATTGTGGGTCAGGACAATCAGTTCAGCAGTTTATATGTGGATGTAGCTGGCAAGTCCGTTATGATAGATCTAGTAGTGAAAGTGTGAGACATCATGAGGATCACGGACAACGATGATCATATCAGTGGTGTAGACACAGCAGAGTACAATTTTCTATTGACTATATATGTGGATGATTATAGACATCTGAGCGGAGATCAAGATGTTAGTGAGAACAAAGACATGTGATCGGATACGATGTGGATCAGAGACACGTGTGAGACTACTTTATGAGCTGGAATAACAGCGTATTGTGAACTACAGAAATTCTGAGGACGACATTCTATGGTATATGATGCGCCTTCAGTAGTACAGTCATTGACGATGAGGAGTGAGGATGGGATCTCAATAGACTGAGAACTTTTTAGCATAAAGACATTGTGGGTGGAGGATACGATAGGTATGAGAGCGAGTATGATTGGGGTCACGAAGAGAGTAAGAGGACTGGCACGATCTACTGACTGGTGATATAGTATAGTATAGAGAGACATGTCATGCACATAAGTCAGGTCAATGACAAATTAGGCATAGAATTATAGAGTACAGGATATCGAGAGTTCTTGACACAGATCGGAGACTTATGATGTAAGGATCAGTATGATTGCATTGTAGTCACGAGGTTACAGAGTCACAATATGCTCTACATATTATGAGAGAGTTGATACTAATCACATGGACTACATATCTTAGGAGTGAACAACAGGTGACTTACGAGAACAGACCTCAATTAGACCTTAAAGTGTGGGTTTGAGCACAAGAGTCAGTTTAGTACGAGATGGCAATGATGAGGGGTCTTATCATAGGATTGTATAGTAAAAGAGAGAACGTTAAGTATAGGAGTGGGATCGATAGAGGAGATTTGTGGATGTGTTTTCAGATTATAGTAGTGTGGGTGAGCACGAGAGATAGGATCTGGTGAACATGGCTTCACTCACATAGTGAGAGGCGAGAATGGGACAATTACTCTTGACACACACAGTAGACAATGTGTGCTAGTTAGATCTATGGCACTTGGGAGAAATGAGTTATGCACACTGATGACATCTTAGTATCTTGACTGACACACAGAGTATTATGTCACAACACTATATAGTGCGTCTTATTACTAGTAGAGAGAGAGAGCGACATTATGGCACAGTGTTTTAGTGGTTATAAGAATGGATCAGATTAGCATTAGATGAGTCGGAACACAGGATTTGAGGCAGACACGACTAGTGTGAATCTTGGTTCATATGTGATGTATAGAAGAACAACGTAGCATGGGGGTATGTGGGTTAATCTGAAGAGGTAGGAGAGGGTGGCTGTCGACAACAGCAGTGATCCTATGTGAGTATGCACTTGGGATTAGAGGTGCTAAGTAGTAGATATGTAGTGTTATTGAGATATATTTGGGGGGGGGAGTGTGGACACTTATAAGTTCACTATTACAGAAATTAGTAGTGTGGATGAGATGATTATATGATGAGACGATTCACAATGTGGTTAACTATTAACAGTATGGAATGATGCATCTGGGAGAGGGATTGGACATGTGGAGAACACATCGGGAGGAAAGGAGTGTATTGCAAAAAAGGAGAGATAAAGATAGGGACACGACACACAGCGAGATAGAGCATTCGGAGATGTAGGGAGATTTAGGAGGGTTGTCTGTGATTGAAGAGAAGGGACATTAAGTATCAGTATAGATCAATAGGATATAGGGGGTGTTGGAGAGGATCTAGCGAGAAGCGAAGGTGATCATAAGACGACTGGATGGTAGACACGCGATGACCGTTGGGGTGTTTGGATATTAGTTGTTGTATAGTATTTTAGGGGAAGTAGGGTACATATCGTGCACGTTAGATATGAGAAGGCGAGGACCGCACATTGGGGAGGGAACATCAGAGTCTCTACAAAGGATTTCATCGAGACATATGGTAGATGTGATGATCTAACACAGGGAGGGTGGGGATAATAGAGCAAGTGGACATGTGGGGGGGGGAAACAGATCTTTTGCTAGGTAAGACAGAGAGATGGAAATTTTAGCAAGGGTAGGAGGGGGGGTGACACAGGACGTAGGGTTTTAGATGATGGCAAAGCATGTGTGCTTGTTAAAAAGAGGATATCTTGAGAGTATGCAGAGGGCATCAAATTGAGGGTAAGAGGTGAGACACACGCGTCTTGTACACACGGTGTGGATATGGGGGGGAGAAGATGGTGATAGGATAGCAGGGGGGGAATGGAGAAACGAAATAGTGAGGAGGGGGAAAGCGGTTGTTTTTGTTAGGGGAGGGGTAGATGCAAGGGTAATTGGAACTGGGGATGGTAGAGAGCGGGGTTATATTCTTAGGAAGAGGATGTTGTGTTAGTTCGTTATGGTGACTTTTGAGGGAGGGTAGGGAGGGGAGTGTGGGAGATCGGGTTTGAGCAGGGTCGATAGGACTAAGAGGCTAATACATAGTAGGGCTAGATTAATTGGTAGGGCGGGCACATTGAGTCTAGCAGAGGTATCATACGGAAGAGAGTAGGAGAGTGGGTGTTTTTAAGTGGGGTTATAGGGGAGAGGGATTGAGTGTTAGGGGGGGTAGTTAGGGAGGTGAGGTTTTGGAGGGTCGCATCTTCGTGGGTGCAAGAAATGTGGGAAAGTAGGCGCAGGGGAATATGACACAATTATAATGGGGACAATTATTCATAGACTAACTCGTTGTATTTAATATGGGGGGAGATTGGTGAAGGAGGGAACATGGGTGAGTGGGCGGGGGGTGGGAGGACACAACATTACGTTTGGGGGGACACTAGGAGTCAGCGAGTGAATTGGTGGTGGATTTTAAATGAAGAGGAGTTATGGTGGGGGAGGGCGTGGGAGCTTTGAGGGGAGGATCAGGTTGGAAATTACAGTAGAATTCTAATGACAGGTGTCGGATTTGCAGATAAGTGGTGAGTTTGTGGTCGGCGGTATTTAGGTTTGATAATAACCTTATTACAGTGTTAGGAGGGGGAAATGAGAAGTAAAATAAGGGGGAATGGTGGAGTATGGGCAGACAGACGAAGGGGGTCTGGGGATGGTGGGGGGCGCCTCGTTAGATGAAGGAAACATGATAGAGGGAAGGTGTGGGGAGGGGGGGGGATTTTGGATGGGTAAATGATGGGGGGGAGGGTATGGTATGATAGGTGGTGAGACTGTGGTGGCAATGGGGGCAAGTTGATAACGAAGGAGAACGGATGGGTGCAGAGTGGGACTCGATCAGAAAGGCGGAGGGGTGATAGTATATTCAGGGGGGGGGGTTAGGGCAGGGGGGGGGGAGGGAGGAGGGGAGATTCGGGGGGGAGAGGGGTGAATAGGTTTTACGGTGGGGATATTCTTACAAGGGGGAGATGGATAGTGGCGTTTGATAGCACATAGTGGAATGGGGGAGGGGGGCACAATGCATCTGGAGAGATGGGATGAAATATATAAACAGGAAGGTCTAGCTATGGGGCGTCGTTAGAGAGAGACACTGGACGGACGGGGGGGGGGGTTTGGGGAATAGGGGTCTGGAACGAGTGACACACGTAACTAATGTGGGGTAAGGCGGGGAGTTGTTTAAACCCAGAGGTTTTTAAAACAATTAGGTCGGAGATTCATTACAGGGGGTAGGAAGGGGGGGGGATGAAATAGTAAGAAAAGGGAAACACAGTTTGGTGGGTGTTTCTATACGGGCGAGAGGGAGGAGGTTGTAAGGCAGGTGCAGCGGAGGAGGGTAATGGGGAAAATGGGGGGAGCCTGGGGGGGGGGGGGGTGGAAGGGGAATGAAAAGAAGAGGTGAAGGCTAAAAAACTATATGTAAGTGTGATAGTAGATTATGGATGCGGTGGTGGTGAGAGAGACGACACGTTATTATTATAAGGGTGGGTCGGAGTGGTTTTTGTGTGTCTTTATGATAATGTAGGGGTTGGACAGAGGGGGGGTCAGGATGTGGTGGGGGGTTGGAGTTGATAGGTCTGGGGGTGGGGTATTTGTTATATTATATGAGTAGGTAGCTCGACCGAGGAAGGGACGAAGACAAAGTGAACTTTGATGACATTCGGGAGCGAGGATCCTCCACTTATATTTAAATTCTCATATGGGTGTCACTGTATGCCAAGGTGTATCACAATGGGGATGGGTGATAGGGGTGGGGATAATTATAGCGGCATGTGGAATGAGGAGGATCAGTGGGCTGGCGGGGAAGGGACGAGCGAAGTCGACTGGGATGATGCCTGGGGATCGGAAAAAGCTGGACGAGCAACGAATAGAGGCACTCAACACGAGGTGCACGAAGATATTATTGGGTCGGATACGTATAGTAGGGAGTGAGTAGATGGGCAGGACTTGAGGCAGAACAACATCGAATAGGTTCAATCACGTTGTATATGGGGGTCTGTTTTGACATGGTGGGAAACAGGGGAGACCAGGGGAGTAGAGGAAGTGGAACAGATGATAAATATCTCGAGTACAAAGTTCAAGGACACACATAATCTCCTAGCAAATACATGGAATAGGTTGCTAAAATACTGAATGGTGATATTTGAGGAGTATGACGGGGGAGAGGAGCGATAAGGAAAGTGACTCGGGTGGTCGGTGAGTAAGGATGGGGCAAGATTGATCTTGAGATAGGCGAGGCGGTATGGAACGGCGGCAGGGTGTTATATAGAGACCTGCTGAAGAGTGGCAATGTCGCATCTGCGCCACAGGTGACGGAGATTGGCAAAAGCACTTCCAGGTTTTGGTATACGTTTCGTACCCTCATCTTTGATCCATCGGGCGCTAATATAGCTGCCTAGGTATTTGAATTCCTGAACGACTTCTAGCAAATCACCACATAATGTTAGCGCAAGGATGGGTCCCTGCTAATCCTGGAGAAGTACTTTACAATTCGTTGGAGCAAAGCATGGCCCAAAACAATTGACAGCCAATGCTAATCGGTCCAGTGCTTCTTGGCATGTTTGGGAGCTGTCACCGGTTAGGGCAATATCGTCCGCATAATCTAAGTCAAGAATTCGCTCACCAGAAAGTAGCTCCACATGTTATAGATCCTGCCAAGCGAACGCTGTTTCCATGACTTCATCAATAGCGAGGTTGGAGAGGAAAGGTGCCAGCGGACAACCTTGTCTTACACCGGTAGTGATAGTGAAGGGTGGTGACAGTCTGCCATAAACCCTGACCATGCACAAACTATGCGTTTACAGCACTTTGATAACATTTATATATACATATCATGCACACCTTTCCTCAGCAGACAGTCTCAAACGGCACGTTGGTCGACTGAGTCGAAAGTATCTTTTATGTCAAGAAACACGACAACGGTGGGTCGCCAATAAACATGGCAGTGCTCCAATAATTGACGCAAGGTAAAGATGGTCGACGCAGTCCCGAGCTCGACGAAACCCGGCTTGCTCTTCACGAATCTGGCTTTCACGAGTGCCAGTCAGTCTTTGGAGAATGACAGACGGAAGCAATTTAGAGGCAAATGAAAGCAGACTGACCCCGCTATAATTGCCGCATTTCGAACGGGAGCCTCCCTTGAAAATTGGGACAGTGATGGAACGGCGCTAGCCTGTCAGGACAGTCTCTTGCTCCCAAAGTTTCATTATTAGCTTGTGCAAATCATCCACTAGAGCAGCTCCCCGAAATTGAAGAGGGCTGGGGGAATTCTATCTGACCCTGCGGCCTTATGCAATTGCAACAGCCTGATCTCACGTTCGACTTCTGCGCGTGAGAGCAGATCCAAGGAGACGGCCCTGAGAGAAGGGCGTTCAATGCCCGAAAAAGAAAGCGATAACTCAGGTTAGTTAAATTGCCTTGCAAAGTGTTCCGCCCAACGCTCCAAACGTTTTGACAGGCTGTGGATCGGCTGCCCACTCTCGTCACGTATGTTCTCGCTAACACAACGTATTCTGTTGCCTGTTTCCCGTATCAGACGGAATAACATGATGATTGTCAACGGTAGCAGCTGTTTCATCTCAGAGGCACGATGAGACCACCATGTTTCGCGGTCTATCTTCAGGCTAATAATTTGTTTTACCCTGAGAATTTTACGAGTCTCATTGCATTCACTTCCAGCCGGAATACCTGCGAAATACTTGCGCGGAAATGTGTTCCCACGAAATATGTGAACATCCTTCGTGCTCTATACTCGAACACTACAGCCCGCGTCAGGGTCTACGGTGTCCTATCGGATAGCTTTCCGACTACAAGTGGCGTTCGTCAGCGTTGTCCGATTTCCCCATTTTTGTTCAATTTCGTCGTGGATTCTATCATGGAGTGTTCCCTCGCAGAATCTCACGATGTAGTTGTTGAAGTGCTTCCTGGTGAAAGATTACTTGATCTAGATTATGTGGACGATATCGTCTTGCTTTTCGACGAGGTTGGGGCTTCACAATCAACCCTAACTAGCCTGTCCAGAGTGGTCCCATTATTTGGTATGCACTTAGCACCTTCAAAGTGCAAAGTGTTGCTGCAGGACCACCAGCCACTTGATGATCCCTTGACGCATGCTAATGAGGAACTCGAGGTTGTTGATCATTTCACTTATCTTGGCAGCTGCATCAGCAATGATGGGCGCATAGCAACTGACGTCAGCTCACGCGTTGCAAAAACCAGAGCTACCTTCTTGAACCTGCGACATCTTTGGCGACAGAAGGGAGTTTCCCTCCGTCTGAAACGCCGTGTATACAAGGCCACAGTGAGGGCCGTTCTACTCTATGGGAGTGAGACTTGGCCCCTTCGGTCTGAAGATCTAAAGCGCCTTCAAGTCTTTGATCATCGTTGTCTACGAAGCATTGCTGGAGTCGGATGGCACCAGCATATCCGCAACGATGATGTTCGTAGGCGAGTATTAGGTGGTGATAATCATGCTAAATCCCTGGAACAACAGATAGTACTGAATAAGTTGCGTTGGCTCTGGCACGTGCTACGTATGCCTGGTCACCGCTTACCTAGGAGGGCCTTGTTTAGTCTGCCAGGTGTAAGGTGGCGCAAGGCTCGCGGTGGACACAAGTTGACTTGGCAGCGGGAAATGAAGTCACTGAGGACCAAACTGAGTGCCGTTGGTCCGTCTCGCCTTCCGGGTTGGAGTCCACGTGACTCGCCTTGTGCTTGGCTCGAGACTTTACAGGACATGGCTCGCAGTAGACACCGATGACGCTTCTGCTACCGTCTCCTAATCGGATTGCTTGTTTAAAGTGTGTTTGGTGCCGAGTTATCTGCGAGGTAATGGCTGATTATGACGCGTGGCAGTGAAAGCCTCAAGGAAGCTGTTTCGCCGATGCCGCCTTATCTTTGCACGATAGCCAGCTGTTTGTGACGGTATGTTGTCTACACAAGATGTAGGCGCCTTGGCCCGGAATGTTTTCTTAGGGCATTAAGGTTTTCAGATAAGTCCCCCTTCGCTCCCTCTTCTTTATGTTGTTATCCCCACCAACTATCCAACGCGGCTTGTAAAGCAACGCTTCTTAACCCGTATAAATTCATTGTTCATTGTTCATTGTTCTTATTCTTTATTTCATGGGTCGTCACGATTGTATGGCAGCGAAGCATCAGTTCACATGGCTGATGTACCGCTGTTGATGATGATGGAGTACCTCAGCGAGCATCCGTAATTTTCAGAGACTGTATGGCGACGCAATGTCCAATTTGGCAATTTGATTTGCCACATGAAGACATGCCTGTTGATACTCAGGTTTGACGAATATGTGATCAATGATCTTCGGCGGTGTTCAGTGGCCTCTTACTCAGCCCGGACGTCAGCGCACTTTGATACACATTCAGAACACCTAGTTTCGCCAACTGGCTGATGTCAATCCGTTCACATCGACGTTGCGGACGTCCACCGAAACGCGCCCGGATGTCGGCGCAGACTATGCTCGTGCTCCAAATCGAGCGACATTGTTGCATTCATCCGCTCCAGCGGTAGTTGACCGCGATATGATCGGTTTGCGTCCATGGCTGGCCCAGGGTTGGTGACCGCTAAGCTACGCGTCTGCGGGTGCTGTATCGAAAGTTTGTGCTCGCGAGAAAGAGACGGGCATCTTCAAACAGCTGTAGCAATTGCTCACCGTTATCAGTACGGGAGCCTACACCCGGTTGGCCGCCCAAATGAAGCTCATCATTTGACAATATTCCGAGTTGGGCGTTTGGAACGCCAGTCAACACCACAGTATCCGTGCTTCTTCTGTAACGAAGGAGATCGTGAAGTTGCTGATAGAAATCATCTTTTACCGAATCAGTGCTACAATTTGTAGGGGCGTAGGCTGCAATGGCAAACAGGCACTGTTTGTATTCGCGCGACTTAGTAGCGTGGAACGAACCAGCTAATCTAACGGCTCACATCCTACTGTTGACTGGGATCCAAGTAATCAAGGCAGCTTCAGCCCGGCGACTCATAACAATGCCGAAGCCAGCTTGACCGGCATTTGAAGCTGCATCATCGCCAGACAGGCGCAGTGAGACTGTGCCGCCAGTGTGGCATATGGGGGATCGCTAGGTAACCACAGAGTTCGAATCTTGCAGGCGGGTTTCTGATAAACAGCAAATATCGATCGATAGGGTCTCTAGTGTGTGGGCAAGTGCTGCCTGTTGGCCAACCTGCAGCAAAGTGAGCACGTTGAGGCATGTCAGCCTTATCGAGACGCGAGGACTCCAAACGGAAACGGACGAACTGACGTTGTCTGCTTGGTTGACCATGGACTTGTCGACTGGATTGGAGCACCGTCCTGCAACTGTGCGTGAGTTGAAACGAGAAGACAAGGGACTATTGAAGCAAGGTGGGGAGGACTAAGAATTGGGGAATTGTAAAGGGGGTAAAAGTAAAGTTGGAGCGGGAAGATAAGGATGGGAAAGCGCAGGAAGGGGATAAGAACAGTGGAAGGTCTGAGCAGTAGCATCCAAACCCCTATCCACCCTGCTCGATTCAGCAGATAGGGCGCCGTTGGTTATCCACTGCGACGGCCAGAGCAACAAGAAATTGTTAGAGAAAAGGTTCATTGGATTTGGTGGGCAGGATACTGTAAGGTTGCCCAGGCCTAGACAGAAGAACGATTAGGACTCTCAACTAGTCTTTGGTCCAAAAACCTTACTGCAAGGCAGCGGGGTTTTGCCACTGGACTACAGAGAGCTCGTTGTGTGAAAAAGGAGCCACCCTCACTCCAACCCACAACCTGGAGGACCAGGGGGATGAGTTTACCTGGTCTCTAACCATTGACCCATCTGGTTTGAGTGGCTCTGATGGTGCAAAAAAACACCCAGCATAGGTTAATGGATCTCTAAGGCACGCAAACAATCGCAACACGGTAATGTCCAGCCTCATTGAGATGGCACAGTGTTGTTAAGCAAACATTTGTGACTTTTTATAGGGAGAACGCTTGCCAGGCAAAAATTCATCACTTATGGAACACTACTGCCGAACTATTTACTGGAACTGGGTAAACCCGAACCACCCAGCTGGTACCACGAGGAGGTTGTTTGACTAGCCCGCCAGCTGGTCAAGTCTCTACGAGCTTTATTCCCTTCAATATATTTTTAATACATTTATACGCCCGATGAGAATTATCAAAAAGAACATACTTCGCGCATCTGCCGATATCAAAAAGTTGTTTGAAGAGTGCTTCGTTGTATTGCATGGGCAGGATAACGTCACGCTGTCTAGGCGTAGACAAGAGAATGATTAAAGTCCTCAACTGACACTTTTCGTTCATAAGTATGACTTAATTGCACTAGGCCACAGGCGTCAGCCATACGCCGGGCAGGGGTAAGAAAAAGTCATTTAGCAGCATCTACCGGTCAGCCGCGTTGACTAGGTGTACGACTTCCTTAAAAGGAGGTGACATCTAGGTAATCAATGCGGTGGTAAAGATACGTTATAATATGTAATGTCAAATACAGACACCATACATATATTTATGACTATTGCTGTGTAGGTTCCTCGCAAGGGCATTAGTACAATCACAGTTGCCTTTGAGTTATAGGCCTCTGTCGTTCTCAATATACTAGTGGACATCCGTGAAAACCAGGTTCTCAAAGCGTAAGCCTGCTTTCGTCGAAGTCGGGCTGTTTTGAGCACGTCTTCACATTAAGTCAATTGATGAAACACCGCCATATTTATTGGTGACCCACCGTAGTCATGTTCCTAGGCGTCAGAAGATCAATGAGTCCTTTGTGACGCTTTGGTTAGGAACGTTGAGTTCGATAAAGGTGTAAATTTCCAAGAGAGATGTAGGTACGTAGCTCAAACAGACGAATGGGTAATGACAAGCTGTTAAACAAATGTATTACCTCAAGCAGTGTGCGACAAGGTTGACCGTTGTCATCTTTATTTTACCTTCGTCATCTGCGAACTCAAGGAAACTGTGTTCCATGTGTCCGACATACAAAGAGTCGAGCTGCTTCCTGACAATCAAATTTCTGATTTGAATTACACAGATGTTATTACCTTTGTCTGTGACTATTCACAAAATAGCCAAACGCTGAATGAATTAGTACCGGCTGACAGTTGTTTCACTCAATGATTTGTCATCCAAATGCAAACTCATCCAAGATTGGTATGACCTACTCTAGGTGTTGACTATTGATGGGAACTAGCTAGAATAGAGTGGGAAATTTAAGTACCTAGACAGTCATATTAGTGCCTGCGGAATAAAATCTGAGCTCACTAAATGTATGGCAATAGTTCCGGACGCTTTTGCTAACCACCTGTCTGTGGTGCCGACGCAATCTCCCTCGCGACCTGAATGGACGTCCGTTCAACCCTCCTGTGATTGCGAAACCTGGTCCATTAAATCGACTGACATAAAGAGGCTAGCTACGTCATACCGTAGTTGCCTTTGCTGTTTTGCTCACGTTTGGCGGTAACACTGAACGATCAGTGAGCGTGTTCGGTGTTGCAACTTTGGTGCAGGAAGGGCTAGTGAACCGCTCAGTCCCGTTATAACATTTAGAGGGTTGCCTATTCCGGGAGCCCAGAGAGCGATTCGAGAAGAAACCTAGAGGTATCCATCGATGGTCGATGAGTTGTTGAAGAACTGCACCGACGGCAGTGTCTGATGCGTCAATTGTCAGAGAGAGTGATGCAGACGTGTCTGGATGGGCGAGAAGCGCTATGTTGGAGATAGCGTCTTTGAGCTTCTCGAAAGACAATTTAGCGTCGTCTGGAAAGTGAAAAGAGCGTTGTTTACCGCGGAGCAAGTCAGTCATTGGTTGAGCAATGCTCGCGCAGTTAGGGATAAAGCGTCGATAATAGTTGACCAGGCCAAGAAATCGGCGTAACTGCTTGAAGGAACTGGGAGCAGGATAGTCCTTCAGTGCATGGATTTTGTCTGGCAGGGCTTCAATACCAGTGGCAGATATGCGGTGGCCAAGAAAGTCGATGGATCTTTGGCCAAGCTCGCATTTATCGGGGTTGACGGTAACCCCATGCTGGGTTAAGCGTTGGAAGAGAGCGTCAAGGTGATGAAGATGTTCGTCATTAGAAGAGCTGGCGATAAGAATGTCATCTAGATAAGGATAAACGCCTTCGAGTCCTCGCGTTACCTCATGAATGAAACGCTGAAAAGTTTGGGCAGCGTTGCTGAGGCCGAAAGGCATTCTGAGGTACTCGAATAGACCAAATGGCGTGATGACTGCTGTTTTAGCAATGTCATCTGGCGCGACAGGTATCTGGTGGTAGGCACGAACTAAGTCGACTTTGCTGAAGATAGACTTGCCAGCTAGAGCTGAGGTCAAGTCGTGCATGTGCGGGATAGGGTATTTATCCGGGACGGTAACTTTGTTAAGTGCCCTGTAGTCACCACAGGGGCGCCAGTCACCGTATTTCTTCGGCACCATGTGTAATGGTGATGCCCATGGACTTTTAGACGGGCGGATTATTCCCAGTTCGAGCATTTGCTCGAATCCCGCCTTAGCAGCTTTGAGCTTGTCCAGGGCTAATCGGCGAGGGCGGGCCGAAACAGGTGGGCCCTTAGTGCAAATGTAATGCATGACGTTCGACGCCACAGGAGGCAACTCGTTCAGGACGCGAACGAGCTTAGGGTGCTTGATGAAAAGCTCTAGAAAAGGCTGTGAAGCTTGAGGTAGGACACGAATGGGAGTGATAGCAGCCACGTTGGCGCTGGTCCCGATAATACTGAGCTGTGTCCTGGAGTCGATAAGCTTCTTCCTTTTAGCGTCGACGATGAGGTCGAAGCGTTGCAGAAAGTCTATGCCTATGATGGCGAAAGGCACGGCAGCGATTATGAAAGGCCAACGAAAGGTTCGCCGGAGGCCTAAATTGAGCGTTAGCAGCTTTTCGCCGAAAGTTGCGATTGGTGTGCCATTGGCGGCACGCAGCTTGATCGGCGATGGTGAGGCGACCTCATCTGAGCTACGGGGTATGACGCTAACTTCTGCACCAGTGTCGACTAGAAAGTCGGTGCCGGAAGTTAAATCCCTGACGCGGATGAGGCGACTTTGGTGTTGGCCAGTCGCGTCCGTCGCCGTTACGGACCGGCCGAGGTTTCCTTGCTTCTCGGCAAAGGTGCAAGGCTTGACACATTTACGAGCTGCGGTATCAAAACGCTGGTGGTACCAACAGCTAGCTTGCCTGTTGTTAGACTTAGAACGTTTGCAGGGCGATTTTGATCGGCTATGACGACGACGGTCCATAGTAAGCTGCTGGACCTGGCGACTAAGTGTCGCGACTTGTGTTTGCAGGGCTTCTATGGTTGACTGTAAGCCAGTGATAGAAGTGCCCTGGGACGCGACGGCATGGACCTTGCTGGCGTTGGCTTGTGGCTGTGCTCGTTCAATAACTCGATCGGCTAAGTCTGCTAGTTGAGTGAGCGAAACGGAGCTCACTGTAGCGAGAATCGCTTGCGTGTTTTCCGGTAGCCGCTGTAGCCATAGTTCGCGAAGTAAAGTCTCGTCCATGGTTGAGGAACCAAGGAGTTGCTGCATCTCTCGCAGCAGGGTTGAGGGCAGTTTGTCGCCCAGTTGCAGATCCCTTAAAAGTTGCTGCAGGCGAACTTTCTCAGAGGGCGTAACACGCTTAATCGTGGCCTCCTTGAGAGCCTCATAGCGGTTTTCGGTCTGAGAAATGATGACGTCACGAGCCTGCATTGATCTCTCCTTGGGGGGATGGGGCAAGAGCTTGCAATACTTCGCGTAGTCGGAAGTGATGCTGTGGTTATAAAACTCAGCCTCCAGATGAGAGAACCACAAAACAGGATCCATGTCCCAAAAAGGTGGAACTGAGAGAGATACAACACTAAGCATAGACTCTACCTTAGGTTCTACAGATTCCATGGCTTGAAAAATATGACGCAAAAAGTTAGCTACTGTATGCAAAAATAAAACCGGAAAATATGAAAAACAAATGGAAGGAGCTCACCAGAGAAAAGCACCAAATATCCGGCGCGGAGGTTGATCCGGATTCGGGTTCACCAATTTAGAGGGTTGCCTATTCCGGGAGCCCAGAGAGCGATTCGAGAAGAAACCTAGAGGTATCCATCGATGGTCGATGAGTTGTTGAAGAACTGCACCGACGGCAGTGTCTGATGCGTCAGTTGTCAGAGAGAGTGATGCAGACGTGTCTGGATGGGCAAGAAGCGCTATGTTGGAGATAGCGTCTTTGAGCTTCTCGAAAGACAATTTAGCGTCGTCTGGAAAGTGAAAAGAGCGTTGTTTACCGCGGAGCAAGTCAGTCATTGGTTGAACAATGCTCGCGCAGTTAGGGATAAAGCGTCGATAATAGTTGACCAGGCCATTTTTGCTTGGCGCTCGCTTCGGTTGCAACGCGCGACTGCTCTGTGTGCTGTGTTTGCTCCGTTTCCCTAGCTAGAGCGTCCACGGTGTCGTTCGTTTATAGCTAGCTAACAGGGAATCTTTTACTGTACCGATAAAAGTTTCCCTGCAACTCGATCTGTCTTCTGGAATCGCTCTCTGGGCTCCCGGAATAGCCAACCCTCTAAAAACATACACCGATTTCTGATAGCCGGACTACGCGGTGTGGATTCCAACATACCGACTTCCGCGACGCGGGTCGTTCGCGCAGCAAGGGTCTGGATCGGAGAAAACTGTCGGATGCCAAGCGATGACTTAGTCAAGATGAATGGTAAACCAAACTTCAAACTTGGCACTAGTTGGTGTTTTATGACTACAAGACTTGAGTTTTAAGGACGTTTGCCTGGGTATACCAGTTGACATAGCGAATAGCCGACCTCAACGTTTTGTGAGTTACTTTGTCCTTTCCCGTCCCACTTAGCTCACCGTACAGCTACAATCTTACAGTCGGTGCATTGTATGATACTGAGCATTATTTTATTCATGTTTGTTATTATCCTGTCTTCTGGAATAATTTATCTCGCTGTTTTCATTTAACTTTCTTTCTGTATTGCGGCACATTGACTGTGGTGGTTCTCACTTGTCCAATGTGTATTTACGATGATGAAGTCTGCGAATGACCAAAAATGCGCTTAAGCAGAACTACTGGAGATCCATCTATGCTAAACTGGATAGGCCTTGATCATTTTCCCGCAGGCAAATATGTTCCGAAGAAAGAAAGCGGTAGAAACAAATGCCAATTACCGACGACGTAACCGGATCCAGTAACCGTCCATAAAATCACAGGTGTAGTTTAAATTGTCCCAGTGTGTGTTGAACTTAATTACTTAGATAACTGAATTGTAGACAGCAGAAGGAAGATGATTTGTCTGCTCCATCGTTTTCTGCTCTTTGCAGAGATAGCCTGGGTTATTAAAAACAGAGTTTTGCAAAGTACGGTTACAGCTGCATTGGAAACAACATGATCCCAGAATACGCAGGTAGAAATCCAACCTTCTTTTGAAACGCTTATTTGTCTGAGCATTGACAGTGGAGTTCAGTAAGCGATTCCAGTCATTCACTACGCGAGTGAATAAAGCCAGAGCAGGCCACATACAGAGATTAAACGGTTCGAAAGCTTCAACTGTGACCTCGTGTCAAACGCTGTGTTGAGATGAACTTACCACCTTAAATTACTCCACAGTTGTGTTCCAAAAATTAATCGGATAAAGACTGTCTCCGTGGCAACGATGGCAATCCAGGAAGAACAGATTCAATCGTCTGAACAGAAGAATATGAGATTTGTTCCCAACTCGGAGACAGATTTAAATCCAGGCCAGGAATCTTTCGCAATCATATTACCTTTGGAATCAGTACGATGAAGAGCTGCAGTTAGTCTGTAGTCAAGAACCGTGTGTATATGTGAGGCAAACAGGAGTCTATAAAGCTCCGGGGTTAGGCGGGGGACACTGTGTGTGTATTACGGAACATGCTGTAGGCCGCTGCAATTCTTTTCAGGTTGGCCTGTGTAGATATACGAATTGGAAATATTAGCACTCCAGTGTCCCTCCTTTAGGTGGTATTTATGGGTATGAAGCCACCAAGCTGATATTCTCCATATAGTTCAAAGTCGACAGCGCATTTATCACGATCTACAGACAACTGTCAAACCAAAGTGAGGACGTATTACAGTTGTACACATCCTGCATAACGAACGCAGTACCTAATAACACTGTTCATGAAAAATTGGATATGGTTACTAGTGGACTAAACATAATGCAGTCTGTTGCACACCAAACTATAACGCATATATTTTACGTGCAATTTAGTGCTGACCTACTGTACAATACCTGTACATGTTTTGCTGCTCCAAATGATACGTCCATAACCCTTCAGACTCATACGCTCCGTGCGTTACTTGGCTGACATTCGCTCCAACCCCAATTCACCCGTCCACGTATTGAAGTTGACCATGCTCGTCCAGCCTCGTGTAATCCAAAACCCTTCGTCGCTTAGGTCAAAAAGCCAATGCAACATAAACTTGTCCATCGTGGTGTTGTTTGCCTCCGACATTTCTGCTGCTATCTCAGATTACGACAAAAGTTGTTCACTCGGTTATCAGCCTGCAGGCAACGGTGGCTGAGAACACCTTCCTGGAAGTCTTCATATCGGAGGCTCAATCGCTCCGGCTCCTGTGGGTAATCAATCCCAATAAAGCTGCTGGGGTGAATGCTATTCATCCCGAACTGTTGTATGACTTGAGCGGCAGCTGCTTGCGAAAAATTCGGCATGTTGCAGACGAAGCATAAGTCACTGAGGATCATGATGACTGATATGTTCATGACACTTAGGGTTTTCTAAGGCCCCACTTGGAATACTGTGTACATGCTTGTCTCTTATGTCTCCATTGTGACAGGATGGCATTTGAACTGGGCTTGCGGTATGACACAAAAATGATGCATGGATTAAAGTAGCTGACGTACCTTGAGGGGTTACTGGAGGAAGTGTATCGCTTCACTTACATTGGTTTTTATGTCAACTGTGGTGGTAACATAGCTGAGCAGGTTTATTCGCGTAGCAGCAAGGCCCGTGCAGCTTTTCAATTCCACAACAAGTAATGTAAAGCGACGTGATATGAGCCTGTGAGTGAAATATTGCATGGATAAGGCTGCGGTAAGATCGGACTTCCCGTTTGGATAAGAGATCTGGGTAGTTCGTGGTAAAGGAATTAAATGGTTTGCTGTGTTTGGCCCCCCGGGTTTGCGGAATATTGTTCATTTCTGGTTGGAAGATCCGGTGAGCAATGCTGAGGTCTGTCAATTTTTAGCAACAAGCCTTCCTGTTACAGAATCCGACTCACTGACGTTAGTTAGCCTAAGTTCTCCTCGGCGTGTATCAAACACCGTGACTGATCCAATTTGGGTGAAATCTTGAGGTGGGCAATCCATGACTTTGCGTGCAGGCATAAAGATATTGTAAAGGAGACAATTGGGCTGTCGCTTGTCGTCTCTGTGGAGCTGGACCTCGGTATGGTCCACACCTATGGCTGAAAAACGTATCAGATATGGCATAGCCAGTGGCGTTCCTACATTATATTTATTACATCTGGTTGTTAATTTCCGTTCCATTCTGGTGAATTAAATGCAGTTCTTGCTTCCCTTTTATCTGTACATGATTGTTGCGTCCAACCCAAACAGCTAGACGTTCATCGTCATTATTATTATTATTATTATTATTATTAGTAGTAGTAGTAGTAGTAGTAGTAGTAGTAGTAATCTCAGCAGTCTATCAACTAGACACAGAGCCAACATAAAACCATGGAGATCAGCGGATAAGGGACCGTCATCGCGTCATAATCATCGTGGCATGGTAGTTGGAGGTGAGCAACATACTTCAGCTAATATGCCGCAGGAAGAATGGAACATTTTGACAAACAATAAAACAAAACATTTGTAGTTTGCTTTTCACACGCCGATTTTTCCGTTTTTGTCACTTTCAATGTTTGTAGTTTTAAACGTGCGAATCAATACAATACTGTACATAATTCTTCCACTGATTCTGGTTGCGGTCCATGTCTTCAAGAGTGTTAAGCCATTGGCATCCCTCATGTATGGGTCACCATCCTGGAAGACATACGGATCCAACAGCGGCAAGACACGACGTCAGCGATTTAATATGCTGCAGCCAAGTGGAAGGCAGACCACCACGCGGTCGTCTCCAGCCGCATGTGAGTCGCGTCCACTGCACCTACGGCACCTGGATGCTCGGATCATAGTTCATCGATTGAAGTGAACTGGCAGTGCCATACTACATGTTCACCGGCATCTTAAACTTCCGGCCCACAGCGGTTGATCCCACTGTGCCATTGGCCCTATAACGGGCTCTTGATTGACAAAAGAACTACTCCGCTTTGTGGCCGCTACCAATAAATAGGGTTGCCAATGCTTACCAGCCCGGTGCTACTTCGCATTGGAAAGCGTCAATGATAAGTACCGTGTCGTCAGCCTGATCGAAGTAAACAAGTCCATCATCTGGAAACAGTTCCATACCTTGCACATGATATATATATATATATATATATATATATATAATACACAACCTGTGGTACAGATATTGTGCCAATGGTGTCATGGCTGAATAGGAAAACAGTATGAATAATAAGAAAAGAGCAACAATGCAGGTTTTTTGTCTATTTTACCACTCAAAGTCTTTGAAATATTTTTCTGTTTGTACTTTTGTAGGGAAGAAGGGACACGGCCACACACCGATGCACACATCCGCCATTGAGATCGATCTTGAGCCATGGCTTCCAAGCTCTTCAGCCAGCAAGTATCCATATCTATCGGACCCCAACCAGGTAGTCGACAACAACCGGCCAAAGTCAACTGTTTCGTCAGCTTTTTCACGCGGCATCTCCATGTTGTAGGCTGTCCACCAGACCATCTCTTCCAGCCCGGCCCAGCAACAGCAAACAACGTACGACGCGGGTAACTTTGGATAGGCATGCGCAATATGTGTCCCAATCACCGCAGTTGATGAAGTGAGACGAGCTCCTCGAGTGAGTGGATTCCACGTTCCAAGACACACTGTCTAACTATCACATTGCTTACGTGGTGCCGCCACCACACACGGGCAGTGGACCGCAGACAGCGGTGCTCGAAGACGGATAGCCTGCGAATGGGCCAGGTCTCGCAACGGTACAAGAGTACAGCACGAACAGTTGCACAATAGACCCGCCCTTTGATGGAGAGACGAATGTCGTGCCGATGCCACAAGTGCCTCAGCCTAGAAAAAACGAGGCGTGCTCTCGAGATGCGCATCAAAATCTCGTCTCCAACAGTCCCGCCAGCAGTGATGCAAATTCCCAAGTAGACAAAGCTCTACATAACCTCTAGTGCCTCACCAGAAAGAGTGAGTGTAGGCAGCGGCACCTGCCAGTCTTGAAAGAGAGCTTTGCATTTGGATGGCGAAGAGTACCTACCATACTTTGATGCTTTAATCGCCAAGCGGTTTAGTGCAAGTTGCACGACGTGTGGATCGCCACTCAGCAAGTCGATATCATCAGCATAATCCAAATCAAAAACTCGACTACCTGGGAGGAGCTAAACACCAGCGTTCAACGAATCTCCCAGAGCGTTCTTCAGGACATCTTCAATGGCAAAGTTGAATAGGAAGGGAGAGATAGGACATACTTGTCGAACTCCAGTGGAGACCACAAAGGTAGGCGAAAGCTTGCCATAAGCCCCAACCCTGCCCGAGGTCAGACTATAGAGAGCGCGCAGTATGAAGACGAAATGTTCGGAGACGCCATTCCTCAGTAGGCAGTGCCATAGTACTGTACGATCGACAGAATCGAAGGCTGCACGGATATCCAGGAACACAGCAATCGCTGGCCTCTGATACACATGGCGGAGCTCGAGGGCCTGGTGGAGTGTGAAGATTTTCTCGATGCAGTCACGACCAGAGCGAAACCCAGCTTGTTCATCTCGTTGCAACGATTCGTGTGTTGGGGATAGCCTTCGAAGTATGCTGAGCACAGCAGCTCACAAACGACGGGGACTAACTTTATTCCTTTGTAGTTGGAGCAGATTGTGCGCAGGCCCTTTTTGAAGATAGGGACGACTATCGATTCACCCCAAAATGACGGAACATGCTCTGTCGAACGAATTTTCGAGAAAAAAGCGGTGAGAGTCCTGTGAACGAAGCCTCTCATATCCAGGTCAGCTGGTTCATCTACGATAATCCCTCACGCACAACACATGAGCCTTCTACACCACTAGTAGACATGCGTCGCCTTGAAACCTGTTGTCTCGGGACCGCACAGCCTCAGAGTAAAATTAGCCACCCATCTGGATGCAAATTGTATCCACCTACAATGATCTACTGCGCAGGTCGTCCGCATCCCTGCAGGTAAGTGCACAGCATATACTCACGTGCTTCTAGACCGCCATTAGACATGCGCAGCCCAGATTTCTTGGTTAGTGGTTCCACATCGTCTCCACCAATCATGAGCTATTGTGTTCGTGTCAGTTTTACCTACAATAATTGCCCACTCCTTACATTAGACCGATACCACTTATGTCCGGTCCCGGTCCAAGATTTCGTTGTGCCATACTGCTTTAACGTCGTATGAGCTATTGCCTATTTTGTGCCATACATCGGTAACTGCAAACCCTCCCATGCCGTGGTTTCTGACACCAAGTTGATTTACACCGACCTTTTTAATGGCTTCCTAGTGCCACAGTCCATGCACTTACCTTATCCATTGATTTTGTCGTTATATTCACATCCGGTATGTTAATAGCCTTTCATGGTGTAGCTTTTCGTCAGCCAGCGGAGATGCCTCGCTCCATCCATGCTTTCCCAGTGACATCTTGTAAGTACCAATAAAGACTGGTGGATGGTGTTTTTTCATCTCGGTCGCTGCGCAGCTTCACGTCAAGTGCCTGTAAGCACGTTGCAATCCTGTCCCGGAATAAGTGATGTCCTTCTTTTCATGGGGAACAAACCATTTCTCAGTATACGCGTTTTGTGGGTTACGAGAGATTTACACGCTCAGGCGCAAGGTCGGGAATATTTGTGAGTGGTTTGAACGTCATAAACCATTAATGCATCACGCTCTTTTACTTTGCTTACCCAGTTCAGTCAAACATTGGTTATAATATTACTCTTTACCATGGCTTTTGATACCTATGTACTTGACATACATGGGTGACCACTATCATCTCGCATACACCATTGCAGTAATCTTGCCCCACCTCCGGCAGGCGCCTTTACGCAGTCTACGGCTATTGATGTGAAGTACATCTACCGCCTGTCCGCAAACCAACGGCTTGCAGCAAGGATGTATGGCGGAAATGGACACCACCTCAGTTCGGAAAGCAACTTTAAAGGAGATTGTCAGACCACAATGTCCGCACTTGTGACCTTGGTCTTTTCGACGTTGCACTCGTTCATATGCACCCTCGTCACAGGTTGCGCGGTGGCACAGCCATGATATGTGATCATGTGTTTTGTACAAAAACCACCAGCATTTTTACTTCCAGATAATCATTTCCTGGTCATATATGTTTTGAAAGATCCACCCCGACTACCAGGATGTGCACAACAACGGTTCCTCTTGAATCTGTAAGTCAGCCTTGCGTAACATCTATGCATATGGTTTTCATGTGTTTGTGGCAAAATTTGTAACAAACCACTCCTTAGTACTTGCGCTTTGTAGGTCAAGAGCGCAGAAAACGCGCCTCATGATGAAGTGAAACGTTGAAATCGATACAGACGTCCGCGTTGCGCTTGATGTCACGTTTTGTTGTCATTACCACATTACAGTTATTATGCAGCAAAATGTCGAGAATAGCTTCACCAACAAATTGGCCGTTAAGACTCCGAAAGAGGGGTAGATAAACCACCCCATACGAAACCACCGACAAGCAGCCTTCTATTTGTCGCCAGAATGAAGTGCTGATGAGAAACAACAGGGATTTCACCACCGCCGACAAAATATTGGGAGGGTGTTAGAGCAGCTACGATTCAGAGAACACTGCAATTGGCCTTATTTATGGGACTCAACCATAAGATAGACCATTCCTAAAGCCCACCCAAGGCACCCAGAATTGCCTCAAAAACCCCGGGATATCCACAATATTTCAGAGGTTAAATTCGTCAGCAAACATTATTGATGACACTCCTTGCTCCTCTGGCAACTAAATTACTTAGCACGCGAAGAAAAATGGCCCCAATACAGAGCCTTGCGGGACGCCAGTAAGGACAAGTTGCCTTGTAGCGCCCAAAAAGATAACCCGTATCTTTCATGTACAATTTACTTGTTGATTGATTGTACATTATTCCTTCTTGTTTTAATCGCCTTTACAACCGGCTCGACACAACTGCCCTGTAAGTTCCCGCGCTCACGTGTACGCTCTCGCCTCGCTTCATCCGTCCGTTTCTTAATGTAACCCATCCAATACAATCCGCTGTGTCCGACTCCCATTGCCTTCTGATATCTGCGCTTACTTTCGCGCACCGTCTCGGACTAGTATTAACTAGTCTATTGCTGCAGCAATACACACTGCCTATTACTACACTGAAGATGCCACCTCGCATGGTGGTGAGACGTATGCGATTTCTTAATCAAGCTCGGAAAAACGATCAACAGGTGAGCAACCATGCCGGGCTACTAGTGTTCCAAATTATTTCGAGTCCGCATACTAGCACGACAAACGTAGCATTCAATAACCAAGCAAACCGACTGTTTTAAGTTAAGGATCGACGTTTTTCCATCACGTTCCTCATCGACACGGGAGCGGAAGTGAGCGTCATCCCAGCGACCGCTAACGACAAGCATTCAGAGCCTACGTACAATTTGCGTGCGGCCAACGGTTCTTCACTAGCTTCATTCGGTCAGCGCATGATGAACCTGGACCTCAACCTTCGCCGCGCTTTTCAGTGGGTCTTCATGGTTGCGTCTGTACCCTTCACAATTATCAGTATCGACTTCCTCCGACATTTTGTGTAGCTTGTTGATGCTGGTCGCCCCAGACACTTAGACGATCTTACTAAATTAGAAGTTGAAGGCGTGCTTACGGACGCCCCTGATAATCAGTCCCGTTTTTCGAATCGCCGATGTACCGTCAGATTATGCGAACCTACTGTCTGAATATCCGCAACTTGTAAAACCAGCTGCAGAGCTTCCGCCAGTCACGACAGAGGTCGCTCATCACATAGTCACGCGTGGTCAGCCAGTTAGCGCACGATCAAGACGGCTTGCTCCTGACAGACTACGTGCAGCACGAGCTGCATTCGAGCACATGCTTCAGCTCGGTATTGTCAGACCGTCCAACAGCCCATGGGCGTCGCCTCTGCACATGGTCCCGAAGAAGGTCATGGGGGACTGGCGTCCTTGCGGCGACTATCGAGCCTTGAATATGATTACCACGCCCGATCGCCATCCGATCCCACACATAGTGGATCTCACCGCCAGTCTAGCGAGTAAAAACATCTTCAGCAAAATCGACTTGGTACGCGCATACAACCAAATTCCGGTAGCCGAAGCGGACATCGCTAAAACTGCCGTGACGACTCCATTTGGTTTGTTCGAGTTTCTGCGCATGTCATTTGGTCTAACGAACGTCGCGCAAACTTTTCAGCGTTTCGTCGACCAAGTTTGTCGCGGTTTAGACTTCGCTTACGCGTATATCGATGACATTTTAATCGCAAGCTCTTCACGAGAAGGGCATATGCGCCACGTACGAACACTTTTTGATCGTTTATCTCAACACGGTGTAACGATAAACGCAGAAAAGTGTTCGTTTTGTGTCGATTCAGTCAACTTTCTCGGCCATCGTATCTCCTCTGCAGGCGTCGTGCCACTACAGGATAAAATTCAAGCCATCATCGACTACCCCGAGCCTCATTCTTTCAAACAGCTCAGGCGTTTTGATGGGCTTGTAAACTTTTGCCGACGATTTATACCCAACTGCGCCTCGCTGATGCAACCCCTCACGGATCTTCTCCGAGGGAAACTCAAGAAATTCGAAGTTCCTGCCGCAGCAAGCGCTGCTTTTAAGTCGCTGAAAGAGGCTATCGCCAACATAGCTTCTATAGCGCATCACGATCCGGCCGCCCCACTGTCCCTCAGTACTGACGCCTCGGACGTGGCAGTCAGTGGTGTTTTGCAGCAACGAGTAGCTGACACGTGGCAACCCTTAGCGTTTTTCTCCAAACGCCTACAACCTACCGAATCTCGCTACAGCACGTTTGGTAGAGAATTACTAGCCGTATATCTAGCGATACGTCACTTTCGACACGTCCTGGAGGGCCGCTCCTTTGTCGTCTTCACCGATCACAAACCCCTGACTTATGTGCTCGGCTCGACTACCGACCGATACTCTCCTAGAGAGTCGCGCCACCTTGACTATATCGCTCAGTTTACGACCGATATACGGTATGTCTCAGGTGTGCACAACGCCGTCGCCGATGCATTTTCCCGCATCCAAGCTATCTCCGCTGACGCCGGCACTGCTATCGACTTGGCAGCCATGGCCACAGCACAACTCAACAATCCTGAGGTTGATCTACTACGCAGGTCTCCCTCATTGGACATACGACCCGTTCCGCTGACATCATCAGACGGCACTATACTCTGCGATTTATCTCTGGGCACGCCGCGCCCAGTCGTCCCACGCGAGTTTCGGCAGACCGTGTTCGACAAGTTGCACGGCTTGTCTCACCCAGGCGTTCGTGCATCGGTTAAACTCGTAACCGCACGATTCGTTTGGTGCAATGTGAATCGGGACGTCCGCACTTGGGCAACTGCTTGCCTTTCGTGTCAACGCGCGAAGGTGCACAAACACACGAAAAGCCCATTAAGCACATTTCCGACGCCGGAAGCTCGTTTTTATAACGTGCACGTCGACCTCGTAGGTCGACTACCGCCTTCCAAAGGCTCTGTATATCTACTGACCTGCATCGATCGATTTACTAGTTGGCCTGAGGCCGTCCCTATCCCAAATTGCTCCTCGGAAACGGTAGCGAAAGCTTTTCTGGAGCGCTGGGTAGCTCAATACGGCTGTCCCGCAATCGTGACCACCGATCGAGGGTCACATTTCGCGTCAACGTTTGCCACGTTGCTTAAGGATTTAGGCTGTCACCACGTTCAGACGACAGCGTATCATCCGGCAGCTAACGGCATGGTGGAGCGTTTTCCCTGCCAGTTGAAGGCAGCGCTATGTGCGCACGCAGATCCTTCATGGTCTGAAACGCTGCCTCTCGTTCTCCTAGGCTTAAGAAACACGGTTAAATCCGATTTCGACGCCACACCAGCGCAGCTAGTCTACGGTTGCACGCTGCGGTTGCCCGGACAGCTTGTAGCACCAGCCCCATGTACTTCCACTTTTGACTACGGAAGTTACACTGATCGATTGGCTCACCAGATGCGTGAGCTACGTCCACCCGCTCCTCGATCGCAGAAGACATCAGTGTACGTGCCCGAGAAGCTGTCTACGTGTTCACACGTCCTTCTCCGCACAGACGGTGTTCGACAGCCACTTCAGTCGCCGTACATAGGACCTTTCAAGGTGCTACATCGTGCGAATAAGGCGTACACTATTGACCGCGGTGGTCGACGCGAAGTCGTCACCATCGACCGTCTGAAACCCGCCTTTATGGAAGAAACTACCTCGCCTACTTCGTCTAGTAGTGCTTCGTGCGACGTCACAACTCACCGCACCAGCTTTCCGCATGCTATTGAAGTCCAACCAGACCGAGATCCCGGTCTACAAGCTTCAGCCGTCCCGACATCTCCCCAACTCAGTCCGCCGCCTCCCACGACCGATCGGCGTGGTCGGGAGGTGCGTAAGCCCGTTCGTTTTTCCGACTATGTACAGTGTAAATACTTCTTACTTTGTAGATATTGTATATATTTGCCCCAACTTTGGTCGACTAACGTTTTGAAAACAAATAAAAATATCAAAAAACCCCGAAAAACGTTTTGCAAAAAAAAATTCAAAAACCAAAAAACTTAAACACGCAGATTATTCGTTTGTTCTTTTTGCGTTTTTTGCGCGGGTTTGCTATTTTCTCGCCTCTACATGCCCCAACCCTCCCCTTCGATCGGCTGGCCCACACGAGGAGTGTTCTCGAGGACCCTGCCACGAACGCTGGTCGTTTCTCCGCTGGACGAGTGTCGCTTCTCCGCGGGACGAGGGTCGCTTCTCCGTGGGACCATGGTCGTTTCTTCGTGGGACGAGGGTCGTTTTGGCTCGGGGCGGGGTGCGGCGGGGGGGAGGGGGAGAGAGACCACTCACAAGCGCACCGTTTGGCAGCAGCAGAGGTTGAGGTCCTGTCGGGCTTTTTCTGTACTAGCCAGTTTTTCTTGTAGTCCGACAAGCCCGCTCCAACGGCTCGCCGAAATGCACCCTGCCCTGTAAACAATAAATAAAAAATCATAAACGGCACAGCGGACTCCGACTTCCGTCGAACACCATTTACACGAACGCACGCTCATTTTTACTCGGCACGATTTTGTCTTACGAAACTCGTTTCAACAGTCCTTTTCGATTTCGAAGGCCTTCTATGTTCAGCCTTCTAGGGGGGGAGCTCTGTAGCGCCCAAAAAGATAACTCTTATCTTTCATGTACAATTTACTTGTTGATTGATTGTACATTATTCCTTCTTGTTTTAATCGCCTTTACAACCGGCTCGACACAACTGCCCTGTAAGTTCCCGCGCTCACGTGTACGCTCTCGCCTCGCTTCATCCGTCCGTTTCTTATTGTAGCCCATCCAATACAATCCGCTGTGTCCGACTCCCATTGCCTTCTGATATCTGCGCTTACTTTCGCGCACCGTCTCGGACTAGTATTAACTAGTCCTGCAGCCTGAAGGAAAGGCTACACCCAACCCGTATGCACTGTTCCCTACCCTCTAAGAAAGCGGACACCTATTAAAGGACACGACTAGATACAAATAAGATCATAAACTAAGAGAGTGCCGAAGATAAAGAACAATGTCAAAAGCTTTCGAAAGTTCACAAATAGCACATCTACAGCGTGGACACTGTCTACCGCTTCGGTCCAGCTTTCACGAGCTAAAAGTAGGTTAGTCTGACACGGAAATACTTACGGAACCCAGGTTGCGAACACTGAACACTTTAAATCAATTCAGGTGGTTCTCCACTGGAGAGAAACAAGTATGCTCCGCCACCAAGGTTATGCAAGGCCTATCCTGGTTAAGTTTCGGAACCCTTTACACCGGGACCTTCTACTTAACAGGGTTGGGTTGGTTTCAAGTCAGACAAGTGGTCGATATCAAATAGCACCGGACACACTAACTTCGAAGATTAAAGCCCCTCGGCTGAGCCGGTTAGAAGGTACTAATACCAACTTGGCAAACGAATCTGCGGTCTCACATGTTGGAATTCACGATAGTGAGCCTCACGTTATGCAGATACCAAAGCAAAATTCTAGCGTCTGCTCTCCTGTGGCAAGGGCAGTTAGCTTATCTGGACAACCCCTTCGCAAGACGCCGGCGAGCTAACTCCTGGCCTGCATTTGGTTGTGGAGAAACTTTCTCTTGATGGAAATGTGAATCACACCTCTATGGCGGAAGAGGGTAGTGAAGGTGTGGCAATGGGACTTCAGCCGGTGCGTTTAAAAACAATCGAGGCCTCATGCTCGATAGTAGTGGCACCAAAGTCCATGGGTGTTATGCCCCTTTTCACATAATGATAGGATAAATGAAAAACGTGCCACACCTAAATTGGACCGTACCGAAAATCTGAAGTGCAGTGCTGTTAGGTCGACTCAGGTAAATGGGAGGAAACCCGTCGGGAGTTTATCCAGCAAGCCCAGGCGGGCAAAGCCAGGAAAGGGATTATCCCGTAATGCGTTACAGCAGCCCAGCGTTGATTCATCGCCTCAGGCAGCTGATCGAAATGAAATGGTACAAAAAGACGGGTTATACTCTCGGGCTCTACGTCCGAGGGGAAACAATCGCGTTCGGAGAGACTAAGCGTGTGGTACACTAATTGTTGTAGTGTGCGTAACAAATGGGGGATATAATGACGCGTTTTGAGCAGGTTGATGTGGCCGCTGTGTCGGAGTCCTGGCTATCTCCAGACGACCTTATTGGTGATCTGTTTATAGACTTTGCGTGTTACAGGGCTGACAGGCCTGAGTATCAGACTGGTGGAGGAGTACTCTTGCTTAAAAAGTGCCAATATAAACACTGGGAGGCTCCATTTACCATGAGATCTGCTAACGTTCAGGTGATATCCTGCTATCTAAGAGCATGGGGTAGATTGGATATTATAGTATATGTTTATCGTAGCCCATCGTTCACGCGAGAAGAGGACAGGGATCTTGGTACGTTACTTAGACAGGCGGCAATGGCCGCACCTAATTTTCTGATCGTCGGTGACCTAAATCTTCCGCATGCTGATTGGCAGCATGCTGAAAACAGAGTGGGTACTTTAGAGAAGGAACTAGTAGACTGGATGCACATAAATGCGTTCGAGCAATACGTCAATGTTAAGACTAGGAGTTGTACTGGGAGTACCCCTTCAACCCTTGATACCCTGATCGCCGGACATGGTCACTTTATTCACCTATGCGTGGAGCCACCCATGGGTAAGAGTGATCATTGTGTTTTGCCCTTTTCTCTGGACACACCGAGGCTTGCAGAGAACTGTCGAATGAAAAGAGATTTAAATCGTATTGATTTTACGAAGCTGCGGGATCGAGCCCTTCAGATAACTTGGATCCCTGAACAGGACAAGGCCACTTCTATTTAAAAATGGACTTGTACAGCTGCTGAACGAATTTGCTCCTCTTCGCCCCAGGAGATCTCTTGGAAAACCCCGGTGGTGGAGAAGAAAAACTGATAGAGCGATAAGGAGGCGCAATGCTGAGTGGAGAAAATATCAAGAAACTCGGGGCTGCCGAAGCTGGATGCAAAACAAAAGGTGTGGAAACATGGCTATTAAGTTACAGCGGCAGGCGAAGTACTCATATGAGGTTAGGTTGACCAAATTTGTGACAACTAGTCCCAAGTGTTATTACAGTTATGTCCAGTCAAGGGCATTTTTAAGAGAGGTGGTCGGCTGTCTAACCATGGAGGACGGTACCCAGACTGTAGATGACGTTGACAAAGTAGAAGCGCTACTACGTGACTACCAAAACCTGCATCGTAAGGATAGCGGGTCAGCCTTGCCATCACAACCGCATTGCTCAACTAGCTATACAATGCGGGAAACTATTCTCAATGTGTCGGAGGTCTTCACAGTGCTGGACAGTATGATCCCTTATAAACCAGCTGGTCCTGATACCGTACATCTCGCCATAGTTAAACCTTTGGCTGATAGCATTCAGTATTCTGTAGCGGAGTTATTCAACCGGTCTCTTCAGGAAGGCAAGCTGCCACGTGATGGGAAGGAGGCGACTATTGTTGCAATCCACAATGGGGGTACTAAGTCGGCGTCTCTTAACTATAGACCTGTTAGTTTGACCAGCGTCACGCTGAAATGCTTGGAAAAGCTTATAAGGAACAGGATCTGTGAGCACTTGACTGAGCACAATCTAATTAGAGCGAAACAGCACGGCTTTCTTAAAAGGAAGTCTTATCTTACCAATTTATTGTGCTTTTTAGACCAGATTACCCGTTGTCTTGATGGTGGGATATCGGTAGAGGTGTGCTATTTGGACTTCAGTAACGCCTTTGACTCCGTGAATCATCGCTTTCTAATTGAGCAGCTGACATGGTTTGGATTGCATCCACAACTATTACTATGACTCTCTGAATTCTTACGCGGAAGGACATTCAGAGTCATGGTTGAGGAAGCGAGTTCTAGTGTTGGCCATGCCTACAGCGGTGTCCCCCAAGGTTCGGTTCTGGGTCCATTGCTGTTTCTTATGTTTATAAATGACCTGGCTCCTCTTCTTGAGGATCCCTGCTACATCTTTGCAGATGACTTGAAGCTAGTCAGTAGGGGAAATCGAGCGACATTGGCTAAGGACATCATAACTGTGGTGAATTGGTCAAGCCAATAGGACCTACTCTAAATGCCAACAAATGCCAACTATTAACTAGTAATGGTAGCGGAATTGCAGTTCACTCTCCTGTGGGATCTCTATCATTGCGGTGTACTGACGAAGCCCGTGATCTAGGTGTCATCGTAGCGAACATTTCTAAGCCTTCGGCACAGTGTCGCCACGCTGCCAATAAAGCACGACACGAGTTATTTCGTCTTAGGAGGGCGCTGGGTAACACTCAAGTAGAAGTATTCTTGTCCTTATATAAAGCAGTGGTTAGGCCACATCTGGAGTATTGTGTTCAGGCCTGGTCAACGTACCACCGAAGTGACATCATTTGTATAGAAAATATTCAGAAACTTGCGACTAGGATGATTGAAGGTCAACTAGGGAAGTCTTACTAAGATCGCCTAGGTAGCTTAGGATTATTTTCCTTGCAACGGCGTAGGTTGAGAGGGGATTTGATAAAGACGTTTAAGATCATTAAGGGACTTAGTGGTATTAGTTCCACCCATCTGTTTGAGCTGGCTATGTCAGACCAACTGCGCGGGCATCGCCCGAAGCTCAAACATAACAGAGCTCGTTTGGACATCAAGGCAAAACTGTTATACGAACCGAGTAGTTATCTACCGGAATGCACTTCCTTCTGAATTAGTAAAGTCTGACACCGTAGAAGTCTACAAAACGGGCTTAGACGATTGTTGGTCCATCCTTTTTCATTATTATGAATCCATATCAAAAATCATTTCAGGGTAAAGAATTCTCTTTGGTAAATCTCATCGGACCCAAACGTTTACATAACAGTGATTGTGGAGATAGCGTCAACTGGGGCTGGGATTGAATTCTTGACTGTTTGAATGGCCAAAATCGATAACTCGAGACAGAGATAGAGATGGTAGACCAAGTACACTAAATAAACATGTATACACAAGACTCGGTAGTGCAATGTAAGTAGGTAGATACGGTAACAATCAAATAACTAAGTACCGGTGTCCGTCGGCCAAGGTGGTAGTATCGGCCGTATGAATCGTTTTTGGACACATAATTCCGGCTTCAGATGGTGAATGTACATAGCCTCGGCGATGGATAAGGGTTGTTTGCGGAATCCTTAATAGAAGTGTTCAGCTAATGAGTAAATGACTTTGAAGTCATTCTCTGATGCTGTATGGCCACATTCAAGGAGGTGCGACATGATAGAGCTGTCTGAAGACCTTATTTCGCCTTTGTAAAACCATGCATGGATGTGTTCACGAACCCTCTGAGATAGGCGTCTCGTCGTGCGACCCACGTATCGTGCACCACAGAAGCACGAGTACTGATAAATGATCATTGAACGGGTCAACGGCAGGAGTCTATCCTTCAAGGGTTTTGTAAACAACGGCTTATTGTGAAAAAGGATTCTCAGGCGGGCCGCGAAATAAGTTTTCTCGGCAGTATCTTTCAGACGTCTGGATAACATATCAGCTGCAGAATCACCCTTAAAGGGTATATGTATGAAAAGTTCTTTCTTAGGAGCAATGCTCCTAGGTGGCTTTCGATGGCGTTCCTTCAAATGTTTCATGATAAATTTATCAGGATACCCATTTTCTCTGAGGGCGTCGCTGATTCGCTGTAGTTGTTCGTTGACGGTATCCGGTGTACAAATACTGCGCGCCCTGACGGCGAGAGATCTGATTAAACTTCGCTTGTGCTGTAGTGGTACTGCGCTGTGAAAGTTAGTGTACTTCCCAGTCCATGTGTGCTTTCTGTGTACCTTTCTGCTGCATGATCTGCCCGAGTTACGGATAACTTCTACATCCAAGAAAGGTAACCGGTTTCCGAGTTCGTGTTCACAAGTGAAATGAAGTTTCCCGTGTGCGTCATTGTGAGCTTTCAGCAACTGTTCCGCATGCTTTTCGGATTGGAAAGTACGAAGGTGTCATCCGCATATCGTACGTACATTTCGGTTTCACGGATGTGCGTTGCAAGTGGGCCATGTTCCAATTTCGCCCTGAAAATATCAGCCAGCAGCGACCCCAAAGGAGATCCCATGGCCACTCCGTCAATCTGACGGTACATTTCACCATTGAAGGTGAACTGAACATTTAACGTGCAACGAAGTAGCACCTCCTTTAGCAAATTCTCCGGAAAAGTTGCGTATATGGGCAGTTTCCGAGCAAGCTCGCATACGTAATCCACGGTTTCGAGCAATGGAATGTTTGTGAACAGCGACTGGGCATGGAATGATGTAATCCTCTTGTTAACAAAGTTGTTTTCAGATATCTTCTCAATGAATTCGAACGTGTCTCTCACGCAATAAGTACAAACCAAATTCCGTAACGGCTGCAGCTTCGCCACCATCCACTGGGCCAACAAATGCTGAGGAGAACCTACCATGTACAAGATTGGGTGCATTGGGGCGCCTTCCTCGTGAACTTTAGGTAGGCCATATAATCTCGGTAGGTGTCCACCTGAAGGCTTCAGCTTTTCGAATTCGTTCTTTGTGATAAGTTTGGCTTGCGTCATTCGCCTGAGGCAGCCGGTTAGCAGTTTCTCTAACTCTCCTGTGTTGTCTTTTCCTGTCATGAGCCTCTGAAACTTACTCTCGTCACTGAGAATGTGTTGCATTTTATGGATATAATCTACCCTATCCATTAGCACTACGCCGGAGCACTTGTCTGGCTTAGAGATTATTAATTCGTTGTTTAACCGTAGCACTTTAAGTGACTGGATTTGTTCCCTAGTGATAATACTATTACTAGATGGTTTGGTCTTAACGTATTCGTAGCAATTATGAACTAGGCTAGATTTTAGATTCTCGACATCACTTGATGAAGTTGGAGGCAGCAGAAAGGTACACAGAAAGCACACATGGACTGGGAAGTACACTAACTTTCACAGCGCAGTACCACTACAGCACAAGCGAAGTTTAATCAGATCTCTCGCCGTCAGGGCGCGCAGTATTTGTACACCGAATACCGTCAACGAACAACTACAGCGAATCAGCGACGCCCCCAGAGAAAATGGGTATCCTGATAAATTTATCATGAAACATTTGAAGGAACGCCATCGAAAGCCACCTAGGAGCATTGCTCCTAAGAAAGAGCTTTTCATACATATACCCTTTAAGGGTGATTCTGCAGCCGATATGTTATCCAGACGTCTGAAAGATACTGCCGAGAAAACTTATTTCGCGGCCCGCCTGAAAATCCTTTTTCACAATAAGCCGTTGTTTACAAAACTCTTGAAGGATAGACTCCTGCCGTTAACCCGTTCAATGATCATTTATCAGTACTCGTGCTCCTGTGGTGCACGATACGTGGGTCGCACGACGAGACGCCTATCTCAGAGGGTTCGTGAACACATCCATGCATGGTTTTTCAAAGGCGAAATAAGGTCTTCAGACAGCTCTATCATGTCGCACCTCCTTGAATGTGGCCATACAGCATCAGAGAATGACTTCAAAGTCATTTACTCATTAGCTGAACACTTCTATTAAGGATTCCGCAAACAACTCTTATCCATCGCCGAGGCTATGTACATTCACCATCTAAAGCCGGAATTATGTGTCCAAAAACGATTCATACGGCCGATACTACCACCTTGGCCGACGGACACCGGTACTTAGTTATTTGATTGTTACCGTATCTACCTACTTACATTGCACTACCGAGTCTTGTGTATACATGTTTATTTAGTGTACTTGGTCTACCATCTCTATCTCTGTCTCGAGTTATCGATTTTGGCCATTCAAACAGTCAAGAATTCAATCCCAGCCCCAGTTGACGCTATCTCCACAATCACTGTTATGTAAACGTTTGGGTCCGATGAGATTTACCAAAGAGAATTCTTTACCCTGAAATGATTTCTGATATGGATTCATATTAATGAAATGGGAATCTTTGCTTTGCTGAAGATCAGCATTGCCCGTGATTCATTGAAACGCTATCCATTTTCCAGAGGTACTGTAGTTGTACTGAAATATGTAGTGTATTTTATTGCTGGCATACGAAAGTGTAAAGATTGCTCTTGTTCTTGCTTCACTCCATTGCCGAAGCAAGAAGAGACACTCCTACGTCCAAGTGCCGTGGGCCGCTTCACTTACCGGCACAAGAACTGGACGCTCGTTAATCGGAAGCCTCTATCGTCCGTCTGATCTGACCTGAATCACTTGTCAGTATTTCAGCTAACATGACTATTACGCTTTTCAAACTGAGAGACCGATAATTCGCGGGCAGAGCTCTGTCACCGCCCAGAAACGTCGGACAGATGATGCCTTCTTCCATCCCGAATATAGGACGCAGTTTTCAAGCGATATTAAAAACGTGCATGTGAGAGGATCACTCAGCCCTTTGGCCTATTCATGCAACGGAATCGGAGAAATGGAAACCTTAAAAATTAAGTCCTGCCTCGCGATTGCCTTCTTGATGCCCGCTATTCCATTTCACGATGGCCCGTGACAAACATCTGTCTGTCTGCCTGAATGCCCGGAACGTTTGATTGCACGACGTCAGGTCAGGTCAGGTAAGGTCAGATGGACGATAGAGGCTTCCGCTTAACGAGCGTCCAGTTCTTGTGCCGGTAAGTGAAGCGGCTCACGGCACTTCGACGTTGGATTGTCCCTTCTTGCTTTTGCAATGGAATGAAGCAAGAACAAAACCAATCTCTGCACTTTCATATGCCAGCAATAAAATACACTACATATACCAGTACAACTACAATAGCTTTGGAAAAAGGAAGGACCAGCAATTGTCAAAGCTTCTTTTGAAGGCTTCTACGGTGTCAGTCTCCACTAAATCAGAAGGAAGTTCATTCCAGTAGATAACTACTCGGTTCGTAAAACAGTTTTGCCTTGATGTCCAAACGAGCTCTGTAATGTTTGAGCTTCAGGCGATGCCCGCGCAGTTGGTCTGACATAGCCAGCTCAAACAGATGGGTGGAACTAATACCACTAAGTCCCTTAATGATCTTAAACGTCTCTATCAAATTCCCTCTCAACCTACGCCGTTGCAAGGAAAATAATCCTAAGCTACTTAGACGATCTTCGTAAGACTTCCCTACTTGACCTTCAATCATCCTAGTCGCAAGTTTCTGAATATTTTCTATACAAATGATGTCACTCCGGAGGTACGTTGACCAGGCCTGAACACAATACTCCAGATGTGGCCTAACCACTGCTTTATATAAGGACAAGAATACTTCTACTTGAGTGTTACCCAGCGCCCTCCTAAGACGAAATAACTCGTGTCGTGCTTTATTGGCAGCATGGCGACACTGTGCCGAAGGCTTAAAAATGTTCGCTACGATGACACCTAGATCACGGGCTTCGTCAGTACACCGCAATGATAGAGATCCCACAGGAGACTGAACTGCAATTCCGCTACCATTACTAGTTAATAGTTGGCATTTGTTGACATTTAGAGTAGGTCCCATTGGCTTGACCAATTCACCACAGTGATGATGTCCTTAGCCAATGTCGCTCGATTTCCCCTACTGACTAGCTTCAAGTCATCTGCAAAGATGTAGCAGGGATCCTCAAGAAGAGGAGCCAGGCCATTTATAAACATAAGAAACAGCAATGGACCCAGAACCGAACCTTTGGGGACACCGCTGTAGGCATGGCCAACACTAGAACTGTAGCGATTGTAAATAATTTGCTTATTTTGCATTTTCACGTTTACCTATTTCGCTGCAGTTGTTGTACAGCTTTGTTTTAATTAACTTTTTATACACACACTTGGTTACGCGCTCGCCTTCCGTGGTTCTCTCTTGGTTGCCGCTGGATTGTTGTGACTGTGCGCATCGCTGCCTGCTTGGTTCACGATCGGACTCTACGTACACGTACATTTCGGCATACCTCGGGATTTACGGCCGTCCGACGCTAAGGTGCATCAGGATATTTTATATGTGAGGTAAAGCTGACTGACTCGGTATTCCCTTTACCGGTTCCTCCATAGAACTCGCTTCCTCAACCATGACTCTGAATGTCCTTCCGCGTAAGAATTCAGAGAGTCATAGTAATAGTTGTGGATGCAATCCAAACTATGTCAGCTGCTCAATTAGAAAGCGATGATTCACGGAGTCAAAGGCGTTACTGAAGTCCAAATAGCACACCTCTACCGATATCCCACCATCAAGACAACGGGTAATCTGGTATAAAAAGCACAATATATTGGTAAGATAAGACTTCCTTTTAAGAAAGCCGTGCTGTTTCGCTCTAATTAGATTGTGCTCAGTCAAGTGCTCACAGATCCTGTTCCTTATAAGCTTTTCCTAACATTTCAAAATTACTCGTCTGGTCGAGCTGCTGCAGTACACATTTGACGTAACTGCCGAGTTTTTCTCCACACATTGTTCTAACATTTGTGTTGTAATACAGTCCTGAGCTAAGGAATATTTGTTCTTCTGAATATGGAGGAGCATAGATTTTATGTGCAAAATTACGCAGACCAACTTAGGTATAATATGGTAAACTTTGGTTTATTATATCAAAATTACTTTTTATCATTGATAAAATTGTCTTTTGCTATTAACGTGTTACAAAGAACTATACTTTTCGCCAAAAAACTTTTCTGATGTCTTCTCAATGCTGTACGTCAAATCACCATGCAACTCTAATTCAAGGGATCCGCCGTTGTGCAATCAAATGGTCCCGCTGAATGACACCGCAGTAGTTTGTAATGCCGCCTTTCAGTCGTCATGGTTTAAGATGTAAAAACAAACTCCATAAAGCGTGGAGCCATTTTGTACTGTGGTACCATGTGCGCAAATATATATGCAATATTATTTTTATTCACATCCTTTCATATACACAGCAATAACCTTGTTGCAAGTGAGCAGTGGCTAAGCTCAGTGCATATTGGAATACGCTTAGATGTGGTATTCATCTACTTCAGCAAGGCTTTTGACAGAGGCCCTCATCACGAAATACTGTCTAAGCGCTGCAAAAGTTGCAAAACAGCAAACGTTGTACTGTAGCGCTCCATTGTCTCCGTAACAATCGAACCAGTTTTCGTCTGGCGTACGCTATGTTCTGAGCGACGTTTCATCTTCCCTTTGCTTGCCCATTTCGTCTTCGATTTCGAAGCATTCTCTAACTGTCGTACGCTTTCACACCATCCATCTAGTAGCCACGCACTCGGTCCTCTATTGGCAAATGTGACAGTACCGCCCAGCTAGCCACTAGATGTGACACAAGCACACCATCCAGCTTCCACATTTACTATGTGGCTTTCCAGCTGCCTACGAAGTATCCGCTTTTACTTTTTAGCCCCACAGTCCAATGCCACCTACGTAGGCTTCGGACACGGAGGCCCCCGGAACCCCCGACCGAACTCATATAACACCTACTTTGTAGCACTGACTTATTGTGTACGCAGAGCGCGCAAGTCAAGGTCAAGAAACCTTCCAATGCACAGTGGCTACAGCCAGTATTGTTCCGCAGGACACCGAAAACTGACCGCTACTCTTCAGGGGCTGCATCCCTGCCTTATCAAGTGTGCTACAAACCGACTGCGTTACCTAAGTAAACGACCTCAATCTATGGTCGGAAGCATCCGGACTCGATACGCCGATCGATTACGGTATCCTGTGATTACAACACTTCTAGCCCTGCCTTATGAAAGACTGCAGCGGCGAACGCAAATGTAGAGTGCCACAAGGAGGGTATTCTTTAGAATGACTCTGCAAGTAATTAAACTTCTCTTTCTCTCCAATATTCGTCGAACCCTTGCATCCTATCTTCCAGTTGATGCCCCACTATCGAGTCATGAAAGTGACCGGACCAGAAAGCTCAGCGGCAAGGCGCACAATTTTTCTTTGGATACGCTAGTTCCACTGTACCGTCCGACCCCGGAGAATGAAAGTTTTCCCCTAGTAGAGGAGGCCTTATCTATTCTAGACGCATTACGCGATGCTAAATTGGAAACAAACTGACAGCGTTTTCTTAACTAGGACTTGGCGTTTGGATTCCAGGTCACAGCTGGAAGCTGTCTAAAGTCCCAATGTCTGTCCAGACGTTGATGTCTCTTCTAGAGTAGTTAATGGTTACAACTGACTGCCGTACCCGATTGTTAATGGGCGGACAGAAGCGAGCTACAAACGTTTGTTAGGTATGACCTACTGAGTATTCCAGGGTCTCGCAGGCTTTATAATACGTCTTCCCGAGCGGTACCACCACATCCACATATGCAATTCTTGGAAGCGGGTAAGTGCAGGAGTTGACACTGGAGCACCCTTTTACTCTCTACTACTCAATTAAGAAGCATTCACTGCCCAAATTTTCGTGCAGAGGCAATAGCCATTCAGGATCCATGGACGAAATCAGTTACCGCCCAAGCAGCTTGCTGACTCCTATACAGGCAAGGAATTAGCGCTCGCACCATGGCATTTGTCCCACTTTCTTTTTTCTCAGATAGGAAGGGATTATTGACGGATGCAAACGGTACCTTTCCGTGGACCCATCTCAAAATTCACGTCACAGGAGAATGTACGTAAAAGCTTAAATACGTCTCCCATAATGTTAGAAAAGGTTACGCCAAATCACTTCTAGTCTTCTTGTGAATTTGTCAAAAATAGTACATACCATCAAAGCTAAGGTGAGTTTGCTCCGAATGTTAACCCAACGTTGGTGCATACATACCAAGGATAGTTGGCTTTGACAGCTGCATCTTAACAGCAAAATGCTTTCATCGTGTATTGTTAGGTGTAGTCAAGCAAAGCAACTGAGTAAGCTTGATGTCATTGCATACTTCCATGATCAGGTAAAGCACCAATATGTACCTTGGTAACATGGATTACTGTCGCAAGAAAAATGTATTTTGGGTATAAAATCCTCAAATTCATTGCGTTTCGCTTTTAAAACCACTATGTTACCAACTTGTTCCTTTTCCGTTCCGGCAACCAGCCTTGGAATATAAAATTCCCAATAGTGCCTATTGCATTATTGTTGTCGTTCTGCCGCTTTATGTAATTTAACCAACACATCTAATCCATTGCTGTACAACTTCAGTCAAGTTGAATTATCCCCAGACACCGCCGCTTGGCCACCTGCTGAAACGGATGTAACTCGCCACTTAATGCAAGCACTGCGCTTATCACACATTCATAAGTTGACGGATACCACATATCACAACTACGCTGTATATATCTGCTCTCCTATGACTAGGCCTACATGTTTGAGAACTGACTTGACTTTAAGCTTAGAACGCTTTAACATATGGGTCACATGCTTCCCACATAAAAAATAAATAAATTGGTATATTTCTAGACCTGCTAGAGGCTGCACCCTAAAGGGTTCAGATCAATGCTTACATTAATCCGGTGCTCTTGCATGGAAGTAGGCAAAATATAGGTATATGTCCATCGACAGCAATTAAAAATGCATTGGCATTGTTTGGTATACCGCTACTGGGTCGCAGGCGCCCACCTTGACATTTCTCTGGTTCCTCCGGGCGATAGTGAGCCCCTTGTTCTTTTATTGTGAAAATTTCGCGGAGATGTAGTTGTGCCTTTTCTCCTTGGAACAGAATCTAATGCGCCACAAGTTCCCTTTAAATTGATCGCACATTAATTGGCCACTCATTTGCCCCAATTGTTGTTGCGCACATGAAAGAAATGAGTGAAGGGATTATAAGGCATGCGAAAAGTTAAAAACAATTCCGATAAATGCAGACAAAAATAGAACCCATTTATTATGAGAAAAAAATAAAGCTGCGTGCTTCAGTAGAAAAATACCAATTAACAAAAAAATATAGCCCTACATTTCTTACGCTGCTATTGCCCTCCGGCGCAAAGTTTCAACCTAAGTTATTCTCAGATAAAAGAAAAAGCATTTCTACAGCTAGAATCCCGCGTACATAGTACAAAGTTACACTGGCCTAGACCAGCATTAGCGCCTGAATACGTTGAACGTAAAAGCAACACAATACGTGCAGTAGTTTGCGAGTTATACGCAATTAAATGATGCTCTACGAATATGGCCATTTTTATTTTTCGCTAAAAATGGCTTTCTGCTTTGCAAATAGATAGCAGAAAAAAGAAAGGCAAGTATAAAAAGTAGGGAAGTGGCGTATGTTCTAGATAGGCATAGCTATCAAGAAATGCTCTAATTAGCCCGTAATACCCTGCGACAACTACGGACTCCGCAGGTGGCCGTAAAGTAACCTTTGCAGGCATATTTGAGAAATATATGCAAATAAGGGATGAGCTTGCTCGAAAACGCTAGAAATCCAGCAAGGAATATTATTTCTTCATGGGAATTCAGGGAAGCTTGTAGTTAACTCATGGTTAGAAGCCCACAGCGTACCATTTTCAGTGGATACTGAGCCACATAAACAACCAGTAAAATAGAGTTTGGCATTTTTAAGCCTCTAAGCTTTTCTAAAGCTTACAATAAGGCCGCATGAGCCAGGTCTACCTGAGTAACCCAAGGGATCTTTCAGATCCGTTGACAGATTTAAGCCTGCAAAATACACACATTACTTAGCTAAACATCACAAGATTTATCCCTTAGAGCCGATTTTCTATATTCATGAGGCTCTGTCTCAAACATCAGTGAGCTATAGAAGCCTGTCACCAATAATAAAGAAACAAGCATGGGAACATTTAGTAAAATTTAGCTGATTGCATTTGGGGGTGAAATCTGTTTTGGTCTACATTGGTTTGGCTTTAACAACTCTACCTCTGGTGTTTGAGCTTGCTCATACTTGAGGTATTGTTATGCCTCATGTGTAGACGCACACTACTGTGCATCGCTTTGATGAATTTTGATTCATTTCTTTCCATTTTTAAGTTCAGAAGATAGTGCCGGCGGTGTTCATCCAGATGGCAATATTAACTGGTACTCCAATGTCACACCGACTATTTCTTCTGCGATTTTCCTGGAAAGAGCTGTTCTAGCACCCTAAGCAAAGAGCGTTAAGGTAAATCAGGAGTAGAATAGTAACAAAACCAGTGGGAGCTGGTCGTTCACTCGCTGTAGCAGTCTGGAGATTTCCCGGTTTGCTTGTGCAAAATACTAACCAAAATTCTATAATTGTACACTTAGGCAACCGGTGTGGTTTGTTGAACTGCTTGCCGAGTTCGAATGCTTTACTTGCTTATCGCCATTTTTGCTTGGCGCTCGTTTCGGTTGCAACGCGCAACTGCCCTGTGTGCTGTGCTTGATCCGTTCCTCTAGCTAGAGCGTCCACGGTGTCGTTCATTTAAAGCTAGATAACAGGGAATCTTTTACTGTACCAATAAAAGTTTCCCTGCAACTCGATCTGTCTTCTGGAATCGCTCTCTGGGCTCCCGGAATAGGCAACCCTCCAAATTGGGTACCCCGGATCCGGAACTATCTCAACGCCCGATATCTCGAACTTTTCTCCGGTGAGCTCGTTCCATTTATTTTTCATATTTTCCGGTTTTATTTTTGCATATGGTAGCCTATTTTTTGCGTTATTGTTTAAGCCATGGGCTCTGTAGGACCTAAGTTAGAGTTTATACTTAGCGTTGTATCACTCTCAGTTCCACGTTTTGGGGACATGGATCCTCTTCTGCGGTTCGCTCATCTCGAAGCTGGGTTTTATAACCACAGAA
>OX104060.1:67322426-67402426 GCA_944474145.2 Dicrocoelium dendriticum | reverse complement strand
GGCTGGCTGGCCGAACAACCTTCTCGTGGTGCCAGCTGGGTGGTTCGGGTTTACCCCCTTCCAGCAAATGGTTCGGAAGCAGTGTTCCAGGACGTGGTGGGTTTTCGCCTGGCAAGCGTTCTCCCTATAAAAAGCCACAAAAGTCCGTTTAACAACACTGTGACGTGGCGGTTGTGACTCGCTACTAACTAAAGTCACCCATTGCTTATCCGGACAATCGCTTCAAGTCCACAGATATCAAGCTCCCGTTTAGCACTGGCAACACCTTCAAATACATTCAAGCAAAACGACAGGGAACATTTCCCAATCTCATAAACAAATCTAAACACGCCTACATGCAAACTTACATACGTTCATACATAAACATATGCAACAATCCGACTGTTCCATTGTACATTAACTGATCACATTTTGTACTCTTAACATGATCATGCCTGCGCAGGCGTGCCTCGCTTAGTCGAGAATACACAATTTATTTATTTATTTAATGCAGAGTGCGAACAGGGAAGCGCTCTACTGAGGTGAAGTGGAAAAGCCAACGATGTTTTCAGGGAGATGTGAGCAGTCCGATATGTCTGCCCATCCCTGATCATTAGGGTCACAGTAGTAGGAAGCAAAGAGACCACTGATACGAGATTAGAATATCCGCTCAAAGAGGGAAATATGTAGTAACATGCAGTAATGTGTGTCATAAGATAAAAAGCTTTAGGGATGGTAGCGTCCATATGAAAAGCCAGATAGCATGTCAAGGAAAGTCTCGGGACGATGGGAACAAAGTGTTTGTAATGTAGAGCCTAGAGTAATAACGTCTCGGGTAAGGGTGAGGACGGTTTTATTGTTAAAGGGTGTAAAATTTAACGAGGCCTCCCGAGGCATTTGTACAGTCAATTAGGTCAACCGAACCAGAAGTGGCAACGTCCCAGAAGTCTGAATGAATCCGGAGAACAAGAAGCCAATCTAACAAGCCTGGATTAGTCGGCGTGTTAGGATTAGGACGTATAATAGAGATGAGAAGAGAGCCATAATAATAAAGGGTGAATGAGTCAAGGATGCTCACGGAGTTAGTAAGATAATAAAGATTGAGCATACCTTGCAGGCATCTGAGGTGAGGGGAACATAGCATTGAGTCAACAGAGCCTAGCCTGTTTGTATCTTCGTAGTTTTGAAAGTAGCCAGAAGAAAAATAGACTGGTCAGTTGAAACTCGGTCAGGGCACGGTACTGAGAATTAGCAGTCCGATGGAAGGAACGAATACAACGAAGTAAGGAAAGAAGAGGGTCAGAGTGAAGAAAGCTTTACTGATTAGGAGAGCGGAGCCGACGAGACTCCCTAAGGTACTGTGGACAAGGTAGTTGGTCATCTTAATATTGGCCAGTATCGTCACAAGAGTCAGAAAGCAGGAGCCGAAATACACGAGACTGTATTAGTCGGCGCATTGAGGTTTAATAGTACAGTTACGTTGGGAAGACAAATGGAGAGTGTCAGCATAAATGGACATGTTAGATATGGGGGAGTTTACATTAGTTATTTAGGTATAAGCACTCGGGGTGAGGGAAATGGTGTTTTGGTTGCGCCGAATCTGTACCGTTTACAGCTCAGTGCTCTGTAGGCAGTCAGAAAGTAGGAGACTGGTCAGAGGAAACCAGGTCAGCACACTGCGCTGGGTTACTGATAAGGTGTGGAAGGGCAACTAGGGAGGGGAACAGAGTGTTCGGTCTTCCGAACAATGACCGGATACCGTCAAAATATTAAGAGAGGGTCCGCAGAAATGGGCAGGTTAGAGATGGAGGTGTCTATGTTAAAAAAGGGTGAGCAAGACCAGCAGGCTCTCGGGAAGAGGGGGTATAGCCAGAAGGCTACAGAATCGTGCTGGTAGTCTGGAGTAAGTCAAAGAGAAGCAGGCCAGTCAGATGAGACTAGGGCAAGGCAGGGCACTGACAAACGACAGTCCGCTAGAAGAGGGATTAAAAGTTAATAGCGTGATATGGAGAGGACAGGGTCGGTTTGGAAGGAGCCTTATTGGTGCTAGGTGTATATGCCAACAAGGCTCTTTGCGCATCGGTATTATTCCGCACAATTAAGACGTTGTATGGAATTCTATATGTGATCGGGGCCGTTCTCCCACAGCTCGTCCGCAGGAATGCAAGTGCCCAAGATATCTGCTACTTTGGGGACATTTAGTAGTCTATTTATGGCCGTGGAGAATTGCAGGATACTATCAGATGCTATAATGGTTTCTGGTAACTTATTCCACACATGCGCATATCTATAGAGGAAGAAGTTAAAACGTATAGAGCAACGAGTTTTGGGTAGGGCGAATGAGTGTGGCTTTTTGCGTAGAGGATAACGTGTGTCATCCAGCGGTTGAAAATATCTTTCAATACTTGAGTCTGATGTTTTGATTAGCTTATATAGAAAAATTAGGTTGGTTTTCAGTCTCCGCAGCCAAAGTGGTTCCCGACCAAGCTGCTTACAGCGGCTTTGATAACTGAGCGTAGCTGATCCTAGAAGGCGCTTAGTGAACGAACGCTGGACTCTCTCAATGATCATCCTATCGCTTTTGCGTGAATTAGTAACCACTATCGAGCAGGAATGTACTATAGGTCTGGCACACAACTTGTAGAGCATGAGTCGCGACTCTAACAGGCTCATTGACTTTAGTATATAGCCAACGATAGACCTGGCTTTTGCAGAGCTATAGCTCGCTTGTTCCGCAAAATTCAATGAGCTTGAGTAGTGCACGCCGAGGTCGCGCACAGTAATGCTGTTATCCAGTGGTGTTCCGTTAAGAGTTACTATGTTTGGCGGTACAGAGCACCTGTATGAAAGGACGTTACATTTTGTTGGTGAGAATTCTAGTTTCCACAGGTCACACCATGTTTCAAGAGCACAGAGCTCTCTTTGAATGCTGGAGAGGCCATTACGTAGGCAGCTAGGATCAAATGAGAATACGACTTTTATATCATCAGCGAAGAGGTAGGGAGTGTCTTGTTGGAAGACCGGGAATACGTCATTGATGTACAGCAAAAACAGCAGAGGACCTAGGACGCTGCCTTGGAACACTCCGCTGGTTACGGGTGCCTTTTTAGACGTGACATCACCCAGTAGCACTGACTGCGTCCGATTAGAAAGGTAAGAAGAAAACCAAGAAAGGAGGCAGCCAGAAACACCGAATGCAGCTCATTTTGTCAACAGACCATTGTGTGGGACCCACCTGTTTCGGCCCGCCCTCGCCGACTAGCCCCGGACAAGCTCAAAGTTGCTAAGGCGGGATTCGAGCAAATGCTCGAACTGGGAATAATCCGCCCGTCCTGAAGTCCATGGGCATCACCATTACACATGGTGCCGAAGAAATCCGGTGACTGGCGCCCTTGTGGTGACTACTGGGCACTTAACAAAGTTACCGTCCCGGATAAATACCCTATCCCGCACATGCACGACTTGACCTCAGCTCTAGCTGGCAAGCCTGTCTTCAGCAAAGTCGATCTAGTTCGCGCCTACCATCAGATACCTGTCGCGCCAGATGACATTGCTAAAACAGCAGGCATCACGCCATGCGGCCTATTCGAGTACCTCAGAATGCCTTTCGGCCTCAGTAACGCTGCCCAAACCTTTCAGCGTTTTATTCATGAGGTAACGCGAGGACACGAAGGCGTTTATCCTTATCTAGATGACATCCTCATCGCGAGCTCTTCTGATGAAGAACATCATCACCTCGACGCTCTCTTCCAACGCTTAACACAGCATGTGGTTACCGTCAACCCCGACAAATGCGAGCTTGGCCAGAGTTCCATCGACTTTCTTGGCCACCGAATATCCGCCTCTGGTATTGAAGCGCTGCCAGACAAAATCCAGGCACTGAAGAACTATCCTACTCCCAGTTCCTTCAAACAGTTACACCGATTCCTCGGCCTGGTCAATTATTATCGACGCTTTATGCCTAACTGCGCGAGCATTGTTCAACCAAGGACTGACTTGCTCCGCGGTAAACAACGGTCTTTTCACTTTGCAGGCGACGCTAAATTGTCTTCCGAGAAGCTCAAAGACGCTATCTCCAACATAGCGCTTTTCGCCCATCCAGACACATCTGCACCACTCTCCCTGACGACTGACGCATCCGACACTGCCGTCGGTGCAGTGCTTCAGCAACTCATCGACCATCGATGAATACTCTAGGTTTCTTCTCGAAACGTTTACAACCTGCCAAATCGCGTTACATCACCTTCGTTATTGAACTGTTAGCTATCTACCTAGGTATCCGACATTTCCGTCACTATCTCAAAGGTCGACCCTTTACAGTCTTCACCGACCACAAGCCATTGATCTACGCAATCAATGGCGCAACAGACAAGTATTCTCCGCGGGAAACTAGACACCTAGGCTAGGTTTCTCAGTTTACGACAGACGTACGACATGTCTCAGGTGCTCTTAATCCCGACGCGGATGCGCTTTCACGCATTCAACAGATCAGCTTATCGCCTGGCAACGTTGATCTAGCCGCTATGGCTGCTGCCCAACAAGCTGATCCCGACATAAGCAAGCCACGACGCAACACCACTGAGACGATCACCAATGATCGACTCAATCCAGCATTCCCCGACAAGTCTGACTATTCGGTGCAACAAGCACCTTCACAGCCTGTGCCATCACAGCTGGCACCGCAACCTCAGACGAGTAAGTCTGGTCCAGCAGAACCGACAACCTCAACCGACAGCACGAATACTCGCCCTATTATCGATCGACGCGGTAGGAAACTCAAACCTCCAGTTCGATTTTTGGACTTCATTAGCACTTACTATTTTACATAGGACGTGCCTTTAAAATTTTATGCTCTTACCAAACGTTTTTGAAAATCCACAAAAAAAGATCAAAACGTTTTGAAATTTCTAAAAAGAGAGCAAAACCTTTTGAAAACCCAAAAACAGCTTTGCACGTTTTTCGCTTTGCACTCTTTTGTGTATCGCTATGTATTTATGCTGCTCTTTCATTTTGCTTTCCATATACACCGTCGGTTGGTTGCCCCTAGGTTTCACTTTCCGCTGGATCTCCGCACGTCAACTGGAAGTTCAACAACCTTCCTGCTCAACCGCACTCGTGAACTTGACTAACTGTCCCCCCACAAACAGTTTTTTACCGTTTCGACACCGTAAGGAGGACACGGGTGGGAGCCCGCTAGGGTCCGATTGCATGGTTCTCCCCCAGCAGCTGCATCAGGTTTCACAACCTAGTCTCGCAGAAGGCTGGCCCGCGACGGACAGTCCTCACGTAGATGGAAGGACTGCTTACACAGTCCCTTCTGGGAGAGGGCTATGCAGCAGTCTGGAGATTCCCCGGGTTGCTTGTGTAAAATTCTAACCAAAATTCTATAATTGTACACTTAGGCAACCGGTGTGGTTTGTTGAACTGCTTGCCGAGTTCGAATGCCTTACTTGCTCATCGCCATTTTTGCTTGGCGCTCGTTTCGGTTGCAACGCGCAACTGCCCTGTGTGCTGTGCTTGATCCGTTCCTCTAGCTAGAGCGTCCACGGTGTCGTTCATTTATAGCTAGATAACAGGGAATCTTTTACTGTACTAATAAAAGTTTCCCTGCAACTCGATCCGTCTTCTCAAATCGCTCTCTGGGCTCCCGGAATAGGCGACCCTCTAAACCGCCATTACGCATAACGCATGGTAGGCTTTGGAGCCAGCTAAAAGATAAATGACACATGGGCGGCCAAGATAAGAAAAGCGGTGATGGAAAGTTTCTGGTGCTCCAGCCAGCTAGTGTGACAGGGGCCTCTCTGTCGTTGGTTAGCTTTCGTGCCAGTGAAATGAAATCTGGAAATGCGAGTGTTTTACGAGCAAAAGCAGTTAAAGAAGAGGATCTGGTTTTCATTATGCCTGTCTACTAGTGTTGCCAATAGCGAAAGGCACATGTATACCAGATAAAGCTAAGTATATGGGGCCAAGAGAGAATAAGTGGAGAGCAAAATGTCTGATTCTTGGGCCTAGAACTTTTGAAGTGCGCTCTTTGTCAACAATAAGAAAGATATATTTTTTATTTTGCGGTTTACCTACTGATAGTGTTTGGAAACTGCTGAGTATAGTAACTAGTGCTCAGACTTAATGAAAAAGCTTCAATTAGGGCCCGCTGGCAACCGACATCTAGGAAGACACATAAAGGTTCATTTAAAGCCTGCATTTAGACGATTTTGGACAATTCTAATGCTAAGCTTAGGTGCATCAGCAGCAGAAAACGCTTTCAACATCCTATGCAAGGCTTAGGTCTGGTAGCATGCCTTTACTAGGAGTACCTTAGAGGACATAAGCCTAATACTTTTTCCACGGATCCAGTGGTCAAGAAGTTGGAAAGTGATAAATGCAAGTCTGAAGAGAAGGAATGAAGATGTAGATAAGAAATAAGGATTGAAGGAAGAGGTCGTTGAAGAATAAGATCATCTTGTATTCAGTTTGCTATTCTTACACCCTGGAAAATGGGTGCGACGGATACCGTTAAAGTCTCTTAGGTGCTAGAACGGTAACGACAATGAATGTGGATGAGTTTTGAGCTCAAGGTGCTTAGATGTCTTGCACTACATCGTGGGCGTCCTCAAGCTACATCAGGGCCAGTTTCAAAGAAGTGGTCTTGCGAATCGCAGATATGGAAGATGCTTTGTAGATTGCCAAAACATAGGAATTTTTGTATCTCCTTCCTGAAGACCTGCAAGTTTTGGATTTCTCTTATTCTGGAAGGCAACCTGTTCCATATGTTCACGTACACAACTAAGAAGAAACGAGACCGCAGTCTCTTCTTTGCCTTTAGCGGAGTAATGGAATGGCCCTTGTTTCGGAGTCTCGATTCAGACGCGCTCCTTAGTTTAAGACAAGTGATATTACTGTGCAACTTTCTATGAATTAGCTTATGTAAGAAGCACATGTTAAGGATAATGCGCCTTTGCCATAGGGGCTGAATTTTAAGGTGTTCACACCTTTGTCGGTAATTCAGCGCTTGCTGCGGTGGTGTCAACATCTTCGTAAAGCGTCGCTGAGCTTTCTCAAGCAGAACACGGTCCGACTTACGTAGATTGCTGCATATAAAAGAGTAATATTCTAGATGTGGCCTGACGTGACTCTTATAAAGTTCTAGCCTTGCATCGGCGGTTTCTATGCAACGGCGTATGTGGAACGATAATCCTCTTACCCTTGCGACTTGATAATGCACTTGCTCTGCAAAGTTGAGGCTCATAGAGTAGCGCAAGCCCAGATCTGTTGTTATGATATTCTGTTTGATAGTGATGCCGTTTATTGTTAGGGACCCAGCAGGTATAGAGAATCTGTGGGTCATGACGTTAGATTTTTGAGCGGAGAAGGTCATTTGCCAGTGTTCGCACCACTTTTCAAGTGCTTTAAGATCCTCACGGATACTATTAATTGCGGAAAATTCATTACCACGGGGAAAGTCGTAGACAACTTTCACATCGTCAGCAAAGATAAAGGAGCGACCGTGTTGTAAAATCTTGCAGAGGTCATTGATATAAATCAAAAATAGGGTAGGGCCAAGGACACTCCCCTGCACCACGCCACTGGGGACGGCGGTCGGGGTGGATATAGTTCGTTCAACCTTAACAGACTGCGTACGTCCTATTAAATAGGAACCCAGCCAGTCTAATAGAGGACCGTCTACCCCATAAGCCTTTAGCTTATGCATCAGGCGCTTGTGTGGTACCCTGTCAAACGCCTTTTGCATATCAAGGTAAAGAATGACAACTGATTGATTAGAGTCAATGGCCTCGGTGACCAAATTAAGGAAGTCCAGCTGACAGGTTGCACAAGACCGAGCACTTAGAAACCCGTGCTGAGATTCATTTATGTGCTCGCCTGCGTAAAGATGAGTCATGAGGGCTTTTTAATCAACTTCTCCATCACGCGCGAGATAATAGAAGTGTGGTTAATAGGGCGATAGTTACCAACTTCCTGTAGGCTTCCGCCCTTATGCCTTGGCACTATGATAGAATGTTTCCATGCGGCCGGGCATTGACCTTTTTGCATTGATAACGTAAAGATTTTCAAAAGAAGCATAGGGATATCTTCACCACCATTCTTAAGTAGACTGGGCGGGATTCCGTCTGGACCAGGGTCCCAGGATGGCTTGGTAGTTGAGATCGCGGAACGGACACTACTTAGGTCAAACTGTACAAAGGACAGGGACTGGCTACCGGGTACCTTCAGGGCCTGAAAGGTTGAGCTTATTTCTAAACACTGCGATTCTTTAAAATGTGAGCTGAAGGCTTCACATAAAATTCTTGGGTCACTAGACGTTTCGTTGGGACTGATCTTTAGAGTAGAGATCTTTCGTCCATAGTTAGGGGTCCGAGAGCGCAGCAGCCAACTGAGACTCTTAGCTTTGTTCGCACTATTTAGTGCGGCTATTTCTTGCTTGGTTTGCTGCTGCTTAGCTCTGGCAGAAAACTGGTGTGCCATCTCGTTCGCTCTCATGATGTGAGCAAAATTGAAGGTTTTGTAATAGGATCGTCTAAGCTGACGCATTCTGTTATGCATTTTGGTTTGGGTCACACTTTTAGAAGAATGCCTTATTAAATGCGACAAGGGAGCTAGAGAGTCGAGACAGTGAAGTATTTCCTCATAAAACAGCTCAGCCGAGCGATCCACAGAATCAGACATAAAGAATTCATCCCAATTTTTTGATCGGACGAGCACAGCAAAGGTTGTCCAGTTGACGAGGTGCATCGGGCGGTATACTAAGACTGCATCTGGTTCTGTTGGGTGGGCATTATGTTGCTTTAAGTAAACCGAGCAATGCACTAATCTGTGATCACTACCCGGAAATTCCCGGCCGACTGCCACTCGCGTTGATGGGATGCCGAGAGTAAATATTAGGTCAAGGATGTGTTCCTCCCTGGTTGGAGCAGATACATGTTGCGTCCAGCCGCCTAAATTGATACATGCTTGTAGGGCAGCATACTTCGTTGTTGCAGCAGGTGAGAACCAGTTTAACTCAGGCAGGTTGAAATCTCCTGCAACGAGCTTGTAATCGCAGGAAAAAGTTGACGCTTGCGCAAAAGCATCCATAAGTGCCTTGTCACCCTTAACTGAGGTATCAGGTGGTCTATAAGCACACCCAAATAATATCGTGGATCCCAGGATATCAGCCGTTATCCATACTGAATCCATCGCCTCAGCCGCGTTCATGATTTCGGACGTTTTTGCTGGGTAAGTATTTTTAACATAAATGGCGCACCCGCCCCCTCGTTTATGCGCACGCGACTGCATAAACAGCTGGTAGTCAGGAAGTGAGTAGTCCTCCTCTGAAGCATAAGGGGAAAACCATGTTTCCGTGACAAATATTGCATCAGGGTCGGCGAGGACAGACAGCGGACGCAAGATATGCATTTTATTGTTTAGGGACCTAGCATTTATAAGTAGAAGTGAGAAAGAACACTTGGGGTCTACTAGATTTACGCATGACGAGATGAAGCCGTTGATGCTTACTTCGCTATCTGCAGTAGTTGTAGGAAGTGGGTGAGAAGACATTGCAGTTGGTAGTTGGGCGACGAGGAGTTTGGTGCCGGGATGAAACTGTCGCGGCTCATCCCCACCTGGTCTAAAAAATGCGCAGGTTGCGGGGTAGGAAGTAGTGGACTATTTGGCCATTTTACCTGGACCGGCGGCGAAAGTCTGAGGGATGTAGCAGGTACATAACAGCCTGGATGCGCAGGTAGTTGATCGGAGCTGCGTAAATTATCAAATGTAGTGCTCTCCGTGGGTGAATTGGTAACGGTGGTGGTACGCGATGCCGTCTCACAAGTATCTGGGGTATGGTTGGGTAGTGTCCCTCTTGGTGGGCCAAAATACAGTTGCCTTAACTTGGGAGCATTGCGAAGTTGTTCACAATTCAATATTATAGTGCGCAAGATTCTACTATCGTCTGTTGTCAATTTGACTGGGGCTGGGAATTTACTGATCCTTTTGACCATCCTCTCAACGTGTACCGAGTTTTCCGCGATACCGTTAACTTTAAGGATTGTGCTCTGAAGCTCGCCCGTCGATATGCCATCCGGAACATTAAATACAAGTACGCTAAACACCGCATTGTCCCAACCCGGCTGCTGCGACTGCTTGTCTACTGATCTTGCGCTATTTAAGGCTTGTGTGGGTGACATAGCCGTCGTCGGTGAGTGACTAGGTGAGTTTGCTCCGCAAGCCCGTTTGACATTGGGATCCTTCGTAGTGTTAGACACAATGCTGTCTAAGCGGTTAGGTGTAGCTCGTTGTCTCTTTTTGGATGCGCCAAGCTCGCGTTGCCTATAGCCTGCAATGATGTTAGGATTAGTCGCAGCCCAACCTAAGCTTCTTTTCAGCGGCCCGAATGTAAGCTGGCTTAGCATTGTTGCACTGCGAAGCTGTTCACGGTTAGCTATGAGAGTACGCAATACTTCCTCATCCTTTGCGTTCAGTTTGATGGGACCCGCAAATTGGGTTACACGCTTAGTCAATCTTTGAACCTGCAGGGCATTCTCTGCAATGCCATTAACTGCAATGATTGCACGCCTAAATGCGTCCACCGATATGTCGTCGGGAACATTGAACACTAGTGCGCTGCACAATCCATTCCCGCACGCAGCGTTGTATGGTGCTAGCGTCTCCGCTTTTCTTATTTTCAAAGCTGGTGGCGTTGAGCCCAGCGGCTCAGGTGAACTCGGTGGTGTGGTCCATATACGAGGCCTTTTAGCTCGAGGCGTTGGCGGCTCTGTTCGCTGAGTGTTGGTTATGCTAAGCTCGCTTCGATCGTCGTAGCATTTTGCTAACATCGGTTTAACTGAGCTGTTTAAAGGTTGCCTTAGAGGTTCGGCAGCCATTGGCCCTTCCGGTTTGACTGATCGACTTGTATTAGTAGCTGAGCACTTAGTGTAAACCGAGGGTTTTCCTATATTATTCTCGGGCTGGCTGATTTGCTCTATGTATGATGTGGCTTTACGGATAGCACTGGTCCCAGGGTTTGCAGGTTCTTCCAAGCAATCAAGCGATCCAGTATCCATATCAGACGAAATGTCAAGGTCCACAGTACCTGAGCCACTTAGGTGCACTGGCGTCGGAGAGTTGTCACAATTGGCCTGAACACATCTGCTATGTGCAGAACTCTCGGTTAGCTTGTCGTAACGTCGTTGCAATGCCGTTCTCGCTGGTACTAACTTTAAGTCAAGAAACGTGGTGCGGGTCCTAAATTCCCTTTGATAGGAGAGAAACTTAAGAGCCGAGCTCTCGTTATCGAACTTGACTAAGAGAGGGCATTGGTTTTTCATAACCTTTTTTCTCAGCCTTGTGCAGCACAGAAGATTGTGTTCCAAGCCACACACTTTCATCAGTATTTTACGAATGGTGTGCAGATGCAGGCGGTCTGGAACATTATAAATCACTACCTCATTAAGACATTTTAGTCGATCCATTACCTCGGTGCAAATCGTATTAATGAACCTTCCAGCCAATTCCGCATGCTTAGATTCCATGAGGTCCTTGGGTTGCATCATAGCTGCTATGGCTGTCAGTCTATCAGTAAAAGGTTCTAATGTGTTGAGGACCCTTTTGAGCTTCACCACTTCATTTTGAAGATCGGCTATTTGAGAACTCAAAGAAAAGATGTCCGTTAAGTTAACGGTGCATGGTATAGTTGGGTCAGCTAAGTTACTGCTGCTAGTTTTTGCTTTGGCCGGAGTACGCCCCACTGCTCGCACACCCTTGATAGAGACGTTAAGACGACGTCCACTGACCATGTCCAAAAGAAGAGGTGATGAAAAAGAAAAGATAACAGCAGAAAACCTGTAAGTTGAACGTTAAAGAATAGGTGAAGATCGCGTTGAAATATACTCTAGCGACACTAAACGCCTTTAAAAGCTTGAACAAATTGAGAGCGAAACAAAACGGACCTTGTTCCCAGGTACACAGGTGCACAAGGCCTCATCGGACAAGTTCACCACCAACATCCGCCACTCCAATGAGCCCCGTGTTTCTTACCTTTACATCTCCCACTCTGTGGTGATAAGCTTCATACAATCCCTTGGCCATGTGGCCTACACCGCTGTCCCCATCTGTATTAGCCTATCCCTTGAACCTGCGCATTATGCTATCACGTATAGAGTTGCACTGTGTGAATCACGCTCAAAAAGCGTGCCGCGCATTTTCGAGAATAAGTATTATTTATTTCTACTATATGTTTGAGCATATTTTGGCACTGTGCTAGAGTCTCGGTGCAGTGCTTACTGCAAATTCAAGGAAATAAAACAGTTCGAAATAACTTGGAACACTGGTAGCCCGGCTTGATTGCTCATCTGTTGATAAAGGGATCGCATGCGTTTTACCACCACGCAATGTGGCACCTACAGTGCGGTGAGAAGCAGTGTATCATCCTACTTATTGAATCTTCCGTCCGTCATGCACAGACAGGTGACTTTTGAAGGTGTCAATTTCGATTTGTGCCACGTGATTTCTGCTCATTTGATATGGTCTCACTGATACATTAATCAGACCGCGTAGTCGGAATGTATCTCGCATCGCCGAGAACTTTACTATTTAATTCGAGTATAGCAAATAAATAAATAAATTCTTTATTCTCATGCAATGCGAGACAAGCCCACGTAGGCATGATCATATTAAAGGTACAACTAAATGTCATGGAATGTATAAAACGTGGTGCAAGTTAGCCATGAACATTAGAGCTGAGCGTTCGTACATTTAGGTAGAAGTGCATGTGTCTATCGAATATCCCAGTTCGAATATGTGCCACTACAATCGTGATTGATCACGTGGATAATATGAGAAGGGTTGACAGAGGCCCGTGGTAAGAGTGGGGTTGGTCGGTTGGGGAATCATGGGGTCTTGACCTTAGTTACAGGCGTGTCACATCCGCCAGGTCGCAGTGCTGTTAAACAGACATTAGTGGCGTTTTGTATGGAGAACGCTTGCGAGGCGAAAACCTACCACGTCCTGGAGCACTGTCGCAAAACATTTGCTGTAACTGGGTGGACCCAAACCACCCTGTTGGTGTAACGGCGAAGTTATGTATTCGTTGTCGTTTGTGTAGCCTGGGATTGCTGACAAGCCATTAGCGAGCTATTGGCCGCTTGCCAGGCGGGACGAAGGGTCAGGTTGTTATGGTTTGTTTCAGGTATGTTGTGGTAATCACTTGTGTTGAAGGCCTTTTTGTAGACAGGCCTTGGCTGATCAAATACTTTGGATAAGGACATCCAGATCAAAGTGCCAGTGGTATTAGACCAGGATAGAAGTGAGGGTATGAAAGATGTGCTTTAAACCACTTCTTTCGTTTTTAATTTTATTCGGGCGCAAACAAACAGGCCAGCTGTGATATTTGGTAAGCTTCTGTTGATGAATTCAGCCCTAGGGGAAGAGAAGAGAAAAGTAAAGGAGAGCAACGGAGGCTACCACGGAAAGCTGTGACAACATGTGGTGTGAATGTAAAAGTCATAGATGTTAAAACATGGTAAAAATGATACATGAAGAGAAAGAAATATTTTAGATTTTGGGTTCTGCACAAGTCTAAAGTACCTACGCGGGCGAAGGTTGCTTAAAATCTAGAAGCAAGCATGGGGGATGAATGAGGACAAAAACCTGACGGTGGCAAGCGAAAGAGAAAAGGAGAAACTAAATAGGAAAGCCTGGAACGGGGATGAATGTATAGGTACTGGTTGCCATGAAATTGCGTTTCAAGGTGTTTGGTGCCTCTAGCAAATAGATATGAAAGACCAACAAGCTACGCATCAAACCCTAAGTGAGAACAAAGAATGCAAACCGAGTTTTGAAACGCAAAATCCGACAAAGCTTTCTAGGAGCGAGCACCAGACAATAGAAAGGGACCTGAGTGTTTGCATGTAGCTAGGGACATAGCCGCGCTTAGAGCCCAATGGTTTCAGAGCCATACCAGGTAAGAAATGCAGGGCATACTGAGTTAATCCAAGGTCCGGTTATGGTTAGCAAAATCAAATAGTGCCACTAGAAAATTGCTGTAGACCTGGCTTTTAGGCGTCAAGGAGAAAAGCGAGGTAAGGAAAAAGCAAAGACAGGTGAGGCAATGCGAGACGAACGCATCATGCAGAAAACAAGCAAGCTAGGTGAGTTGAACGTGTGATAAGTGGCCTCAACAAATATGCGTATCCTTGCATTAAAATGGAGTTAGGGTAAAAAGTGAGGAAGAGCAACCAAAGCAGGGAAGGTAAAGGAGCAGTGGAAGTGACAAACATGAGTCAGTATAGGTCATTCATCTAGCAACTGTCAGAACACAGACGAGACAGCTTAGACGAGACTGGATTAGGCTGCAAGAAGAGACTATTCGGCTCAAAAGCTGTGCAGTGACCATTAAAGTGGCAAGCAGGGTTACAAGACAAAAGATCAGAGACGACGTTTAGGAAAGCCTACATTATGGGACAAGGTAGAAGAAAGGTTTGATAAATTAGTTGTTACTGAGCTAATCCCAGGCGGCATGTACTGATTCATAAGATTAGGGTGAGGGTAGATCAATAACGGAATAAGCTGGCAGGCTAGCCGAACAACCTCCTCGTGGTGCCAGCTGGGTGGTTCGGGTAAATCCCGTTCCAGCAAATGGTTCGGCGGCAGTGTTCTAGGATATGGTGGGATTTCGCCTGGAGAGCGTTCTCTTTATAAAAAACCACAGATTTCCGTTTAACAACACTGTGACTTGGCGGACGTGACTCGCCACTAAATAAAGTTCCTGCCTCTTCCCTTTACTGGAGGATCATTCACACATCACGAACGCCATCCGATTCAAAGCGTTCCATTGATTTCCCCGTTGATGGCGAACTCAACGAACTAAAACACACGGAACCACATTTACCTAATCACGCAAAATGGCTACCTCCAAACACAAACAAAAGCATACTTTTACATGACAACCAACACACACATTCCTATGCTATTTGTCAAAATATACTAATTTGTGCAATTGCTGATCATACAGGTCTGTACTATCATGAGCACGCCGTTGATGGTGTATCTCGCAGTGACGAGAATAAACTATCTATTTATTTATTGATTTGTAAGATAGGCTTGGAAAGGTAGTCTGAAAGAGGCTTTGCCAGGTTATGGTAAAATGTAAGGTCCCACGGGTGAATATGCCGTAAACCAGGCTTTCAATTCTTAGTGGGCTGTGCAAGGGGGGCAACAGCGCCACGAAAAGCCTAGACCAACGGCTTGTGGTCCGTCAGGATTAAAAGCGCCCTGTTTTAAGGACGTGCTGAGTTTTGACGGTGAAGTAGATCGCGAGAAGTTTGTGAGCGAAAGTGTTATATCACGTTTGTGCTGGCTGTAGCCCCGAGAAACGAAAACGGTTGAATCGCATTGCTTATTATTTGTTGTAATACAGCACCGACAGCGGATGTTGAGGCATCAGGTTTGCGAAGGAGAGTAGCATTCTCCTCGGAGTCCAACCAGCTCAGCGAAGTTACCTGACTCAATTTCTGCTTGATGGCAACAAACGCTGGTTTGACTGCTGGCTTAACGAAAAGATTCTTTGGATTACCTTTAAATAAATCCATCAAAGGCTGAAGAATGGCGGCATAACGAGAAATATATCTTCCGTAATAATTGACTATGCCAAGGAATCGGCGCAAAATTTTAACGGATTGAGGCCGTAAACACCCCAAGATTAACTGCGTTTTATCAGAGGGGACCACAGCATTTGCTATCAATTTGGTGACCAAGCAAGTCGACGCTAGGTTAACCAGCAGTGTTCCAGGACGTGGTGGGGATTCCTCTGGCAAGCGCTTTTCCTACAAAAAGCCACAAATATCTGTTTAACAACACTGCGACGTGGCGGATGTGATTCGCCACCCAATAAAGTCACCGCCCTTGACACACATTAGCAAGTTGATCGATATCACTTACAATTTCTGTGCATGTCTGCTCTGGCACGAACACGCCTACATATTTCATTAGTTACACGCCACTATTCTTAAGTATTATTCAGCCGTTTCTTTATGCTTCACTCAACTGACTCACACTGCGTACGTGACCTCATCGGGCCAGTTCCTCATTAACCTACCATATTAGTGATCTGATTATTATCTCTACTTCTCGCAATCTGTGAACATAAAATTCATACAAGTGTGAACGCTGATCCGAGCTCTATCCGGTGACGCGTAGTCAGCATGTGGTTACCTATTGAGGAAGCTGCCGGCTAGTGGAAGCACGGAACTTCAGTGGGACATGGATGCTGGGAAATTTCCTGTTAAAACCACCTTGGCACGTGCTCCCTTCTTCGGGAAGTCAAAGACCGAATGGTTTTGCCTATGTAACTGTCTTCGCAGTCGCACACGAATTTGCACACGCAGCGTGAGTTGGCACCTATTGGTTGAGCTTCTTTCGTTGGAGGCACAGGCAAGTTACAGGTACTATGGATGACCATAACCTGAACAGCACCGTAACTCCTCTGCGTAGCAGTGATTAAACGTTCCGCGTTTAATAGAACATCAACAACGTAGACACAATCAAAATCCAGGCCACAGAGGACCTGGTCTATTAAGCGCTGTAGGGACTGCCGTATTGCGCAGGCCAAAAGGCATACGAACGAACTCGTACAAACCGAGATGTGATAGCGGCCATTTTAACAACGTCTTTCGTTACCACTGGAAGCTGATGGTACGCACACACAAGATCCACCTTGGAAAAGACGGATTTCCCGGACAACCCCAATAAAAATTCAGGAACATGAGGGATAGGGCATCTGTCGGTGATGGTAACGGCGTTGCGTGCCCGGTTATCAACACATGGACGCTAATCACCTGACTTTTTGAACAAAAGTTAAAGTGGGAAGGCCCAATAACTGGTGGTTGAGCGAATGACGCCGATGTTGGTCTTGTGTTGGAATTCACCTTTAGTCACTTGGAGCTTGTCAGGTGGGAGACGTTGGTTTGGCTTACCCGGGTGGACCCGTTGTGACGATATGATAAGGAACCTGGTGTTTAGGCTTGGTAGGGTCGGTGACAGTTCGGACTAAAGACGGAAATTGCTGCAGCATTGATGAAGGCGGCTTACTGTCTGGCATGAGTACGCGAAGTCCGATGAAAGTGATTGGGTTGAAATTTCAACTGACAGTAAGCGAAGTGCTGTCGTCCCTTAACTTCCTGCAACGCAAATCGACAACGAGGCCAAAGTTTCTAAGGAGGTCGATGCTAATCATGGGTTGTTGGACATCTGCGATGGTAAAGATAAAAAGAAATTCGCTTCGTAAACCAAAGTTTAGGTGCAACAGCTTCTGGCTGTACGTCTCGAGCTTAGTCTGGTTAACCGACTGTACCCCAATTCCGGCGTGTTATTGAGCGCGTTTTTCCAAGGCTCGTTGTATAACGCAGGTTTCTGCGCCAGTACCGACCAAAAGAGGTAGGTTAGTTGAGTCGAACAAGTGCAGGCGACAGGATTTGGCCAGCGACAGCCGCCGCCAGTACTGGCTGGCTTTGGCGTTTCCCGGTTTCGAAATCGGATTTCCTTTCCGATCATTGTATCTCGGTCGACAGTTACTAGCTGCTGTATCGAAACGACGGTAGAAGAATCAGTATGACCAATGACGTGAGCGTGAGGTTCTGAGGTGCGGACCACGGGAACTTCTTCTGTTAGTATGGCAATCAAGTCGAATAGTAGACATGCTGAGTACTAGGCGGGAGATCCTATCGTTGATCGAACAAAGCTTCATAAAATCTTTCTTAGATCTCTTCTGCGGATCAAACCTAACTCATGTGGTCTGCCCAAAGCTGTTCCTTAGCCTCTCTATTCTAGACGTTCATTTATTCATTACTCGCTCCTTGCTTGATGCTCAGCCGTCACTTACTCGAATGTGACAGCCTATTACTTGTAGTTCAGCCCGCTCACCGGCTTCTCCCTGCTCAGGCTTCCCTACTTTTATTACAATAGCACCACGGCATGATTTCATCATTTGCGCGTCGCAGCGTCTTCACCTTTTATGCTCTGAAATATTTAACAACCATATCGTAAGCTTGCGCTTCATCCGTTCGCTGTCCTCTCTTCATAAAACCTTTCTTAATTCTCTTCTGTGAAGCAACCCTAATTCATGTGGCCTGCACACAGTTGCTCCATTGTCTCTCCCTTCTATACGTCCATTTATCCGTTTCTTGCGGCAATATCCGTGACGCCTGATCAAGTAGGATTCCAGATCTTTTACTGGCATTTTCCAGCCCAGTCTACTTTAGCACTAAAATCTTTGCACTATAACAGGACTCAGTATCTGCGCGCCTCTGACTCATATGCTGCGATGTCCTCAGCAGACTTAATTTATGCATGCACTCCGACTGTTTGATGTCCTTCCATATAAACTTTTCAGCTTTCTCTAGCACGCCTTCCAACTCTTCAAGTCGGTGCTCAGCCGCTCCTTAGCCTCTCTACTCTAGACGTTCTCATATCTCTTAATTGTTGTAACGTCTTCGACTTTTTCACCTGTAAGCGTCCAGCTATCGGACTAGCTTTCCAAAGCTCATTCCAAAGTAGTAGTATTCCAGCACCGTACCATGAATTGTTAACTTATACACCGCCGTGTTTCAGCATTATATGATAGGACTCCATCAATGAACTCACTGTACGCTTGTATTCTTCTTGTCTGTTGTCCTTTCTTGATTCGACCGTAGCTCTCGTCTGGCGACCTTCTTTACCACGTCCGGTCGGTGCACACCTGTTCCTTGCTAGATGCAAGCTGTCATTCTTCTATGACACCTAATTAATAGTATTTCAGCATTCTCACTGGTTTCTCCCGACTCAGTCTTCCCTAGTTTTATTCCTTTAGCACCACAGCATGATCTTATTATATGCGCATCGCCGCCTTTTCGCCTATTGTTGCTGGAAACTATTTAAGATCCTTAACGTATGCCTGGTATTCATCCGTTCGTTTTCCTTTCTTCATGAATACTTTGTTTGCTCTCTTCTTTCGTGCAGGCATATCTCTGTATTCAGCGCAAGCAGCTGTTTTGCCTCATCCTTCTTACTGTTCATTTATCCCTTACTTGATGTATTGTCTTAGCACTTATTACCAGCAATCATCCAAATCTCGGGCTAGCATCCTCTGGTACTATCCAGCTTGGTAATATTATCTTAGCACCCTAGCCGCTGCGGTTAGGCTTCCCTGCTCTGATACTCTAAGCAACCTTACTCTACACTTGCATTTCGGCTATTCCCTGCCCTTCCGTCAATTAATGTTTCTTAGCCTCTTAGTTCTTCACTCCTCTCACTAGGTCTGCACCGACGCCCGTTAGCTTCACATTTCTAGGTGTTCATTTCGCACCATTTTCTTAGCACCCTAGTATGACTTGTTTCTCTGCGCGACGCTACATATATATTTGTTCCGCACGTTCGCTTTCCTTTAATTGATCTTTAATACTTCACTTCTATGGATCAATCCTTTCTCACCTATTAATCTGGATCCGCTTTTGCAGCAGAGGTTTCGACACATACCTTTGTAAGAGGTTAGCTCTCATAGGCTTTTCCTATTTCAATAGGCCGTAGCACTATACTCATAGTACCCTCGTGTCGTCCTTCTGTCTTGATCACCCGATAATTTTTTCGCAGCGCTTGAGTCTTATCTATCCGCTGACTTACCACCAATTTACCTTTGAACCTCTTTCGATGTGGGCTGGCCACCAGCCGTCCATCCACCATTCTAACGCCGCTGGTCCCTGAACTCTGCTTTCTGTCTTTCCACGCAATAGTCAAATCATAGTAAACTGCTACTGCGTTTTTGCTTAATAGCGCAAAGCTCTGTATTCCATAGAGATAGTAGTAACCAACTTATAAGGCCAGTGCTTTCGAAAACATTCAAAAGACACCTTCAGCACAATCATTGCTACACATTGTAATCATTTGTCTTTACTCTAAATGTTATAACGTGGGATTTTAACAATGTTTGTTTCCACGCCTGTTCGTTGCGGCCTTGGTTGTCTCTCACCTTCCCTTTTCTCCGAGGACCGGAACTTCTTGGGGATCTGGGATTGGACCGAGAAACCGATTTTGTCCAGGACAGGACAACCAATAAGGACCTATGAAGCACACAGCCGTACAACAAACGGATACAACTGCACTCACTACCATGACCGTTGTCCAGAGAGGATAGCTGGACTCGAGAACGTCACAATCCTAAAAAGAATACATACTGCTGAAAAATCCAGACACAAGAAACTGACGTTTCGCCCACCTGGATACCCACAAAGACGATTGTTCGTGAAGCCCCCATCCTCGATTCGCCTCAGCCATTATGGCTGCCTTGCCCAAGGTACCTGGTCAAATAACAGAGGAAATTGAAGGGTATTTGACTGCGGCTACCTGAGTGGGAAATCAGTCGACAACCTGGTCTGCCAGTTGTATATTAGTGCACAAACAAATTTCTGACAGTGTTCCAGGACGTGGTTGTTTTTCGCCTGGCAAGCCTTCTCCGTATATAAAGCCAAAAATGTCCGTGTAACAACACTGCGATATAGCGGATGTGACTTGCCACGGAATAAAGTCACTGCCCAGCACTACCTGCTGGCAAGTCGACCAGAACCATTATTCAATTGTGCCCTGTCACTTTCAATAATAATTTACACTGTGCCTATATGTCTCGTTTTCATTACACATGTAGTGCCCTGACCGTTTACACTACGCACGCTAGAATTCAACGTTTCGTCATTGATTGAAGACTCTATCCCTCATGACTACTTACAAAATTTCGGCAGCCTGCACAACCTTCGGCTTACTGCCGACTACACTCATAGCAACGTGTTTGTTGCGAAGCAATATTGCATTTAAATATTGATCTTGCCTTGCTTGGTGTGTCTCGACAAATTCGAGAATAAACTATTTATTTATTTATGGGCTAGCTGTGGTGGGCTCAGCTACGTCGTTGGATATTCTTAACTAAACATCCCTGCGTTTTATCCGCAGCTTCTGCGAGCTTTTCCAAAGTGATCTCCTCGCTAAGGGTTGATAAAATCGCTATGACGTTTGCCTGAAAACATTTCGTCCAATGTTGGCTGAGTCTGGAGTCGTTGAGTTTCCACGAACCAACAAGAGAACGCAGGTGTCTAAGAAGCTGAGATGAGGTGCCATCACCAAGATCGACGCCGGAAGGTAACTGTTGCAGACGAGCCTCATCAGCCGCAGTAGTGCGTTTAAGTGTAGCTGCTTTAAGTTTATCATACGGCGCTTCTGCAGGCATAGGATCAAGGATATCAATGACTTCAGAGGCAATGAAGACAGGTAAGCGCGAGCCGACGGTTGAAACCATGGAAGCCTGTGAAATGGTCTTACAACATCGGAAATTGGCTTCTACCTGAATAACCGTATATGTGAATTATAAACGTTAAATGTATGGAACGACAGATCGACGGAATTTTCAGCAAAACACATAAGGTCAGAGCAGACACGACTAAGAAAACGATACGTGTTAACAAAAATTAAGCGAGTTCACCAATTTATGTATTGCTCGAAAGATTGCTAACCACTATGTAACCATCCCACCGCCCTGACCCTACCTTCAAAGATGTGCCCCGCCCCGTCGAGACTAAACCATTTATTTCTTTATTTCGTTGGTGCCCCTGCCAGCTCATAGCGCTAGTCTCTAAAGTAGCACTGTGGCCGTTGCAGCGACCACTAGCATTCCCTCACCCGGAATCGTCAAGTTTGCCACAGCGCTCAGCAGTCTATGTACGTCAGCAGCTTCACACTGGTCACGGTCTACGTAAGCACTAAGGACAGCGCCTCATACGATGGGGATAATCTAGCGTGTCACAGTAGCAAGTCATCAGGTACGACGTCAACGAACGTTGCCTATATTGTGACTATCGTGTCCTCTACTCTTTGCCCTCCCAGTTCACCTTCAGTATTGCTATAGCTGCCAACCTGCGGGAATGGTTTCACGCCCGACCAACAACAGCTGCTGTGATAATGTCACCCAGCATGCCAGGAGGTGTAAAACAGGCACGCTTTTCATTCAGCTTCCACGTACCAGGCGGTTGTCCAGCCGCCTACGAAGTATCTCTTTTGCTTATCATCCCCATCGGCTGACACACAGCTAACAACCCCTATAACTTTCGCCACGTCAATAAGTAGATAAAACCGTTGGAGGAAGGCAAGGGTCCAACGATGTCAAGATGAACATGTTTGCAACGAAAGTCGGGAAGAGCAACCGTGCCGCGGACGGTAATCGGGTGAAGGTGGATCTCGTTGGTTTGGCAAGTGCTACAGTGTTTAGCCCACTGCTGGATCTCGGAGCGCATGTGGTGCCAAATGAAGCGCTCTGTAATCAACCTGACTGGCTCGGATGCTCGGGTCCGTGGTTTCATGCAGCTGCTCAAAGATGATTCGGCGGCATTGTTGAACGACAAAAGGCCGGGTAGAAACAACACAGTAAAGTTTGGTGTCTGAGTTAAGGATTAGAAAACGTAATATTTTGATCGATGGATTTGAGCTCAGTTGCACAAACTCGACATCTCCTTCCCAATGAGCCGCTGCGTCTTCTAAGTTGACCGTCTGCTGTGAACCTTCGTGCAGACATGTACGCGATATGGCATCGCCTCCAACGTTATTGGCAGTATCAACATGTCGAACGTCGGTCGAAAACTGTATGATATAATCCAAACGACGTATTTCATTTGGGGAGATCCGGTTGGAGGAACGACGGAAAGCAAAGGCATGTTGTTTATGGTCTGTAAGAAAGTTACGACCTACAAAGTTGCGACCTTCAAGCAGGGGCCGCAAAAGTTTGATAGTGAGGTAGATAGCTACAAGTTCTCAACCAAATGTGCTTTAGCTCGTCTGTACCAGTTGAATTCAGCGAGAGAAAGAGGACAGCGGCTCAGGTTGACCGTAGATTACCTGTTGGAGAACAGCTTCAACGGCGGTCTCAGATGCATCAGTCTTGAGGAGGGGAGTGGTGTCACCATCAGCCTTCAAAGGACTAAGCGTGGTAGCTTTGGACAACGCTTACTTGATCATATCGAATGCATCAACAACTTCCTGACTGGGCTCGAATTTCCGTGATCTGCTTTTAAGTAAATGTGTCAACGTCTGGATTAGCGCACAGCAATCTAGTATGAGACGGCTGTAGTAATTTGGCATGCTAAGAAAACGACGGAGATTTTGCATTCTTGCGAAATGGAGCAATCTGCAATAGTTTTTTTCGGGGAGTGGACTAACGCTGTTGCAATCAATTCCGTGGCCCAAAATATCTACAAAACGTAGAGGACCGTGGCGCAACACGTCTGGCGCTTTTCCGGACTAGGCTGTTCTATGTAGCTTGTGGGTTATTGGGGGGAAAGCCGTATCAGCATCACAACCAACAACCTGCTACCCATGAGTAATAGAAACTGATAAATAGCTCCTCCTACTTTCAAATGCTATGGAGGTAGCGTCTAGTGAGAGGACGTCGTCACCTCGCAGGCTAACCACTGTCCGCGACTGTGGTAGATAGGTGGTGCTATATCCCAGTTAGTTTGCAAAGTATGTAGCCCAGCCCAATTCCCCCATGGCTCAGTGGCTTAGGCTGCTAGTTATTTGGCAACCGCCTGTGGCGGGCATGGGTTCGATCCTCTTTAGGGGACCGGGGGAATGCGCGCCACTGACGAGACCCAATAAGGCGAAACGCGTCTGGAGCTTTTCCGACCTAGGCTGTGCTATGTAGCTTGTGAACTATTGGGATGCAAGCTTCATCGGAATTTAAACACTGACCAAAAACACATTTAGCAAACTTGCTCGTAACGTTGTACGGAACCAAGCTTTCGTATATCGATCGGTGATGGAACAGATGCTCATCATGCTTGGAATTGGCCAATAGAAATCCTTCCGTGTAGGCGTAGACGAAGTCCAGCCCTCTAAGGACCTGATCGAGGAACCGTTGGAAACGCTGTGCGGCATTTCGAAGACCAAATGGTATGCAAAGGCATCCATAAAGTCCAAATGGTGTGTTTATGGCGGGCTTCAGAATATCGTCGGGAGCAACCGAAATTCGGTAGTGTGCACGCACCACGTCGACCTTAGAGAAAAATGATCTTCCATGTAAACCGGTTGGAAAATCATGGAAGTGCTGGATCGGATGTCTGTCGGGGACTGCGGAATTGTTTACTGACCGTTAATCTCCGCTAGGTCTCCAGTCGCCATTGGACATTTTGGGCACCATGTAAAGCAGGGAGGACCGTCGGTTTTGTAAGGACAAAGAATACTAAGACGAAGCATATGTTCCAAATCTGCCTTGGCAATGGCGATCTTGTCTGAAGTTATTCGTAGAGGTTGGGCGGTTACTGGGGGTCCACAAGTTATGATGTTTTGCATAACTTCGTGCATAGGCTCAGGAATACCATTAGGCGATTGCGGAAGAGCAAGAAACCGCAGCAATAGTTTGGTGGACACCTTGTCGGCAGGCAATGTCAAGCGGCGACTGATCAAACTGATCGAATTGACTTTACGCGAAAGGGACAATGATGTCCAACTATCGCATAGTTTACGGTTACTCAGGTCCACGATCAGGCCGAACCTAGTGAGGATATCAACACCAGGGGTGGGATGCTGGACGTAAGCGATTAGATAAGATGCATACTTCGACGAAGACCAAGGTTAAGAGTCAGCATTTTCTGGTCGTATGTATGTATAAATCTTGGTATTGTTAACCGCCTGCAATGTCAGCCCGGTTGGAAGCAGGTTGCGTTTTTCTTCAGCACGAGGAAACACGTTGACCTCGGCACCGGTGTCAACCAAGAAGTTCGAATTGGTTGAGGACTCGTAAACACAAGGTAGTCAACTATAAGAATGACCAGACGCAGCTGTCTCCATCACTGGCTTGCACAGAAGTTTCTCCGTTGCGGTATGTGGTAAGCTTTCGGGTGTTTACAAGCAGGTCGACAATTACTTGCATCATCATCAAACCGGTGATGGTACCAACAAAAATGGTATGTCGAACTCCTGGAGGGACTACGTCTACTTCGAGAGGAGCATCTAGGGCGTCCACCACGGTAGCTATTAATGCTCGACATAGCGAGCTCCAGCTTGATAACCTCCCGAAAATGACTTCAATCGGGACAGTTTTAGGATCGGCGTTAGCGGTCGACTCAACAGCGTTAATGCTGCATTTCAAGCAAGCATTCATGAACGTTGTCTGCTGTCTCGATCATTCTGTCCATAAGCAAAGCTTCTGCGCACACAGCGGGAGGAGTTGCGGTGTTCGCTGGAGGCCATTTCTACCAGACTTGTAGCAGAATGGTGTTATCGATCTTAGAGGAACCGGCCTACGTACGCATGTGCCTGAAAAGGTGTGACGGCCTGCAATAGCTTATTGCAACACCGGAACGGAACTGTCAAAGTCTAAATTCGTCGGTGGCCGTGGTGCGTTTTAAAATGGCGGCTTTCAGCTGAACGTAAGATGCGTTGGTCGGAATCGGATCCAGCAAATCCATAAGACCAGTTGCGAGGTGAGTAGGAAGCTCGGCAGTGACAAGTGTGAACATTAATGACTGCGAAGTAATACCGCTTATGCGGAAAAGAGCTTCCAACTGTAAAAAGCAGATGAGGATTACATAAATCGTGGGCAGGGAAGGAGAGATAAACAAAATTTTCTGAATTTTTAGTGCGGGAAACGTGGTCCGACATCGAAAAGGCAAAAGAAAAGGTGTTCTCAACCTACAAAAATGAAAACGGGGTCACCAAATATTTAGTAGAAAAGCCAAACTAATAGGGTTTAACCACCTACAGGTACACCCAGACTATAAATAAGAAGGTTGTACCCGAGCTTCTGTAAGGCACCATCCTCGGTAGGCCGTCACTTATTCGCAAGACCTGGTCAGAAGACGAAACTTAGTCGGCATAATAAATCGACGTGGTAGGTCCGATGATCGATAGATGAGGCTAGCAGACCGACGACGCTCAACAGCAGAACAAGCGTAGCCGAAATTAGAAGGTGAATCGAAACCCAAAACGTGTTGTAGCGGTGGTTGGTCAGTTAAAACGAAATTGCGCCATAAATAATAGAAATGGGAATAGGTACAATTGGGAAGCGAGATTTGTACAATCGTTACAGTCCCACTGCCATGGGTGAAAACAGCTGGTGTAATTGTCGAAATCAAAGCCCGTGGGGTAAACACCGGGAAAGCTTCCGCCACATTTTGGCAGGGAGGAGCCTGCGCGCGGAGTTGCACTGGAACATCTGTACGGGGAAACGTAATGAAAATATAAAAATTGGATAAGCTGTTAATGGAAAATAATCTGAGTTGGAATAATGGTGACTCTTTGACGGATGGTAACGTTTTATTCCGTAAGGTTACTGAAGCTGCGGCTGCTCTCCCAAGGGATCGCATTTTGAATAACGTCAAGTGGCTCAAAGGGTAGGTTGGATCAATATGACGCGCAAAATTAAGTTGCTGGCCTCGAACCTGGGTACATCATTGTCCAAGATATGCAAAGTTAATCAATTGTTATGCCATCTTGCGGACAATCTATGAAAACTAATGCTTAGTTAAAACTATTTAATGTTTTTGGATTGGCATAAGGTTTGGATTTAATGAGTGGTTATGTAAGGGCAAATAATGAGCGTAATTATGAATAATGTATGCTGTAACCGGCAATGGTTCAGCGGGCGGTAAAGCCAGACTCAACGGTTAGGCTATTTACAAGGAATTTTCATGCAGTATAAGATGCTTGCTATTGCCGTAGCCTGAGGCGCTGTCAAACAGAGAGGAGTGGACAAAGAAGAGGCGGAATTTATAGAATCCTTGCGTTTCTTGATTTGCCGTGTTATATAGTATGTGGTAAATGACCGAGTTTACCTGCAGGCTTTTTAATAGTGTGAATTAGCTTTGAAAATAATTGTGTTCTATAAGTAAGCGGTAGAAGCGAATAGGTATACATGTTATCAAAGGCTTATCGTCGGACGACAAAGCGATGTTGAGGCGATGGTGTGGTCCAGTATACGTATTACATGAAACGGCATATTAAAGTAAGCTGTGTCAGTTATTAAAATATAGTGCCGACTCCAGTAATCGCCTCACAACCATGCTGCAACGTGCATTGGAGCGAACTGTGAACTAAAATAAGCTGGCCGTTCTTAAGTATTAGAGGTTGCTGACCTCACAGAAGATGCCACAGCAATGCTACCCTATGCAATACAACGGACTGAGTACTCAACTAATCTGGCGACCGGCAAGTATTAGGGGTTGCGGGCGCCACTTAAGATGTCAAAGGAATGCTACCATATAGAATAGAGCTAAATGAATACTCATAGGCTTGACGCCGGCAACTGTTGGATGTTTCCGGCTCCACTTAAGATGTCACTGGCATGCTACCATATGCAATAGAGCTAACGGACTGCTAAAATAAGCTGGCCGCTCTCAAGTATTAGAGGATGCTGGCTCCACTTAAGATGTCACAGCCGTGCTACCATATGCAATAGAGGTAACTTAATACTCACATAATCTGGCCGCTACCAAACAGTGGGTGTTGCCGGCTCCACAACATGTGGCACAGCAATACAGCGTCAATGTAGTGCGAGGAAAAGGGTGAACGTTACGCAGCGGAAGTGTTGCTCAGGCGCATGCAATGTGATGACGCTGATGTTGAGTGCAGTATTGCTTCGTCGCGTCAACTTAGCGGATCACGGAGGTCCGGGCTATATTCCATGCAATGACAACAGAAGTAGGAAATAAATAAGGAACGTACCTGCTGAAGACTGCCATTATGGGCTTTGCTTGCGGACACCAGCGAGTGGCCATGGAAAGACAGGTGGATACAAAGAAAAAACGTAGTACTATGTGCACACATACTACAGGAAGAAAATGACTTACACTTACCTGTGTCAAGCCATGATGGCTGAGCAATCACGTTTAGCGGCAGTATGCCTACACACCATATATGGGAACTGCCACTGAGAAAAGGGTTTCGGTTGTCAAGCAAATAAACATTAAGGCATAATCGTTGTCCGTAGAGTCACCCATTAGGCTGCCATGCGGCATGTTCCAAGCAGCACCCAGCAGCTTTCAAGCAGCGTAGGTTACCATCCGCGGAAGCATGCCGCTGCAGCACCAGAGGGTTGCCCTAAAAGGGACCGGTTTGTCGTCCTCAGGAGCATGCAAGAAGGGAAGCTGGGTTAGAAAAGGTGAATTCACATGCAAAAGATGCATGTATAGTGATCCTCTTCTCCACTGTACGCCGCACATACTGGATGAAGCCATCGGTTGCGTTTGCAGCACATAACCCAGCGAACGAGGTCGCCGCCGTTTCTTGGTCCACCCTCGGTATCGAAAATGCTGAACACGTTTTCGTTCTTGTTTGCAGGTTGCATAGGCCTTGCTATGGCGCGTAAATTCCCGGTTTTGTACACTGCTGAGGTGACAGTCGGGATGTGTAGGAAGTATAGGAAGTGGGTTTCGGTTGACAGCTGGGGGGCTTCCATCTCCCTAGGAGAAAGCGACTGCTTCCTTTTTGTTCCCATGGGCCGGTGACGTTGTGGTATGGCGTCCGCTTGGTCGACATTCTCAGGAAGACAATTTCCAAATGACACCAAGCTCTGCCTACAAAGCAACGTATTCAGGCTGCTTCGATAGAACTGCTCTGCATCAAGGAAAGCCATTGTACCCGGGCTGGTCAGGGCAACGGTTATATCACCGAACAGCCGGTTGGCACGGGAAAACTTATCCTCACACGTTAACCCCACCTTCAGGGAGGCAGATGTAGGGGCATCGCTGCCAGCTTCGCAGTGGTTTCCGAATCAGGGTTGGGAAGCTGATGGTCCAGCATTGACCAACCGCTTCTGTGCATAATGGGTTATGTCTGCGCTTAACATGCCAGCACCGCGCATAAGGTGTGCGCACGGCATATTCCACTGACTAAGGAACCGGCAACAGCAGCTCATTTCATTACCCATAACACCAGATTGTCTTTGGTCGCCCTTACCTAATAATTCATACGCAGTGCCGTTAGGTCGTATTGATGGGACCGTCTCCGAAGAAATGTACCGCATAAAGATGCCAACAGCATAAGCGGAAAGGTAATTAACCAACGTTTTTACGTGCTCAGTTCCCGGATTGGTGTGTACTTTCGACATCCGCAACTTGGCCACTGACGTGGTCCAACGCGATCCGTACAACTGCCTCAAAAAGTTGCAAATAGATGTCCTTTCGCTTAATCCGCCCATGAGGTGCTTATACTCCTTCGCCACTCTGTTTGTGGTGAAAGCACCCAGCGGGCGCACTTTGGGCATTTTGTGGTACGCCAAACTTCCTGTGAAGTAAAACCATGTCCGACTGGGGTACGTGTACGCCTCTTGGCTTTCACCCCTTTGAGCTCCACACAGCATTTTAAACTGTAATTCGGTCTTTGTGTACACTAACCTGTGCACCCACTGCTTCAGCAAAACTCTATCCGCCTTCTTCACTTTTGACAGCGACTGGACTTTGCCTGTAACGTCCCACAGAAATAAAACCGGCATAGTACTACCGCGGTCCATGAATATACCGACTTTAATGCCACCATTTGCCCCAGGCACCTATCCATGACTATAGTCTTCGCTGCTAAAGTGGTGGGCAACATTTCTGACGTTCCCCGAGCAACTGCCATGTAACTGGGCATCAAACTTGGGCATCAAAGCGTAAAACGCGCTGCGACCTACGCCGAAACCAGCAATTATCATGCAGTGCCAGAGTAGGTAACCACCACAGTTCACCTGATGCATGGCATATGCAAGAAGCACGTCACCTTATTTCGCCACTATGGAAGTCATCGATGCAGGAACGAAAAATAGGAATCCCACCTGCGACCCATACCTTTCTACCCGCACAGCGCCATTCTTACTCAACAGTTTCGCGACGGCGTTTACATCGTTCCCCTTAGATACCCTACCTAAGCGATGTCGGATAGAAAAGTGGTCCTGTGGATTCAATCATTGGTTGGCTGGCTAGCCAAACAACCCCATCGTGGTGCCAGCTGGGTGGTTCGGGTAAATCTCGTTCCAGCAAATGGTTCGGCGGCAGTGTTCCAGGATGTGGTGGGATTTCGCCTGGCAATCGTCCTCCCTATAAAAAGCCACAAGTATCCGTTTAACAACACTGTGACGTGGCGGATGTGACTCGCCACTAAATAAAGTCACGGCCTCTTCCCTTTTCCGGAGGATCATTCACACCTCACTGACGTCATTTGATTCAAAGCGTCCCATTGATTCCCCCTTTGATGGCGAACACAACAAACAAAAGCACACAAAGTCACCTTTTTACCTACTCACACAACATGTCCCCTTCCAAATACACAGTTAAACTTAGTTTTACATCTCAACACACACATAAATTCCCATGCTATTGGTCACAATGTACTAATTTGTGTACTTGTTCATCATATATGTCTGTACTACCATCATCACACCCTTGACGGTGTGCCTCGCAGTGACGGGAATAAACTATTTATTTATTTATTTATTTCTTCTCGACTATGCGAGGCACGCCCATGGAGGCATGATCAGATATATACAACTGTACAAACATTTTATGGCAATTGTGACAGTAACAAAAGAAAATTGTTTTTATGTCCATAAAATAAATAAATGGATAGTTTATTCTCAGTTTCATAGAGACACACCAACTTAGGCATGATAAAGGTTTAAAAACTGTTGTGTATCACGAGGATACCTCGGGTTCAATCGTGTGTAGTTGAAACGGTGTCGGGAAGAGTTGATATGTGCGCCTAGCCGACTTGCCAGTATGTAGTTGTGGGCTGTGACTTTATTCAGTGGCGAGTCACATCCCCCACGTCGCAGTGTTGTTAAACAGACATTTGTGGCTTTTTATAGGGAGAACGCTTGCCAGGCGAAAACCCACCACGTCCTGCAACACTGCCGTAAAGCATTTTGAACATTAATGTTGAACTGGCAAGGCCCCTTGACGACTGGTTTCACCTCCGGTTTTTGGCGGAGTAATGGCTTCTAATTTCCTCTGTTAGATGGACGGGTATTTTGATCGGGGTCGCCATGATTTTTGAGGTCGGTGGAGGAGAGGGACATCGCGGTTTTTCTTCTTGTTGTTTGTCCAGGTGAGCAACAGGTTCAATTTTTCCGCTGTCCAGATTTTTCAGATGTATAACTTTTGGGAGTATGAGGATATGTCCAGTTCTCCATACTGGACAGGGGTTATGGTGATTGTAGGTCGGTCCTTTCGGAGTTCTACTATGCTCCATGTAAGTCCTTGTGGGTTGTTACGTCCGTCTTGGGCCAAAACTGTTACTCAGTCCAATCCCAGGTCTTCAAGAGGCCCCGGACCTCGAAGAAAAGGGAAAGTGAGGGACAACCGAGAGAAGACCGCAAGAACAGGCATGGAGTTGAACATTGTTAATGTCTTGTGTTATAACATTTGGGCTTGAGACAAAAGCATGTACACTGTGCAACAATAATTATGCTGAAAATGTCTTTTGAATATCCTACAGAATCATTAGCCGTATAGGTGGATTGCTATGGCCTGCGTAGAGACAAGAGCGTTGCACCAGTAAGTAAAGTACGAGTGTCCGTTTGATATGAGTCGATAGTTGTTTGGGGATAGACAAAGAGAGTTAGAATGTTGGTAGTGATTGTCAGGTGCATGAACAGCACGTAGTTAGTGTAATCCGGGAGGGGTCATAATAAGCGAAAATAAATAGGTTGCTGCGAGAGTCTTAAAGATCAATTGGTGGCAGGGCAGCGGAGGGACTGGATGCAGACATTCTAAAGGAGTAAAGGTTATTGAGATACGGGGTGGCCACTAACAAGCACTGGATCATTGCATATGCATGAGGTCAATGGCCGTTAGCTACTTCTGAAGAGAGATGCCGAATTTAGGACGACCGACAGATGGTGGCGCTGGGAGTGACTCAGTCGCCAGATGCAGCTATTCCAATCAGACGCTTAGTCACTAGTATATGCCTATAGGATCGCTGAGTGTATCTATAGGCCAGTGAAAGTAAGTGATAGGTCAATAGATCAGCTAAGCTGTGACGCAAACAATCCGAGAGAATGAACGTTGTAAGAGGGAGCGGGCTCCGTATATTCGCAAAGATAAATGGGAGCTATAGCAACTAGCTGCTGCCAAGCAGAGATATTAGCTCTAGAAAAGATGAATCAGTGGCTGCTGTAGCCATGTCATTAAGACGTTTGACCAATACTGGATACCTACAGTTTCGATGAAGAAATCGACATGCGAGCGAAGCTTTAAGAAACAGATGGCAGAAGAGAATGTAGGTTGGTGTGTCAGTGGGTGGCTACTTGTAATCTACCTGGAGCCAACAATGGCTGGCTGTTGTCAAGTAGAGTTGCCGCGAGTAGGACGAACGACAAATATCGGCGCGCTATGAGGGAGAAGAGTGACCAGTAATAGAGGTAAGACTAAGCCTTCAGTTACCAGTGGATCCTACGGTGGCACATCATAGGTCAACAAACCATCTGAGCTGTGATGCAAACAATCCAAGAGAATGAACATTGCAAGAAAGGAGCGACTCCTACGGAGCTCCGGATATCCGCAGAGTAAAATGGAAGCTATGGCGACTAGCCGCTGCTAAGCAGAGATAGTGGCTCTAGATAAGAATGAATCAGTGGCTGGTGCAGCCATAGCATTAAGACGTTTCTCCACTATTGGATGCCTACAGTTTCGATGAAGAAGTCAGCATGCGAGCGAGGTTTAAGAGAGACATACGGCAGAAAAAAATAAAGGCTGAAGAGTCAAGGAGTGGCTTCTTGCAAGCCACATGGAGCCAACAGTGCCTAGCTATTTCCAAGAAGAGTTGACCAGACTGGGATGACGGCGCGCTAGGAGAGAGATGAATGACCAGCTTTGGAGTTCGGATTAATCCTTTTGTTATTAGTGGATCCTACGGTGGCACAAAATAGGTCATACAAACCAGCTGAGCTGTTACGCAAGCAATCCAAGAGGATGATTATTGTAAGAAAGGAGCGACTCCTACAGAGCTCCGGATATCCGCAGAGTTAAATGGAAGCTATGGCAGCTAGCTCCTGCTAAGCAGAGATAGCGGCTCTGGAAAAGAATTAGTCAGTGGCTAGTGTAGCCATGTCATTATGACGTTTGCCCAATACTGGATACCTACAGTTTCGATGAAGAAATCAACATGCGAGCGAAGGTTTAAAAAATAGACGGCAAAAGAAAATGAAGGCTGGAGAGTCAAGGAGTGGCTCCTTGCAGGCTATATGGAGTCAACAATGACTAGCTATTGCCAAGAGGAGTTGATGCTAGTGGGACGAACGACACATAACGGCGCGCTAGGAGAGAGATGAATGACCGGCATTGGAGTTCGGATTAAGCCTTTGGTTACTAGTGGATCCTACGGTGGCACATAATAGGTCAACAAACCATCTGAGCTGTGACGCAAACATTCTAAGGTAATGAACATTGTAAGAAGGGAGCGACTCCTACAGAGCTCCGGATATCCGCAGAGTTAAATGGAAGCTATGGCAGCTAGCTCCTGCTAAGCAGAGATAGCGGCTCTGGAAAAGAATGAACCAGTGGCTAGTGTAGCCATGTCATTATGACGTTTGCCCAATACTGGATACCAACAGTTTCGATGAAGTAATCAACATGCGAGCGAAGCTTAAGAGAGACAGACGGGGAAAGAGAATGAAGTTTGTATAGTTAGGGAGTGGCTATTGTAAGCCACATGGAGTCAACAGTGACTGGCTGCTCTTAAGAGGAGTTGATGCGAGTGGGACGAACGACGCACAACGGCGCGCTAGGAGAGAGAAGAGTGACCAGCAATAGGGTCTGGGCTAAGCTTTCAGTTACTAGTGGATCCTCCGGTGGCACATAATAGCTCAACAAACCACCTGAGCTGTGACGCAAGCAATCCAATAGAGTGAACATTGTAGGAGAGGAGCGACTCCTACAGAGCTCCGGATATCGGCAGAGGTAAATGGAAGCTATGGCGACTCGCTGCTACTAAGCCGAGATAGTGGCTCTGGAAAAGAATGAATCAGTGGCTGGTGTGGCCATATCATTAAGACCTTTGACCACTATTGGATACCTGTCGTTTCGACGAAGAAGTCAACATGCGAGCGAAGCTTAAAGAGACATACGGCAGAAAAAAATAAAGGCTGAAGAGTCAAGGAGTGGCTCCTTGCAAGCTACATGGAGCCAACAATGACTAGCTGCTGTCAAGAGGAGGTGACGCGAGTAAGATGAACGATGGATAACGGCGCGGTAATAGAGAGGTGTGGAGTCGGGAAGAGAATAGAGTGAGAAGGTAAGAAGAGGCGATTATTAGTGGTCTGGTCCAGTTTCAAAAAACGTCTTCAGGACAGTTGATATTCAGTAGTTTGGAGGCTTTTGTGACAGAGAGGTATTTGCTAATAGAGAAGCGGAACTGGTTTATGTTCATGGATGCCCTTATTATGAGAGGTAACCTATTCCATACGTGTGCGTATCTGTAGAGGTAGAAGTTGGAGCGAATGCTGCTGCGCGTTCTTGGTAGGATAATGGAGTAGGGTCAATCACGTAGGGGGTACGAAGTGATATAAGAGTCTGAGACAGGGGTTAGTTGGCTCCCACTGTCTCGCAGCTCTCCGGTATTACTGAAGGTTTGCATTAAACCAAACGCCTGCCGCTCCGCCTCGTGAGTCAGGCGCCGGTTACCCACGTACAAACTTGGATTCCCCAAGTGAAGCTTATGCTTAGGCACCAAACAATGCCAGCCTACCTCATAGTAAATGCCCTCCGCACTGACGGCTATGCTGGTTTTAAACCGAGGCTGACAAACCTATGCAACTTGAACTGCACATAACACAACGTTTGCACTTACCGAGTGCACGCTTTTCCTTTCCGGTTGCAATGGACACAACGATAGTGTACCCGTTTGTACAGCATCCCACCGGGTAGCCCTTGGCCTGACCACTTCTTATACAACGCGGCGGTCAAAATGTCATAGATGTAAAAACTTGTCGCCGTTTGAAATTGAAACCGACTCAAAGCTTCCTCGAATTCATTAATTGCCCTATAATATTGGCGGAAAGTAGCGCGGAAAGCAGCAGTATCATCCACAACCATTGCAGCGAAACGGAAACAACACCTGCGCACTAAAACAAGCACCGTTTCATACATCGTGAAACAACGCACCACCAATTTCAGTTCCTTTAAAGCAATATACATTTAAATAAATAAATAAATAGTTTATTCTCAACTTATATAGACACTCCAAAATAGGCAGGATCAATTTTTATAGACAGTTGTGTATCACAATAATACTTCGGGTTCAATCGTATGTAGCTGAAACGGTCAAGGCATTATAATTGCAATGAAATGGTGCATGTAGACGGAAAGTAGCATATTCTTGCACGTGTCGGGATAAGTTGAAATATGGGTTTAGTCGACTTGCCAGTATGTAGTTGTGGGCAGTGACTTTATCTAGTGGTGAGCCACATCGGCCACGCCGCAGTGTTGTTAAACAGACATTCGTGGATTTTTTTGGGGAGAACGCTTACCAAGCGTAAACCCATCACGTCCTGTAACACTGCCGCAAAGCATTTTGAACACTAATGTATAACGGGCAAAGCCGCTCGACGACTGGTTGCGTAATCCGTTACTCACAGTCAAATGGCTCCTAAGTTCCTTCGTTTTGTTGGACAGATAATTTGATCAGGGCCGCCATAATCGTTGAGGCCGGTTGAGGAAGGGAACATAACGAATAGTCGTCTTGTTCGGGGTCCAGGTGAACAAAAGTACAAATTTTCTTCTGTCTGTGTTTTCCAGATGTATAATTTACGGGAGTCTGAAGATGTGTCCAGCTCTCCCTACTGGGCAACGGTTGTGGTGATAGTAGTTGAGTCCTCTTGGTGTTCAGCCATGCTCTATGTAAGTCGTGGTCGGCTGTTACGTCCGTCTTGGGCGAAAACTGTCCCTTAGTCTATCCCAGGTCACCAAGCAGTTCCAGGCCTCGGAGAAAATGGAAAGTGAATGACAACCGAGAGCAGACCGCAAGAACAGGCGTGGCGTTAAACATTGTTAAAGTCTTGCGTTACAACCTTTAGTGTTGAGACAAAAGCGTGTACACTGTGCAACAATGCTTATGCTGAAAGGGCCTTTTGCATGTCCTATAAAATAGTTAGCCCTGTGGGTAAATTGCTAGCGCTTGCGTAGAAACAAAGCGTTGTACCAGTAAGTAATCCACGAAGTAGCAGTTTTGTATGAGGCAAAAATTGCGTGCAGAGAGAGTACAGAGCGTTAGAATACTGGTGTTGATGGTAAGGTAAATGAACAGCAAGTAGCTAGCCTAATCCGATAGGGAGCGCAGGATAAGGAAGTGAAAAAGAAATAGGTAACCGCGAGAGAGATTTAAATGCCAATCGGCGGTAAGGCAGCAACAAGCTTGGATGTAGTTATTTAGAAGGAAAAAAGATTAAGGAGATACGGAGTGGCCCCTAACAAACACTGGATAATCGTATATGCGGTAAGCCTATGACCACTAGCTACTTCTAAACAGAGGTGCCGATTTTAAGATGAACGACAGATAGTGGTGCTGGGGAAGACTACCAGTGGCCAGATGTAGCCATTCCAATAAGACGCTTGGTCACTAGTGTATGCCCATAGGGTCAGTGAAAGCATTCACAAGCCAGCGAAGGTAAGTGATACAAATGTTCCAAGAGAATGTATGATGGAGAGACAAGGAGTTTATCCCAGCAAGTTCATGCTCATCGCAGAAGTGACATGGAGCATAGGAAGAATCGCTTCAATGGTGAGGAAGATAAGAAGAGCGTGAGATATTGGCGCTATGAGAGAGGGTATCAGTGGCCATCAAATGCATTCGGATTAAGCCACCTAACTACCAGTGGATACCTACGGTGACAGAATAATCAACAACCCAACCAAGGTATGTGATGCAAACAATTCAAGAGAGTAAGAAATGAAGAAATAAGGAGTGGCTCTTGGAGTACAGATGTATGCTACCTACAATGAATCGCAAGAGCTGAAAATTGGTGACGTACGTAATACGAAGAACTGATAATGATACCAAGGGTGAGAGCGTATCGCAGGCTATCAATGGCTTTGGGAGGAAGCCTTTGGTGGCTAGTGGATACCTAATGTTTTCCAGAGTAATTCAACAGACAGCAAATTAATGTGACGCACGCAGTTCCAGAGAGGAATAAAAGAGTGGCTCTTAGCAAGCTCCGGATATGTGCAGATCTTTGGTGACTACGAAGAATGACTGCTGCTACACAGCGGTGTCAGATGTAATACGAAGAACAGGTAATGACGCTAAGAATGGGAGTATCAGTGCTCAGCAATTGCCTTTGCATGAAGCCTTCTAGTTACTAGTGTATACCATAGTGTCCCAGAATAAGTCAACAAACAGCAAATGTACGTGACGCAGACTGTCACAGAGAATGAGGTCGGAGTTAAATAGAGTGGCTCTTCGCAAGCTCCGGATATGCGGAGAGATGCTTGGAACCTACGACCACTAGTTGCTACTAAATAGGTTTGCTGAGGTTAAGAGGATGGACAGATAAACATCATTCATCATTAACAGCAGTACATCAGCCATTTGAACTGATGCTTCGCTGCCATACAACCATGAGGACTTTTGAAATAAATAATAAGAAGAGGGAGAGAAAGGGGACTTACCCGAAAATCTTAATGCCCTAAGCAAACATTCTGGGTCAAGGCGCTTACACCTTGTGTAGACAACATACCGTCACAAAAAGCTGGCTATCGTGCAAAGATAAGGCGACATGGGCGAGACAGCGTCCTTGCGGCTTTCACTGCCACGCGTAATAATCAGCCATTACCTCGCAGCTAACTCAGCACCAAACATACTTAAACAGGCAATCCGATTAGAAGACGGCAGCAGACGCGTTACTGGTGTCTACTGCGAGCTGTGTCCTGTAAAGTCTCGAGTCAAGCACAAGGCGAATCACGTGGACTCCAGCCCGGAAGGCATGATGGACCAAAGGCACCCAGTTTGGTTTTCACTGACTTCATTTCCCGCTGCCAAGTAAACTTAAATAAATAAATAAATAGGTATATTTCTAGACCTGCTAGCGGCTGCACCCTAAAGGGTTCAGATCAATGCTTACATAAATCCGATGCTCTTGCATGGAAGTAGGTAAAATATAAGTATATGTTCATCGTTAGCAATTACAAATGCATTGGCATTGTTTGATATACAGCTACTGGGTCGCAGGCGCCCACCTTGATATTTTTCTGGTTCCCTCGGGCGATATTGAACTCCTTGTTCTTTTATTGTGAAAACTTCGCGGAGGTGTAGTTGTGCCTTTTCTCCTTGGAACAGAATCCAATTCGCCGAAAGTTCGCTTTAAATTGATCGCACATTAATTGGTCACTCAGTTGCCCCAATTGTTGTTGCGCACATGGAAGAAATAAGTGAAGGGATTACAATGAACAATGAACAATGCTTTATCACGGGATAAAAGCAAGTGCTTGACAAGTCCCGTAGGATGGTAGCGGTGAATATGATGCAATTAAAATATGTATATATAAGGTATATATATAAGGCATGTGCCCCATGCTGAGGCTGATGTTGCATTCTTGATGCTTCTTCACCGCAGTTGGGCTAAACCAACTTACACTTAAACTAGGTCTTTTTAAGCTGGCTAAATTTCATTCCGCTTTATTTGGTTTGTTCTGCCTCCCTGAATAATGTTCTATTAACTGGCCACGTTGCTTACAATAGTTGCGCTTATCTTCGGTAATTTTGTTGCGTTTGTAGCATTTTAAGTAACTTGTGGACATTTCTTACTTATCACGGATTTGTTGCTAACCAACTTACTTCATATGGTAATTTAGCGAAGAGTTATGCCACCGTTTCTGTATGCATTATTGGATTTATTTTATTTCAGCTTGTCGTTTAAAGTGAACGGCTGTTGTTTGATATCCCTGGTATGGTTTCGCTTGATGTGTATGTTGACAAGGTGCCTACCTGTCTATTACCCACTACATCGTTCATACTGGCTCCAGGAGACAGTTGGTCGTTGCTGGAGGGGACGGGGTGCACGGTTCTTGTGGCCGTGCTAGGCTCAAATAGCGGTTCCATGCACTCAGTGTGGAGCGGACTACGGTCCAGCCACCGCCTTGTGTGCGGTTGATTCCCCAAATACAGCGTGCTTGTGTTTGCCTGTGAAGGAGTGTGGGCCGGCTCCGTTGATGAAACGTGGTTCCCATCCGCATGCCTCCCGGTCTTATTCCTTCGGGTTTACACTGGATATGGGGTATGTGGTTGGAGCTGTGGGTGGTGCAGCGCAAGCCATCCATGGTCCCTCTGTAGGCGCAGGCGTCCTGTGGCTTGCCACAGGGACAAACAAATCCGAAACCGGATGCCGCCAACCATATAAGGCATACGAAAAGTTGAAAACAATTCCGATAAATGCAGACAAAAATAGAAACAACTTTTTAAGAGAGAAAATAAAGCTGCGTGCTTCAGTAGAAAAATACCAATTAACAAAAAATATAGCCCTACTTTTCTTACGCTGATATTGCTTCCCGGCGCGAAATTTCAACCAGTTATTCTCAGATAAAAGAAAGAGCCTTTCTACAGTTACGATACCGCTTAAAGTAGCACAAAATTATACTGGTCTGGACCAGCTTTAGCGCTTAATACGCTGAATGTAAAAGCAACGTAATATGTGCAGTAGTTTGCGAGGTATTCGCAACTAAATGATGGTCTACGAATAAGGCCATTTTTATTTTTCGCTAAAAATGGCTTTCTGCTTTGCAAGCAGATAGCAGAAAACAGAAAAGAAAATATCAAAAGTAGGGAAGCGGCGTATGTTCTAGATAGGCATAGCTATCCAGAAATTCTCTAATTAGCCCGTAATACCCTGTGACAACTACGGACTGCGCAGGTGGCCGAAAAGTGAACTTTGCAGGCATGCATGACAAATATATGCAAATAAGAGATGATCTTGCGCGAAAACGCTAGAAATCCAGCAAGGAATATTATATCTACATGAGAATTCAGGGGAGCTAGTAATTAACTCACGGTTAGAAGGCCACAGCATACCATTTTCAGTGGATACTGAGCCACATAAACAACCGGTAAAATAGAGTTTAGCATTTTTTAATCCTCTAAGCTTTTCTAAAGCTTACAACAAGGCCGCATGAGCCAGGTCTACCTGAGTAATCCAGGGGATCTTTCAGATCCGTTGACAGATTTCGGCCTACAAAATACACACATTACTTAGCTAATCATCACAACCTCGAGCCTTGAGCCATCCTACACCAAGGAGACTGAACATGGCTCTCTTAGGTAAGCGGTGACCAGGCATGCGTAGCACGTGCGCGAGACAACGCAACTTATTCAGTGCTATCTGTTGTTCTAGGGAGCTAGCATGATTATCACTACCTAGTACTCCCGTACGCACATCATTGTTGGGGATACGCTGGTGCCATCCGACACCAGCAATGCTTCGCAAACAACGATGATCAAAGACTTGAAGGCGCGTCAGATCTTCAGACCGAAGAGGCCAAGTTTCACTACCACAGAGCAGAACGGCCCTCACTGTGGCCTTGTATACACGGCCTTTCAGACGGAGGGAAACCCTTCTGTCGCCAGAGATGCCGCAGGTTCAAGAAGGCAGCCCTGGCCTTTGCAATGCGTGAGCTGACGTCAGTTTCTATGCGCCCATCATTGCTGATCCAGCTGCCAAGATAAGGGAAATGATCAACCACCTCGAGTTCCCCGTTAGCAAGCGTCAAGACGTCATCAACTGGCTGGTGGTCTTGCAACAACACTTTGTACTTTGAAGGTGCGAAGTGCATACCAAATAATGGGACCACTCTGGACAGGCTATTCAGGGTTGATTGTGCCGCCACAACATCGTCGAAAAGCAAGACGATATCGTCCGCATAATCTAGATCAACTAACCGTTCACCAGGCAGCACTTCAACACCTACATCGTGAGATTCCGCAAGGGAACACTCCACGATAGAATCCACGACGAAATTGAACAAAAATGGGGAAATCGGACAACCCAGACGAACGCCACTTGTAGTCGAAAAGCTATCCGATAGGGCACCATAGACCCTGACGCGGCCTGTAGTGTTCGAGTATAGAGCACGAATGATGTTCACATATTTCGTGGGAACATCTTTCCGCGCAAGTAATTCGAACAGAATTGACCGATCGACCGCATCGAACACACTCTTGAAATCAGGGAACACAGCTATTGTCGGTCTGCGGTATGCATGGAGCTGCTCTAGCACCTGCCACAAAGTAAGTATATGGTCTATACAGCCATGTCCTGGGAGAAAACCGGCCTGCTCTTCCCTAATCCGAGATTCCCGTTCTGCAGTGAGGCGACGAACGAGAATCGAGGCTAGTAATTTTGTCACAACTGGCGTTAGGCTAATACCCCTGTGGTTCGCACAGTCTGTGCGACTGCCCTTCTTCTATATTGCCACTATAACCGATTCGCTCCAATTAGCCGGCACATTCTCTTCGTTCCAGATACGTTGGAATAGGGAGGTCAGTGCCCTGCAGAGGACCTCACCTCCATCCTTAAATAGTGCAGGTGGGAGGGAATCCGGGCCAGCGGCACGAAAACGATTGAGGGCTGCGATCGTGCCTCGGACCTCGGCCTCTGACGGAGGCTCTAAACTAACCGTCCGTGGCACGTCCTGCATCACCTGAATAGGAAGAGGTCCGGGAGCAAGGGGCCAGCTGAACTGAGTTTCAAAGTGTTCTGCCCAACGAGCCATACGACGCTCATTATTGTGTATCAGCGCACCCGTGCTGTCTCTGACTGTCTCACTGACGCTTGATTTTCTGGGACCAGTGGTGCTGATTAGCTGTAAGAGCTTGCGGTAATTGCCTACTACTCCTGCCTCCTCCATTTCTTGAGCCCGACTGGTCCAGCAGTATATATATATATTTGCAAAAGTCTACGAATAGATATAATGCCATCAGAAACCATGGGATTCAAACGAAGATACAGAAATAGTAAAATAAAACACAACACAATTATGTACATGGTTTCGTCAGAGGGCGAGCTGAAAGCAGCGTCAGTGTGAAATGCTTAGCCGTGGCTTTATTATGTAGCGAGTCACATTCGCCACGTTGCAGTGTTGTTAAGCGGACATTTGTGGCTTTTTATAGGGAGAATGCTTGACAGGCGAAAACCCACCATGTCCTGGAACATTGCCGTAGCTTACGATGAACAGTAATGCTAGTTGGCTAGGCATTGTATAGACCGATTTTGAACTCTATTATTTGCAGTCGGTTGCCAGTCCAAATTCTTCCTTGTTTGGCCGAATGGCTTAGTAATGATCCGGCCGGTAGTCGTTTGAAGCCGGTCAATGATGCAAAAGAACCGCATCGTCGAAGTATAAATGATGCCGGTGAGTAAAACACATTGTTAATAGAAGCCGGCTTTTTCTATTATATTCTTGTCCAGCTCGCAACCCGTGTCCAGCTATCCACGCTGGACTTGTCATGGGTACGGCTAGTGCAGTTGTTGCTTGGTGGCCGTATATGTCCATAACAGGCGAAAATGCCATTCTCCGCAAGGTGGGATTCGGAATTCCTACAAACGTTAGTGAGTGTAATTTTCTCCATGGCCAAGTGAAAAACTCCATGTAAGGCCATCGGAAAAAAGCCACTTCTACGAGCGCAACGCTGTCCTTGAACTGCCATCAGAAAAGCTCCAGGTGACTGCAGAATCGGAATGTTTAAAGCAGTGAGGGTAATCAAGTCAGCATTGTGTGTCTTCTGTTGTGAAACAGCGGTCCATGTAAGTATATTATTCCAGGTGAGTAAACTGTTCTACTGTGATTACGAGGCGAGCTAAACCCATTTGTTTAGACCCCGTGAAGGTAGCGTCTCCTGGTGGCGGAAGGAGCTCCAGTTGGAACGATGAGTGGGTTCTTCATCTCCCGGAGAAAGGATCAAGCGTTTAAAACAGCTGGCTGTTGAGGATGGGTCGACCAGTCCCATTGGATAAACCTTCTTGTTTTGGCGGATATACCTGTGGATATCTCGGGAAAAAGCGGGCAACGGAAAAGAGACAGCCAAGTAGAGAGCCAGCACTGATTCAAGACGCACTGACAGAGACTGGTGGTGCGCAACGGTGCCTATGATATTTGAAAACTTATGTAATTTGGTTTAGTATACATGCTTTGCCAGCGCGTTCTTTACATCACATCCCTGGTGTGACTCAGAATACAACTACTACGTAGGAAGAAGCTGCGCGCGCAGGGTCAAGAGACCGATATAACAATGCATGTTGACAATGGTTAAGCGAATGAGGCGCTTGTTGGAGAGAAACAGGTTAACTGAGGATAATGATGACGACAGTCCGATTGCGAGAGGCATCTTAGGTGAAACTAAAGGCGACTAGGTAGAGACCGAAAGCAAGGGCAAAACAGGTAAAGCAACGTTCCAGGAGAAAAAGGAAATTCAAAGAATCGGCTGGGAGCGGATGGAAGCGGACGGCAGTGCAAAGAGTAATTCGTGAGGGTAATTACGCTAAAGCGCTCATGATTCCACAGTCCAAGATCAGTTAGATCCTAAAGAAAAGGGTCAGAGGGGCCAAATCTGCCGTGCATTGGGAGTCTTTATGCCACTTACGGTCTCACTAATAGACGAATGCGAAAAGAAGGTAAAGAGCAGAGGCATATGAAGAGGGGTAAGATGAGTATACTAATGGAAGTACTAGTCAAGAAACACAGCAATGGTCCGAGTGCCGCCAGTAATCAAGATCGAGGTCAGAGCGGAGGAGACCATACGCACGAGGATAACTTGGATAGACGCAATGAGTGTAAGCGGTGGAAATAAAAAGGGAACGCAATAAGGGAGAAGGTCTGGGATAAGAGGGACATAAAAGCAACAGGGGGTCTAGACGCAAGTGGAAGCGAACAAAGTCGCTGCCAGATCCTGATCGGAAATGGCAATGACATCCAGCAGTAATAGGTGGGCAGAAGAACGTTCAGATAAGAATAGATTATTCGGTGCACTGAGGTTGGGTCGGACAATTGTGGTCAGAACAACTGTGGACTGAGCAAGTAAGACTAGACCCAGAGCAGGCCAGTGAGAACTGGTCCTCCGTTGGAAAATATAGAGAACATAGATCATGATACGAAAAGCTTAGGAACGGGATGAGAACAGTTTATTGATAAAGAGTGGAGGAGCCCGTGCGGCTTTCCAGGCGATGTAAACAAAACGCTGGGTCAGCCGAACCAAGACTTGGAACGTCGAAGAACCTTGAGTGAAATCCGCTAACAAGTGGCCGATCTGACAACACTGGGTTAGTCAGCGCGTAGAAATAGCACGTAAATTAAAGGCAGGAAAAGTGGCTGTAACAACACAGGGTGAACGAGTCTAGCAGCCTAACGGGGTAGGGGAACAAGAGCGTTGAGTCTGCATAGTGTATACCGCTTAAGTCTGGGTAGCATAGGGGCGGGCAGAGAGAGATAGACTGGTCCGGTGAGACAACATCACGGCAGGGCAGTGGGCCACATGGACCCACACTAATGTCTCCAACTGTAATACTCCGGCGCTTGGTGCTCCTAACCATGTAATAATGTACAATATTGCAATTTGCTGATCATGCCTAAAAGGCGTGCCTCGCTTTTTAGAGAATAAAATATTTATTTATTTATTTAAGGACTGCGAAGTAATACGGCGTATGCAGAAAAGAGCTTCCAGTTGTAAAATCACACGTGAGGATTAGATGAACCGAAAGCAGGGAATGAGAAACCAACCAAATTTTCTCAAATGGCAGTGCGGGAGCTATACATTTCACACTGACGCAGTCCTCAGCCTCCTACATCCAACCTGTGCAACCGATTTTACTATGAAGAATGCTTTAGTGGAGTACAGATCATCCCGGCTTCGTAATGGTCATTGATTGTACAAACCTTGTTTAGGCTTCTGTGCTCATGGATCACTACCTGGCAAATTTACCCACCGCCCACTTTTATCCTGACGCAACAGTTTTGCGCGCCACAGCGCCATCATGGTCCTTGAGCTGACTAGTACCTGGCAATATGCTCGCTCATATGGACTACATCTTTTCGTTTATTCATTTCATTGAAACGAAATGTTTTAATATTCCAAAGCAGCTATGCTTGTATGCATATTTGATCATGCCTTTAGAAGTGTCTCGGTTTACAGAGAATATCCTATTTATTTATTTATTTATAAATAAATAAATAAACAAATACTTTATTCTCGACTATGCCAGGCACGCCCATGGAGGCGTGATCAGATATGAACAACTGTACAAACATTTTATGGCAACTGTAACAGTAACAGCAGAAAATTAGTCATAGGTCCATGATAAAATAAATAAATAAATAGTTTATTCTCAGTTTCATAGAGACACACCAACTTAGACATGATCAAGGTTTAATAACAGTTGTTTATCACGACGATACATCGGGTTCAATCGTGTGTAGTTGAAACGGTGTCGGGAAGAGTTGATTTGTGAGTCTAGTCAACTTGCCAGTATGTAGTTGTGGGCAGTGCCTTTATTCAGTGGCGAGTCACATCCGCCACGTCGCGGTGTTGTTAAACAGACATTTGTGGCTTTTTATAGGGAGAACGCTTGCCAGGCGAAAACCCACCACGTCCTGCAACACTGCCGTAAAACATTTTGAACATTAATGTTGAACTGGCAAAGCCGCTTGACGACTGGTATCACCTTCGGTTTTTCGCGGAGTAATGGCTTCAAATTTCCTCTGTTGGTTGGACGGGTATTTTGATCTAAGTCGCCATGATTTTTGAGGTCGGTGGAAGAGAGGAACATTGCGATTTTTCTTCTTGTTGTATGTCCAGGTGAGCAAAAGTTCAATTTTTCCGCTGTCCAGTTTTTTCAGATGTATAACGTTTGGGAGTATGAGGATATGTCCAGTTCTCCATACTGGACAAGGGTTGTGGTGATTGTAGTTCGGTCCTTTCGGAGTTCTACCATGCTCCATGTAAGTCCTTGTGGGTTGTTACGTCCGTCTTGGGCCAAAACTGTTCCTCAGTCCAATCCCAGGTCTCCAAGAACTCCCGGACCTCAGAGAAAAGGGAAAGTGAGGGACAACCGAGAGAAGACCGCAAGAACAGGCATGGAGTGGAATATTGTTAATGTCTTGTGTTAAAACATTTGGGCTTGAGACAAAAGCATGTACACTGTGCAACAATAATTATTGTTGAAAATGTCTTTTGAGTATCCCATAGAATCATTAGCCGTATAGGTGGATTGCTATCGCCTGCGTAGAGACAAGAGCGTTGCACCAGTAAGTAAAGTACGGGTATTCGTTTGATGTGAGTAGATAATTGCTTGGGGATTGAGCAAAGAGAGTTAGAAAAGGAATTCTGAGCTTTAAAAATAAGGGAACGGGGTCACCAAATATGTAGTGGAAAGGCCAACCGGAATAGCTTAACTACATAAAAGAACTCAGTCTATAAATAAGAATGCTGGAGCTGACCTTAGGTAAAGCACCATCCCCGGTAGGCCGTCAGTTAGTCGCACAACCTGGTCGGAAGACGAAACCTAGTCGGCACAGTAAGTCGACTTGTTAGGTCGGATGATCGATAGACAAGGCTAGCAGACCGACGACGATCAACAGCACAACACGCGTAACCGAATTCAGAAGGCGAATGGAAACCTGAAACGTGTTTATCGGTTGTTAGTCAGTTAACACAAAACTGTACAATAATAATGTAAATGAGAATAGGAAAGTACAAGTGGGAAAAAGATATCTACAATCGATACAGTGTCAGCGTTCACACAGACCTTCCACTGGCAGAGATTGCAATGGAAGGTGGCTATCAAAGATGACAAAACTAGACGAGCGTCTGGTGCGCAGGGCCTCCGTCTGGTGGGTTTTCAGATGGTCCGCCAGAAGTTATTTCCCACCCTATCAGGACCCATCCCGATGGCGCAAGACCCAGGGATGGTCGTGCCGACTTCCTTAGGGTAGTACTTAGCAACGTGCGTAGCCTAAGGAACGAGGTGTACGGCTTGGGTCTACATTAGATTAAGCATGTATGACATACTTGCTTTCACGGAGACGTGGTTGTCTCCGGATATCCTGGACGGTGGGGTAAGTTTAACTGACGGCACTGCTTGGAAGTGATCGCCCCGTTGGTCGCCAAGATGAAGGTGTTGTGCAATATGCTAGCAGCCGTAGATGTATCAAGGACTTGCACTTTCCAGTCTTCGGATCAGACGGTTGGAGCTTTGTTGGATGTTTTGTGCAATTCCTCTACCCAGTTTACAGTTGTAATGATATACAGGAGTCCTGGAAGTTCTTCCAGGAGGTAACTGACTTTTTCGCACTTATTCCGCGGAAAAGTGTTAAGTTCTAGAGTATTTCAATCTACCGGAGGCTGTTGGGCCATCTTTGCTGCAATTCGATGCAGACTTTCTTGAGCTGACTCTTCAAATGCCTTTGCACCAGTTCGTGGACTATCCCACTAGGTATACGGACAAGCAAATATCATCTTTAAATCTAGTTTTCGCTAAGTCGCTCGACTTCGTGGCTGACGTTTCTTGCTGTATACCTATTGGATCCAACAAGCACTCACGCATATCCTTACGGTGTACACTTTCAAGTTACCACCAGACGGCCGTTGAACTACTTCGAATATTTGGAGAGCGGACTTTAGTGCAACGTGAGCTAAGGCCTCAGTTCTGCACTCTGAGACCTCGATAGCCGCCGCTGTCTAGTTAGGCTGGAATAAAATTATGGCATACCTTCCGTAGGTTTCCACCCCCTATATTCCACTCATGAGGATAAGAGGGTTACTGGCGCAGTCTCCATGGACAGATACCACAGGCGAGTACCTACTCAAGAAACGGTCTAGTTGCTGGCGAACCTACTAAGCTACTCCATCAACCCGTAACTATGATAGTTATCGGGAGATTAAAGATAAACGGAAGCAACATCTCAGGATTGTTCAAACGGGCACGGTTTAGCGGACTTGGCCACAGCTTATCCCAAGAAATTTGTGCTTAAGTTAAGAGACGCAACGGGGCAAAACGGTCTATATTAGCGTTATGGCGAGCAGACGGAACCGGAGCGCAAGCTGATAATGACAACGCTTGTATACCTAGTGATCAGTATACTGGGGCCTTTGTGCTGGAGACCTCTACCACAGGTTGCATTGGTTTTAAACGTTCCAGAGGATCCTTGCTTAGCTGTTTAACAAAAAGGACACTAAGTTATTCGGGCTACCGCAAGGCATTAACCTCTAAATCTTCCGGTCCTGATTCAATGCATCCGAAGCTGTTGCATGAATTGGCCATCGAGCTGAGTGGTTTTTTCACAAGCAGGTTTTCAGTATGGGTTGATAGCTACGTCCTACCTTCGGAATGGAAAGAGGTAATCTCCTGTCCGATTTTTAAGGACGGTGACGGCATGCTGCCCGCGAAGCACCGACCTGTCAGTTTGACAAGCGTAGTTGTCAAGTTGTTTGAAAAGCTGCTAAGTGGTTTAGTAGAGAACCCCCTGAATAGATTTAACCGTTACAGTGTTGCGAAACATGGATTCCGCAAGGGATTTTCATGTCTGTCTAATCTACTTGTAGCTCGTGAAGGCTGGGCGTAATCGGTAGACAGTGCCCACACTGCAGATGTGTTATTCGTGGACTTCGGAAGTTTTGACACTGTTCCCCATTTTTAACTATTATTAAATTTGTGATCTTACGGTATACCTGGGCACGCACTTTAATGGGTGGCTACTTTCTTTGAGGGGAGGGGACCGTATCACCGGGTGGGGCATAGTCTTTTGCTCATGCGAACTGTCCTTAGTGGTCTCCCGCAATGCTCGGTATTGGGGTCATTGTTTGCGACCTACGTAAATGACTTGCCGGGGAGCTAGGGGTGTCATCACTAATGTTTGCTGACGACCTTAAGCTCTTGAATATTGTAGAGATCCCGGGTTCTGAGGCAATTCAGGGTGCCATGGATAGGCTCTGGGAACGGTCCACCTTATGGTTGATGCCCATAAATAGGGACAAGTGCTCTGTTCTCCGCACCGGAGCTGCTAACCTTCTCACCCTGTATGTTGGCGGCTGTGGTTACATCTCTGTTGTCACTCAGCAGGTTGAGTTAGGGGTCCACACTCATCATAACTTCATGCTGGCGACAGTTGGAAGAAGGCTGCTGGTCGGGGTTTTGTCTGATGTGGTTTAACCGCCGCTCTTCTGGAACCCTAACGGCCAGTTTGGTTGTAAAGCTCTTCACGGAAATCGCCCAACCTCACCTGGAATATTGTATCTAGACTTGTCCACCATGTTTTATCCTGGACAAAATGGACTTGGAGAGTGTGTTAAAAGTGGAAACTCTGATAGTGCATGGCCTACGGGGACAGACGTATCCCGGAACGCTTGCCCTGTTTGGGAATGTACTCAATACTCGACCGAAAGATAATAGGGGACCTGCTTCCAAATTATCGTATTTTGACGGGTGAGATCTGCCAGGACTTTCAGGACCACTTAGTCCCGCTACGTTACCTAAGCTCCGCGGCCATCCCGGAAACTACATAAACCACGGTCAGCTAGGATTAGGATGGAAACGCCTCTGTCCAGCCTAGTTATAGATGGCTGTAATTCGCTTCCAGCTCACGTGGTTAGGGAACCTGTGGTTAAGGGTTTTGTGCGCCGGCTCGACGCTCTTGTGTGCCCACAGCAAACCTGCCCTTTTCCTAGCTAACTCACCTTTACTTTTCTGTTCCTTTTTAATGACGCAAATATCATGATATTCTACTTGCTTAGCACCTTCCACTATCTCTCCATGCATTCGGGTTTTATTTTTTCTTTCTTATCCCACGTAACCAGCAGGGACTGCTAGCGCATGATACGTGGGCATTAATTGGTTGGGCTGGGTGTGATGCGGTCTTTATTTTGGGTCCATCAATAATTCAAAAGCTGCCAACTCCTGCTTCAAAGACCAGCAGAAGAAGGAACACCCATGGGATAATCCTATCGTTCCCGCCCTGCTTGAAAGTGACCTTGTCATTTAAACTGGTTGTCTGTTGTCTGACACCCCCAGTGTGGCTGCGCTTTCTGTGCACGTTGACAAGGTGCCTGCCTGTCTGCTACCCACTACCTCGTCCATACTGGCTCCAAGTGCCAGGTGGTCGTTACTGGAGTGGACGGCGTGCACAGCAATCATGGCTGGCTAGCCGAACAACCTCCTCGTGGTGCTAGCTGGGTGGTTCGGGTTTAACCCGTTCCAGCAAATGGTTCGGCGGCAGTGTTCCAGGACGTGGTGGGTTTTCGCCTGGCAAGCGTTCTCCCTATAAAAAGCCACAAATGTCTGCTTAACAACACTGCGACGTGGCGGATGTGACTCGCCACAAACTAAAGTCACTGGCCCGTGGACATTCGGAAAATGCTATCCAATCCACGCAAATCAATCGCTTATCCCCACATTCCTGACGATAACAAACAGTCAAAAATTCTGCGGCGCATTCAAAAACACAAGCTACATTCCTACACAATTACATACGTATATACACCCATATACTTACAAACACTGTTATGCTAAACATGTCCTTTTGTACAATTTGTTCACACTATGTTAGCTAAGTATGATCATGCCTGTAAAGGTGTGCCTCGCATTGTCGAGAATAAAATTTTATTTATTTATTTATTTATTTATTTAAGTGTGGTTCCTTGAACTCAGTGTAGATCGGGCTACCCTCCAGTTACCGCCTTTCGTGCGCTTGATTTCCGACTACAGCGTGCTCGTATTTGCCTTGAAGGATTGTGGGCCGGCTCCGTTGCTAAACGTGACACCCAACCATATGCATTTTGGTCTTATTCCTTCAAGTTTACACTGGATATGGGGTATGGGGTTGGAGCTGTGGGTGGTGAAGCGCAAGCCATCCATGGTCCCTCTGTAGGCGCATGCGTCCTGTGACTGTCCACACTGGCAGGCAAATCCTAATCCGAAGGCCGCCAACCATTATATATATACGCAATTTTGCTAATAGTACCATTGGCACAGTGTCATAATTGTTAGATTCTTCGCAGGCCTTTGCTAGCCTGCTCCGTGGGCTGTCCCTTTGGATCCACCCACTCACTTAGAAGTCGAATATGAGATCGGACTGTTGAAGTAGAACAAAGCCGCGGGACCCGATGCTCTTCCTCCAGCACGCTTCAATTCCCGTGGCTCTACTCTTGTTGATGCCCTACATGAATTACTAGTGAAACTGTGTGGGCAGAAGGCTGTCCGAAACGACTGGAGCCGCTCACTTATTGCTCCCAGTTTCAAAGAAGGCGCGCGCTCGGAATGAGGCAGCCAAAGGTGTATAAGTCTGGACTCGATCTCCAAATTACTCGCTTCCATAATTCTCCACAGACCGACTTGCGCTCGTGAAAGCCAGATTCGTGAGGAGCAAGCCGGTTTTCGTCGGGGTCGTGGCTGCATCGATCGCAACGTCACCTTGCGTCAGTCGTTGGAGTGCCGGCACACATATTGGCGGCCCAACGTAGTCGTGTTCCTCGACATCAAAGGTGCCTTCGATTCGGTTGATCGATATACACTTTGGAATTGTCTACTCAGGAAAGGTGTACCCCAGGATTATGTAAATATTATGCAAGCGTTATACGCGCGTAGCAGGGGCAGAGTGAAGGCTTACTGCAAGCTGTCGCCACCCTTCAATATCTCCAGTGGTGTGAGACAAGGATGCCCACTGTCACCTTTCCTCTTCAACCTCGCTATTGACGAATTCATGGAGCTTGCCTTTACAGGACACGACTCAGACGGTGTGGACCTGCTCCCAGGAGAACAGCTTCTTGCCTTGGAGTATGCAGACGATATGGCTCTCATTCGTGACAGCTCCCAGCCGTGCCATGCCGCGATGGACAGCTTAGCACTGGCTGTCAGCCGCTTCGGGCTTTGCTTTGCACCATCGAAATGCAAAGCTTTCCTCCAAGATTGGCAGGGATCGCCTCCTGCGCTGACCCTTGGTAGGGATCAGCTAGAAGTCGTTCAAAAGTTCAACTACCTTTGAAGTTGTATCAGCGCCCATGGGATCGAAGACGAGATCACGAACCTTATAGCGAGGCTCGAACTGCTTTTGCTTACCTTCGCCACTTACGGATGCGCGACATTACTCTCCCCCTGAAATGTAGAGTGTATAATGCAGCGGTACGTTCGACCTCAAAGTACGGTTGCGAAACCTGGCCCCTAAGTTCGGCGGACATGAAGAGGTTAGTTACGTTCCACCCTCGGTGCCTTCGCAGCTTGGCTCACATCTGGTAGGAACACCGCGTGAGTAACGAGCGTGTTCGACACTTTCAGCGAGTTTACGGTAATGCAAAAGCACTGAACCGCGCAGCATCGTCATTTCACCCACCAGGCTGCGCTGGCTGGGCCACGTGTTGCGCATGCCAGCCCACCGACTGCCGCGACGTACGTTGGTTGCGCACCGGGGGTATGAATGGAAGAATAGGACGGGCGGCAACGTGATGACTTGGTCGAGAGGAATGAACGCCCTTCTTTCTGTGATGGCCTCGGTTAGGGCGTCACGGCTCTCTGGTTAGGGTCCAAAAACGGTAAACACACTTGGCTGGATACACTTGCTGACATGGCAAGGAGCCGACATCAGTGGCGTTTCTGCTGTGAGGTTCTTTGTCCCTTCCCAACGCTTTTAGCCACCTTAACATCTATGGTCTCATTTCGCATCGTAAAACCTAATAAAGCTTCTATTCGCCTAATAGCCGGCCGGTATCTTGCCGGAAAAATGCTTATCTGTTGCTGGTAGCTCAGCTGGCATGCAACTGTTGGATTTATTTTCCTTTTACTTTATATATTGCGGCAGAGTAGCTGAGGTGTTTTCCACCTCTAGCTGACGTTCATAATGAAGATGATATGTGACAGGTTCGTCCCGCCTCAAGAAAAAGTTAGAAAAAGGCGAATATATGGGCGAGATAGCCGTTTATTTTCAAGAAGCACAACCCCGATAACTTAAACACCGTAAAAATGGTTAGCTAGGAGAAGTGCAGTCGCCAGCCGAGAGGCGGCGAACGCTCTTCTAGGCGGAAAAGACAGAAGCGCCGGAATGCCATTCGACTGGATGATTCAAGCACACCTAGTCCTCGTGTGAGTAGGCAAGCTACCTAAGTTGTCTATGTAAGGAATGCTAATATAATTTAATAATATTTTACACAGCCAAGCAGGACAATCTCCAAGTCACTATATAGCTCCCATCCTAGGAAGGAACTATTGGTGACCCATAGAATTATGTGAGGACTGTCCGTCGCGGGCCAGCCTTTTGCGAGACCAGGTGCTGAAACCGGATGCAGCTGCCGGGGAGAACCAGGCGGTCGGGACCTAGCGGGCTCCCACCCATGTTCTCCCTTAGGGTGCCCATGAAAGAAAGGGGAGAAAGTTGGTTTTATTCGATCACCTTTGGTTGACCACGAGTGTATTCGTTTCGCAACATGAAAAGAAAGAAAGGTGGATGGTCAGGCGTGCAGAATTGGCCGCAGCAACGGACGGGAGAAGCACTTACCGAATGGACAGCAAACATTCAAGGAAACACATTTTTCCTCCTTTTGCAAAATGTTTTCTCCACTTTTCTTCTTGTTATCAATATCATGTGCGATTTTGTTGGGTTTTTAAAACATTTCGCGGTTTTGTGGTTTCGAGAGAGTACTGATGCGAAGGAAAACTTGAAAACGCCATTAAAAGCAAATATGATAACCAAACTCCTTAGAAACGTGTCGGCCAGTAAACCCGGCTACCAGACCTAGTAAACTTTTAAGACGTGGCGGATGCAGAATGCTCAGGAAGCGGGTTTTTGGTTGTGGTGATGCAGTCTGTAGGCGTTTCCTCCACCATTGATTGGGTCGATTCAACGGAGGACGAAGGACTGGAGTAGTCGTTCGGCTCTGGCTGGACGTAAGCAACTTTATGACGGTCGAACGAGGCGGTTTCGCGTTTGCCATGGCTTCCGATGACGAAGAAGCGATCCTTACGTTGTAGGACCTTAAATGGACCTCGTAAAATCGTCTGAGTGGCCTACGTAGACGAGCAAAGCGAATGAAGAAAACGGGCAGTGGTGTAGACCTTTGGGTAGGTAAGGATTACTATGCTGTTCCCGTATTACCATCGATTTATTGCGGCGCATGCCCGCGGCTAACTGCCGACCGTAGTGCGCGTCTTAGCGAGGAGTGTCCGGGCTTTCTGAGAACCAGTCGCATGGTAACCGGAGTTGTTGTCCTTAAACCAGTTCGGTGCTGGACGTTTCGAGATCAACTTGCAGTGCTGAACGAATTCGCAGTAATACCGCTGTCAGAATTTCTGTCCAAATAAATGCAGTGGCGGCATTTAGCGAGACTTTAAGCTGTGGGGAAACGCTCCACTCTTCCGTTTGCTTGCTGTTGGCATGCAGTTGTCCGGATGCCTTTACAGCCGAGTACTTTGAGTAGGCCGTTGAAAGTCGATTTGTGGACCACGGTCCGTAGCCACAGCGGCTGTACAGCCACATGAAGCGATCCAGCGCTCGAGGAATACGCGAGTTATGGTCTCAGCGGACACCTCGGGAATTGGAACAGCTTTATCCCAACGGGTGGCGCGCTCCACCATGTAGCCCACGCCTTTAGACGGCAAAAGTGGGCCATGTTGTGGTGAACGTGAGCGAATCAAGTTGCTAGTGATGGGAAGCGTCCTATCGGAGCGGCAACATGTCGATGAGCTTTTGCTCGATGGCCTGTCAGAGAGGTGCGTGCCCAAAGTCGGACGTCGCGCTGCTCGTGGGGACAGACGTTCTGTCGTCAAGCATCTTGACTGAAGCCCGGCTGCCAGGATGCTCGATGCTTGCAGCTTCTCGAAGACTTTTCGGTGAAAGGCACTTCATACCAGTAGACGTAGATGTCCTGTAGAGACGCCGCAGGATACTGTACCTGTAGACGAAGGAAGCGGTCTAGGTAACAGCTTAAACTTGGACTGTTCGCAGGATGACATTAAGTCTTTTCGGCTTGCTGAATAGCGGCCATAACTGACAGATCGAGTGACTAATCGGTCGGAGCAAGTGAGTTTGCTCTTGAAAGCGTGTCCGCCACAGCGCTATCCTTGCCAGACATGTGTTGGACGTCCGTAGCAAACTGAGGCACGAAATCAAGGTGGCGAACTTCACACGGAGATTGTCGGGGCGAAAGGTTCCGGAAGGCATAGACGAGTGGTTTTTATCTGTAAATATCGCAAAAAGCTTACCTTCGAGAATGTGACTGAAATGACAAACGACGAAGTCTCCGGCGAGTAACGCGCGGCCAAATGTGCTGTACTTCGACTGGGCTGTCTGAAGACGTCGGGAGCAGAACGCTAGTGGCTACCAATTACTTTGGGAAACCTAGTGTAGCACGCCGCCGTTTGCGTTTTCAAAGCATCGACGGCTACACTGATTGGAGCGTTGTAGTTAAAATGATGAAACGTGAGAGCGGATTCTAGTGCTTCTTTACTAGCTTCGAATACTGTTCCTGCTTCAGGCGTAAGCTCAATTTTACCGTGTTGCGTCCTCGAGAAATCTCGGTGGGCGCTTGCATAAGCTCGGCGCAGCGTGGCAAGTATCTGCAATGATAGTTGACAATGCCGTTGAAGCGTCGAATGGTGGCTAGAGTCGTTGGATGCGGAAAGTCGCGGATTGCCTGGACCCTGTGCTGCGAAGGGCGGATATCCTCGGAATCAAGTTGGCGTCCGAGTAAGTCAGTGAGCGGCTGCATAAACTGCAATTGGCAGGGTTGACGGTGACGTTGTGCACCTGCAGTCGTTCGAACAAGGCTCGTAGATGTGTTCGGTGTTCCGCTTCCGGCCAACTGGCCACCAGGATGTCGTCAATGTACGTTTGGACGAAGTCGAGTCCATGTATGACGGGGTCGATGAAGCGTTGAAACGTCTGCGCGGCATTGCGCAGACCGAATGGCGTTCGTAAAAGCTCTAATGGCCCAACTGGAGTAATAACGGCGGTTTTCGGTATGTTCTCGTCGGCGACCGGGAACTGCTAGTAAGCTCGCACCAGCTGGATCTTTGCGAACACGCGAGCGTCATGAAGACCGGCTATAATATCCCGTATTTGAGGGATAGGATAACGATCCGGAATTGTCAAGTTGTTGAGGGCACGGTACTCACCACCTGGTTGCCAGTCTCCTAAATTTTCCGGACCATGTGAATGGTCGAAGACCAAGGGCTGTTGGATGGTCGGATGGCTACAAATTCGAGCACCTGCTCGAATTCCGCATGGGCGGTTTTGAGCTTCTCCGTACTCAGTCTTTGGGCTTTGGCGAAGACGGGCGGACCCTGGGTGACTATGTGATGCGGCGTAGTTGCGGCTGCTGGTGACAGAGACGATGAACGTCGGAAGACTTCAGGGAAACTCTCAAGTGGCACTTTTCCGGCCGTCGCGTTGGCAGTGACGTACACCGGACTGAGCGACGCTACATCGCTAGGTATAGCAGCGACGGCACTCTCGTTGTCTGATCGATCCGCCGCTGCCGTTTAGCATCGGCGAGCAAGTCGAAGTGCTGAAGGAAATCCATCCCAGTAATGGGATTTTGGACGTCAGCGACAGGGAATCTCCATCGAAAAGAGCGTCGCAGTTCGAGGTTAAGCGTGCGCGAGCGCTGACCATAGACGCGGATGCTGGTGCCTTTGGCTGCGCATAGCGAACCAGTCAACTTTCCGGTTGAGTCGTTAAGATCACGTGGAAGGACGCTGACTTCTGCGCCAGCGTCGGCGAGATAGCTTTTGTCGATCAGTGATGAAGAATAGGCGACTTCGTTGAATAGCTACGGCAGTCGCCCCTACGTCCGGTCGCCCCGTTTCCCCTGCGATTTGAGTCTGAAGAACCACGATGGGCGGCACGACTTGTCCTGCGGGCCAAATGGTTCCTGGTACCGGAGGTAGGAAGATATTCGGAGGGGTGATTTTGATCGAGGTAGGCGTTGACGATTTAAAAATCGACATCGACAACTAATCCCAGAAGTTGTGAAACCAGTAAACGACTTGGTGAGTGCGACAATCTGCGCTTTCATCTCGGCAATAGCTCCTTTCGGCGTAGATCGAACCTGCGAAACCTGGCCGTAGGATTCCCAAATTTTGGCTGCGATATCGGCCATCAGCTTTAGGAATGCTTCAGCATTTGCTTAGACGATACTGCACATTTCACATGGTAATTTACGCGGCCACATCCCTTTGAGAAATGTGTCGTCCACCATGTCTGTTTTGATTCAAGTTTACATCTTTCGCAATAGCTGTCATGGACTGAGGTCACCCAACTCCGTTTCGTTCAGTAGTCTGGTGATACCTTGACGATCTGAAAGGCCTGTCCTCTTGAGAACCGCTATTTTAAGTTCCTCGTAATTTCCTCTCTGCTAGCTACTCGGGGATATCGTCAATATCATCGGCAAAGTGCAGAGGAAGCACGGAGACAACGGGGAGATGCTTGATTATTTCAGAGCTAATAACACGAAGCTCGAAATCGCCTCTAACTGTGTAAAACAATGTTTTGCATTACTTTCGCGAAAGGGCGAAGTGCCAATGCTTACCTTTTCCACCTGACCGCTGAGGACCAGTTGACACGTATCCATAGCAGAAAAATGATAAAAAGTAAGCTATAAAGAACCCGAAATATGCACGAAAAGATGAAAATGGATGGACGTACCGCAAAACTGAACGATCCCGGTAAGAACCATTAGTATGCAGCTTATCATATTTTCGGTCGTGGTCACCAGTTATGGCGGAATGGTTCTTTCGCTATATGTCAGCTCCGCCCCGCCATAATGAAAATTCGGAAAAAGACAGATATATAGATGAGACAGACGTTTATTGTCGAAACGCACAATTCTGCCAGCCGAAGGCACCGTTAAAATGATTTTAGCTAGAGGAAAGTTATGGTCGTCAGCCGAGAAGCAGCAAACGCTCTTCCAGGTGGAAAAGCCAGAAGCGCCGGAATGCCATTCGGCTGGATGACTCGAACGCACCTAGTCATCGTGCGAACAAGCAAGCCTTTTAAGTTGTCTATACACAGAGTGATAATATATTTTAATAATATCTTACTCAGACAAATAGGACAATATCCAGATCACTACAAACCCCCTAGTGCAAATCTTGCTCTTGTGCTTGCTTCATTCCTTTGCAGAAGCAAGAAGTCAATCCAACGACGAATTGCCGGCGTCCGCTTCACGTATCGGCACAATAAACTCAGCGCTCGTTAGGCGAAAGCCTCCATCGGCCGTTTGTCCCGCCCTGACCTGACCCTTAGATCCTTTAGGATGCTGACAGAAGAGGTGTTCCTTAATTTGTTTGCAGTCCTTGTTAGGCCGCACCTGGAGTACTGGTTCCGGGCTTGTCATCCTTGCCTGCCTCGTGACAGGACAGTGACATAGGTGGTGTTGAGGAGTGATAACGTTGAGAACTAGACTCTCACATCTGGAGGGGAACGGGTTTGCGGGCCAAGGTCAACCGGCACAGCCAGGAGTACAGTGGTAGCATAGGATATTCCTATGTAGTTACTTAATTTGTAAATAGTAAAAATAAACCAGTAGCAAATGTATAAAGGCATCGGTGTCCTGTTGCTTTTATGGTGCCACTGTTTACTATAACCTTGGTAGTAAGAGCCCGGATTTTCCAACCGCATAAATGGGTCTAAATGGGAAGGACTAATTTTTGTCATGGCGGGAAATGGTTTCGCTACCGTTGTTCTCGGTAACATCTAAGTTAGGTTGAGTGGTTGCGGAGTATATTGTTAAGTTTGGTTGTATTAAGGTGCAGGGAAATAGAAAACAATGGTATATGGATTTGTTTCGTGAAACCGCTTATGATAAGTTAAAGTGATGAATACAGGCATAGTTGAAGTTCACGGCATAATGGAAAGCAAGAAAATGCTAAATAAAGGTGCAACGCAAACGGCTTTTATGGAGCAAATGGCTGTTAATAACATGGTTTCATGTATGTAAAGTTTATGCTTGCAGTAAGTTATTGCTGGGATAGGGAGTATACATATCTCTTGTCTGATTATAGTATTTTTTGTATTTTTAACATCGCGATGAATGAAAGCGAAATTTACAACTAGGATATCTTACCAACTAAAATTTTTTTATACTTAAACACAAAGCGATCGATACACATATCTTACAAATCCAGTTATAAAAGCATCACCATTTAGCCTGGTGTACCGGAACACAAAATCCATCCAGGCATATTTTTCATGTCAAAACCTAGTCACGCTCGGTCTAAAGTGAACCTATATTATTGGATAAGTAAATAGTGCAAGCTGTTAGTCCGAAAATGAAGGCATTTACGGGAGTATATGAAGAGTGATACACCCAAAGTGAATGCGAAGTGCATATTATGCTTACCTCACAGGCTCCTAGGTGATTTCCTTTTTGCTTAGGTACTAGGCAGCAATGTTAGCGTGCTCCGGGAAATAAGTGGGCAAGAACGGAAATGGATGTGAGAATAATATGTAAACGGCGGTGTAACCAGATGTGGTACATATGGACAGGTGACACTGTGATATGCGCATATATATTTACCTAACGGACTTGTTAAGTAATGCGTATGCTTAACGGTAAAACGATGTGGAAGTGTTAGTTGCAGGTCAGTATACCTGGGGAATAGTAAGTTAACGGATTTAAGATGAATGGGATGTCGAAATACATGTCAGTCTCTGATATAAATGTGGTGCCTTAATGCTCGCAACGACGGAATGAGAATTCATAGCTTTCATGACATGTTGATGAAACACGCTGCGTATATATATATATATATATATATATATATATATATATATATATATATATATATATATATATATATATATATATATATATATATATATAACTTCAAAGCATCAGTTCCATCTATTAGCATGTTAAACTTGCAGGTATGTAAACGCATATATTTATAAATAACTATATGCATTTACTTTCATACAGCACTATTTTACATATATGTACACATTATAAACTATATATATATCCATATATAGTTATATTTTTATGGAAATGAGATTATTAATGCGTGCATTTATGTATACATAATGGTGTATAGAAGTAACTGCATATATTTATTTATAAATATGTGCATTTATATTTTTGCAATTTTAACACCATAAGAAATGGTATTGCTGTCGCTTCAATCTGTCCATGCTTATATGCTTATGTAGGAATACATTCGTACACATACTGTGGTAGCACATGTAATCAGCACCATGCGGTGCAACTGGGCGATACGTTAATATTCTTCGCTGAACTTGCCTAATGCAATTTCCCGTAGATGGACGTCACTGTGCCAAAATGTACCTTCTTTTCAATTCAGGGATCCACGTGTCCTTTTCCATATGTGCTTAGAAAAATAAGTAATTATGTGCCTGCCAGTTATCATGGAGGTTGACCCTTATCTGTAAGTGCACATCTCAAAGTATCCGAAATAGAAGAAGCAGGTTACACATTTCAAAATAGCATAATGCGGTTATTATGAATAACACTAAGGAAAATTTAACAAATGCCGTATTTACAAAAATTATATGAAGCGTATCCAATAATAGGATGGAAAAGGAAAAAGGAAGGAAAGGAATTAATAGGTTTGACATAATTTCATACAAGTATCCTACATATATCCGCAGGACCACATGTTGCCACGCAGGTGGCATTGCTTTGTGCCCTAAACGGGACTCTGTTGTTGGCCGCATGAGCGATGCATGGAAAAGTATCCTATTTTCTACGACAGTGGTGCCATAATGATCATTAAAGGTGTATCCATATTTAGCTTCACGCCGGCAAAGGAATGGCAGTTTGTATGCCTGCGTGGGTTTCAAGGGAAACCTGAATACGGCCTACAGCTGCACTTATGTACTCGGCTCCAGGAGCCCACATGGACGGCCTTCAGTTAGCCCATGTGTGTTTCATGACATTTGCATCAGTATAAGCACTAGGAAAGCCTCCCCCATTGGCTGCACACGCTTTTAAGGCTTGTTGTAGTGATGGTATATTGGTCGCGGATCATTAGTGTCTTTATGGGCACCGGTCTATCCGCAAGTATTGGAACTATGGTCCATAAATACTGGAAAGCACAAACAGCCAGCGTTTTGTACTACTTCGGGAGTCAACTTTCGCCGATGTCCTCAGACGGGCTGCACATAAGCGGCCGTTCACTTGAATGCAATCAACCAGCGTCGGCTTAGGCTTGGTGCTTAGAATGATACTTACACCAGCTTGATCCATGAGTGCCGCATCTGCATCCCCGGGTGCCTGCAACCAATAAGGAGAGGACATGCATAGTAGAACAAATCCAACAACCCCATCGGGGTCATTGATCATAGTTTCGAAAATGCAACTCACCTTAATACCTGCGACCAATCTGAGCACGCTTCCGTACGCTTTTCCCCCATGTATTTCAACTAGAGGTGCACCAAGCGTACCCTATGATGGCTCACTGAGTACTCCTCTTAGCATTCGATTAGCCAAGCCTGTCAGGACGCACTGCGTGACAAAAGTTCGATGTCTTATCCTAATGCCACTGAGCTCCGTTGGATTGCTATCTCTGCCACCATGAATGAGCAGCTGCTTGTGACACCATAAATTGTCAGTGCATCAAGCACTACATATCCGACATGTTGGTGAAGCTGTTGCAACTCGGAGGATACCTCTCCTTCGAATTTTAGCAAAATGTGACTGCACACGCTATTCCGCTCTAAGTGAAGCGGAGTTGTAATTGCTGACAAGGAAGCCTGTTGAAGCAGTAAGGCCAAAGAGAGGTAGGAGGCAAGGATGGCCGCCCAGCAAGTGAAGCCCCTGCATGCACTGCACAAGCTGTAATGGACTTGTTAAGCCCAGCGGCTGCTTTGACGATAGTAGGCATTTTCCATCCCTTTGTAAGGGCGTGTATGCAAGGCCTCTGTGACTTCCTTACAGCTTTAGCACAGTGACTCTTGGACCATTCCGTCTGAAGCTCTGAAGTCCCTTCAAGTGCTCCATCATCATTGCCCGCGAAGCATTGTTGGTGCCCGATGGCACTGTGGTGTCCGGTACCATGACATGCATAAGTGAATACTACGTACGGCTATTTATAAATAAATAAATAAATAAATAAATAAACTTTTATTCTCGACAAGGCGAGGCACACCTTTACAGGCATGATCATGCTTAGCTAACATAGTGTGATCAAAAATGTACAAAATGTACATGTTTGGCATAACAGTGTATGTAAGTGTATGAGTGTATATACGTACGTAATTTTGTATGAATGTAGCTTGTGTCTTTGAATATGCCGGAGCATTTTTGACTGTTTGTTATCCTCAAGAATGTGAGCATAAGCGATTGACGTCTGCGAGTTGGATAGCATCTTCCGGATATCCAGCGTGTATGGGTGTATAAACGTATGTAATTTTGTATGAATGTAGCTTGTGTCTTTGAATATGCCGGAGCGTTTTTTGACTGTTTGTTATCCTCAGGAATGTGAGCATAAGCGATTGATGTCTGGGGGTTGGATAGCACTTTCCGGATATCCACGGGCCAGTGACTTTATTTTGTGGCGAGTCACATCCGCCACGTCGCAGTGTTGTTAAGCAGACATTTGTGGCTTTTTGTAGGGAGAGCGCTTGCCAGGCGAAAACCCACCACGTCCTGGAACACTGCCGCCGAACTATTTGCTGGAACGGGTTAAACCCGAACCACCCAGCTGGCACCACGAGGAGGTTGTTCGGCTAGCCAGCCATAGAACGGCAGGTCACACTGCTTAAGTTGATGGCGTCGGTAAAGTACTGCATATTTCACTGGCAATAAAGCTAACCAATGACAGTGAGGCCCCTGTCACACTGGCTGGCTGGAGCACCAGAAACTTTCCATCACCACTTTTCTCTTGGCCGCCCGTGTGTCATTTATCTTTTAGCTGGCTCCAAAGCCTACCATGCGTTATGCGTAATGGCGGGTGAACGACCAGCTCCCACTGGTTTTTGTTACTATTCTACTCCTGATTTACCTTAACGCTCTTTGCCTAGGGTGCTAGAACAGCTCTTGCCAGAAAAATCACAAAAGAAATAGTCGGTGTGATATTAGAGTGCCAGTTAACATTGCCATCAGGATGAACACCGCCGGCACTATCTTCGGAACTTAAAAATGGAGAGAAATAAATCGAAAATCATCAAAGATCTGCACAATAGTGTGCATCTACACATGAGGCATAACAATACCTCAAGTATAAGCAAGCTCAACCACCAGAAGTAGAGTTGTTAACGCCCAACCAATGTAGACCAAAACGGATTTCACGCCCAAATGCAATTAGCTAAATTTTACTAAATTTTCCCATGCTCATTTCTTTATTATTAGTGGCAGGCTCCTATAGCTCACTGATGTTAGAGACAGAGCCTCATGAATATAGAAAATCGGCTCTAAGGGATAAATCTTGGGAGGTTTAGCTAAGTAATGTGTGTATTTTGCAGGCCGAAATCTGTCAACGGATCTGAAAGATCCCCTGAGTTACTCAGATAGATCTGGCTCATGCGGCCTTGTTGTAAGCTTTAGAAAAGCTTAGAGGCTTAAAAAATGCTAAACTCTATTTTACTGGTTGTTTATGTGGCTCAGTATCCCCTGAAAATGGTATGCTGTGGCCTTTGTAGTGACCATGACATTTTACTCCATCAAACATCACATTCAGACTTGTACACATTTTGTTTTACTTTGCACCCGTCCAAAGCCTATATATACTGGACTGCAATTTTGAACCAGGTCCGCCATCTTGCCCGCGCGTTGCCGGCTGTTGCGCTCCTACGTGGTGTTACTCATTGCTTCACCATTTTCTCCCACTGTCCTCAAGCTATATTTACATAGCTATTGTACATAGCTATTTTCTCAAGACATTCTTTATATCTTGCCGTCTTCTGTCTTACTGGGCTACGGTTTTCTTGTGTAGTATTCGCCAGGGGGCTATATAATTGGTGACCCCAATCTCATTCCGGTGAGTTCGTTCCATTTTTTTGGTTTTTCCACGCAAGCCATGACGTCAGTTTCTAAAATGTGTGAAGATTCACAGTCGGTGCAAGCGGTATCTCTTGTAGTTCCACCATTTATTGAAAAAGATCCCGTATTATGGTTCATGATTTTAGAAGCTGAGTTTACTTCTAAGCATGTCACTAGCGATTCTGCAAAGTTTAATCACTTGCTCACACGCCTGCCAACTGATATTACTATAGCTCTACGTGATCTTATTATTACGTCTCGTTCTCCTGACCGTTATACTTTGCTCAAGAACGCTGTAATAAAGCGTGTTACTCCCTCCGAGAAGTCCCGCCTGGCTAAACTTTTTACCGGTCTACAGCTAGGTTCTAGTAAGCCATCCGCGCTGTTGTTAGAGCTGCGTGGTCTTCTTCAAGGATCACATATGGATGAGTCGCTGCTTCGAGAGTTATGGCTTCAGCGTTTGCCTGAAAACGTACAAGCTATGCTATCGCTTGCGAAATCGCAGCCTTTGTCAGAAGTTGCAGATATTGCTGATGACATGATGGATCGTTTCACCGGACCACCGTGTCCGTCACCTAGTTCTCTTCGCTCACCTGACGTACGTTTGACTGCTGACCCCTCGGTCCAAACCATCGGCACCGCTACTCCACCTTCGACTGGTGAGCTCTTAGCAGAGATAGCCGCGCTGCGGCAAGAAGTTCAAAACTTAAAGTTACATCGGCACCCACGGGATTCTCCATCCCGTTCCCCTAGCCCATCTCGAAGACGAACACGACTCCCAATTTGCCGTTATCACGCACGTTTTGGAAGTTCCGCTAGAAATTGTATAAAACCATGCTCATTTCCCGTACCGAGAAAAAGGACAGGCCGACACGTATTGGCAACGACCGCCGTCGGCCGAAGTCGTCCAAATCGCCTCTTCAAAATCTTTGATAAGAACACTGGGATCATGTTCCTGGTTGATACCGGGGCGGAAGTTAGCGTGATCCCACCGGTTCCAGGCGACGCGACTAAGCCACAGACAACCAACTTGCGTGCCGCTAACGGCACCGCTATCCGAGTTTTCGGTCAAGGCTCCCTTACCATTGACCTCGGACTACGACGTCCCTTTCGATGGATTTTCACCATCGCTGCTGTTCCGTTTGCTATATTGGGTATCGACTTCCTCCAACACTTCGATCTTCTCGTCGATGCGCGTCATCGCAAACTCGTTGACCAAAAGACCCAGCTTTTCACATGTGGAGTTCGCACACCTTGTGTTTCTGTCACTCCCATTTACATTCAGCCTGAAGCTGATAAGGAATTTTTAGATCTGTTCAGACAGTTTCCGCAGCTCGTCCGCTCAGCTGACGCTACTCTTCCGGTCGCATCTAGCGTTACGCACTATATACGAACCCGTGGCCCACCGGTTTCTGCACGGCCACGACGTCTCGCCCTTGATAAGCTAAAAGCCGCTAAGGCGGAATTCGAGCACATGCTCGAACTTGGTATCGTCCGTCATTTTCGTCCTTTTCTAGAGGGCAGAAGCTTTACCGTCTTTACTGACCACAAACCTTTAGTTTATGCCCTCGACTCGTCATCGACCTTAACGCAATCTACAGAGCCACCTGTAACGACGCCCAGCTTTACAGCTCCACCACAATCCCAGTCACCCGATTCGCCTCAAACTAATACCAGTCACGGTAGAAGAGTTCGTAAACCTGTTCGTTTCTCCGATTTTGTCGAATTCATCCACACCTCATGAATCATTTTCATTTTCTCTCGTTGTTTGTATTATGCTTTTCCGTAAATATCTGAATCTGTCTCCCCGAGCTTTTTTCCCCATCTATCAGGTAAAGTCATGAGGCTGGCACGTATGGGTCCGTCCGTTCAATGGTTGGCTGTTTCCCAATTGTTTGGTCGTTTGGATGCTTTGGTCTACCCCCAACGCTTTGTCGTCTCGCCCGCCCACGTTGGCCTTTGGATCGTGGTCTGCTTGGCTCAATTTGGCTCGCTTTGGTCGTTTGTCTGGCTCGCCTTCCTGGCTTTGGCTGCTCGTGTGCCTGGCTCGTTGTTTTTGGCCCCCCCACGGCTCGCCAGTACGAACAGGATTTCAGCTTCGCTGTGGCAGTGGATTGGAATGCGGTGGGGGAGTGACCTCTCCCAAGCGCACCGTCTTTCAGCAGCGGTGAAAGGTCCTACCGGCCCTTTTTCTGGACTAGCCAGTTTTTTTGTAGTCCGGTGTGCCCGCTGGGACGGCCCACCGACGATGAATCCCAATCCACAAGAAGATTAAATAATCCAAATACAACCGAACTCCTGTGATTCTGCCTTTATACATTTGCAAGCCAACAGCGATCGAAGTCCTCGTCCCTCGGCCTTCTAGGGGGAGGCCTGTGTAGTGACCATGACATTTTACTCCATCAAACATCACATTCAGACTTGTACACATTTTGTTTTACTTTGCACCTGTCCAAAGCCTATATATACTGGACTGCAATTTTGAACCTGGTCCGCCATCTTGCCCGCGCGTTGCCGGCTGTTGCGCTCCTACGTGGTGTTACTCATTGCTTCACCATTTTCTCCCACTGTCCTCAAGCTATATTTACATAGCTATTGTACATAGCTATTTTCTCAAGACATTCTTTATATCTTGCCGTCTTCAATCTAACTGGGCTACGGTTTTCTTGTGTAGCATTAGCCAAGGCGCTATACCTTCTAACCGTGAGTTAATTACAAGCTCCCCTGAATTCCCTTGTAGATATAATATTCCTTGCTGGATTTCTAGCGTTTTCGCGCAAGCTCATCCCTTATTTGCATATATTTTTCATGTATGCCTGCAAAGTTTACTTTCGGCCACCTGCGCAGTCCGTAGTTGTCGCAGGGTATAACGGGCTAATTAGAGCATTTCTGGATAGCTATGCCTATCTAGAACATACACCGCTTCCCTACTTTTAATATTTTCTTTTATTTTTTCTGCTATCTGCCTGCAAAACAGAAAGCCATTTTTAGCGAAAAATAAAAATGACCTTATTCGTAGACCATCGTTTAATTGCGAATAACTCGCAAACTACTGCACGCACGTTGTTGCTTTTACGTTCACCGTATTCAGGCGCTAAAGCTGGTTCTGACGAGTGTAATTTTGTGCTACTGTAATCGGTATTCTAACCGAAGAAAGCCTTTTTCTTTTATCTGAGAATAACTCAGGTTGAAATTTTGCGCCGGAGAGCAATATTAGCGTGTTAAAAGTAGGGCTATATTTGTTTGTTAATTGGTACTTTTCTACTGTAGCACGCAGATTTATTTTCTCTCTTAACAAATTGCTTCTATTTATGTCTGCATTTATCGGAATTGTTTTTAACTTTTCGTATGCCTTATAATCCCTTCACACATTTCTTCCATGTGCGCAACAACAATTGGGGCAACTGAGTGGCCAATTAGTGTGCGATCAATTTAAAGTGAACTTGTGGCAAATTGGATTCTTTTCCAAGGAGAAAAGGCAAACTACACCTCCGCGAAGTTTTCACAATAAAAGACAAGGAGCTCAATATCGCCAGAAGGAACCAGAAAAATGTCAAGGTGGGCGCCTGCGACCCAGTAGCTGTATACTAAACAGTGCCAATGCATTTGCAACTGCTAACGATGAACATATATTTTGCCTACTTCCATGCAAGAGCATCGGATAAATGTAAGCATTGATCTGAACCCTTTAGGGTGCAGCCTCTAGCAGGTCTAGAAATATACCTATTTATTTATTTATTTATAACCAGCGCACTACGAGGAAACTAAAGACGAACACACCATTGTCCGTTAGGTTGGACACATACGTAAACCCACAAAGTATGCGGCGCCGTATGCCTGCTGAAAAATGAGGGCCAGATTTCGCTGAGGATTGCACTAACCGGTGGAACACAAACATGTAATACAACGTACGAGGATTGAAGGAGGACAGATACACATTCTTACCGTGACTTGTACTATACCTGTGCTGGTAAATTTCTTACACGATGGTACACATTCATACTGCGGAGCCACAACCAAAACATTATTTATGCACTTCAAACGGAACGTACCCGATCAGAACAGGGATGCCTTGCGGCAACTGTGTGGATCACGTAACACTTCCACTAAACGTTACATCAATGATAAGTGTGAACGATAAGACCTAATGCAACGATGATAAATGAGCGACATGCAAGCTTTCTACCTTTGGAGGAATGCCTATGAAATAAAGGAGCATCCGCCGTGCTGTTCAGTTGGAAGCACCAGGCTCAGTTAACCCACAGACGCGCTTTCGTGTTGTACAGGGGGTTATTCTCGGACAGCACCTCTTCCTAGCCTTCACTGAGGACGTCACACAGCAACTAGAATCTTCCCTACGGTTATATGTTTATGCCGCGAAAGTATGGTGCACAATTAATCATCCAGACGATGTCCACGCACTTCAGATGGACTCCTCCGTCTACATCAGTGGTCCATAAAAAGCAGCCTTCCATTTTACGCCCCGAAATGTCGCGTAACTTCTACTCGCCCTACCGCTTTTTCTCCTGTATATTAACTGGAAGCGTCTATCCTCCGGATGGCTTCGGCTGAAAGTGACTTGGGTATCATTAACCATACGTGTCTTTCCGTATCCGCTTCCTGCCGGAACGTTGCTGCTGCTGCTAACGGCGTGGCGGGATTGCTGAAACCAGCCTTCCGTCTTACTGACCCCAGCCATCTGTGCCTAATCAATGATTCTCTTCGACCTCACTTGCAGTTGGCCATTCAGTCTTTGACCCTCTGTTTGTTGAAGGACCAACGTATACTTGAGGTCTCGCAACGTCCAGCAAGAAAACTAGTCCGAGCTCTCAAGCGTCGCCGCGTCTACGTCTTTTATGCTCTGAAATATTTATCAACCATATCGTATGCTTCCGCTTCATCCGTTTGCTGTCCTCTCTCCATAAAACCTTTCTTAACTCTCTCATGTGGAGCAAACATCACCCATGTGGCCTGCGCACAGTTGCTCTGTTGCCACTCCCTTCTAAACTCCATTTATCCGTTGCTTGCTGCAACGGCTGACGCCTGCTCATGTAGCATCCCAGATCTTTCACTGGCGTTTTCCAGCCCAGTCTACCGTAGCGCTAAAATCTTAGCACCATAACAGGACTCAGTATCTGAGCGCCTCTGACTCATATGCTGCGATGTCCTCAGCAGACTTAATGTATGCATGCACTCCGACTGTTTGATGTCCTTCCATATAAACTTTTCAGTTTTCACTAGCACTCTCCAAGTCGGTGCTCAGCGGCTCCTTAGCCTCTCTATTCTAGACGTCCTCATATCTCTCAGTTGTTGTAACGTCTTCGACTTTTTCACTTGTAAGCGTCCAGCTGTGAGACTAGCTTTCCCAGGCTCCTCCCGAAGTAGTAATATCCCAGCACCATAGCATGAATTGTGAACTTATACACCGCCGTGGTTCAGCAATATATGATATGACTCCCTCAATCAAATCACCGACCGCTTGCATATTTCTTGTTTGTTGTCCTTTCTTTATCCGACCTTCTTAGCTCTCGTCTGGCGACCTTCTTTATCTCATCTGGTCAGTGCACAGCTGCTGCTTGCTAGATGCACAGCTGTCACTCGTCTATGACAACTAGTTAATAGTATTTCAGCATTCTCACTGGCTTCTCCCGGCTCAGTCTTCTCTAGTTTTATTCCTTTAGCACCACATCATGATCTTATTATTTGCGCATCTCTGCGTCGCCTATTTTTCTTTAAACTAGTTAAGAGCATTAACGTATGCCTGGGATTCAGCCGTTCGTTGTCCTTTCTTTATGAATACTCTTTTTGCTCTCTTCTGTCGTGCAGGCGTATCCATGTATTCAGCGCATGCCGCTGTTTTGCCTCATCCTTCTTACTGTTCATTTCTCCCTTACTTGATGTATTGTCTTAGACCTTATTACATGCAATCATACAACTCTCGGACTAGCATTCGCTGGCACTATCCAGCTTGGTACTATTACCTTAGCACCCTAGCTGCTGCGGTTAGGCCTCACTGCTCTGAGACGCCAAGCAATTTTACTCTACGCTTGCATTTTGGTTATTCCCTGCCCTTCCGTCAAGTAAGGTTTCTTACCCTCTTAGTTCTTCCCTCCTCTCACTTGGTCAGCACACAGACGCCCGTTAGCTTCACATTCCTAGGTGTTCATTTCTCACCATTTCCTTAGTACCCTAGTAGGACTTGTCTCTCTGCTCGACGCTACATATACATTTGTTCCGGACGTTCGCTTTCCTTTAACTGATCTTAAACTTATTTCTATCGATCAATCCTTTTTCACCTTGTAATCTGTGTCCGTTTTTGCAGCAAAGGTTTCGACACTTACCTTTGTAGTAGGTTGGCTCTCATAGGCTTTTCCTATTTCATTAGGCCACAGCACTATACTCCTAGTACCCTCATGTCGTCTTTCTGTCTTGATCACCCGATAAATTTTACTCAGCACTTGAGTCCTATCTATCCGCTGACTTACCATCTCTTTCGATGTAGGCTGGCCACCAGCCGTGGATCCACCGTTCAAACGCCGCTGGTCCCTGAACTCTGCCTTCTGTCTTTCCACGCAATAGTCAAATCATAGTAAACTGATACTGCGTCTGTGCTTAATGGCGCAACGCTCTGTATTCCTTGTAGATAGTAGCAAACAACTTATAGGGCCACGGCTTCCGAAAAACATTCAAAAGACACTTTTAGCACAATCATTGCTGCACATTGTAATCATTTGTCTTCACTCTAGATGTTATAACATAGGAGTTTAACAATGTTTGTTTCCATGCCTGTTCGTTGCGGCCTTGGTTGTCTCTCACCTTCCCTTTTCTCCGAGGTTCGGAACTTCTTGGGGATCTGGGATTGGACCGAGAAACCGCTTTTGTCCGGGACAGCACAACCAATAAGGACCTATGGAGCACATGGCAGTACAACAAAAGGAGGCAACTGCACTCATTACCATGCCCGTTGTCCAATTATGATAGATGGACTCAAGAACTTCACACTCCTGAAAAGAATACATACTCCTGAAAAATCCAGACGCAAGAAACTGACGTTTCGCCCACCTGGATACCCACAAAGAGAATTCTTCGTTAAGCCCACATCCTCGATTCGCCTCAGCCATTATGGCGGCCTTGCCCAAGATACCTGCTCAAATAACAGAGAAAATTGAAGGTCATTTGACTGCGGATATCTGAGTGTGAAATCAGTCGACAACCTGGTCTGCCATTTGTATATTAGTGCACCAAGAAATTTCTGACAGAGTTCCAGGACGTGGTGGGTTTTCGCCTGGCAAGCGTCCTCCCTATAAAAAGCCACAAATGTCCGTGTAACAACACTGCGACGTGGCGGATGTGACTCGCCACGGAATAAAGTCACTGCCCAGAACTACCTACTGGCAAGTCGACCAGAGTCCTTATTCAATATTGCCCTGACACTCTCAATAATAATTTACACCATGCCTATATGCATCGTTTTCATTACGCATGTAGTGCCCTGACTGTTTACACTACGCACTACAGAATTTAACGTTTCGTCAGTCATTGAAGACTATCCCCCATGACTACTTACACAATTTCCGCAGACTGTACAACTTTCGGTTTACTGCCGACTACACTCATAGCGACGTGTTTGTTGCGAAACAATATTGCATGTAAATATCGATCATGCCTTGCTTGGTGTGTCTCGACAAATTCGAGAATAAACTATTTATTTATTTATTTATTTATTATCCACAACGACTACACCGCCTGGGCCTCTACTGGCTTAAGTACCCACGTCTACGTAGCGAACTGATCCTTGTAGTTAGGATTGTATCCTACCCCGGACATTCCTGTCGCCACCTACTCACACTGCATCAACCGAGCTCCCACCTAAGTGGCCACCCACTGAGGCTCACACATCAACATAGTCGGTTGAACTGCAGACGACACTACGTCGCTTTGAGAATCCCCCGACCGTACAATGCTCTGCCTAGCTGATGCTTTAGTCCGCATCCACTGCGCCGGATTTTAATACGCGCCTGGATCGTCATCTGGCAGAGCTACACCGTACTGGTCCCTGAGACAACTACGTTATACTTGATGCAGTTTCTCTTCTTTTTCTATTGTATCTAATTCCTTTCCATAGCCGTATCGGAGGGCGTGGTGGGATGTCAAGCATTGGGCCACGGTGCATTCTGTTTACGTGCCGCATAAACCCGATGAAGATACAACTACCACGTGACTCCACCCCGCTGTAAGGTTGCTTGGCCTTTCATCAGACCCGACCAGAACTCTTTTTAGCATATGGGTCATATAAAGCTCCAGCTTGTAATCCCAGAAAAATACCTACAGTCTGTCTTCCACTCCAAAGGAAACTCCTCTGCCTGCCGCAATTTCGTAGCCCGTCCCGCGGGTCTTACTTCTAACACGTGGTCCGTCAAAGGCGCGGTGATATTACGCCACAATGAAGCAGTCGACGCGGTGTCCAGTGCATGCTGTGTCCCAACCTTCATAGGACGTTTACCTCAGTGGCCACATACCGGTACCTAGCATAGGGGTTACGTAACACAAATGAGCGCAAAGAATGCACCATTGATGATGAATTTCGCAGGCACAGGACTATAAGGTCACAGCGCAGGAACGGGTAGCCGTACTACGAGCACAACGGACCAACTACTGCGGACCAGCATCCTGCACAGCGGTGATACGTGCGCTCCTCCAACGTCTCATAAATTGCTTACGAGGGAACAGAAGGAAACGCGAAAAAATCGGTGGTGCCACGGACAAGTCCGAGGTGTTAGGTAAGTGGACCCGCTATGCCTACCAAGTGTTTGCAGTCTCTTCTGAATCAACGTGTTTACACGATCAAGCACCACGGTAACCAGAGTATGCAGGGAGGGCTGCTCGATAATCTGCCTCTTCAGATGACTGTTCTCGTTCTCAACCAGTTTGGTTATAGACCAGCCGAATAAGCACACGTCGCTCAAATACCGAACAGCCCAGGACGATGTACAAGACAGCCACGTTCGCTGTATGCAAGTATACTATTCCGCATTCATCGCCGCTATCGTCCTCAGCAGTCCGTCGAATTGCTCCGCATCACTTGTATTGATCAATATATGCAGGCAGTGCTGCAAAAGGCTTCGATCTGCTGAACCCGTGCCCAAAAGACGAGCAACCCAGCGGGACATATACCCTAGCACGAGAAAACGGCAATACACCACCGACGCGTTAGGATAAGCCTTGGTCATCGCCCGCACCTGAGCCATGCATTTATCCAATATAAGTGTCCCTACAGATTCCGTGCATGGTAGCATCTGTTTCATAGCATTCACAGCTTGCTGGTAGCCGTGGTACGTCTTAGCCGGCAGCAACGCACAGAAAAAGCATGCGCCACGCCAGGTACATCCACCAGCATACAGCGCAACAAAATAAAATCCCCATAATTCACTTGGTAGGTCGCGTCCGCCAACAGTACTTCGCAGTGTCGTTCCGCAATGGCCTCCATAATCAATGACACGAAAACAGATGAGCACCTTTCCGTCTTTCAACGCACCACAAGCGCCGAGCCGCTCCAACGATTCTGTCATCTTGCGCACTTCCCCAGTTTCCGGCTTCATGCATCGTCTTCTAAGCATCCTCAGATCATCCGAGTTCAACTTACGCCCATGTACCAAAGAAATGTACCTACATATTTCCCTATCACTCTGAAAACGAACATCAGGGAAAACCTCTCTTGCTCCGGCGCCTACGTCAACCACCTGTTCTGTGAATGTAGCCATGGCTTTATAAAATGGAAATCATGACCATGACACAAAATGCAATTTCCGTCGTTCGTAAACTTCACCCTTCAACTTGGAACAGAAATGCGCCTTGCAATCCAGCATTCTGTAACCGTGTAGCATTTATGCTACTGTGAGAATAGCAACTAACCGTTTCCCACGAACGTTGCTACGCCTGCCATGAAGACAACGACACTGCAAGTAGTGGTACGGGTATTCCTCTGGCAACCGGTTCCCACTTCGCCGTTCATAATGCTGTCGAGTCAAAGTGGTACGCTTGTAAAAAGAAGTAGCAGTTGCAAATTGAATATTTCTTTACCTCGGACCCAACGTTATCACACTTTCTGATAATAGCACGCACCAAAGAAAATAATCTCACACATTCATCCACCATGATGACAGGCAGGCGAAGTACTCATATGAGGTTAGGTTGGCCAAATTTGCGAAAAATAATCCCAAGTGTTATTACGGTTAGGTCCAGTCCAAGGCTTCTTTAAGAGAGATGGTCGGCTGTCTAACCATGGAGGACGGTACCCAAGCTGTAGACGACGTTGCTAAAGTAGAAGCGCTGTTACGTGTCTACCAAAACCTGCATCGGAAGGACAGTGGGTCAGGCTTGCCATCACAGCCGCACTGCTCGTCTAGCTACACAATGCAAGAAATTATTCTCAATGTGTAAGAGGACTTCACAGTGCTGGCCAGTTTAAACCCTTATAAATCAGCTGGTACTGATAGCGTACATCCTGCCATAGTTAAGCCTCTGCCTGATATCCTTCAGTATCCTGTAGCGAAGTTATTCAACCAGTCTCTTCAGGAAGGCAAGCTGCCACGTGCTTGGAAGGAGGCGACTATTGTTGCAATCCACAATGGGGTTCTAAGTCGGTGTCTCTTAACTATAGACCTGTTAGTTTGACCAGCGTCACACTGAAATGCTTGGAAAAGCTTATAAGGAACAGGATCTCTGAGCACTTGACTGAGCACAATCTAATTAGAGCGAAACAGCATGGCTTTCTTAAAAAGAAGTCTTAGCTTACCAATTTATTGTGCTTTTTAGACGAGATTACCCGTTGTCTTGATGGTGGGATATCGGTAGAGGTGTGCTACTTGGACTTCAGTAACGCCTTTGACTCCGTGAATCATCGCTTTCTAATTGAGAAGCCGATATGGTTTGGATTGCATCCACAACTATAACTATGGCACTCTGAATGCTTACGTGGAAGGACATCCAGAGTCATGGTTGAGGAAGCGAGTTCTAGTGTTGGCCATGTCTACAGCGGTGTCCCCCAAGGTTCGGTTCTGGGTCCATTGCTGTTTCTTATGTTTATAAATGACCTGGCTCCTCTTCTTGAGGATCCCTGCTACATCTTTGCAGATGACCTGAAGCTAGTCAGTAAGGGAAATCGAGCGACATGGGCTAAAAACATCCTCACTGTGGTGAATTGGTCAAGCCAATGGGACCTACTCTAAATGCCAGCAAATGTCAACTATTAACTAGTAGTGATAGCGGAATCGCAGTTCAGTCTCCTGTGGGATCTCTATCATTGCGGTGTACTGACGAAGCCCGTGATCTAAGTGGCATCGTAACGAACAATTTTAAGCCTTCGGCAAAGTGTCGCCATGCTGCCAATAAAGCACGGCACGAGTTAATTCGTCATAGGAGGGCGCTGGGTAACACCAAAGTAGAAGTATTCTTGTCCTTACATAAAGCAGTGGTTAGGCCACCTTTGGAGTATTGTGTTCAGGCCTGGTCAACGTACCACCGAAGTGACATCATTTGTACAGAAAAGCTTCAGAAACTTGCGACCAGGATGATTGAAGGTCAACGAGGGAAGTCTTACGAAGATCGTCTAACTAGCTTAAGATTATTTTCCTTGCAACGACGTAGGTTGAGAGGGGATTTGGTAGAGACGTTTAAGATCATTAAGGGACTTAGTGGTATTAGTTCCACCCATCTGTTTGAGCTGGCTATGTCAGACCAACTGCGCGGGCATCGCCTGAAGCTCAAACATCACAGAGCTCGTTTGGACATCAGGGCAAAATTGTTTTACAAACCGAGTAGTTAACTTCTGGAATAAACTTCCTTCTGATTTGGTGGAGTCTGGGACCGTAGAAGCCTTCAAAAGGGGCTTAGACGATTGTTGGTATATCCTTTTTCCAGAGGTATTGTAGTTGTACTGAAATATATAGTGTATTTGGATGCTGGTATATGACAGTGGAAAGATTACTCTTGTTCTTGCTTCATTTCGTTGCAGAAGCAAGAAGAGACCATGCAACATCGAAGTGCCGTGGGCCGCTTCACTTACCGGCACAAGAACTGGAGGCTAAAGTTCAAGTTCAAGTTCAGTTGGGACCGGAACGATAGGGTAATCCCGTGAATGTTCTTTCTTTTGCGTATCGTTGACTCGGGAATTGACAGGTCTGCTTGAGATGTTGAAAAGCCTACAACAAAGACCGCATCACACCCTGTCCAACCAATTACTGCCCACATTTTCCTGCCCAGCAGTCCCTACCGGGCCGGTTTATGTGAAGTAAAAATGAAAGGTAAGTTAAGAAAAGAAGAGTAGGAATGTCAGCTAAATAATGATAATACCAAGGTGAGAAGAAAATTAAAAAGGGACGAAGGGAATGTTGAAGATACAAGTCGGTTAGGAGAAGGGGAAGGTTTGGTACTGCCACCCTAGAGCATCTAACTGACGCTCGAAACCCTCTACCGTAGACTCCCTAAGCACGTGCGCTGGAAGCGAGTTCCAACGTTCAATAACTCGTCGCGACAAGCGAGTTTCCGTCCTTACCCGGTCAGAACGCTGTTTGTGCAGCTTCAACGGGTGACCTCGGAGATTAGGCAGCTTGGCGGGACTAAATAGCCAGGACAAGTCTGGACCGATCTTACCCGTTAAGATACGGTAAGTGAGAATCAAGTCTCCTCTATTTCTGCGGTAGTGCTTTGGGTACATACCCAAGCTAAGCAAACGATCGGGATACGTTTGCCTCCGTAATCCTTGCACTAACCTTGTACCCACTCGCAAATCCCTCTCCAGTTCCATTTTGTCCCTTACAAGACAAGGTGGATAAGCCAGGATACAGCACTCTAAGTGCGGTCGCACGAAAGCTGAGAACAGCTTCACAAAGATATTGGCTGTTAGGACAACGAGGGAGCGGCGAGTAAACCACATCATACGGAACCGTCTACAAGCAGCCTTCCTCCAATTTTCCCCAGAGTGAAGCAATGAGGTATGGGTGATACCTAGATCAACCTGCTGAATGACAATAGGGAGTTCACTTCCACCAACTACATAGCGCGTGGGGGGACTAGCACTTCCAAGTCGGAGGACAGCACATTTCGAACTTTATTGCTGGCCATTCATCTCTCCTAGCGCGCCGTTATCCGTCGTCTGTCTTACTCGCGTTTACTTGACATGTGGTCAAAAGTCTTAATGATATGGTTGAATCAGCCACTGATACCTCCATTCCTTTAGCCACTACCTCTGCTCTGCGGCAGCTGTTTGCTGTATGCTCTATTCAACTTTGGGAATACTCCTTAGCTTGCTAGGCGTCAGTCCTTCTGTAGATTGTTTATTCTCCTGGTATAGATTTTTCACAGCTCAGCTGGTTTGCTGTCCGATCCTTTGACACGGTTGTTATTCATTGGCACCTCGAATGATTAACCCAACAGGCACCCTTGTCCACTGATACCTGGTCCAGTATCGATATCTTCTAATCGTCTTACTTTCAACACTTAGTCTTCCTTTGATATCCATTTAATCTTAGCCAGCTTCTAATATGCTCAGCTTCCTATATTCGTATACCTATGTACATTGTAGTTATGGTGTCTTAGGTAATCCTTATCCCGTGAGCATATATAAATACGGCCACATCGTCACTGTCCTTGGGTTTCCGCTAACAACCAATCGTGACTACACACCCACTTTCTAGTCTCAGGTAGAATTCGAACATTGTCAGCTTACACCTCATGAATATCTTACCGGAATCCTGCTCTTCATCCCTATGCACATGAAAGTATTCTACCCATGAGGCCATGCCTTCCGCATAAGTAAAAACATCTTTAGCGTAATGTCTGTTACACCTTGTTCACTAGTTATCTCAAATAAATGTCTTAATGTAGGATTTTGATCAAACGCTAGGTACATCGACTGTTCCTTTTCGGTCTTCTCTCGGCTTGTTCCTCTCTCTCTTTTCTCTGAGGTCGTGAACATCTGAGGGATTCGGGATTGAACTGAGGAACTGCCTCCGTCTGGGATGGGACGAAATAACCAACAAGTACTTACCTGGACCATGGCCTCACTTCCACTCTAACTATTTACACCCAACCACCGATGTCCAGTGAGGGTAGCTGGACACGAATTCTTCGCTCCCCGGCAAAGATACATAATCAGAGATGACTTCATGTGGTTCTGCGAAGGATCAACACATTATATTCAATAAGAGTGTTTAGTACCCGACCTACCAACGGACAGGACCCAGGAACGCAATGGGCAACCAGTTATTGCATCAACCAGCGGAAAAATGGGACGCAACCTGACTGCGAATAACCGAGCAAACAGACTTTTAACAAGAAACATAGCCAGTTACAATTTGCCATTCAATGGATTGGTGGCAGTGTTCCAGGACGTGGTGGGTTTTCGCCTGGCAAGCGTTCTCCCTACAAAAAGCCACAAATGTCCGTTTAACAACACTGCAACGTGGCGTATGTGACTCGCCACCGAATAAAGTCACAGCCCATAACTTTACACTGGCAGGTCAACTAGCGTCACAATTCTACATAGGATCGTTACACGGGGACTTCTACATCTGTATATACTGTTGTCGTTTTACATCCTACCATACGTTGCCCTTTTCCTTCCTTGTGTGCAGGCTCTTCCATTACCTTTCAGTGGATCATTCAGGTTTCTCAATCTCTTATTAGCTGAGGTCCCGTATCTCATGACAGCCAACTTATTGTTTCGCATTTTCAACATTGTACAGTTCCAATCATGGATATATGAACAATTTTCTGCGTTACTGTTACAATTGCATTATAATGTTTGTACCGTTGTACATATCTGATCATGCCTCCATGAGCGTGCCTCGCATAGTCGAGAATAAAATATTTATTTATTTATTTATTTATTTCGCCTGATTTATGGGCATCAACCATAAGGTTGACCAATCCCAGAGCCTGTCCAAAACACTCTGAAGTGCCTCAGAGCCACCAGGGATATCCACAATATTCTAGAGCTTGAGGTCATCAGCAAACAATAGCGACGGTACTCCAAGCTCCTGGGGTAGGTCATTGACATAAATTGCGAAAAGCAGCGGCCCTAGAACCGAGCCCTGCGGAACGCCACTAAGAACACTTTGTCTAAGCGAAAGGCTACGCCCCACGGGTACGCACTGTTCTCTGCCCTCTAGGAAAGCAGAAACCCATTTAAGTGCGGCTCCAGATATCCCATACGATCTCAACTTCAATGAGAGTCGTTGATGTGGGACAGTATCAAAGGCTTCCGAGAAGTCAACGAAAAGCATGTCGATGGCGCGACCGTTGTCAACTGCCTCAGCCCAGCTTTCACGAGCCACAAACAAATTTGTCAGACCTGAAAATCCCTTACGGAATCCGTGCTGGGCCGCACTGAGAAAGTTAAACTTAACCAAGTGGTTCTCTACCGAATCCCTGACCAATTTTTCAAACAACTCAACTACTACGCTTGTTAAGCTGATAGGCCGGTAGTTCGCGGGCAGAACTCTGTCCCCGCCCTTAAAAATCGGACAGATGATTGCCTTCTTCCATTCAGAAGGTAAGGCACAGCTGTCGAGGGATATTGTAAACATGCATGTCAGAGGGCCACTTAGCTCAGCGGCAAATTCATGCATCAGCTTCGGATGAATTGAATCAGTGCCAGAAGCTTTAGAAGGATTTAGCCCTTGCAATAGCCCGAAGACTTGTGTCTCCGTTATGCTTATTTCAGTTAGGCAAGAATCCTCCGGAAATTTAGTGACCAGCTCAACTTGAGGTAGAGAGGCCTCATGAGAAAAGACACCAGTATACTGTTCGCTAAGTATACAGGCATTATCATAGTCGGTATGCCTATGGGTCCCGTTCGCTCGTAGTAAAGAGGCGGAAGCCTCTATCGTCCGTCTGACCTGACGTGACCTGGCGGCAAGTGGTTTCCAATACTCATGTATTTTATCAGGACAACTAACCATGATAACTATATTCACCTGCTTCATTACAAAACACGGATTTAACATGTGCTTGGAACGCTCTGTGAGTACTACGCGGTAACTCGATTTTTTGGCGTGCCATACTGATCGAGCTTTTAAACTGAAATAACGTGGAAA
>OX104060.1:67226151-67321928 GCA_944474145.2 Dicrocoelium dendriticum | reverse complement strand
GGCGTTCCCTTTGTCTCTAACAGGACGGAGTCATCGATATCATCAACCTTTATGACTACAACAGTGCTGGCGTTTAATTCGTCGTGCACATACATAATTCAGCCTTACAAGTACGTTAGAGCGGTCAGTGCAAAAGATGCCATAGCCAGGCAGAAGTAGAGGCGTAGCCGGTATAAAAGAGGATGGCAAATTTCCTGTGCTGTAAAGCTTATGGATTGCGTAGAGGCCTAAATAGGCCGATGAGATGCAGCTTGTGTGAGATGCATAATGCGTCGGGTACTAGTGTATTATGTAGTGCAAGGTGTTGGTATGCTGCATAACCAATAACAGTGTGGTTGCATGTCAAGTTTATTTAAATCAGGCGGTTAGTTTCCCAAATAATTTTCTTACGTACTTTGTTACCACCATTTAGTAGTTATCTGAATAACCTTTTACTTACTTACACAAAACGCTTAGGGTAATCGTGGATTACTTTTTAAAGCTTTTACATTTCTTGCTAAAGCTTTCTATTGTCTTTTGTTGCCATTTTAACATTATGACGGACAAGCTGTTAACCCCATTTCTTTCAGAAGGTAAATTTGTAAAAACGTAAGGAGGCATGGCCGAATATTTTATGCGTTTAATTTTGTTTTATTCCTTTGGCACTAGCTATATACCCCCGGCGTAACAGCGCTTTATATGCACATACAATATCCACCACCTCGTGTATCTTAACTCCATAAGTCACTTAGGCATTGTTGGGGGCGATGTGGGCATGAGACACGTGAACGAGTTGGGCTCATAAACTGGATTTATCCAACCGGTGACTGGCAACACTCGAGTTGCGGGTTCCAACCCTACCAGGGCCCAATTGAATGCACTCTGCTGATGATTCCCGAAAGGATGCAACGCACATACAGTGCTTTTCCGGATGTGTGACATCTGTCTGTATGCGGATACATGTGACGAATTTCCAACCAAATAAACAAACAGCCAATAAATCTAGGCACAGAAAAGCAGGGGTAAAAGAAAACTAAAAGCAAATACAATGCGCAAGAGATCCGTTATAAAGCACGTAATTTGCTGCAGGCAAAAGTTGGTCAGGTTGCAGTAATGGAAGATGTAAACTTAAGGAGCAAAATCGTCAGGGTAATGACGATGAATAGGCTTCATGAGTGGGTGAGTAAACAAAACTAAGAAGACAGTTAAAGGGCTGATCTAAGGTGAAGCTTAAAGTTACATTCCAAGTAAGGGTAAGTGCAAAAGTGAATACTGTTTTATTTAACACACTAGTGTAATTGTAGGAATTGACTTCAGTTAGTGGCCAGCAAATTCCGTCACGTCGCGCGCTTAATAAAAGGACATATGTTGCTTTTAAAGGCAGAACGCTTGCTAAGAAAAATCCACCATTTCATGGAACACCGTCCTCGATTGTTTCGGTTATGTACAACTGGAGAAGTCTTAGCAAACCGTTGTTAACACAGGTATTCGCAGTCGGATGTCTCCTCTGTTCGCTCATCAGATGGCTCTGACCGGGCCCGCCACAGAAGTAAAACCAAGTCGAGTAGCATGGATAATGGTGCGGGTAAGTAAAATTTCCAGCCTATCTGGGGTCTCACATTCCTTCATTTTGCATACTTACTGGTGTGGGAGGACTTCGTGCACAGCTATCCTTAGTTGACATCCGTCCTTGAGTGGTTGGGTTCAGTTAGTCGGTTTTAATATAAGCTAATGTTCCAGGTGAGTGCTTGTTGGTTATTTTGTCGCACCACAGAATGAGGCAGTTTCTCAGTCTAATCCCGGATCTCACTAAATTTCCCGACCTAGGAGAAATGGGAAAGGGAGGAACAGGCCGAGAGAATACCGAAAGATACTGTCATATAACCAAGCAGTGTAATAATTCTACGTTGCTACATTTATACTTGAGACAACCTGATGTACAATGTGCAACAGAGATTACGCTGTACCTGCTTTGATTATATATTAAAATAGCATTGACCAATTTGTAAATCACTGTGACGTATTTGGGTATAAAATGAATGGTTCTGGTTTGCTTTTTTAGAGGTATTAGATTAATATGTTGGGTCTAATATCTGGGAGGAGGGAATTCGGTTTAAATTCAAGTGGCGGTGGAATAGCAAAAGACAGCAGGAAACCAGCATACGAGCCAGTACTTGTGGAATAGGAGGGCGAACCAGCGCTTCAATACATCGGATAAACCGCAGAATTGTAGTATTCTACGCTGTTAGTAAAATGCTTATTGGACGCAGAGGACAGTGAAAGTAAGAGTCTGATTAACTGCATAACAGAAGCTACTCATTGTAAAGTGGATGAAGCAACAGTTGCTTCCGAGCAGTTAGACCAGATGAACAGTGTTCCATGATGAGTGTAACGCCCTAGCTACAGTGAATTTTGCGCTGTACAACATGCACCCCTATGAGCCAACGTGTGTGATAACGTGGCAAGGTGAGGCTTCATTAGATTGGGAGAAACATGAAAGTTGGAATTCCGCGGTGTGAAACGTAAGCCAAATGCTTGCAGAGAACAGTGAAATACTGGCCGGATTAACTACATAGTATTAGCCGCTTGTTATTAGGTAATTTATACATAGCCTGCCGAGCAGTCAGCTATGTAGGGGAGAGTTATAGTGTGGAAGCTAGAGCAGCAGCTGAAGTGAAGCTAGAAGTTTTGGACAAACGGCCTTGAAAATTAGCAACTGTGAATAGGATTGTGCAGCTTTACTTATGTAGCTTTAGTGAAACACTTGAAGGTAGAATCCTACGGCGCAAAAATAAGGCCAAACGGATGCAGACAAAATTGGGGAATACCTGGAGTAGCCACGTGGCTGTTAGTTGTATAGAAATAAAGAGAACGTGCTCTGCTGCGAAGTCAATTAAGTGAAGGGGAAATAAGGTAATATAAGTGGTGGATGAAGCAAGGATTGTTTTGTAGGACCAGCAATGCTATAATACAAAATGGTGGAATATGAGGTTAAGGTTACGCTTAAGTAGCTTATGTTATCTACTCGAAAGCGGTATTCTACAATACTAAAAGGAAGCAGAAGAGACGCAGAGAACAGCGAGGATAAAACCGGATCTACTGCGTAGCAGAAGCCGCTCGTTGTTGCAAGATTAAGTGAACGTGGCTAATCGAGCAGTCAGTTAGGCGCAGGAGGGTTATATTGAAGAAACACAGGTAGTAGCGGCAGCAAGTCTTGGGTTGCAGAGCAAGCCATACTATGCACCGCCAACTGAAGCGTAGAATGGCGCACACGGATGTCAATCTATCAGGTAAACCACTCGATGGTGGAACGCTGGATTATTAAAAACAAGCCAAATGGCTGCAAAGAACAGTGGTTGGAAGAGCCGGACTAAATACGTAACAGAAGCCGCTCGTCATTGCGTGATTAAAGAAAGACGCACTGCCTTGCAGTCAGTTAGGTAGAGGAGGGTTCTCCTGAATTTCAAATGACCGTAGCTAGAGCGACGATTAGGTTTTAGCACAAGAAATAATAAAAAGCAACATTTGTAGATTAGGAGAATGCGGCAGTGCTTTTATAGATTAGGTTAGCCATTCGGAGGTGGTACTCAACGTTGTCAAAGAGAAGCCAAATAGACGCAGAAAACAGTGACAATACCAGCCTGAATGACTACGTTGCAGAAGCCGCCTTTTATTCATCGATTAAAGAAACACGGCCACCGAGCAGTTAGTTAGTTGGACGAAGCTTTTAGTGAGGGCACACAGGTCGTTGCAAAAGCAAGGCTTGTGTTGTAGATCAAGCAACCCCACTACCAACTGTAAAATAGGACGCCGCATCGGTACGTCAATGGATTAGGTGAACCACCCAAAAGTGAAATGCTGCGGTGTCAAAAGGAAACCAAACGTACGCAGAGAGCAATGAAGTTAGGTGCCAGCTTAACTACCTAGAAGAAGCCGCTGTTGACTGAGCGTTTAAAAGAACATGGACGGCCAAACAATCAGTTGAGTGGAGGAGGATAATAATAAAGGGAGAATATTCGTCCCTGAAGCAACGATTGTGTTGCACAACAAACAAAACTATGAACCAGCAACTGCGAATTGGGATTGAGCAGCGCCGCTTCAGTAAGTTAGGTGAACCACTTGCTGGTAAGCTTATATGGTATCGACGCAAGTCCAAAAGGACGCAGAGCACAGGGCTGGTTCGAGCCGGATTGTTGTTAAGTGTTTAAGCGAACATGAACTGCCGAGCAAGCAGTTACGTGTAGGGGCTACAGTGAAGAAAGACAGGTCTGTGCGGTAGCGAGCAGTAGATTGTAGGACACACAATATGAGAATGAGTCAATTGAGGTATATTTTTGAGGTTTTCCGTCCAGTAGTTTACAAACGACACAGCACAGCTTAGTCCAGAAAACACCAGATGTTGCGTCTTATCAGGCTTGTCAGTGGTGCGCACACCCTTGGTCTCCTAAGGAGGATCGAACCCGTGACCGCTAAAAGCTGATGCAAACTAGCCAGCAGCTTAAGACACTGAGCCATAGGGATGTTGACTAGCTTAATAATTTGCAAAAAACAGGGATATAACACAACCAAACTTCCACTGTATTTGACAGTGTTTAACCTGCGTGGTGATGACCTCCTCTTATTATAAGCTATACGCATAGCATTTTGAAACAATATTACAACACTTAAAATTAACACCCTCCTGATAACGAGTACTACTAACTAAATCGCCTCGCCTATTCTCAAACTGCAATGGAGAAAGGATGTCATCGCCTCGCAGGCTAAGCACTGTCAGTGACAGTGGCAGATAATTGGTGCTATATCCCAGTTTGTTTGCAAATTATGTAGCCGTGCCAACGTCCCCCTTGACTGGGTGGCTTAAGCTGCTAGCTAGTTGGCATTTGCCGCTAGCATTATTTGGTGCGATCCTACTTAGAGGGCCGAGGAAATGCGCACCAAGGACGAGCGCAAACAAGTTGAAACGCCTCTGGTGCTCCTTCAAGACTGGACCTAGCTTTGTAGCTGGTAAACCACTACAAAATTACAAGTAAAGTCCAGATACTTGCGGGTAATACACAGTTATATTTCCTGACTTGCTGGATGCTGTTCCTTCAAAGGATCAAATCAATATTTACACGAAACGCATGCCCTTGCATAGTGAGTGAGAACTGTATGCGTATTACATCATTATTGGGAATTAAGAATGCAAGGCATTCGAAGGGGTTGTAGGCAATTACCGTGATATTCCTCTGGATTTACAGGCAAGTTTGTGAGCCCGCTTTTAGTAGTGGCAAAAAGTCATGTGGAGCTACATTCATGCCATTTTCTTTGGAGGCATGATCCGATTTGTCACTAATTTCACACCCTTTGTTTGGACCTGAACTTCAGCTAGCTCCTCCAACCGATAGTGTATACCTAGCCTTTTTAGTGGCGAAATGTTGCGCAGAGCCGTAGTTGTGCACATTTTCTCTGAGAGCTTGATCCAAATTACCACGAACTTTACTGTTACTTCATTGGACTAGGTCGGCAAGCTCAGTCGTCACATTTAGTGGTGTACAGACGGAAGGCAGTATGATAGAAGGAATAAAAAATATGGGAAGGTTAGTAAGTACTTCCAAAGAATGAAAATAAAAATAAAGCGCTATTATTAAGAAATGTACTACTGCGGCGTACTTAACTAGAAAACTAAAATTTAAAAAATAATATACTCCAAGTTTCTTGCGCTAAATATTTGCTTTTAACGCCAAAGATCAAACTAAGTGAAGCAGCGTACAACAAAGACCTTTTCTAAGGTAAGAATTTTGCAAAAATTAGCACAAAGATAAGGTACTCAGAACAAATTTTAAACGCTTGTGAGTTCAAAAGTAAAAGCAGTGGGTTACATGAATTAGTTAAGAAGTTATTCGCGATGTTATGGCGGTCTACGAATAATGTCATCCATTTATTTTCCTAAAAATGGCACTTTGCTTTGCTTGACGATATCAGAATAAAAGAAATGAATACCTAATGAGTGGAAAAACGATGTAAGTTCTAAATAGTGTTGTCCATCTAGAAATGCTCTAGTTCACCTATAATACGTCACAATAAGTAGGTGCTACCTTAGTGGCAGAAAATCAAGCTTTTCAAGCGTACATAGCAATGATAGCCAAATAATTGATAATGTTTCGCGAAAACGCTAGGAATCCAGTAAAAATAGTATATATGCAAGGGACTTAAGGACCACCGGTACTTATCCCATGGTTATGAGTATTCAGTATACCATTTTAAGAGGATACTTAGCCGCCTCAAGCACATGGTTAGAGTTCAGTATATTGTTTAAGCCTCTTAATGGTCGAAAATGTTATCCCAAGACCGCACGAGATAAAACAACCTGGATAATACAACAGACCTATAGGATGGTTCGACATGTTTGGTTTGAAAAACGCACAACTTCCTTGGAGAAATATCGCACGTTTTATCTCACAGGTGTTCTTTCACTTAACTGACATCTAGTCGGTTCACGTATCCTTAACCTCACAATAAAGAGCGGCTACTTCTACGTAGTTAATCAGGTTCTTACCCTCACTGTTCGCTGCGTTCAGTCGACTTACTGTTGATAACGTAGGATTCTACATTCAAGTGGTTCACTTAAGCTAGTAAAGCGATTATGCGCCATGCTATTAAACCTTAGTCGGATATTAGCATTGGTTATTCTACAAACATATCCTCGCTTCATCAACTTTTCTCCGTTAACCATAACGCCCCTCAAGCTTACTAATTCCACGGCAGCCAGTGTTGCCTTAGTGGCTTAACAATGAGCAGTTTCTGCTATGTAGTTAATCCGACTCTTACTTTCACTGTCATCTGCGTCCAACAAGCATTTTATTAACACTGTAGAATACTACAATTCTGCGGTTTATCCGACGTATTGAAGCGCTGGTTCGCCCTCCTATTTTACAAGTACTGGCTCGTAGGCTGATTTCCTGCTGTCTTTTGCTATTCCACCGCCACTTGGATTTAAACCGAATTCCTTCCTCCCAGATGTTAGACCCAACATATTAATCTAATACCTCTTAAAACGCAAACCAGAACCATTCTCTTTATACTCAAATACGTCACAGTGGTTTACAAATTGGTCAATGCTATTTTAATGTATAATCAAAGCAGGTACAGCGTAATCTCTGTTGCACATTGTACATCAGGTTGTCTCAAGTATAAATGTAGCAACGTAGAATTATTACACTGCTTGGTTATATGACAGTTTCTTTCGGTATTCTCTCGGCCTGTTCCTCCCTTTCCCATTTCTCCGAGGTCGGGAAATTTAGTGAGATCCGGGATTAGACTGAGAAACTGCCTCATTCTGTGGTGGGACGAAATAACCAACAAGCACTCACCTGGAACATTACCTTATATTAAAACCGACTAACTGAACCCAACAACTCAAGGACGGATGTCAACTGAGAATAGATGTGCACGAAGTCCTCCCACACCAGTAAGTATACAAAATGAGGGAATGTGAGACCCCAGATAGGCTGGAAATTTTACTTACCCGCACCATTATCCATGCTACTCGACTTGGTTTTACGTCTGTGGCGGGCCCGGTCTAAGCTATCTGATGAGCCAACAGAGGAGTCATCCGACTGCGAATACCTGTGTTAACAACGGTGTTGCTTAGACTTTTCCAGTTGTACATAACCGAAACAATCGACGACGGTGTTCCATGATATGGTGGATTTTTCTTAGCAAGCGTTCTGCCTTTAAAAGCGGCAAGGGTCCTTTCTCCAACACTGCGACGTCGCGGACCTGGGTTGCCGCTGAGCAAAGTCCCTGCCCACAACTATATTATGTCATCTCGAATAAAGACATGTTTCAGCCTTTTCTTTACCCGTACAATAAAGGTACTATTTGTATTTTTACAACCTGTCATCCCTTCGCCTACTCTGCGTTTTCTATTATCTCTTTGCTCACATTAATCCAGTTCATCCTCTCCGCGCTGACGATTTTGCTCCTTATGGGTACTTCTTCTATTACTGCATCGAACATATTTCAGCCGCAGCCCACTAACTTCATTGTGACGTATAGGTTGCACAACAAAATATCCTTTGTTTGCTGAGGCCTTAGTTGGTGTACCTCGATACATACGGTACCAAAATTTTCCTTGTAGTTTTTATTTCTTTATCCACAATTCTTGGTCATCATCTCTAGTGAGCTAGGGGAGCCTGTCGCTAATGGTAAAGAAAGGATTCTCGGAAACTTCATCAAAATGCTTTGGAGCGCGTATTCCATTTGGGTCTGTGTTGAAGGGACCTTAACAATTCTGCTTCTGTTGGTTGAGGTTGCTCGGACATGGAGGATTATTGTGCCTCATGTGTTGCTACATACTATTGTACATCTCTGTCTCATTTCGAGCTTATTCTCCAAACTTTTAACTTCTGAAGCGAGTACCCGCTGTGTTCATGCAGGTGGCAAGGTTAACTAGTACTGTAATGTCGTAACAGCTAGTACATGGATGGTTTTTCTGTAGCGAGCTGTTCTAGCAGCATTAGCAGCAAGTGATAAGGTAAATCTAGCTTAAGCAAATAGGTAAAAATGGAAGCCGGTATTTAACCCAACCTTACCCATAACGCATGGTGGGATTAGGAGCAACCTAAAAGAAAATGTTACGCACTGACGGCCGAGATAGGGCGAAGTGGTTATCAAAATCTTCTAGCTAAGCTAGCATTTGTGACAGGGACATCCCTGCGTTAGTTAGCTTTCGTGCCAGTAAAATGGAAGCTGGAATTATGAATGTTTTATTACCAAAAGCGTATGAAGAAGGGGATCTGGTTTTCATGATGCCTGTCTATTAATGTTTTAGATAGTAATTGGCACTTGATAAACACAGATATAGCTAAGCATATGGCGTCAAGAGAAACTAAGTTTAGAGCAAGATGTCCGGATGCTTGGGCCTATGGCTCTTATAGTGGTAACATTGTGGACCAGATTATATATATGCTGTATGCATACTGCTTACGGTTGGTAACAGTGGAGTAGAGTAGCGAGTATGTAGGCTTAAGGAACACTCATCAATTAAGCCCAACTAGCAACTGCAAACCTACGAAGTTTCATAGAATTATACCTAAAGCTGGTGTTAAGACCATGCTTTAGGCAGTTATTGTGCTACCTAAGGTGCTTCATGTGTACCCACAGCAACAACAGGCACTTACATCTTACACACGGCTTAAGCCTGGTAAACTTCCTTTACTAGGCGTACTTCATAGGTCATGTGCCAGATATATTTTCACGGACCCAGTGGTCTAAGGATTTGGGAAGTTGCAAACTGTAAAGCTGTAACCTAAGGAATAAAGTTATAGATATGATGAAAGGACTAAAGTCCGCCTGCTTAGATGGATTCGTTAGAGCCCTGAGATAAATATATTAGGAAGGCCTAAGGATTTGTAAACCAGCAAGTCAGTAGGTTAGGCTGCACCGTTTGTTGAGCTTTTTGAATATTGACAGTGGCCATTGAAGAAGGGAAGCCCTAGGGTACAGATACCGGTTTGTCCTTGCAGCGTTTGGACCCAGGGGTCAGTGGAGGAACTAAAGTGAGTCAGAAACTAATAGGAAATGGCTACATATACTTTGCACATAGAATTCTAGTCTTAGCACCCCTAAGATGCCTGCAATTTATCATTCTGAGACCACCAGTGTGTTGTGGTTGCAGTAATGGAGTAGATGAAAACATGGGTGGCCATTTATGGAGACAAGTCATAGGAGTTAACGTACCGATTAACCCACACAGGATCTGGTTATTCGCCCACCACAAGGCATAAGACGTGGCAGGCTTTCGAGCCAAGATAAGGCAACCTGGTGATTAGCACTTTCTGAATGTCCAGCTATCCGGCCCACAGGGGCATGGTTAGCTTTCGTTCCACTGAAATATAATCGAGAAATGTGAAGGTGGTGATAACAAAGGACCTTGAGGAATATGATCTGGATTTTCATATTGCCAGTTTAACAGTGTTTCCAACAATTTTCAGCATATGCATAACCCAGATAAATCTAAGTATATGAGGCCAGGAGAGGATAAAGGAGGGAGAGAAATCCTTGATTCTAAGAACTGAGGCTTTAGTAGTGATCACTTTGTCCACCGGCCTAAGTACATTACTTTTGTGTATCACGTGCAGTCAGAGGCAGCAGAATTAAGGCAGTGAACCTTTAGCAATCTAGTTAGATTACTTTTGGTGGTATCGAGCAATTAATCCCACAGATTGAAGGAGCTAAACATTAGGTATAACCAGTGGAGTAACCATGGATACGGAGAACTTATGGCATTATATGCTCGTACCCTTACGGTAAACGTGGACAGCAGCTGTGAAGAAGCATGATACGTGCCGGCAAACAAGGATAAATACGAAGCTGCTTTGGCCCTGAAGTATTCAGAAAGCGAGGTTTAGTTTAAGGCACGGTTTGCGTAATGGTTGCCTGGCTCCCGGTGAGTGTACGTTGCAAAGCTATGTGCGTGAGTAAATTAAAGGGGAAAGGCGGAGGTTAATATGAAGTCACGCATGGTGGATACAGGTGGTCATCAGTGCTCGAGGGACCAGACTGAGAGAGCCATCAGTGCTCAAGAAACTATCACCAGGCTGGGGAGTAAACAAACAAAACTAAGACTACCCTAAGCATTGCTGTCATGAGAATGTTCACATACTCACCGTCAGACAGGCTAAAGTGTAGGTATGATGGCTGTGGTAAAGAACAGAGTGATGTTGGGTGAAGGTTAAAACGTCAATAATTTTGGAGTGAGGTGGATATGCGAGCGAGCGGGATTTCTGCAGCACAGAAGTCCGCTGTCTATAGCTTGTAAGCTCGTCAGCCAAGCAGAAGGTCCTTAAAAGCACGGTCGAGAAGTCGGCCAAATGGATAAGAATGCATGGATGATGCCATGATGCGGAAGTATCCAGATAGCAAGTAACAAGTCAAGGGAAGCTCAACATAATAGTTGCCGCGGACAGGGAAGGGACAAGTAGTATTGCTTCAGGAAGGATTAACTTAGGTGAGAATGGCAGAGCGATGGTAGATGCAGGTAACCATCGGCTCCGGCGCGACCGTGCTGAATGCATCGTTACTGGTTACGAGGGAACTGTAAGCCCAGGATGCTTATATGTCACATGGCTAAAAGGATTGTAAAATACTATTGCAGAGCAGCCGAAGACGGCGTCTATGCTCCAGCTGGGCCAGTGTCAAAAAGATGATCATCCGAATCGTAAACGTTTAAAAGGCGTTTTATATTATCCAGGCACATAAAGTTTTGTACCTCTCTCTTGAAAGACGGTGGATTGCGTGTCTCTGGTGGCCGTGCTGGTAATATTTCAGATATTTACATACGCAACTAGGAAGAATTCTGAACGTGTTTTTTCCGCTTCGGTAGCGGAGCAATATTGCAGCACCTGTTTCTGTGGTAAACTTCCGATCCTCTTCTAAGTGTAAGGTTGGGTATGTCACTGTGCACCGCTTGCTGGATCACCTTACGTAAGGATCCTAGGTTAGAGTTAATACGTCGCAATCATAGAGGCTGGAGTTTGAGGGGACCACACTATTGTCGGTAACTAAGCGGAAACTATTGTAAGGTTATCATTTGCGTAAAATGCCGTCGAGCCTCTTCGAGCAGTATGCGATCTGATTTTTGCAACTTGCTTCCGATGAAGTTGCAATATTCTATGTCTGAACGAACTTGACTCCGATAAAGTTCTAGTTGTGTCTCAGAGTTGGTTAAGTGACGGCCAATTTGGAACTCTAATTGTCGGACCTCCGTAACTGGATAATGCACATTCTCTGAGAAGTTCAGGCTCACAGAATACTGTATGCTTAATGTTTTTATCCAAAGTATTATATTAGGTATATTTGCCATGTAAAGTCGGTGCCACCAAGTATGGAGCATTTGTGGGTCATGAGGCTCGATTTATCAGCGATAACATTTATTTGCTTCTGCTGACACCAGGGCTCCAAAACCTACAGGTAGTCGCGGATTTCGCCTTGTAAAAATCTTTGCACTTGGGGGAAAGATCTCTATGTCTTTGGAGAATAGTAAGGGGCGGCCAGATTCTAGACTGTTAGAGACGTAGTTAATATAACTCAAAAGCAAGGTCGGTCCCAGCACACTCCTTTGTATCCCACCATTGGAACCTGTGACAGGGATGGATTCGGTTTGCGCAATTTTCACCAACTGCGTGCACCCGGTTAGGTAAGATTCCAGGCACTCGAGTAAATGACAGCCTATCCCGTAAGCTTTAATCTTATGCAATAGATGTATAAGTGGGATCATATAAACCGCCTATTACATATAGTGGTATAATGTAATTACTGCAAGGTCTGAAACAATAGCGTTAGTAACGATGTTCAGCATATCAAGCTAGCAGGTTGCACAGGTTCAGACGTGCCTAGTACCCCAAGCTGTGGCATACTAACATGCTCTTCTGCATACAGGATGTCCATGAGTGCCCCTTAAACGATTTTCTAGTACGCGTGAGGTAATGGATATGTGGTATATGAGTCGGTATTTGTTAACTTCCTGTACGGAGCAAACTTTGTAAAGCGGTGTGAGCACAAAGTGCTTCTAAGCCAAAGGGCATTAGCCCTTCTCCACGCAGGGTGTGAACACGTTTATGAGCAAGCTCGGAAGGTCATTGCCAACGTACTGTTTAGACTTCCGTCAGGGCCGAGGTTCTTAGATTGCTTAATGGCTGAGATAACGAAAAGAATACTCGTATAGCAAACTGTACTGTACAGAGCGACCAGATGGTAGACAAGTGTAGTTCCTTAGTGACTGGGAGCATTTCGACGCCTTCGGACTGTTTGAAGTAAGGGCTGAACGCCTCGCTTATAAAGCGTAGGTCCTCATTTGCGTCGTTGGGGCCAAACGACTTAATCATATGGCTCCACCAGCAACTGATACTATCTTTCCTAGAGCCATTATCTAATGTTCAGCAGCGGCTAGTCGCCATAGGCTCCATGCAACTCTGCGGATATCCGGAGCTCGCTATATGTTACGCCCTCTCTCCAACGTTTATTCTCTTGTCCTACTTTCACCACAGCTCAGCTGGTTTATTGACCTATTCTGTGCCACCGTAGGTTTTACTAGTAACTGAAGGCTTAATCCGAACGCCATGGATGGCCACTGACTTCTCTCCTAGCGCACGTATCTGCCGTTTGCCATACTGTCGGTAACTCTTCTTGGCAGCAGTTAGTCGTTGTTGGCTCCATGCATCTCTGTGCAAACCTTTAACTTTTAAATAACCACTCCTTTTCTCTTTAACCTATGCTTTTCTCGAATGCTTGTCTCTGTAATCTTCGCTCGCTTGTTGATTTGTTCATTGACATTGTATGTATCCACTAGTGGCCAAACGTCTTAATCATTTGGCTTCACCAGCCACTGATACTAACTTTCCTAGAGCCATTATCTCTGTTTAGCAGCAGCTAATCGCCGTAGGCTCCAAGCAAGTCTGCGGATATTTGGAGCTCGCTATGAATAAATAAATAAATAAATAGTTTATTCTCGAATTTGTCAATACACACTAAGCAAGGCGTAATCAATATTTACATGCAATATTGCTTCGCAACAAACACGTTGCTATGAGTGTAGTCGGCAGTAAGCCGAAGGTTGTACAGTCTGCGGAAATTGTGTAAGTAGCCACGGGATAGAGTCTTCAATGAATGACAAAACGTTGAATTCTAGCGTGCGTAGTGGAAACAGTCGTATCACCACATGTGTAATGAAAACGATTCATATAAGCACAGTGTAACTTATTATTGAAAGTGACAGGGCAATATTGAATATGATTCTGGTCGACTTGCCAGTAAGTAGTTCAGGGCAGTGACTTTATTCGGTGGCGAGTCACATCCGCCACGTCGCAGTGTTCAAGTTCAAGTTCAAGCGGGCCAGGAACGATAGGATTATCCCGTGAGCGTTCCTTCTTCGGCTGGTCGTTGAACCAGGAGTTGGCGAACTTTGAAATACTGATGGACCTAAAACAAAGACCGCATCACACCCTGTCCAACCAATTAATGCCCACGTATCCTGCCCTAGCAGTCCCTGCTGGGTCGGTTACGTGAAGTAAGAAAGAGAAGAAAGTAAACACAGAAGGCAAAAGAGAAAGTGGAAAGAGCTAAGCAAGTGGAATACCAAGCTATTTGAGTCAATAAAAAAGAACTGAAAAGTAAACGTGGGTCAGCGGACATTTGTGGCTTTTTATAGGGAGAACGCTTGCCAGGCGAAATCCCACCATGTCCTGGAACACAGTCAGAAATTTTCAGTGTACTAATATAAAACTGGCAGACCAGGTAGTCGACTGATTTCACACTCAGATATCCGCAGTCAAATGACCTTCAATTTTCTCTGCTACTTGATCAGGTATCTTGGGCAAGGCCGCCATAATGGCTGAGGCGAATCGAGGATGTGGGCTTCACGAAGAATCGTCTTTGTGGGTATCCAGGTCGGCGAAACGTCAGTTTCTTGCGTCTGGATTTTTCAGGAGTATGTATTCTTTTCAGGTGTGTGAAGTTCTCGAGTCCAGCTATCATCACTGGACAACGGTCCTGGTAGTGAGTGCAGTTGTATCCTTTTCTTGTACAGCCATGTGCTTCATAGGTCCTTATTGGTTGTTCTGTCCCGGACAAAAGCGGTTTCTCGGTACTATCCCAGATCCCCAAGAAGTTCCGGACCTCGGAGTAAAGGGAAGGTGAGAGACAACCAAGGCCGCAACGAACAGGCGTGGATACAAACATTGTTAAACTCTTATGTTATAACATTTAGAGTGGAGACAAGTGATGTACAATGTGCAGCAATGATTGTGCTGAAAGGGTCTTTTGAATGTTTTTCGAAAGCCGTGGCCCTATAAGTTGGTTGCTACTATCTACGAGGAATACAGAGCGTTGCGCCATTAAGCAAAAACGCAGTATCAGTTTACTATGACGCGACTATTGCGTGGAAAGACAGAAAGCAGAGTTCAGGGACCAGCGGCGTTAGAATGGTGGATGGACGGCTGGTGGCCAGCCTACATCGAAAGAGATGGTAAGTCAGCGGATAGATAGGACTCAAGCGCTGAGTAAAATTTATCGGGTGATCAAGACAGAAAGACGACACGAAAGAACAAGGAGTATAGTGCTATGGCCTATTGAAATACGAAAAGCCCATGTGAGCTAACATCCTACAAAGGTAGGTGTCGAAACCTTTGCTGTAAAAACGGATCCAGATTAATAGAGGAGAAAGGATTGATCGATAGAAATGAAGCGTTAAAGATCAGTTACAAGAAAGCGCACGTGCGGAACAAATATATATGTAGCGTCGCGCAGGGAAACAAGTCATACTAGGGTGCTAAGAAAATGGTGAGAAATGAACACCTAGAAATGTGAAGCTAACTGGCGTCTGCGTGCTGACCAAGCGAGAGGAGGGAAGAACTAAGAGGCTAAGAAACATTAATTGACGGAAGGGCAGGGAATAGCCGAAATGCAAGCGTAGAGTAAGGTTGCTTAGAGTATCGGAGCAGTGAGGCCTAACCTCAGCAGCTAGGGTGCTAAGATAATAGTACCAAGCTGGATAGTGCCAGCGAATGCTAGCCCGAGAGTTGTATGATTGCATGTAATAAGGTCTAAGACAATACATCAAGTAAGGAATAAATGAACAGTAAGAAGGATGAGGCAAAACAGCGGCTTGCGCTGAATACATGGATATGCCTGCACGACAGAAGAGAGCAAAGAAAGGCTTCATAAAGAAACGACAACGAACGAATGAATCCCAGGCATACGTTAAGGCTCTTAACTAGTTTAGAGCAAAAATAGGCGATGCGCATATAATAGGATCATGCTGTGGTGCTAAAGGAATAAAACTAGGGAAGACTGAGCCGGGAGAAGCCAGTGAGAATGCTGAACTATTATTAATTAGGTGTCATAGACGAGTGACAGCTGTGCATCTAGCAAGGAGCAGCTGTGCACTGACCGGATGAATTGAAGAAGGTCGCCAGACGAGAGCTAAGAAGATCGGATAAAGAAAGGACAACAGTCAAGAAAAACGATTGAGGGAGTCGTATCATATATTGCTGGTTCACGGCGGTGTATAAGTTCACAATGCCTGCTATGGTACTGGGATATTACTACTTTGGAAAGAGCGTGGGAAAGCTAGTCCTATAGCTGGAAGCATACAGGTGAAAAAGTCGAAGACGTTACAACAATTAAGCGATATGAGAACGTCTAGAGTAGAGAGGCTAAGGAGCGGCTGAGCACCGATTGAAGAGTTGAAAGGAGTGCTAGGGAAGGCTGAAAATTTTATATGGAAGGACATCAAACAGTCGGTGTGCAAGCATAAATTAAGTCTGCTGAGGACATCGCAGCATATAAGTCAGATGCGCGCAGATACTGAGTCCAGTTATGGTGCTAAGATTTTAGTAGTAAGGTAGACTGGGCTGGAAAATGCCAGTGAAAGGTCTGGAATCCTACATGGACAGGCGTAACAAACGTTGCAGCAAGCAATGGATACATGGATGTTTAGAAGGGAGAGGCAATCTAGCAAATGTGCGCAGGCCACATGCATTATGTTTGCTTCACTGAAGAGAATTAAGAAAGGCTTTATGAAGAGAGGACAGCGAACGGATGAAGCGCAAGCATACGATATGGTTGTTAAGTAGTTCGGAGCATAAAAGACGTAGACGCGCAGATGGTGCAATCATGTCTTGGTGCTAATGTAATAAAAGTAGGGAAGCCTGAGCAGGGAGAAGCCGTTGATAGGGCTGTACTACAAGTAATTAGCTGTCACGGGACGAGTGACAGCTGTGCATCTAGCAAGGAGCAGCTGTGCACTGACCGGATGATGTAAAGAAGGTCGCCAGACGAGAGCTAAGGTCGAATAAAGAAAGGACAACAGACAAGAAGAACGCAAGCATACAGTGAGTTGATTGGGGGAGTCATATCATATAATGGGCAACAGTAGTCGGCAGCAACGAGACCACTGAGACGAGGTTAGAGTATCATCTCAAAGAGTGAAATCAGTTGAATTTAGGTCTAGTTACTAAAGGAGAGCATCGACACAATAGGCATATACAGGGGGCATGCGGGCATGGTAGTAAGGATGAATCTTTGCCAACAATTCATTTCAGTTGAAGGTTACAGGTAATTACGTCGGCAGAGCCTAAGTCACCTGTTTCTGACTGCTCCCAGACATCCGAGACGTTATCACTCGGGGCACTACATTCCAAACGCTCTGGTCCTCTCAACTCCGGACATTTCATTGGCATGCTAACTGGCTTTCATATAGCCGCTGTCGTCCCGAAAGCTTCTTTTCTTATGACACTCCTTACTGTTACTCAAAAGTTAATTTGGCGGCCTAGCTTCATCTTGCTGGCCTGTCCGGACTCGTCTGAACGGTCTCCTGCTTTCTGACCCACCTCAGACTTCTGAGATCTCAATGGCCTAGGCTCTGCCGACGTAACGTCCTGTATCCCTCAACTGAAATGCATTGTTGGCCCTGATTAATCTTTATTGCTATGTCCCCCTTCTTCCTGAACATGCGTATTCGGCCGATGCTCTTCTTCAGTACTTATACCTACATTCAACGGCTTGCTCTCTTTCATCCGACTACTGTGGCCCTAATGATCAGGGATAGACAGGCACACCGGTCTACTCCCATAACCCGGGGTATATCGTTGGCTTTTCCACCTCTTCTGAATAGAGCATTTTCCTTTTCGCACTCTATTTGCGTTTCTTCTTCAATTAGACGTAAATCTCTTCGGACCTGGCTCTGATCTATCCGCGGCTGAGTAGTCTCATGTTTCTGACTGCTCCCAGACATCCGAGACGTTATCACTCGAGGCTCTACATTCCAAACACTCTGGTCCCCTCATATCCAGACATTTCATTGGCATGCTAACTGGCTTTCAAATAGCCGCTGTCGTCCCGTAAGCTTCTTTTCTTATGACGCCTATTGCTGTTATTCACAAGATAATTTAGCGGCCTACTTTCATCTTGCTGGCTTATCCGGTCTCCTCCGACCTGTCTCATGCCTTCTGACCCACCTCGGACTTTTGAGATCTCAATAATTTAGGCTCTGCCGACGTAACCACCTACAACATGCAACTGAAATGCATTGTTGGCCCAGATTAATCCTTATTACTATGGCCCTTCATTCCTGTACGTGCCTATTCTGCCGAGGCTCTCCTTTATTACTTAGACCTAAATTCTACGGTTTTCACTCTTTGAGCTGATATTCTAATCCTGTCTCAGTGGTCTCTTTGCTTTTGACTACCGTGACCCGATTGATCAGGGATATGCAGAATGGTCTCCTGTTTTCTGACCTCTCTCGGACCTCTGCGATCTAAGTGTTCTAGTCACTGCCGGCGCAACGCTTTGTTACCCTCACCTCAAGAACGTTGCTGGTCGTGACTCATCCTTGTTGTCATGATCAGGTTCGGCAGACCCAGTGGTCTCTTCATACCACGTCGGGAATATCGTTGACGTTTCCACTCACGTTTTCCTTTTCTCATTCTGTCTGCATTCCTTTTACTACTGGTCAGGCAACTCTTTGGGTCTGGCACTACTCTAGCGGCGTCTGACCAGCCTCCATCTTTCTGACCACTTCCATACATTCCAAACGTTAACGATCTAGGCTTTGCTGTCCTGGTACTCTGTCCCCCTTATCCTGAGACCGTACCTCGGCATGCAACTGCCTTTTTATATAGCCACTTGCTTCCCAAACTGCTTTTCTGTTGATACTCATTACTTTATTCCCACCTTACTTTGGAGGCCTAGCTTCAGCTTGCTGACTTACCCGGTTCTGACTGTACGCACTCCTGTTTTCTGACATCTATCGGACTTCTCTGATCTAATGATCTAGACTCTGCCGACGAAAGTCTGTTACCCTCACCGCAAGACCACCGCTGGTCATGATTGAACCTTTTTATCATGTCCCCTTTTTCCTTAACATGTCCATTTCTGTTGATGCTCTCTGTCAGCACTTAGACTTTACTAATACTACTTCCACCCCATGAGCTGACATTCTGGGCTCGTCTCAACGATATCGTACCTTCCGACTTGCGTAACCCTTATGATCACACTCTAGTCTGACTTATCTGATTCTGGCTGTACGGCCTCCTACCTTCCGACCTCTCTCGGAATTCTGAGATAGAAATGATCTAGTCTCTGCTGACGCAATGCTCTGTCTCCCCCGCCTCCAGAGCACTGCTGCTCATGATTCATCAATAGTAATCCGCTTTTATCCTTAACAATTCTATCCTGTTGACGCTCTGTTAACTTTCTGACATTTATAATACGGCTTTCTCTCCATGAGCCGATTTCCTCCTCTCATCTCCATGGTCTCCTGCTTTCCGAATACCGAGCCCATACTTTTCAACCATCGACAGGTCCAAAGGTCTGTTCGCAACATCTCGAAATCTGTGTAGGCTCTACCACTTCCCCTTGAGTGTCTCCTTCCCGATTGCATTCTTTCATTTTCGCGCTCTGTCTGCCTTCCTTTATCTATTGAACGGATAACTCTTCGGGCCTGGCTCTACTCTAGCCTCGTCTGACCAGTCACCTACTTTCTGACTGTTTTCAGAAATCCGAGACGCACGTGTTCTAGGCTGTGCAGTCACAACACACTCTGTCCCTCAGTCTGAGAGGTTCGTTTGACATGCCAACGGGCTTTTTATATAGCCTCTGTAGTCCCGCAAATTTTCTTTTCTCGTGACCTTCACTACTGTTATCCCCACTTTAATTTGAAGGTCTAGCTTCATCTTGCTGACTTATCCAGTCTCCTCTAAACGTTCTTTTGCTTTCTGACCCCTCTCCGAGGTCTAAGATCGAAATGATCTATGCCCCGCCGACGTACCGCTCTGTGACTCTCTTCTCATGAACATTACTGGTGGTTATTTATCTTATTTATTCTATTCCCCTTGCAAGCTTAACATGTCCATTTCTGCCGACTGTTAACCTTCTGGCAATAATAATATCCCTTTCCCTCTATGAGTCGACATGCTAGGCTCGTTTCAATGGTCTCCTCTCGGACTGCTGAGGCCTTCTCAATGAGTCATCGACAGATCCAATGGTCCGTTTACAACTCATCGAGACCATTGTACGCTTTTCCACTTCTCCACAATAGTTACGTTTCCTTGCAGGCTTCATTCTTTCCTTTTCGCGCCCTCGTTACATTCCTTTTAAATTGGACCGAGAACTTTTCGGGTTTGGCTCTAATCTATCCTCAGCTGCCCAGCCTCCTTTCTGATTGCTTCCAGACATCCGAGACATAAACGATTTAGGCTCTGTAGTCCAAACACTCTTTGTCCCTCATCCTTTGTGCTTTGCTCGCCATACTATTTACATTTTGCGGCGCAACGCTCCGCCACCCTTACCCTAATTACATCACTGAGCATTATTCATCCATCTTTTTGCAGCTTTTTCATTTCTCCTCAAGAGAACCTCTTTTACCGACTCTCTGCTTACCTTCCTGTGCTTTCTGTTGCATTCCTACTTCATTCGACGCTAACTTACATGTGTTTGTCCTCCCTGACTTGTTGCATTCCTACCAATTTACGATTAAGGAAATACGTCTCTGTCGCTTCCTCTGAGTGATTTTCCTTCCCATTATCTGCACATCTAATGCTCCTCTCTCTGGTTTCAACCGATTGATCATGTGCCTATTTTAGGACCCCTAAACACTCCTGCTTCGTCTTCAATCGTTCATTCTTTACTGATCCGTGTTCTGCTCGAATCTCGTGGTATTTAGCCACTTATGATATGCGTGTAAATGCGATATTTAAATAACCATTACATGGATAGGGGTACAATGGTTCAACAATCGCCGCAATTGGTTGACGGCATTCCAGATGCATTTCTTTCTTCTGTTCGTTTCCATTTTTCTCCCGAGTCTGTCACATGTGCGGCGACACGCACCCAAGGAATTGTCCACCGTGACGACAACAATACAAGGCGCACAGTTCCTTTACCTTTACATGAGCGGAAATTATCAACTCTTTTACAACTTACCAACCGGACAAAGCATTCGATATCTTGCACTGATACAATTTTTCCGCGGCTTGAATCACTGAGTCCAATATACCTAACACTACCTCTTGCACATATCTCTTGACTGGAGGACTGTCGACTTTGGAAGGCACATTCTCCTGCCGATACAAAGCTTGAGCAATCGGTCATTCTAAGCTTTTCAATCCGCTTTGAGCGCTCAAATGGCCGTGGTTTCCCATATTTCTAATCAATTTCACCACATACCCAGGAGGATCTGCGATTATTTTATTGGAACCTTATCCTATCCTCCAATACTTCAACATATTTCAATGTCTATCGTTCGGTGACTTCACGTGGTTCTGCAGATGGTCAACACATCATATCCAGAAAGAATGTTTAGTTTCTGCCCTACCGATCTGACACAGGACAGGACCCAGGCACACATCAGTCAGCAGAAAAATTGGACGCAACTTGACTGCGAATAACGTAGCAAACAAACGTTCAACGAGAGACATAGCAAGTTACAACTTGCCATTCAATGGATTGGCGGCAGTGTTTCAGGACGTGGTGGGTTTTCGCTTGCCAAGCGTTCTCCCTATAAAAAGCCACAAATGTCCGTTTAACAACAATGCAGCGTGGCGAATGTGACTCGCCACCGAATAAAGTCACAGCCCATAACTTCACACTGGCAGATCCATTAGCGTCATCATTTTGGCGTGCTCTTCAATTATCTTCCGTTGGATCATTCAGGATTCTCAATCTATTATTTTTCGAGGTATGACTGCAATATATGGCAGAGCGATTATGTTCAACCAAATGGGTCCCGATCCACTACAACCAAATCGTTGTTTCGCATGTTCACCATTGCACAGTTTCAAGCATGGACATACGAACAATTTTCTACTGTCACTACCGTTGCCATAAAATGTCTGTACAGCTGTACATACCTGATCATGCCTCAATTGGCGTGCCTCGCATAGTCGAGAATAAAATGTTTATTTATTTATTTATTAGCTTATCAGCCATAAGGGCTAAAGCTTTTATTTCGGTATCCTGGTGGGCATTAGCCAGCATCTGTTGTACATGTACAGGGAGCCGTTGCATAAATAGCTGCTTACAAATGGAATGCTCTAGAGGATTTTCACGTAGAAAAGCTTGCATGGCTCGTAATAGTTGCGTAAGAGTGCGATCGCCTAACTTCTCTTCATTAAGCAGACGCTGCACTCTTTTACGCTCACTAAGGCTAAGCTTATGAATTAACAAGTCTCTTAACTGTTGGTACGTATTGCTCGTTTTTAGGATATCCTGCGCCAGGAGCAATATTTCAGGTGGGAGACGGGAAAGAACGTGATGAACCTTTAAGGATCCTTATGTATGCGATTGATTTCAAATATGACTCGGCCTGCATAAATCATAGCTGGAGATACTGCATCCAAAACGTTGGTAAACAACTAGTAGATACGGTGTAACTTTCCCCTGGTTGCTAGTCAGTCATATTAGCATACATGAAATGGTGGAATTATGATGAAATTGGATAAGGCTCACCGGATGATATTTGCTGAGTCGAAATATCCGAACTCACGTCGGGTCAACTATTTGTCGAGGTCACCATTTATGGCCGTTTCACTTATCGTACTTTGGTAGCGCCTTTTATATGCGGAGTTCCTTGTTTAATAACCGGTCATTCTTGGATGCCAAAAGGGATTGACAACGTGTATTCCTATTAATGTATTTTTGGAGTTCCCAGATGTTGTACGCGGGGCAGTCTAGAGTTATCCGGCGATTCAAAAGGAATGTTGGTCGATGTATGAAGTGTTTGAAAGAATAGTCGATACAGCTGGTGATATTATCAGCTGACCGGAGGCTTATGTAATAAAGTGTGAAATTTACACTACATATCTCCCCACCAATGCGCTAGTCGCACGATGTTCAAGCGACCAGGAGTAAAAAACCTGGTGGGAATAGCCGGTACATCTGACCTCTACCTGGTACAGTGTCGCATGAAATACCCGAGGCTGAGGTATGGGAGGCATGCAGGCTAATATTCTGTGTGTAAGGTACAGTAAAAGATTTCGGAGCAGTGCAGGATGGTAAATGCACAGATGTTAGATTTGTTTAGACTGGATAATCCGCTTCTTCCTCGTGCGAGATGTTCAGTTGCATCCTGGCGGAATCTGGAGAAAAACAAACAGGAGGAGGCTGGCAATTAGCGGTACTAGCAAGTAATCATTAGCAAAAAACAACATTGTCAAGATGTGTGATACACTACATAAATAAATAAATCTTTTATTCTCAACAAGGTGAGGCACGCCTTTACAGGCACGATCAATTTGGCATAACGATGCATGATCGAGAATTCGCAAGACTGTGATATGTGCCATAGCAGTTTGTGTTTGTGTAGAGGGTATGTATGTATGTCATTTTGTGTGTATGTGTATGTAGCTGTGTATTTTGTGCTTGTAGTTGTGCTGCTCCAATCATCAATGTTTGTTATTGTCATCAATATGCGTGCAGGAGATTGGTGTCCGTGGGTTTGAGGGAATTACCCGGATCTCCAGTGGGCAGTGACTTTATTTTGCGGCGAGTCACGACCGCCACGTCACAGTGTTGTTAAGCAGACATTTGTGGCCTTTTATAGGGAGAACGCTTGCCAGGCGGAACCCACTACGTCCTGGAACACTGCCGACGAACTATTTGCTGGAACGGGTTAAACCCGAACCACCCAGCTGACACCACGAGGAGGTTGTTCGGCGGTCTGGAGAGTAGATTGGCCTTCCTGACCGTGTCTACCGCGTATTAATATCTCCTTGTGGCGTAGCTTTAGTTGTTACAAGCTGGGGGTCATCTTCAACGAGCTGTGGTGTCTGCTGCGTACACGGTGTCGAGTAAGGATCAGTAGACTGTTGTCTACAAGGTTTTTTGATGTACGCTGGTTTAAGGCGATCTACGAAAACCGCAACGACTTTACCATTCTTGAAAAGCACGGCAAGAAGACGAAAACTGGTAGATGCATGCATTACGTATAGTCTCCTCAGTACCATTAACAATAACCGGTATGCAACTATATACTTAAATATGTGTGTGACCGAATAAGCTTGGGGTGCAAAATGAATGACGGAAGTTCCACCCCTATGTCCACGGTAGCCTTAAGCTGATAACTAATTGTTTTTGAACACACAGGGCCGGCTTCATCCGGCTTATCGCAACGGCCTCGGCGAAACGGAGGAAGCGGGGATTAGGGTGACCTAAGGCAAGTGTGAACGCTGATCCAAGCTCTATCCAATGACGCGTAGTCAGTAGGCTTTTACCTATTGAGGAAGCTGGCGGCTTGCGCAAGCACGGTACTGAGGAGACAATACGAGATGCATGCGTCTACCAGTTTTCGTCTTCTTACCATGCTTTTCAAATTTCTGAAGGGAACTAACTGCTTTAAATTTACCATTCTGGTTGATCATATGATGTTTCTCGGTTCTAGCGATCACTTCGAATGGTCCTTCGTACGGTGTTTGTAATGGCTTGCGGACTGCATCATTTCGTACCCACACGTGTGAACAAGTTTCGAGATCTTCGTTATGTAACACTTATTGGTGTGTGCGCATGTGGGGATAAAGTGCAGTACACGCATAGATGAACGTAGCCGATGGACAAAGTTTGAGGGATCTATCGCGTGGATATTGGTCGGTTGAACGAGATGAGCCGGGAGCTTTAACGTGGTACCATATACCAGCTCCGCGGTGGAGCAACCTAAATCAGCTTTAATAAATAAATAAATAAATAAATATTATATTCTCGACAAGGCGACGCACGGCTTTACAGGCATGATCATTATGACAACAATGCGCGGTCAAGAATGTGCAAGGATACTTTATGTTTGCCGTACCAGTGTATGTTTATGTAGGGGGTATGTAATTATGTAGCAGTGTGTGTGGGTGTGTAACTGTGAGTTTCCTGTTTGTAACTGTGCTGCTCTAATTTTCACTCTCATATCGTCGGCAATGCTCGAGTAGTAGATGGATGTCCGTGCGTTGGAAAGGATTATTCGGATACCCACGAGGCAGTGACTTTATTTTGTGGTGAGTCACGACCGACACGTCCCAGTGTTGTTAAGCAGACATTTGTGGCTTTTTATAGGGAGAAAGCTTGCCAGGCGAAAACCCACCACGTCCTGGAACACTGCCGCCGAACTATTTGCTGGAACGGGTCAAACCCGAACCACCCAGCTGGCACCCCGAGGAGGTTGTTCGGCTAGCCGGCCAGGTGTCGTTCGAAGATCTAAGAAAACCAGCGGTAAGGTTTCTGTCCAACGGGTAGTGTCGGAACACGCCATCAAAACTGTTTTGAGATGACGGTGGGAACGTTCGACTAACCCGTTCGATGATGGGTTGTACGCAGTTGTTCTTATACGTTTGGTTCCAAGAGTATTGCTTAACTCTCGTAAAAGCGTCGACTCGAATTGCGCACCGCGATCAGTTGTTATGGTAGATGGTACACCATAATGCGCGATCAAATGAGCCTCAAAGTTATGTGCTACCGTCTCTGCAGAAATGTCTGCGATGGGTACCGTCATAGGCCAACGAGTGAAGCGATCGATGCAACTCAGTAGGTACTTGTATCCACTCGACGGCGGCAGTGTACCAACGATGTCTATGTGCGCCTGACTGAAACGAGCATGGGGAACGGTGAAGTTGCCAAGTGGTGCCTGAGTATGCCGTTGCACTTTTGAACATTGACATGGAAGGCTGTTTCTCACCATGATCTGCACGTCTTTGTTTAGTGCCGGCCACACAAAGAGATCAGAACTATTTCGAGTTGCGAGTTGCGCGGATGCCTGGATGTGATAGACCGTGGATCGAATCGAAGATGATTCACCGATAGTTTGGTGGTACGACAGGTCGTGGTTTTCCTGTCGGAAGACCACACATCAGAACATCCGAAATACCAGGCAGCGGAATGGCCTTCAATTAAGGATTGGTTTCTGGCGGTTGTTGAAGAAACTTATTATCCTGATGCTACGCTGTGGGTAGTTTTTGGAAGTCAATAGAGGAATGTTCGAACAGAGCGTTGATTTCCGCCCTTGATAAGGCATCTGCTACGGCGTTATTCGTGCCGGACAAATGCCGTATGTCGGAAGTAAATTTGGAAATGTAATCTATTTGTCTCGTTTTTCGTGGGAAAAGACGTTCAGAAGCAGAACGCAGTACATCCTTATCCTTATCATACACGTTAGCTAGATATGAGGCGCCCCTGACCTACTGTGCCACAATACAAAGAAGAAAAACGAGAGAAATATAAACAACTGGTGAAAGCTGGCTGAGCTACCGGTAACGGATGGGCATCGTTCCCGTAAGCTACCAACCGACTGCTGTGCACCCAAAAAAGTTATTATGCAAAATTATATAAGGCTAAGTAATGAGATCGTGGTTGGAGGGGAGGCTAAGAGAGATGGGTTAGGACAAAGAAACTCACAGCACGAACGCCATTGAGGTCGGCTCCTAGCCATATCAGCAAGTGTGCCCAACCAAACGTGTTCATCGTCTTTCGGACCCCAACCAGGGAGCCGAGACGCTCCAACCGAAGCCAGCTCAAAAGTGAGGGCCTTCATTCCTCACGACCAAGTCATCGCTTGGCCACCTTTCCTCTTCTTCCATCCAAACTCACGGCACGCAAACAACGCACGTCGCGGGAGTCGGTGGACTAGCACGCGTAACACGTGGCCGAGCCATCGGATCCTGATGCGTGAAATAACGGTGCTGAGCGGTTCATTTCCTTTTCCTGTGCCATAAAAAGGGCGTCGAACACGCTCGTTACGCACGCGGTGTTCCCAACAAATGTGAGCTAAATTACGAAGGCACCGGTGGTCGAACGTAACTAGCCTCTTCAGGTCCACTGCTTTAAGCGGCCAGGTTGCACAATCGTACAATAGGGTCGAGCGTACTGCTGCATTGTACACTCTACCCTTCAGGGCAAGAGTGATGTCGCGCCGGCGCCATAAGTGGCGAAGGTTAGCAAAAGCGCCCCGAGCTTTTGCTATACGATTCGTGAGTTCATCTTCAATCCCACGGACGCTGATACAACTTCCCAGGTAGTTGAATTTTTGAACGACTTCTAGCTGATCCCCACCAAGAGTCAGCGTAGGAGGTGGTTCAGAGGAATCTTGGAGAAACGCTTTGCACTTCGAGGGTGCGAAGCAAAGCCCGAAGTGACGGACAGCTAGTACTAATCTGTCCAGTGCTGCTTGGCACGTTTGTGAGCTGTCACAGATGAGGGCAATATCATTAGCATACTCTAAATCTAAAGAAGTCGTTCTCCTGGGAGTAGCTTCATACCTTCTATTCGTGTCCTGTAAACGCGGTTTCCATGACTTAGTCAACAGCGGTTAAAGAGGAAAGGTGACAGCGGGCATCTTTGTCTCACAACGCTGGAGATATTAAAGGGAGACGACAACTTGCCGTAAGCCCTCAACCTGCCCGAGCTACGCGCATATAATGCTCGGATAACATTCACATATTTCTCAAGTACACCTTTCCTGAGTAGACAGTCCAAAGTGCATTCCTATCCACCGAATCGAATGCACATTGGATTTCGAGGAACACGACAACGGTGAGCCGCCAATATATGTGACGGTGCTCCAACAACGGACGTAAGGTGAAGATGTAGGCAATGCAGCTACGCCCTCGCAGTAAATACGTTAAAGGCTTATGATCGGTGAATATCGTGAACGTACTTCCTTCCAAATAATGTCGGAAATAACGCACATTGAGGTAAATAGCCAAGCGTTCTCTGCTGAACGTGCCCGTTTTTCCCGAGATTCCCACAGGTACATCCGCCAAAACAAGAAGGTTTATCCACTGGGACTGGCCGACCCATCCTTAAAACGCTTGGTCCTTTTTCCAGGAAATGAAAAACCCACACACTGGTCCAAATGGAGCTCATTCCGCCATTCCGGAGGCGCTACCTTCATGGGGTCTAAACAAATGGGTTTAGCTTGCCTCGTACTCAGAGAACAATTTACTCACCTGGAAGAATATACGTACATGGATCCCCCGTTCCACAATCGAAGACAAACAACTCTGGCGTGATTACCTTCACTGCCTCAAACATTCCTATTCGCCAGTCACCTGGAGCTATTCTGATGTCATTTCACGGACAGCGTTGCGCACGTATACGTGGCTATTCCGATGGTCTTCCATGGAATTTTCACTTGGCTACGGAAACCGTTACACTTACTTACATTTGCAGGTATCCCAAATCCAATTTGCGGAGAATGGCGTTTTTACCTATTAAGGACATATTCAGCCACAAGAAACAACTTCACTCACCGACCCCATGACAAGTCCAGCGAGGATAGCTGGACATGGTTTGCGAGCCGAGCAAGAATATAATAGAAGAGCCGGCCTCTATTAACAATGTGTTTACTCACCTGCATCATTATCATTCGACTCTTCGAATCTTGCATCATTGACCAGCTTCAACGACTGCTGGCGTATCAGAACTAAGCCATTCGGCCAACCAACGAAGAATTTTGGCTGTCAACCGACTGCGAATAATAGAATGCAAAATCGGTCTATACGATGCATAACCGACTTGCACTACTGTTCAACGAAAGCTACGGCAGTGTTCCAGGACGTGGTGGGTTTTCGCGTGGCAAGCGTTCTCCCTATAAAAAGCCACAAATGTCCGCTTAACAACACTGCAACGTGGCGGATGTGACTCGCCACAAAATAAAGTCACAGCTATGCATTTCACACAGACGTAGTCCTCAGCCTTTTACATCGAACCTGTGCAACTAATTCTGCTATGAACAATGCTTTGTTGGAGCACAGATCATCTCTATCTTGTAATGGTTATTGGTTGCAAGAAGCCTTGTTTAGGCTCCTGTGCTCACGGATCACTATCTGGCGAAATTACCCCAACTTATGTTTTGACGGATTTTTGCGCGCCACAGCGCCATAATGTCCCTGGGTTTGACTATTACCTGACAGTATGCTCACTCATACGGACATCTTTTCTTTTATAACTTTCATCAAAACGAAATGTTTTAACATTCCACAGAAGCTATGATTGTATGCATGTTTGATCACGCCTTTACAGGTGTGTCTCGTTTTACCGAGAATATACTATTTATTTATTTGTTTATTTATAACGTCGCTCGGCAGGCTGCAATTTCGCTGGATACAACTCACCTCTCTGTCGATGTTGAAGCAAACCACCTACAACTGCATCTGAGGCATCCGCCGTTAACCGTAACGGGGCTTAATGACCCAGATGCACAAGAAGAGTGGCAGTTGCTAGCTGGTGTTTTGGCTCGCTGAGTGCGTGTTTAGCTGATTCCGTAAAGCTGAATATTTAAGCATCTAATTTGAGTAGTTCGGTAAGTGGTTGGGCTAACTCTGAACAGTGCTGGATGAATCTTCGGTAGAAGTTAACCATGCCAACGAACCGACGTAACGTTTTGATGGAATCAGATATGGGATACTCAGTGATGGCTGTCACTCTGTCTGGTAGGGGTGCAATTCCAGCGGAAGAAACATGGTGACCAAGAAAGTCTACCGTATCAACTCCTAACTGACTCTTGGTGGCGTTGATAACTACCCCATAATGCGCAAATCTTTGGAAAAGCTGTCGCAGATGACGCAAATGTTCGTCATGATTTCGACTTGCAACTAAGACATCGTCGATGTAGACGAAAAGGAAGTACAGCTCGCGAATGACCTGATCCATAAAACCTTGAAACGTCTGATATGCATTACGAAGACCAATGTCATTCGCGAGAAATCAAATAAGCCAAAGGGAGTATTGACGGCAGCCTTAGGTACATCTTGAGGATGAACGGGAATTTGGTGGTATGCCCGTACTAAATCTATCTTGCTGAACACTTGCTTTCCGTACAGCGAGGATGAGAGATCCTGGAGATGCGGAATGGGCTATCTGTCTGGGACGGTGATGGCGTTCAGCCCCCTATAATCCCTACATGGTCTCCAGTCCCCGGGTGTATTCTCCCGGACTATATGTAGCGGCGATGCCCACATACTGCTAGATGGACGTATTGTGCACAATTGTAAACTATCATCGAACTCGGCCTTCGCTACGGAAAGTTTATCTGGCGCTAGTCGCCGAGGACGATGAAATACTGGACTGGCCGCTCTCGTTATCCTATGAACGACCTCATGTTTGATATCACCAGGATGATATTCGGGCTTCCTTATGCTGGCAAATTCACGCAACAGATCTAAATACATCGAAGAAGCTTGAAGCGGGAAAAGCTGCGGACTTATAGACATTACAGAGCTTTTAAAACCAGCCTGTGTTAGTTGCGTTAGGCCATCTATGATCTGACAGCGCTTAGGATCTACGATAATGCCATAGGGCTGAATGAAGTCAAGACCTAGTATTGCACTAGGCACTTTCGATATGATGAAAATCCAAGGAAAGGATCTACGGAGACCGAGATTTAGAGTGATAGAAGGTTCTCCATAGGATCGGATTTGTGTGTCGTTAACTGCATGGAGGCTGTATATCGAGTAGTGATTCAGGTCTTCTGGACGCGGGGAACTACACTGACTTGCGCACCCGTGTCTACGAGGAATCGCATGCCGGATGTTACGTCCCGCAAGTAGAATAGGCGAACTGGCTCACATATGCCAGTTTGCGTCGTCGCCATTACGTGCTGGGGTGGTCGTCTCCCGAATCGGAAAACCGACACGGTTTCACGCACTTTTCCAACTTGTTGCGGAACCTACGGTGGTACCGGCATATTCCACGGAGACGACTAACACTCCGAGTACGCCGTTGGTTAGATCGAGAGTTGCTCTTTCGTCTGGTGATGGTAATGAAAGCTAGTTGTTTTTGCAAGGAGCGTACGGCTTTAACGAGTTCGTCGAAAGATGCACGAGGTGATAAGTTTGAGATCGTTGGCGTTTGTATCGGTCTGCTCACATAACCCGTTGGCTTTTTCACCTCTTATGAATAGAGTATTTTCCTTTCCACACTGTACTTGCATTACGTTTTCAATTAGACGTAAATCTCTTCGGACCTGGCTCTAATCTATCCGCGGCTGAGTAGTCTCATGTTTCTGACTGCTCCCAGACATCCGAGACGTTATTACTCGAGGCTCTACATTCCAAACACCCTGGCCCTCTCATCTTCGGACATTTCATTGGCATGCTAACTGGCTTTCATATAGCCGCTGTCGTCCCGAAAGCTTCTTTTCTAATGACACTCCTTACTGTTACTCAAAGTTAATCTGGCGGCCTAGCTTTATTTTGCTGGCCGGTCCGGACTCGTCTGAACGGTCTCCTGCTTTCTGACCCACCTCAGACTTCTGAGATCTCAATGGCCTAGGCTCTGCCGACGTAACGTCCTGTATACCTCAACTGAAATGCATTCTTTGGCCTGATTAATCTTCATTGCTATGTCCCCCTTCTTCCTGAACATGCGTATACGGCCGATGCTCTCCTTCAGTACTTCTACCTACATTCAACGGCTTGCTCTCTTTCTTTCCGACTACTGTGGCCCTAATGATCAGGGATAGACAGGCTCACCGGTCTACTCCCATAACCCGGGGTATATCGTTGGCTTTTCCACCTCTTCTGAATAGAGTATTTTCCTTTTTGCACTCTATTTGCATTACTTTTCAATTAGAGGTAAATCTCTTCGGACCTGGCTCTAATCTATCCGCGGCTGAGTAGTCTCATGTTTCTGACTGCTCCCAGACATCCGAGATGTTATCACTCGAGGCTCTACATTCCAAACACTCTGGTCCCCTCATCTCCAGACATTTCATTGGCATGCTAACTGGCTTTCATATAGCCGCTGTCGTCCCGAAAGCTTCCTTTCTTATGACGCCTATTGCTGTTATTCACAAGTTAATTTAGCGGCCTATTTTCCTTAATCCTTAATCCTTACTACTATCCTATCCTACTATCCTATCCTTACTACTATCCTTATTACTATGTTCCCTTTCTTCCTGTACGTGCCTATTCTGCTAGGGCTCTCCTTTATTACCTAGACCTAAATTCTACGGTTTTCACTCTTTGAGCTGATATTCTAATCCTGTCTCAGTGGTCTCTTTGCTTTTGACTACCGTGACCCGATTGATCAGGGATATGCAGAATGGTCTCCTGTTTTCTGACCTCTCTCGGACCTCTGCGATCTAAGTGTTCTAGTCACTGCCGACGCAACGCTTTGTTACCCTCACCTCAAGAACGTTGCTGGTCGTGACTCATCCTTGTTGTCATGATCAGGGTTCGGCAGACCCAGTGGTCTGTTCATACCACGTCGGGAATATCGTTGACTTTCCACTCACGTCTTCCTTTTCTCATTCTGTCTGCATTCCTTTTACTACTGGTCAGGCAACTCTTCGGGTCTGGCACTACTCTAGCGGCGTCTGACCAGCCTCCATCTATCTGACCACTTCCATACATTCCAAACGTTAACGATCTGGGCTTTGCTGTCCTGGTACTCTGTCCCCCTTATCCTGAGACCGTTCCTCGGCATGCAACTGCCTTTTTATATAGCCACTTGCTTCCCAAACTGCTTTTCTTATGACACTCCTTACTTTATTCCCACCTTACTTTGGAGGCCTAGCTTCAGCTTGCTGACTTACCCGGTTCTGACTGTAAGCACTCCTGTTTTCTGACATCGCTCGGACTTCTGTGATCTAATGATCTAGACTCTGCCGACGAAAGTCTGTTACCCTCACCGCAAGACCACCGCTGGTCATGATTGAACCTTTATATCATGTCCCCTTTTTTCCTTAACATGTCCATTTCTGTTGATGCTCCCTGTCAGCCCTTAGACTTTACTAATACGACTTTCACCCCATGAGCTGACATTCTGGGCTCGTCTCAACGATATCGTACCTTCCGACTTCCGTAACCCTAATGATCACACTCTAGTCTGACTTACCTGATTCTGGCTGTACGGCCTCCTACCTTCCGACCTCTCTCGGAATTCTGAGATAGAAATGATTTAGTCTCTGCTGACGCAATGCTCTGTCTCCCCCGCCTCCAGAGCACTGCTGCTCATGATTCATCAATAGTAATCCGCTTTTATCCTTAACACTTCTATCCTGTTGACGCTCTGTTAACTTTCTGACATTTATAATACAGATTTCTCTCCATGAGCCGATTCGCTCCTCTCATCTCTATGGTCTCCTGCTTTCCGAATACTGAGCCCATACTTTTAAACCATCGACAGGTCCAAAGGTCTGTTCGCAACACCTCGAAATCTTTGTAGGCTCTACCAATTCCCCTTGAGTGTCTCCTTCCCGATTGCATTCTCTCAGTTTCGCGCTCTGTCTGCCTTCCTTTATCTATTGAACGGATAACTCTTCGAACCTGGCTCTACTCTAGCCTCGTCTGACCAGTCGCCTACTTTCTGACTGTTTTCCGAAATCCGAGGCGCACGTGTTCTAGGCTGTGCAGTCACAACACACTCTGTCCCTCAGTCTGAGGTTCGTTTGACATGCTAACGGGCTTTATATAAAGCCTCTGTAGTCCCGCAAATTTTCTTTTCTCGTGACCTTCACTACTGTTATCCCCACTTTAATTTGAAGGTCTAGCTTCATCTTGCTGACATAAGCAGTCTCCTCTAAACGTTCTTTTGCTTTCTGACCCCTCTCCGAGGTCTAAGATCAAAATGATCTATGCCCTGCCGACGTACCGCTCTGTTCTATTCCCCTTGCAAGCTTAACATGTCCATTTCTGCCGACTGTTAACCTTCTGGCACTAAAAATATCCCTTTCCCTCTATGAGTCGACATGCTAGCCTCGTTTCAATGGTCTCCTCTCGGACTGCTGAGGCCTTCTCAATAAGTCATCGACAGATCCGATGGTCTGTTTACAACCCCTCGAGACCATTGTCCGCTTTTCCACTTCTCCACAATAGTTACTTTTCCTTGCAGACATCATTCTTTCATTTTCGCGCTCTCGTTACATTCCTTTTAAATTGGACCGAGAAACTTTCGGGTTTAGCTCTAATCTATCCTCAGCTGCCCAGCCTCCTTTCTGATTGCTTCCAGACATCCGAGATATAAACGATTTAGGCTCTGTAGTCCAAACACTCTTTGCCCCTCATCCTTTGTGCTTTGCTCGCCATACTATCTACATTTTGCGGCGCAACGCTCCGCCACCCTTACCCTAATTACATCACTGAGCATTATTCATCCATCTTTTTGCAGCTTTTTCATTTCTCCTCAAGAGAACATCTTTTACCAACCCTCTGCTTACCTTCCTGTGCTTTCTGTTGCATTCCTTCTTGATTCGACGCTAACTTACATGTGTTTGTTTTCCCTGACTTCTTGCATTCCTACCAATTTAAGAGTAAGGAAATACGTCTCTGTCGCTCCTCTGAGTTATTTTCCTTCCCATTATCCGCACAGCTAATTCTCCTCTCTTTGGTTACAACCGATTGATCATGTGCCTATTTTAGGACCCCTATACACTCCTGCTTCTTCTTCAATGGTTCATTCTTTACTGATCCGTGTTCTGCTCGATTCTCGTGGTATTTCGCCACTTATGATATGCGTGTATATGCTGGCTAGCCGAAAAACCTCCTCGTGGTGCCTGCAGGGTGGTTCGGGTAAATCCCGTTCCAGCAAATGTTTTGGCGGCAGCGTCCCAGGACGTGGTGGGTTATCGCCTGGCAAGCTTTCTCCCTATAAAGTCCACAAGTATCCGTTTAACAACACTGTGACGGGGCAGATATGACTCGCCACTAAATAAAGTCACTGCCTATTCTCTTTTCCTGAAGATCATTCACGCATCACGGACGTCATCTTATTCAGAGCGTTCCGTTGTTTCTTCCTTTGATGGCAAACATAACGAACAAAAGCACACACAGTTACAGCTACCTACTTACAAACATATCTCCTTCCAAATACACAGTTATACATAATCTTACATCTCAGCACCCACATAAATTCCCATGCTGTTTGTCAAAATGTACTAATTTGTGCAATTGTTGAGCATACATATCTTTAATACCATGATCACGCCCTTGATGGTGTGCCTAGCAGTAACGAGAATAAAATATTTATTTATTTATTTATGTATAGGGGTACAAAACTTCAGGAATCGCCGCAATTGCTTGACTGCATTCCGGATGCATTCCTTTCTTCTGTCGGTGTGGCTGTCTCCGTTCGTTTCCTTTTTTCTCCAGAGTCTGTCAAGGTACGGCGACACGCACCCAAGGAATTGTGCACCGTGACGACAACAATACAAGCACCCAGTTCCTTTACCTTTACATGAGCGGAAAATTATCAACTCTTTTACAACTTACCAACCGGACAAATCATTCGATATCTTGCACTGATACAATTTTTCCGCGGCTTGAACCACTGAGTCCAATTTATTTAACACTACCTCTTCCACATATCTCTTGACTGGAGGACTGTCGACTTCGGAAGGCACATTCTCCTGCCGATACAAAGCTTGAGCAATCGGTCATTCTAAGCTTTTCAATCCGCTTTGACCGCTCAAATGGCCATGGTTTCCCACATTTCTAATCAATTTCACCACATACCCAGGGGCATCTGCGATTATTTTATTGGAACCTTATCCTATCCTCCAATACTTCAACATATTTCAATGTCTATCGTTCGGTGACTTCACGTGGTTCTGCAAATGGTCAACACATCATATCCAGAAAGAATGTTTAGTTTCTGCCCTACCGATCTGACACAGGACAGGACCCAGGCACACATCAGTCAGCAGAAAAATTGGACGCAACTAGACTGGGAATAACGGAGCAAACAAACGTTCAACGAGAAACATAGCCAGTTACAACTTGCCATTCAATGGATTGGCGGCAGTGTTTCAGGACGTGGTGGGTTTTCGCTTGCCAAGCGTTCTCCCTATAAAAAGCCACAAATGTCCGTTTAACAACATTGCAACGTGGCGAATGTGACCCGCCACCGAATAAAGTCACAGACCATAACTTCACGCTGGCAGATCCATTAGCGTCATCATTTTGGCGTGCTCTTCAATTATCTTCCATTGGATCATTCAGGATTCTCAATCTATTATTTTTCGAGGTATGAATGCAATATATGGCAGAGCGATTATGTTCAGCCAAATGGGTCCCGATCCACTACAACCAAATCGTTGTTTCGCATGTTCCCCATTGCACAGTTCCAAGCATGGACATACGAGCAATTTTCTACTGTCACTACCGTTGCCATAAAATGTCTGTACAGCTGTACATACCTGATCATGCCTCAATTGGCGTGCCTCGCATAGTCGAGAATAAAATGTTTATTTATTTATTTATTATCTTATCAGCCATAAGGGCTAAAGCTTTTATTTCGGTATCCTGGTGGGCATTAGCCAGAAACTGTTGTACATGTACAGAGAGCCGTTGCATAAATAGCTGCTTACAATTGGAATGCTCTAGAGCATTTTCACGTAGAAAAGCTTGCATGGCTCGTAATAGTTGCGTAGGAGTGCGATCGCCTAACTTCTCTTCATTAAGCAGACGCTGCATTCTTTTATGCTTACTAAGTCTAAGCTCACGAATTAACAAGTCTCTTAACTGTTGATATGTATTGCCCGTTTTAAGGATATCCTGCGCCAGGAGCAACATTCCAGGTGGGAGACGGAAGATAACGTGATGAACCTTTAAATAAATAAATAAATAAATAAATAATATAATCTCGAATGTCCGAGACACACCTGACTAGGCGTTATCAACGTTTACAAGCAATTTATGTTTCGCAACAAACACGTTGCTATATATGTATTCCTCAGTAAGCCGAAATTTGTCCAAGCATTGGGAATTGTAAAATTAAGCTTGAGGTATAAATTCGTCAAAACATGACGACAAGTTGGGTTCTAGTGGACGTAGTGTAAACAGGCTGGGCATTCCGTTTGTAGAGAAAACTTGTCAGGAAAATATTACATTAGGATTCTGGTCGGCTTGCCAGTAGGTAGTTGTGGGCAGTGACTTTATTCGGTGGCGAGTCACATCCGCCACGTCGCAGTGTTGTTATGCGGACACTTGTGGCTTTTTATAGGGAGAACGCTTGCCAGGCGAAAACCCACCACGTCCTGAAACTCTGTCAGAAATCCGTTTGTACACTGATGTAAAACTGGCAGAGCAGCTCGTCGACTGAGTTAACCCTCGCTTAACCGCTGTCAATTGCCTTCTAATTTCCTCTGTTAGCTGAACAGGTTATTTTTGCTCGGGGCGGTCATAATGACTGAGGCCTATGGAGGGTTAGGCCTTCGTCATCTTCGTGTCCAGGTGAGCAAAACTTCCGATTCTTGCTTCTAGAATTTACAGGATTATGTATACTTCGCAGGAGTATGAAGGCGTCATGTCCAGCTACCCTTACTGGACGACGGTCATGGTAGTGAGTGCATTTTTATCCACTTTTGTACAGCCGTGTTCTATGTAGGCCCTTCCGGGTTTCTATGTCCTGTTCCAAGCACAAGCTCTTTCACGTTCCGATCCCAGATCCCCAAGAATTTTCAGACCTCGGAGAAAGGGAAGGTGAGAGTCAAACAGGGCCGCAAAGAACAGACGTGGGAACAAGCATTGTTTATGTTCTATGGTCTAACATTTAGAGGAAACATATGATGTACAATGTGTAACAATGATTATGCTAAAAGTGTCTTTTGAATATTCATCGGAAGCAAAGCCCTATATGTTGGTTGCTACCGTATACCTTGGATGCAGAGCGTTGCGCCGTTAAGCAAAGAAAACACAGGATCAGTTTGCTATGATGCAACTGTTGTGTGGGAAGATTCGCTGAGGAGCGCAGAATATGCTGACCCAGGGAAAGCCAGTGAGTCTTTTGGACTCATACATGGGTAAGTTTCGCAAAAATAGCAGCGAATAATTGAGGAATGAACACCTGTAAATGAGAAGCTAAGGGGCATCTCTGTACTGACCAGGTGTGAGAGTGCCAAATTAAAAAGCTAAGAAGGGCTACTTGACGGAAGGACCGCGAATAGCCAGAATACATGCATACATTAAGGTTGCTGAGAATATCAGGACCTGAGGCCTAACCGCAGCAGCCAGAGTGCTAAGGTAATAGTGCCTAGCTGGATAGAGCCATGGACTGCTAGCCCGAGGCTTGGAGTATTGCAGGTAAAAAATGCCTAAGACAATAGAGCAAGTAATGGGTAGATAAAGGTCTAGAAATGTGAGGCAGAAGAACGGCTTACGCTGAATACCTGGATATGTTTGCACGACAGAAGAAAGCTAAGTAAGGTTTCGTGATAGAATGACAGCGGACAAGTAAAGCGCAAGCATACAAAGGTTGTTAGATAGTTAGAGCATAATAGACTACGACGTATCGACGTGCAGCTAATCAAATCATGCGGTGGTGCTTATGGAGTATAATTAAGGAGGCCTGAGCCGGAAGAAGCCAGTGAGAGAGCTGTACTACGTCCAATTAGGTGTCGCGGATGAGCAATGGCATTTAGGTGTGGCCTTATAATTGCTAGTGGACACCTGATTAGGGCAACAGACAGCAAGTGTATGTGATGCACGCAGTCCCAGGGATTAAAGCTTGGAGGGATAAAAGTGTGGACCTATGCAGCTCAGTATATGTGCAAAGGTGATAGTAGCTTATGAAGAAGGACTGCTGCTAAACACGGGAGCCAGAGGTAAGACGAGGGACAGTTAGGGTCGACCTAAGTGTGAGTATCAGTGATCAGCAATGGAATTCGCATGAAGCCATTTAGTTGCTAGTGTATGCCCAAAATTACCCATAATAAATCAGCAAAAAGCGGATGTATGTGACGCATACAGCCACAAAGTATGTTCGAGATAGAAGAGAGCAGCTCGTAGCAAGCTCCAGAAATGCGTGGGGCCTACGACCACTAGTTGCTGCTAAGCAGAAGTGCTTAGGTTTGAGAGGATGGACAGAACATGGCGCTGCGAGAAAATTTCGGTGGCCTGATGTAGCCAGTCCATTAGGCTATTTGGTTACAAGTGGATTGCTACAGTGTCACAGAACACATCAACAAGCCAGCGAAGATAAATGATACAGACAATCTGGGAGATTACAGGATGGAGAAACGAGGAATGTCTCCTAGTAGCTCCGGATAAGCTCAAAGATGTGTGGAGCCTACAATGAATCTCTGCAGTAAACGTAATGAAGATAAGAAAAACGAAGGGTAATTATGCTAAAGCAGAGAACCGGCGGACAGCATCTGAATTCCATTGAACCTTCTAGCTATTTATTAGATACAGTGATAGAAGTCAACAAACCAGTGAATGTATATTATGTTAACAATTCAAGAGAGTAAGTGGGAGAGATGCAGAGTAGCTACTAGCGTAGATATGTATGCTAACTACTATGACTGGCTGCAGCTAAAAAGTGGTGACATAAGTAATACGAAGAACTGATAATGATACAAGGTGAGATAGAATTATCCGCACCTAGAAATGGCATTGGGGTGTAGGCTTCTAGTGGCTAGTGGATATCTTAAGTGTCCCAGAATAAGTCAAAGGTCAGCAAATGAATGTGACGCAGACAGTCACAAAGAATGAATGTTGGGGATGCAAGAGGGTTACACTTGGCAGGCTCCGGATATGTGCAGATATGCATAGAGCCTACGACCACTAGTTGCTACTAAGTATAAGTGCTGAGGTGAAGAGGATCGACAGAAACTGGCACTACGAGAAACATTCGGTGGCCAGAAGTAGCCATTCCATTAGAAACTTGGGTCACTAATGGATTCCTACAGTGTCACAGAAGACATCAACAAGCCAGCGAAGGTAAGTGATACAGACATTCTGAGAGACTACAGGATGAAGAAACGAAGAATGTATTCTAGTGGCTCCGGATAAGCGCAAAGATATATGGAGCCTACAATGAATCACTGCAGTAAACGTAATGAAGATAAAAAGAAAGAAGGATAATTGTGCTAAGAGAGAGAACCAGTGGGCAGCAACGGAATTCCATTGAACCGTTTAGTTTTTATTAGATACTTACAGTGACAGAAGAAGTCAACAAACCAGTGAAGGTATGTTATGCTAACAATTCAAGAGAGTAAGTTGGAGAGATATAGAGTGGCTCCTAGCTAGATATGTATGCTACCTGCAATGACTAGCTGCAGCTGGAAAGTGGTGACGTAGATAATGTGAAGAACTGATAATGATACAAGGTGAGATAGAGCGTATCCGCAACTAGCAATGGCATTGGAGTGAAGCCTTCTAGTGGCTAGTGGATATCTTAAGTGTCCCAGGATAAGTCAACGGACTGCAAATGAATGTGAGCAGACAGTCAAGAAGAATAAAGGTTGGGGATGAAAGAGGGTGGCACTTAGCAAGCTCCGGATATGCAGAGAGATATACGTGGAGCCTACGACTGATTGATTTCAACTATGACTCGGCCTGCCTAAATCAAAGCTGGAGATACTGCATCCAAAACGTTGGTAAACAACTAGTAGATACGGTTTAACTTTCCCCTGGTTGCTAGTCAGTCATATTAGCATACATGAAATGGTGGAATTATGACGAAATTGGATAAGACTCACCGGATGATATTTGCTGAGTCGAAATATCCGAACTCACGTCGGGTCAACCACTTGTCGAGGTCACCACTTATGGTCGTTTCACTTATCATATTTTGGTAGCGCCTTTTATATGCGGAGTTCCTTGTTTAATAACCCGTCATTCTTGGATGCCAAAAGGGATTGACAACGTGTATTCCCATAAATGTATTTTTGGAGTTCCCAGATGTTGTACACGAGGTAGTCTAGAGTTATCCGGCGATTCAAAAGGAATGTTGGTCGATGTATGAAGTGTTTGAAAGAATAGTCGATACAGCTGGTGATATTATCAGCTGACCGGGGGCTTATGTAATAAAATGTAAATGTGCACTACAATCTGTCAGCCAAGTATAGGCCAGTCAGTCTGACTAACGTCGTGGTCAAACTTCGTTAATAGCTGGTGCGAGATTAGTTGGAATATCACCTGAACAGGTTTAATGAACTCAGTAGTACACAACGTGGATTCCGGAAGAGTTTTTCCTGTTTGACGAAGTTGTTAGTTGCTGGTGAAGCTTGGGCCGAGGCAATGAACAATCACCACGTAGTGAATGTGCTTCCGTGTACTTCTCGAAAGCTTTTGATAAGGTACCCCACTTGAGGCTATCACAAAAGCTAAGCTCCTACGGCGTATCTGGCCGCGTCCTTCACTGGGTATCTGCGTTATTGCAGGGAAGAGAGCAGTGTGTGCTTGTGGGTTGCAGCTTATCCTTTAGGCAAGCGGTCCTTAGCGGTGTCCAACAGGGCTCGGTCCTTGGACCGATGCTGTTCTTCAGCTACGTAAACGATCTTTATGGGAGAGCTTGGGTATCATCCCTATTATTTGCTGATGCCTTTAAGCTATGGAATGTTGTGAAGGGCCCTGGGGTCCTGTGGTCATTTAGCATGCCCTGAACGGACTCTGGGACTTGTTCACTTTGCGGCTACTGCCCATAAATCAGGCTAAGTGTTCCGTCCTTCGTATAAAAGCAACTTTCCCGCATTCGAGCTACGTACTCGGTGGGGTCGAACTCCCCCTTGTCTCCAACCAGGTAGACCTAGGCGTCGTCCATTCCTCGACTTTGCATTATGGTGACAACTGGAAGAAGGCCGCAAGTCGGGGTTTCAGGATGTTGTGGTTAATATGCCGTTCTTTCGGGGTCTCAACTGCTGACACATTTGTGAAGCTGCTCTCAGCTTTCGTCCAGCCCCATCTGGAATACTGCGTCCAGGCTTGCCCGCCCTGCTTATTCGGGACAAAAGGAGCTCGGGAGCGTTTTGTGAGTAGGTACCAAATTGGTCAAGGTGTAACGGGGGCAATCGTACCCTGAGCGTCTACTTCGGTTGGGTATGTATTCAATGCACTACCGACGGCTTCGAGGAAACCTAGTCCTTACTTACTGCATTTTAACAGGAAAGATTGGACCGGGTTTGAGCTGGCTATTTAGCCCGGTTACGTTGCCTTGTCTTCGCGGTCTTCCCATGAACCTACACAATCCGCGTTCTGACAGGATCAGGGCGGAAGCTGGGTTATCGCGCAGAGTTATCGAGCGCTGGAACTCGCTTCTAGAAAATGTAGTCAGTGCACCTACGGTTAAGGGTTTCGAGCGTCAGTTCGAGGCTCTTGGGTGGCAAAACGAAACCTTTCCTTTCACCTGACCATATCCATCTTCAAACTTTTAGTTCTTATTCCGTCATTCACTTCACTCTTTGGTGTTATTCTTTATTTTTATGACTTTCATTCTCCTTTATCTTTTATTTACTTTCTACTTCTTTCTTACTTCACGTAACCTACACAGCGGCGACTGCTATTACAGGTAACGTGGGCTGTAAGTGCTTGCTCAGGGTGTGTTTCGGGTGTTTCGTTTTAGATCTATCAAGACCTAGCACCTTATCATTTCCTGGCTCAACGATTTGCTCAAGAAGGAACACTCGAGGGATTTCCCTGTCTTTCCAGTCCATCTGAATCTGAATCTGAAACAATTGCTGCAGACGTTTTCTGCACTAGCAGTCCGCGCTGTGTACGTCAAGTGAAGAAAGAGTGACAGGAAGAAAATGAAAACTAAAGAGGAAGGAAAATAATTTAAATAAAGCTTAATGTGTTGAGTATCACAGAAGATGAACTCAATTAGCGTCTGACGTGTTTGATACCCTTAAGCGTAGGTGCACTTACTACACTTTCTGGAATCGAGTTCGGGCGCTCGACAACGCTACGCGGTAACCGAGTATGCGCCGTGATCCGGTCGGATCGCGGCTTGCGTAACTTCAAAGGACGACCGCGAAGACAAGGCACCCTAGCTGGGCTAGAACGCCAACGCAGGTCCGGTGTTATCGTGGCAGGTGAAATGCGGAAAGCAAATATTAGGGCCCCTCAAAGCTGTCGGTAGTGCATTGAATACACCTTCAGGCTAAGTTGACGCTAGTGATACGTTTGCCCCCGCAACCCTCATAGTACCTACTTTCGAAGTTTCCTGGGCTCCATTTTGTTCCGAATGAAACAACGCTAACAAGCCGGAAGCGATATTTCAGATAAATCCAAAAGAAAGCTGAGCACAGCTTTACAATTTGCCGGCAGCTAGGACTCCGAATGAACGACGTATGAACCACAACATTCGGAAAAGCCTACTTGCGGCCTCCTTCCAATTGTCATTGGAATGCAAAGAGGATGGACGGACTCCGTCGAAGTAAGGCACTTTACTCCCACACGAAGGGCAGAACAGCCTGTTTGTTGGGCAGTAGCCAAAAGTAGCCTAGTCTCAAAGTCTGTCCAGGGCATGATGAATGACGTCAGTAGCCTCATGGACATCTGCAACATTATACAGCTTTAACCCTCGGCAAAAAATCATGATGATATCCAGGCACCCCAGGTAGATAGTTAAGGTGGATGAAGAACAGCATCGGTGCAATGACCGAGCCCGTGGGCTACCGCTAATGACCGCCTGCCTAAAGGGTAATCTGCGACCCACCCGTACCCACTGCTTCTTGCCCTTCAAAAATGCAGATACACCGTGAACGGCAAGGTCAGTTACGCAGTAAGAACACGGCTTTTATGATAGCCTTCATTGAGGTACCTTAACAAATGCTTTCGATAAGTAGACGAAAAGCAAACACACTACGCGGCTATTGTCCACTGCTTCGGCCCAAGCTTCACAAGCAACCAACAAATTCGTCAGTAATGAAAAACTCCCGGAATCCCTGTTGTGCGCTACAGAGTAGATTAAATCTATTCAGGTGACCTTCCAACGAATCTCCCGTCAGTTTTTCAACCAGCTTGACCAAACTTACTGGCCTATAATTGGCTGGGATACACCTGTCGCCACTTCTGAAGGTACGACAGAGGACAGCCTCCCTCTATTCAGAAGGTAAGGTACAGCTGTTAAGTGGCTTCTGAAACGCCATCTTCGGCGGTCCACTTAGTTATGCCGCCAACGCATGCTATGGGTGAATTGAACCAGGTCCAGCTGCTTTAGATGCTTTAGCTGTTGTAGCAGCCTTAGGACTTGAACCTTCATCACAGTAAATTCGTTAAATAAGAACCCTCAGGTACGCTAAGGACAAGTACGACGCTATCAACGCGGCCTCAAGTACAAAGACCCTGCTCCCTGCTCACTAAATACACCAACCCCGCCGGAGTCAGTGTAACATGAGCTCCATCGGCCAGCATCAAATTTAGAATTAGCAGCTTTTAAGCCACAGCGCCTCTTCACATAAACGAAGAACTTCAGGTCTCCGGAAATTCCGGCAGTCAATCCCTTTTCATACAGAAATCGAGCATTCCTCAACTTTTGTTTGCATCTAGTTCTATCCTCGCGATACCCGTCAAAATGAAGCAAGAGCGAACGATTGAAACATTAATTGCCCCGACTGCCGAAGTTAACCTCGCACTCGGATTGGGTATATGTAAAACTTCTGCCTCCTTAGCAACGTAAGCCTTTAGTTAGTTGAAGGGCTACACCGTCTCGGATTTTCGTATGGACAGTTCGTCCTTGTTGAGCAGCTTACGGAACCGACTGGCTGTATCTGCAAGACGACACGAATTTCGAGTCATGTTCCACCACTCCCAGGAATGCACGGAGCTGAATTCTGGAACGTCGAACTTCTTAGTTGTCACGTTTCTCAGAAGCGGTTGTACTTGACCATTCCCCACAAGTGACTGCTGTACACGACGGAATTCTGGGCCAGTTGCGACCTCGGCGACATAGTTTTTAATCGGCTTCTCTAGTTGCTGTAGCGCCATGTAGAGTCTAACACCATGTCATGTTCTGTCACGGAGAAAATAGGGCTATCATCGCCTCAGAACACCACTAGTTGATGGGCTTTCAGAGTTATCAGTTGTACGTGTCGGAATGTAGCAGGAGTATTGAGCAGCCCAAACGACATTCGCAAACTTTATATTGTTGGCCGTTCAAGCTAGGAACTGTCTTAGGACTAGCTTCTTCTGCGATAGGGAGCTGCTAGTATCCCGAGCGTAGATCTATCTACAAAATCTACCCTGCTTTGTGAAGATTTGAACAAACTTCATCCAGCTGTGGCATTCGAAATGCTTCCTTCGCCGTCACTGTGTTAAGCTCTCCGAGCTCAACGTGGAATCGGTAGGTCCTGTCGGTTGTTTCGTCAGTAGGATAGGTGATGGACACGGGCTTCTCCTTCCCCTAATGATTCCTCTCGTCTCCATCTCTGCCACCTGTTTCTGTTTCCCCGCCGAGGTTTTCTGTTTCGTGGTTCTGTAAACTGGCTTGCAAGGTACCCTTGGGATTAATGGTAGCAGGTGTCCTATCCATTTGCACAACACGTAAAAACCATACACATAGTAAACAAGTGCGCATAGCGCTTCGTCCCGTCCCGTATCGCTCGACTTGGGCAATCAGGCAGAACATTCACGACACTCATTCGGTCAGCTTATCCTGTGCTCATATCGATTGATTCATTGCCCACCATGCCCACGTTAATTCTCGACTGGATTCTATCTACGGGTCGCTTGAGTGTATCATTACTGACAATGGTTTCCGTAGCCCACTTTATTTCGGATAGGTAGAATAATAAGTGTTGCGCCTATACTAAATTCCATTCTTTTTGCCCCCAGCACCTTCAATTGATCACCTGCGACCACCTGCATTACAATTGATGACTGAGTAACGGAACCAGAGACCATTCGCGTAAGGAACACCCCGCCCGTGTGTCCACTACGACACGGATAGATACCTATTCACTATTTATATCCAAGACCGGCACTCGACTCCTACTCGGAGTGGACAAGGAGAAACGCTGAAAAAGATTTATGTTCATACAGAATCGGGCCAAGTGACCTATATGATTGCATCGAACGCGGTCTCGATCATCCTGGTTTTCTTGTTCCTTGCATTGTGTGATCTCCTTCTTGTTATCCCTCGAAGTCAGCTTTTTCACCATCTTTGTCAGCCCGCCTACTTTTCGTTTCCGCCCCCAAAGATTGGATCTTCAGTACCAGCAATGGTTCCGAAAACTTTTGGCCACCGTCACCAGCTCCTCTACCATATTGACTCCAACCATGGATGTCACTTTGACTCTATCCTGGGGTTCGCTGAGTAGTCATCGGGGGAACTGCCCTCTCAACAATCGTTTTCTCGCAGACACCTAACTCAGAGAGCCTAATAGTCAGCGGCCAACTCCGACTCTAAAAATACTCCATTGGGTCTTCTTGTAATTTCCATTGTGCCGAGTGAAACTGCTCTAACACCTGTTGCCGAGCGATTTCCTTTCCGAATTCTGTTAATTATGCTGCCTTTAGCTCAATGAACACACAATTAGCATGGACCTTCTGGGTCGGTTTTTACATGACCTTCCCTCTCCCGGTTAGCAGCGTGCTCGAGGACGCCAGTAGATTGGTATGGCCTTCGATTCCATTGCTCGCTGCGGTACTCGCAACTTCCTCGAGCCAAGCTTCCACTTTTCAATCAGCAAACGGCGTTGCTTAGGGCAATTTTATCTAGTATGCGCGCGGCACCACCATAGCAAGAAAACACAATATTTATCGCGCGCGACCATAGTTTATACGAGCTGCGCGTAGGCGCAGGTATCGACCATGTTTTCGACCCCCAAGTTTCACAAACATGGGAAATCACAACATCCCACAATCGCGCCTCGTTGGTCTACATCTTTGGGGACCCTGGCTGCGTGCCTTATCCGTAGGTTTGCATCCGTATCACGCACTTCGATCAGCTTGCAGATGCTATAAAGTTGTTGCTTTTCTTGACCTTAGTTGTGTCATTTGGCGCTGAGGTACCCTTGGATGTACCGCGACTCGTGGTTCTACCTGGTCTACTGGACTATCCACACATTCCTTTTCTGTCCTTTTTGGCTCAGGTCCGTTCCCATTTGTTGCTGGCGGTATGCTCTCTGCACCTATTGTTGGGTTGGTGTTGCGCCGTATGTTCTCATCCATGATATCTTCTCCAGCTTCGATCCTTGCAGGTTTTAGTGTTTTAATCTCCTGCGTAAGCACTGCGCTCTTTGGTTGGTGCGGCACAGTAGGTACTCTAGCCCACAGAACGCCCTCGCCGCAGGTACTTGCCAGTAGTATTTATTCAGGGGCTGTGTTCGTGTCCCCAGTATCCTCGTGAGCGGTAGGTAGGGTGCGGATTCTTCCGCGAGCTAATAATTAAGTTTGTCCCAGGTTGCCTGAACCGTACCGACAACTGAGATTTCGCAACACAAACCAGAAGTCTTCCACCTCTTTGCCTGTTACTTCGCACGTCAAATGTTTGGACATGGGTCAGCGATGCTATGAAGACGTCTGTTCAGAGCACGGCGGAAGGATAAACAGACATTATCACTGGCACCAAGGGTGAGCTGTTAGTGACGTTCTCTACGACTTCTAGTGGCTTGGCATTAAGACTAGCGGTGCACGTTTTGCTAGTTACATGAACTGACCAAGGGGTAGCAAAGAAAACCGAAGGGTAAGGATAATATAGGCCGATTGCCAAACTGATAACACCAAAGCGTCAGAGAAGGCACAAAAAAGAAAATCGAAGATTGAAACTGGGCGTTGTACAGGGGGAGGAAATATTTAGAATTGCAATGCAAGTGTGTCGTGTTGTCGTTCAAGTCACATACCCGCAGGTTTCAAAACGAAACATTTTGGATACGAGTTCTAGCTTTCGATGACTCAGCGCGATCTCTGAGTTGCCGCCTCAATCGGCTGGACCGCACTTAGTCCAGCTTTAGGCGATCCCGCGGCGTACCGACAAGCTAGCATGACTAAATAAGTAAGATAACCTTGGGTACGCAAGTGTTAGATCCCTTCTAAGCCATGGGTAATACATGAAGTGCATCCCCGAAACCCAGGAACAAACTTGTAACAATCTGTAAAACCTTCTCCTGCGACCTTTCGTGCCAGGAAGGGCACAGCGGGAAAGTTTAGACGCAGTATAAAAGCGGGACCCGAACGAAAGCTAAGGATAGCTTTACAAAGGTATCCTTGGTCCAGACTCTGAAGGACAGATGGTTATATCACGGCGTACGGCACCCTCTACTTGCGGCTATTTTCAGTTGCCGCCTGGATTTAAAGTCGGAGTGTATGATGCCTTGATTAAGCATGGTGGATGCAAGCGTTCTCCATATAAAAGCCACAAAAGTCTGTGTAACCACACTGCTACGTGGCGGATGTGACTCGCCACCGAATAAAGTCACTGCCCAGAACTACCTACTGGCAAGTCGACCACAATCATTATTTAATATTGCCCTAACACTTTCAATACTAATTTACATCATGCCTATACGTACCGTTTTCATTATACATGTAGTGCCCTGACTGTTTACACTACACACTCTAGAATTCAACATTTCGTCGGTCATTGATGACTCTATCCCTCAAGACTACTCACACAATTTCCGCAGCCTGTACAACCTTCGGCTTACTGCCGACTACACTCATAGCAACGTGTTTGTTGCGAAGCAATATTGCATGTAAATATTGATCATGCCTTACTTGGTGTGTCTCGACAAATTCGAGAATAAACTATTTGTTTATTTATTTATTTAATTAACTCATTGGTGGGTAGTCTGCTCCAATTCGAAGGACAAAGTCTGCCTGAGTTATGGGCAGTACCCATAAAGCAGACCAGTCATAGAGCATATCCAGTGCACACTCATTAGCTTGAGGACCCCAGCAACGCCTAAAATATTCCGTAGGTTAAGGCCTTTAGCGCATAATGACAATGACACCTCAAGTTCCGCATGTGGGTCATTCAAGGCACTTAACTACCGCAGTCGTCCAAGAACCGAGCCCTGCAGTATGCTATTGATGGTGGACTGCCTAAATGATAGGTTGCGGCTGATGCGCATGCACCACTCCATTCCTTGGATGAATGCAGGCGCCCATTGAAGGATGCGACCAGCCACCCTATAGGAATCAAGCCTTTGCGATAGCGTTAAATGGTACTTATGTTAACAGGTTAAAAATCTACGAACAAATTGTTCAGCGCATACCATTATCCACTGCAGCAACCAAACTCTTACGAAGTGGTAAAATCCCTCCAGAAATCCGTGCTACACACATCTGAACGAATTAAGTTCCTTTAGGTAACCCTCCAAAGATTCGCTGGCTAATTTCTCAGGAAGTTTGTCTATTACGCTGGTCAGACTTACTCGCTAGTAGTCGATAGACGGAATCCCTGTCGCTGGGTTCTTAGGTGCCTTGGGCCGGGAAAAGCCAGTGCGTGAGCTGAACTACAATACAACTAGGTGTTACAGACGGTACGGGGTTACTGTGCATCTAGCAAGGAGCGACTGTGCGCTGACTTGTCGAGATAAGGAAGGTCGCCAGAAGACCGCTGAAAGGTTGCATAGAGAAAGGACAGCAAACAGGAAGGATGCATGCTATTTAGACTTAGCTGGGGAAAGCCAGTGAGAAAAGTGGACTACAATATGATTAGGTGCCATAGACGTTATAGGGAGTAATGGATAAATGATCGACTAGAAAACATTGGCTAAGAAGTAGCTCTGCGAAGACCTGTTGATATAGGAATGATTGTCAGAAGAGAGCCAAAAGCCTTAGATGAAAGGACTACGAACGAGTAGCGCCCAAGCAAACATTAAGGCTGTTAGATCCATCTGAGCATTAGAGGCTAAAGCGCAGCGGCGCTCAGGTACTAAAATTCTTCTTAGGTGCTAAGGGAATAGTGCTAAGGTAGACTGAGCCAGGAACAGCCAGTGAAAGAGCTGGACACATATATGGGCAGGTGTTACAAACGATGCAGGGAGTAATGAATAAGCGTAAGTCCAATCGGAGAGACTAAAATGCGGCTGTGCAAAGACTTGAGAAGCTAAGAATAATTACCAGCAGAGAGCTAAAAGTGTTAGATGAGAGCACCACCAACAAGCGGAGCCTAAGCATACTTTAAGGTTGTTAAATATTGCGCAGAGGCCAGTGTTTTCGCAATATTTTGCTACGTCTAGGCAGGATAAGTAAAATAACAGGAGAGCTGTTATGAGATGCAGGTACGGTAGAGTACTGTCTTAGACGCCTGCTGGCAGCCATGAGGTGAGAAGCAGAGATCCGGGGGAAAAGATTTGTAACGACGAGTTGAGGACAAGCGTTTTGTTTCCTTGAGGTTGAGTTAGAGCTGATGAGGAGACGCTTATATGTGGTCAGGTCCAGCTTCTCACGGTTCGTCTTCAAGTGTGTTAATCCTTAAACAAGCAGACACATGAATGACCTTGAGGTACCTATTAAGTGATGAACGGAATTGCATTATCGGATGCCCTTGCAGTGTGTGGAAGCCTTATCCACACATAAGCGTAGCTATAGAGATAGAAGTTTGCACGCTTAATACTGTGGGCATTTGGTAGGATAATGGAGTGTGGTCGCTTACGAAGCGGATACGAAATGTTGCCCGATGATAGGAATGGCATTAGTGTGTTTGCAAGAGGATTGCTGTAAAGCAGATTTAGGTAGACGTGGTTAATTTTCTGTCTGCCCAGCCATAAAGTCTCTAACCCGAGTTGGATGCATCGACCACGATAGTTTAGAGTAGAGTGGCCCAGAATACGTTTGGTGAGCGATCGTTGGGCCTTTACAATGGCAACTCTGTCGCCTATCCTGGAGTTGGTAAACACAATAGAGCAGTATGCTAGCAGAGGTCGGGCGCAGGTTTTACATAAAGCCAGCATAGATTCTTGCAGTGCCATGGGTTTAAATATGTATCTTATGAGGGAGCTTGCTTTTGCTGTGCAACAGCTTACTTGTTCTGCGCTACAAAAGCACTGGAGTAATGCGCACATAGGTTTCGAACGGTGAAGCTATTACCAAGCGGTGTGCCTTGAATCTCTAACGCCTTGGCGGAACGTTTCACTGGTATGAGAGGACGTTGCATTCCACCGGTGAGAATGTCAGATTTCATGTGTTGCACCAAACATCTAGAACCGTAAGATAACTTTGAAGCAGGTAAAAACCGGTTTTTGTGTTTGATAGGTGAATGGTGAACATCATTTTGATATCGTCGGCAAACAGGTAGGACTTGTCAAATTGTATTATCTAGAAAATGGTTTATATATTGCAAGAGTAGCAGTGGGCCCAGTATGCTGCCATGAAAACACTAGTTATGACTGGTTTGGGGAGTGACCTAGACTTGTCCAACTTTACTGGTGGTGTGCGAGAAGAGAGACATGAATGGAACCATAAGAGCAGTCGTTCTTAAACTCCGTATGTTTCAAGCTATATTAATAGTTCCGCTTGGGATACCGTGACGATTGTTTGTCTCATGTAAAGGAAGGTTAGGACCAGTGCTTGTTTAGCATCACTATGCAATCACACGATTAAGAAACTCAAATTGGAAAGTCTGACAAGCTTTTGACGGTAAAATCCGTGTTGTTGTCCACTGAGTCGGTTGCGCTTAAGTAGAAAGATCAGCAAGTTTTCCTTAACTAGTCTTTCTATCACTCTCGAGGAAAAAGGCGTGTGGCTGATGGGGCGGTAGTTCTCTATGTTTTGACGGCTACCATTTATATAATTAGGGTTAACTAGGGAATGCTTCCACGTGGTTGGACACGTGCAGCATTACGAGGGTGTAAATAAGTTAAGAAATAGAACAGGAATCTCTTGGCCACCGAGTGACAGCAGTGCAGATGGGAGACTATCAGGGCCATGGTGTAGTGACAGTCTGGGTTATCTAATTACTCTAGCAACAGAACGTGGGTCAAAGGTAATTACTACTAGCGAGTCGTGCATAAATTTAGGCACAGTAGTTGACAAGATCAAGTTGATACCAGTGAAGGAATCACATAAGTAGCCATTGGGAACCTCAGGTTTTCTTTGGCATCGCTAATTACGGACTCATCGGAGACTATCAGAGAGTTGATGGACGTTGCTGTACGATTGTTTCTATATTTCAGTGGCTGAGTGAGCAACCTGAATTTGTTGTGGGCGTTATATGCAACGCGCTCCCCAGTTAGCTTAACACTCACATGGGCGTTCTGTAGTTGCTTATGACTTTATTTATGCGAACAAGGATATGGGAATTATGAGGCTTAGAGAATTAGCGACGCATTTTTCGGAGCTTCCTCAGCACCCCATTTAAATGGGATGAAAGCTTTGTGGGTTTCAACCTATGGCTGTGCATTAACGGAGTGACCACGACTACATAGTTGTTGAAGTTGTATAGATCATGAGTGTCTGTGTCCACATCCTTGGACAAGAAAAGTTTATCCCAATTGGCTTATCGGACAAGCATAGAAAGCTTATCCCGGTTAATGCTTCTGTACGTCAGAGACTCACCAGGTAGATTAGTTTGGAAATGGGATAAGATAGAAAGCGTAAATTATAGATGAAGTACCCTGCGTTCGCATCCTGTGATGTTGTCCTTTACGCTAGTGACAGCATCCGATATGCCAAGAGTAAAAATGAAGTCAAGTGTTACAGAGCCTCGTCGGAAAACAGGTTGGATCCAGTTTTTCTCATATATGCTGTCAGCAAAGCCCCTGTTGCCGAGGTCCATTCTAAACATTCGAAGAGAGGTGTAGCATATTAATGTCACCAACTACTATTTTGTAGCGTAGGGACGTTGTGGAAACGTAAGAGAAGAGGTTGATTAATTCGTTAACCTTCGCATTAGAAGTGTGTGGGGTTGTATATGCCAGCAATTAGTAGGTCCAGTGTATCCACATTCAGCTGAATCTAGATATATTCCTCATGGTCGCCAAATGGTAAAAACTCAAGGTCCGACGACGCTATGTCCTACTATAAGTAAATATCGCATCCACCTCCGCGTTGGATGGCGCGCCCATTGCAGAACATTGTGTACCCGAGGATATTTAGAGAGTTTTCAAGGGGTGTTTGTGGATTACCAAGATTTTGCAACCAGAACATTATGTAGGGAGGAGCGAAGAACAAGTGGACCGATGTAGTGCGTTTCGTGCTTGATGGATGTTGCATTGATAAGGAGCATATTGTAGATTCGACTGCATGCCCCTTTTGAGAGTGAAGTTTGGGTCGTGGGTAGTATCCCCGCGGGCCACAAGGGTGAAGCCAGTAAAGAGTGCAACAGATGTATCAAGTGCCGGTAATACACTTGTTGCCGTTATTGCCTCACAGCGGTCTGGGGAGGTGCACCGAAGTGCCTGGGCATATACGTTATTTTGAGACGGTTGGTTATCCGCTGGCCAGTTGTTAGACGACTGCAAGATAGGGTTTGGTAAGGTAATGGGGCTAATGGCTCATTTCTTTGCACAGTAAGCTTTAGGTGATCATTCAGAGAAGTTGCTGTAGCAGGGGCAATATCGTTGTCGTAGGCAGGTTGGTCATGCGGTAGAGTATTGGCAGCGCTTGTGCTGGGTTGGTTTGGTGGCGGTAAGAGGTAGGTGGGGGTTAATGATGTCCTAAGGATGGACCGAGTGTGGATTGATGGAACAACGCAGTGGGGGAGAGACTGGATCATCAGTGCAATTTGCCTACGAAGGCGGATCACTATATGGGGGCGTCAAATGCGGGTTAACGTGGGTAAGTTGCCCTTTGGTGAGAGAGCAGAAGGCACCGAGAAGTTGGGGGGTAGAGCTGCGTTTCCTAAGTGAACACTTCTTTCCATTTAGTCCTGCTAGATTATCTGGTCTCTGCGGGCGTTGTATGAAGCAGGACAAACCGCGGTCCGATAGAGTTAGAGCGGAGACACGGTTATCGCGTCCAGTCGTCGAGCGCTGGAACCTGTTATTAGAAAAGGTTGTCAAGAAAGCTACGGTTAAGGGGTTTGTGCTTTAACTAGACGCTTTTAGGTGGAAGTACGAAACCTCTCCTTTTTCCTGACTAAGTCCCATCTTCATACTTCGATTCTATTTTCTTTCATTTTTCCTCGCCATTGGTATTACTCTCTCCTTTTAACTGATTTCCCTTACTCTCTTAACTTGAATTTTTCTTCCTCTCTTACTTCACGTAACTGATATAGCTGGGACAGCTAATGTAAGGAACGCGAGCATTAAATTAGATGACCAGGGTGTTTTCCGGGTGTTCGCCTTTTAGACCCCTAGAGAAGTCGGGGCAACCCTAGCAACCCCTGGATCAAGGACCCGCTCAATAAGGAACACTTACGGGCTTCATCCTATCGTTCCAGTCCCACTTGAACTTGAGCTTGAAAGTGTGTGTTCATTGGACGGCAAGTTTTAAATAAATAAATAAAGATTTTATTCTCGACTATGCTACGCGAGCCCATGGAGGCATGATCAGAGATGTACAACTGTACAGACATTTTATGGCAACTGTAACAGTGACAGTAAAAATTGTTCACATGTCCATGATTGGAACTGTACAATGGTGCAAATGCGAAATAATAATTTGGCTGTCGTGAAACCGGGACCTCGGCTAATAATAGATTGAAAATCCTGAATGATCCATTGGAAGATAATTAAAGAGCACACACAAGAGAGATATGACAATACAGTGAGTTTGTGCACAAGTAACGCAAAGGTCAACGGTGATATCGTTGAAAGCAAGAAGGCGACAGTATATGCAGATGTAAAAGTCCCAGTGGAACGAACCTATCTAGAATGGTGACGCTTGTTGACTTGCCAGCGTGAAGCTATGGGCTGTGACTTTATTCGGTGGCGAGTCCTATTCGCTACGTTGCAGTGTCGTTAAACGGACATTTGTGGCTTTTTATAGGAACGCTTGCCAGGCGAAAACCCACCACGTCCTGAAACACTGCCGCCAATCCATTGAATGGCAAGTTGTAACTGGTTATGTTTCTGGTTAAACATTTGTTTGCTTGGTTATTCGCAGGCAGGTTGCGTCCCATGTTTCTGCCGGCTGATGCGTTAGCCGGGTGCCTATTGCGTTCATGTGTCCTATCTTCTTGAATATGACGTGCTGATCCTCTGCAGAACCACGTGAAGTCTCCGATGGATATACATTGATATATGTTGAATTGTTGTTGAAGTCTTGAAGGATAGAATATGGTTCCGATAAAAGAATCGCAGATCCTCTTGGTATGTAGCAAAATTGATTAGAAATATGGGAAACCACGGCCAATTAAGCGGTCAACGCGGATTGAAGAGCTCATAATGACTAATTGTTCTGGCTTTGTATCGGCAGGAGAATGTGCCTTCCGAAGTCAAAAGTAGTTCTCCAGGCAGGAGCAATGTGGAAGAGATTGCGTTATGCAAACTGAACCCAGAGGTTCAAGCCTCGAAAAATTTGTATCCGTGCATGATAACGAATGTTTTGTCCGGTTAGTAAGTTGTAAAAGGGTTGATAACATTCCGCTCATGTCCAGCTAAAGGAACTATGTGACTTGTATTGTTGTCCCAACGATGGACAATTCCTTAGGTGCGTGTCTCAGTACCCGTGGGAAATTCGGGAATAAAAGGCAAAGAACAGAAACAGCCACAAAGACAAAAGAAACGAAAGCGTCTGGAATGCAGTAGATCAATTGCGGCGATGACAGAACTATTGTACCCCTATACATGTAATTGTTATTTACCTATCGCATATACATGTGTATCATAAGTAGCGAAATACGACGTGAAGCAACCAGAACATGGATCAGTAGAGAATGAAAGATTGCTCTAAAATAGGAATGAAGATGAAGAGAAGAGAGTTTGAGGAGTCCTAATGCACATATGCTCAATCGGTGCTAACCAGAGAGAGGAGGACGAGGTGTGCAGCTTGTGGGAAGAAAAGGTCACTCAGAAGGAGCGACAGGGACGCGTTGCCTCCGTCTTAAATCGGTAGGAATGTAAAAAGTCAGAGAGGACAGACGCATATAAGTTAGCGTCGAATGAGGAATGAATGCAAAAGAAGGTACACGAAGGAAAGAAATGGTCGGTAAAACAGGTTCTATCGAGGAGAATTGGAAAAGCCGCCGACCTTCTTCAGGTGATGATCCATCCTTGTTAATAAAAATATGGATGAATAATGCCTAGTGATGTTATTAAGGTGAGGGTAACAGAGCGTTGCGTCAGCTATAACTAGATCAGTTATATCTCAGAATTCCGAGAGAGGCCAGAAAACAAGAGACCGTTAAGACAAAACCAGTTAAGTCAGCAAAATAAAGCTAGGCCGCCAAATATAGCTAAGGATAAGGTAAAGAGTATCATCACAAAAGAAGCAGTTAAGGACGAAAGTGGCTAAACGAAACGGCAGTTTGCCTCGAGTGATGTGGACAGGCCGTTAGGTCTGTTAAAACATAATCGTAAGGGACATAGTAATCCAAAGAAAGGAGACAATTAAGACGAGGATAGAGTGCCAGCGCATAGAAAGCAAGCTATATACTGTAGATTGAAATACTGCAAGAGAGCATCGGCATAAAGAGAAATGTTAAGAATGAAAGGGGATATAATAATAATGATGAATCATGACCAAGAATGCTTGTGAAGTGAAGGTTATACGGCGGTACGTCGGCAGAACCTAAGTCACTTAGACTTCAGAAGTCCGAGTTGGGTCAGATAGCAGTAGACCGTTTAGACGAGTCCGGATAAGCCAGCAAGGTGAAAATAGGCCGCCAACTTAAGGTGTGAATAACAGTAATGGGTGTCATAAGAAAAGAAGCTTTTGGGAAGGTAGCGACTATATGGAAAGCCAGTTAGCGTGACAAGGAAAGGTCTGGGGATGAGGGGAACAGAGTGTTTGGAATGTAGAGCCTAGCGCGATAACGTCTCTGTTGTCTGGCAGCAGTCAAAAACACGAGACTAGTCAGTCGAGTGTAGAGTAGGTCCAGGTCCGAAGGGATATCCGTCCAATTGAAAAATTAATGCAAACAGAGTGCGAACAGGAAAACGCTCTATTGAGGGGAAGTGGAAAAGCCAACGATGTTCTCAGGGAGATGTGAGCAGACCGATAAGTCTGCCCATTCCTGATCATTAGTGTCACAGTAGTCGGAAGCAAAGTGAACACTGAGAGGAGATTAGAATATCAGCTCAAGGAGTGAAATCCGTAGAATTGGGTCTAATTACTAAAGGAGAGCATCTGCACAATGGGCATGTACAGGAAGAAAGAGGACATAGTAATAAGGATGAACCTTGGCCAGCAATGCATTTGAGATGTGGATTACAGGACGTTACGTCCGCAGAGCCTAAGTCACTCAGATCTCAAAAGTCCGAGGTGGGTCAGAAAGTAGTAGACCGTTTAGACGATTCCGGGTAAGCAAGCAAGGTGAAGTTAGGCCGCCAACGTAATGTGTGAGTAACAGTAATGAGTGTCACACAAACAATGTTTGCCAACGACATGCCAAGAGTAAAAACGGGGATCGCTGGAGCTACGCGAAAGGCTGTAACCCGCCTACTGGAGCGCCAAGTGACTGCATTGTGGTTTGACCAACCCATTAATCGATGAGCTTCCCAGGATACTATTGTCAGAGTACCGTTTAAATATGATAAACAATGAAATCACATTTCTTAATAAGACAGTGGATAAACTCGCCCAATTTGCTTGTTTAGCTTAGGTTCCTTAACCTGGCGGCTTGACTTTATTTAAAGCAAGGGTAAGTTACTATTCTCTGTTGCAACTAAGGTTAGTGAACGCATTGGGCGACCTAACTATGTTTGCTATATTTGCTACACTTACTCATGCACGAGTCCAACTGACTCACTGGCTTTTCCTGGATCAGCATGCCCTAGTGCCATGTTCTTAGCACCCTAGAATAACACGTTTCTCAGCGAGAAGCTGCGTAAACATTTGTTCTGCACGTTCGCTTTCCTTTAACTTAGCTTTATTACTTCACTTCTATCGATCAATCCGTTCTCACCTAGTCAGTACGTCCGCTTCTTAACCAATCCTTTGTAGGCGTTATGTTTCCTTTTTGCAGCAAAGGTTTCGATACTTACTTATGCAGGAGGTAAGCCCTCTCACAGGCTTTTCCCATCTCAGTCAGCCATAGCATTGTTCTCTCAGTACCCTCGTGTCGCCTTAATGTTTTGATTCCCTGAACATTTTTACTCCGCGCTTAAGTCGTATCTATCAGCTGCTTTACCAGGAATTGACTTTCGAATCTCTTTCGTCACAAGCCATTTATCCAACATTAACTTATTCTGCGCTCTCTATCGAGGAAGGCTGACTACCAGCTGTTCATGCAGCATTCAAACGCCGCTGGTCCTTGAATTCTACTTTCTGTATTCCCAAAAAAAAGTTGCATCATAGCAAACCGATACTGCGTGGTTTGCTTAGTGGCGCAACGCTCTGTTCTCCATGTAGATGGTAGCAATCCTCCTAAATGGCCATTGCTTTCGTAGAACGTTCAAAAGACACTTTCAGCACAATCGAGGTTGTACATTGTGCGTCATTTTGTCTCCACTCTAAATGTTGTAACATAGGACTTTAACAATGGTTGTTTCCGCGTCTGTTCTTTGCGTCCTTGGTTGTGTCCCACCTTACTTTTTGTTCGAGGTTCGGAACTGCTTATGGATCTTGGATTGGACCGAGAAACCGTTTTGCCCAGGAAAAAACATAACCCACAAGGACCTACAAAGAACGTGGCTGTACAACAAATGGACACAACTGCACTCTTTACCGCGACCGTTTTCTAGTAATGATAGCTGGACACGATGCATTCACATTTCTGAACAGTATACATAAACCTGAAAAATCCAGACACAAGCAACTGTCGTTTTGCACACCTGGAAACTCACAACGACGACTCCTCGTAAACCTCCCAGCCTCGATTTGCCACAGCCATTATGGTGGCCCTGAGCAAGATATCTGATCAACTAACAGAGGAAAGTGGAAGTAAGTTGACTGCAGAGAACTGAGCGTAAAATCAGTTGGCGAGCTGCTTTGCCAGCTGTATATCAGTGTACAAACTGGTTTCTTATAGTGTTTCAGGACGCGGTGGATTTTGCCTGGCGAGCGTCATCCCTATAAAAAGCCACAAATGTTCGTTTAACAACACTGCGACGTGGCGGATGTGACTCGCTACTGAAGAGTCACTGCCCACAACTACATACTGGCAAGTAGACTAGAAGCATAATTCAATATTTCCTCGACACGTTCAAGAATAAGATACTCCCTGCCTACAAGTATCGGTTTCGATACACATATAGTGCCCTGACTTTTTCCACTACACACGCTAGAACCCAACGTATCGTCATTCATTTTTTTCTCATGATTACTTTATAATTTCCACAGCCTGTACAACTTTCAGTTTACTGCCGATTACTACATAGCAGCGTGTTTGTTGCAAAATATAGTTGCATATAAATGTTGATCATGCCTGGTTTGGTGTGGCTCGACAACCTCGAGAGTAAATTATTTATTTATCCATATATTTATTTGCAACCGTTTAATAGTATTTAGCCACACTAAAAATGTCCTACTAGACAAAGTCAAGTGCCTGCTATTAAGCTGCTGTAACGTCCTGGCTGATATATGCATTTTCAGGCACCTGAGGAAGTGGAGTAACTCTCCTGGTATCCTTCCTTTTGCATCCAGGATCTCCACCCAAGCTTCCTCATGAAGCAATATAAATTTATGATGTAACTATACTTCGGGCCAATTCTTATAAAGCCTGGCCACTCAAGAAAGGCATTGTCCCAACCACGCATTGGTAAGTTGACAGATAGCACATTTTACAAATTCTGTGCATATATTTCTTCTCTCGTAGGACTACGCCAACATATTCGATCAGTGACATGCCACTACTCTGAAACTAATTGTGCAGCTTTGTCTTCATGCTCCACGCACCGGACCCGCACTACTTACAAAACCTCCTCGGGTTAGTTCCTCACTAACATACACATTAATATCTAGTTCTTATCTATACTTCCCTCAATCTGTGTAGATAGCCTTCCTTCAACCTTTGGGCTATGTGGGCCCACGCTACTGACTACGTCTATACTAATGTGGCTGCTAATCATACTAGATTGTCCAATATTGCACTATGCTGGTCTTTCCCATAAGGCGTGTCACGCGTTAGTGAGATTAAATTTTATTTTCTAGTTACAACCACCTATAAGCGTGCAGCTGTTCGGTCATACAGAACTACAAGAAGGCTCAAGGAGCCTAAAGTTACCTCGACAAGACACACCGATGCTCATTCCGCTACACCGCCTAGCACAAATATTGACCCTTCACTAGCAAAAGCAACTCAGTCGATAATATCAACCAGTTTTCCAACAAGCCTGCAAGTGCACATTCTGGTTGACAAACATTTCGTTGATTAATGCTGCACCTTTTCCACATAGTCCAGCTACCGGCCTGATTATTAATCGAATTTTGGCCTCTCCTTACCCACGATCACGACCTACTGGGTAGTCAACCTCCTCAAGAAATTCGAGAATAAACTATTTATTTATTTATTTAGTTACTCGCCCATGCTAATATACGACACGCAATGCCACTCAGCCCTTATAACCACCAAATGTCAATCCCATCTGCAGCGAATTCGCAACAAATATCATTGTGTGTTGAGGGATAGGGCAGCAAACAACTAGGTGAACCATACTCGTCAACCGTTAATCAGTATAAGTTACTGTGCCAAATTCATTAAAGTCCATATCCTGTCATCGCAATTGCTTCTAGATATGCCAACACGGCCCGACGCCCGTAATAACCGGAGACCCTTGGCGCTGTTCATCCGACTGCAACCAGTAGGCCGAGGTATACTGTAAAGGAAGTACAGCCACCAAGCTCCACAGCCTATTGCCGGTCGTCAGGCTGCAGATAAAGCTCTCCAGCTCTTCGTTCATGGAAGCTTCAGTTCACAGGAAGCAACCTAGCTACTACAAGTGTCTCAAGGACGCAGACCTAAACCCTGGGAATAGAGCCGGAAACCAAACCCAGCAACATACAAAGAAGTATCATGTACTGCGCAAAAGCCATCGAGCAGCGCAGTCGGCTAGCCTACCCCACCCAGATGACGGTGGAGCATCTGAAAATTTGTATTCGCTTACACGGTTAATGACACACCATGCTATAGCATCTACTTGAGAACATACAAGAATCTGCTGCGTTTGCTCACTGATACACCTTTAATAGATGGTACCTACAAATGCCATAGCGCCCCTGCGTCCTTGCCCTCACAAGACACAGCTCCAAAGGTGTCTAGGTTTTCCAACCTCCAGTGACTCCCTCCATCCCCTAGACCGCAGAACTCCTCTATTTAACCATTGCTTATTTTTATAGGTTATGTTGGGACCCTGCCACCACAATCCACTCTTCAACCAAACCTACCTGCAAACTTTCACATCTCTTAATTTCTGCATCTTAAAAGTCCACCTCAAGATCCTGCACCCGATCAAGGCTAACTGACCTCCCTATATCTGCTAACATTGTTGTCCCTAGCACACACAGCAACTTGTCAATCTCCCAGGTGAACAACGACCCACTACTTGCCTCCAGTTCGCTCCAAACTAAAACCCAGACTTGACTTTTGACAGCGGTTCTGCCTTGACAACATCTCCATACCTGATTAAAAGGAGCTATTGAAACTATTTTCCAAGTGGCCTCCCACCCTTAACTCCGCACAAGATTCTAACATTCTTGTAGTGGAATTCACTTTAGGTCGAAACAGCAGTATGCAGGTTAGCCAGCTCAAATCATCCAACTAATGCAACGCAAAAGGGCAACAGGCATGGCTCCGCAAAGAGCACTTAGAGATTTCAGCTGCTCCGCAATACCTAGTTGTCGGCATTGGGTTTTGAAAGTGCTTGGCACAGAAGCTTCCATAGGGCAGCTACAGAACCCCTGCGCGTAGAGGGGGAGCATAAGTGACTTGCGCCGCACAACCCACAGTTCCAACCACATACCATATACTCAGCTTTAACCAGGAGGAATAAGACTAGGATGGATGTGCATAAGAACAATGAACAATGAACAATGAATTTATACGGGTTAAGAAGCGTTGCTTTACAAGTCCTGTTGGATAGTTGCAGGCGATATCAACATAACAATAATGATGATAAGGATAGCAAAATAGTTAATACTTTAAATATGAAAATAAGGACTTATGGTTTGCTTCGCAGCAGTCCCGCGATCCTCTTAGATTCACAGCATCCACAGTTAACAACCAATAATTCCATGGTAAAGTCCAGGTGTAAGATGGTGGCGTAGTGTTAAGTAACAAAGTGTAAGTGGATGAGTGCATCGTCCAACTGTCTTTTAAATACTGTTAGTGTCGGTGCAGAGACGACCGATTCTGGGAGAGCATTCCACGGGTGACAGACACGGATGGAAAAGAAATTTCTGCGGCACTCCAGACGACTGTATTCTTCTTCGAGATTTAATGAGTGGCCCCTCAGGTTTGTATTGCTGTTGAGTTGCAGTAAAGTGTGGCACACATGACGTGGGTATCGCAGAATCAAGTATGCCATAATCAGGTCGCCTCGTAGTTTGTGATAGCTTCCACTGAACAATCCCAGTCGTCGCAGCCTCTCCTGGTAGGAAAGATTGCGCATTCCAATTACATTCTTAAATGCCCGGCGTTGTGGCTGCTCCAGTGCATTACGGTCGTGTTTCAGCCATGGACGCCAGGCTTGAATTGCATATTCGACATGGGGTCGAACATACGCACTGAGCATTTGTCGAAATATGTAGCCGTTTATTTGTCCAAACGCCCGCCTCAACAGCCCGACTTGTTGGTTCCCGGTCTTCAAGGCCTTTTCGGATTGCCTGGAGCGATCCAAGTCATCTTGAACCAGGACACACAAGTCACGTTCGAGAGTTGATTGTTGCAGTACATCCGTTCCGAGTCGGTAGGAGTAGCTGCTTTGATGTCGGATGGAAAGCACCTTGCATTTACTGAGGTTGAAATGCAAAAGGTTTAAATAAATAAATAAATAAATAAATAGTTTATTCTCGCATTTGTCGAGACACACCAAGCAAGGCATGATCAATATTTACATACAATATTGCTTCGCAACAAACACGTTGCTATGAGTGTAGTCGGCAGTAGGCCGAAAGTTTGACAGTCTGCGGAAATTGTGTAAGTAGTCACGGGATAGAGTCTTCAATGAATGACAAAACGTTGAATTCTAGCGTGCGTAGTGGAAACAGTCAGGGCACTACATGTGTAATGAAAACGAGACATATAGGCATGGTGTAACTTATTATTGAAAGTGACAGGGCAATATTTAATATGATTCTGGTCGACTTGCCAGTAGGTGGCTCAGGGCAGTGACTTTATTTGGTGGCAACTCACATCCGCAACGTCGCAGTGTTCAAGTTCAAGCGGGCCAAGAACGATAGGATTATCTCGTGAGCGTTCCTTCTTCGTCAGGTCGTTGAACCAGGAGTTAGCGAACTTTGAAACACTGATGGACCTAAAACAAAGACCGCATCACACCCTGTCCAACCAATTAATGCCCACGTATCCTGCCCTAGCAGTCCCTGCTGGGTCGGTTACGTGAAGTAAGAAAGAGAAGAAAGTAAACACAGAAGGCAAAAGAGAAATTGGAAAGAGCTAAGCAAGTGGAATACCAAGGTATTTGAGTAAATAAAAAAGAACTGAAAAGTAAAGGTAAGTCAGCGGACATTTGTGGCTTTTATAGGGTGAACGCTTGTTAGGCATAAAGCCACCATGTCCTGGAACACTGTCAGAAATTTGTCGGTGCACTAATATAAAACTGGCAGACCAGGTAGTCGACTGATTTCACACTCAGCTATCCGCAGTCAAATGACCTTCAATTTCCTCTGCTACTTGATCAGGTATCTTGGGCAAGGCCGCCATAATGGCTGAGACGAATCGAGGATGTGGGCTTCTCGAAGAATCGTCTTTGTGGGTATCCAGGTTGGCGAAAAGTCAGTTTCTTGCGTCTGGATTTTTTCGGGAGTATGTATTCTCTTCAGGTGTGTGAAGTTCTCGAGTCCAGCTATCATCACTGGACAACGGTCCTGGTGGTGAGTGCAGTTGTATCCGTTTCTTGTACAGCCATGTGCGTCATAGGTCCTTATTGGTTGTTCTGTCCCGGACAAAAGCAGTTTCTCGGTACTATCCCAGATCCCCTAGAAGTTCCGGACCTCGGAGAAAAGGGAAGGTGAGAGACAACCAAGGCCGCAACGAACAGGCGTGGATACAAACATTATTAAACTCCTATGTTTTAACATTTAGAGTGGAGACACATGATGTACAATGTGCAGCAATGATTGTGCTGAACGTGTCTTTTGCATTTGTTGGAAAGCGGTGGCCCTATAAGTTGGTTGTTACTATCTACAAGGCATACAGAGCGTTGCGCCATTAAGCAAAAACGCAGTATCAGTTTACTATGATGCGAATATTGCGTGGAAAGACAGAAAGTAGAGTTCAGGGACCAGCGGCGTTAGAATGGTGGATGGACGGCTAGTGGCCAGCCTACATCGAAAGAGATGGTAAGTCAGCGGATAGATAGGACTCAAGCGCTGAGTAAAAGTTATCGGATGATAAAGACAGAAAGACGACACGAGGGTACTGGGAGTATAGTGCTATGGCCTATTGAAATAGGAAAAGCCTATGAGAGCTAACCTCTTACAAAGGTAAGTGTCGAAACCTTTGCTGTAAAAACGGATCCAGATTAATAGGGGAGAAAGTTTTGATGGATAGAAATGAAGCATTAAAGATCAGTTAACAGCAAGTGCACGTGCGGAACAAATATATATGTAGCGTCGCGCAGGGAAACAAGTCATACTAGGGTGCTAAGAAAATGGTGAGAAATGAATACCTAGAAATGTGAAGATAACGGGCGTCTGCGTGCTGACCAAGCGAGGGGAGGGAAGAACTAAGAGGCTAAGAAACATTATTTGACGGAAGGGCAGGGAATAGCCGAAATACAAGCGTAGAGTAAGGTTGCTTAGAGTATCGGAGCAGTGAGGCCTAACCTCAGCAGCTAGGGTGCTAAGATAATAGTACCAAGCTGGATAGTGCCAGCGAATGCTAGCCCGAGAGTTGTATGATTGCATGTAATAAGGCCTAAGACAATACATCAAGTAATGAATAAATGAACAGTAAGAAGGCTGAGGCAAAACAGCGGCTTCCGCTGAAAACATGGATATGCCTGCAAGACAGAAGAGAGCAGAGAAAGGCTTCATAAAGAAACGACAACGAACGAATGAATCCCAGGCATACGTTAAGGCTCTTAACTAGTTTATAGCAAATATAGGCGATGCGCATATAATAGAATCATGTTGTCGTGCGAAAGGAATAAAACTAAAGAAGACTGGGCCGGAAGAAGCCAGTGAGAATGCTGAAGTATTAATAATTAGGTGTCATAGACGAGTGACAGCTGTGCATCTAGCAAGGAGCAGCTGTGCACTGACCAGATGCGCTAAAGAAGGTCGCCAGACGAGAGCTAAGAAGGTCGGATAAAGAAAGGACAACAGACAAAAGAATGATTGAGGGAGTCGTATCATATAATGCTGAACCACGGCGGTGTATAAGTTCTCAATTTTGCTATGGTGCTGGGATATTACTACTTTGGAAAGAGCCTGGGAAAGCTAGTCCAATAGCTGGACGCTTACAGGTGAAAAAGTCGAAGACGTTACAACAATTAAGAGATATGAGAACGGCTAGAGTAGAGAGGCTAAGGAGCGGCTGAGCACCGACTTGAAGAGTTGGAAGGAGTGCTAGGGAAAGCTGAAAAGTTTATATGGAAGGACATCAAACAGTCGGAGTGCATGCATAAATTCAGACTGCTGAGTACATCGTAGCATATGAGTCAGAGGCGCGCAGATACTGAGTCCTGTTATGGTGCTAAGGTTTTAGTACTAAGGTAGACTGGGCTGGAAAATGCCAGTGAAAGGTCTGGAATCCTATATGAGCTGGCGTCACAGACGTTGCAGCAAGCAATGGATAAATGGATGTTTAGAAGGGAGAGGCAATCTAGCAACTGTGCGCAGGCCACATGAATTATGTTTGCTTCACAGAAGAGAATTAAGAAAGGTTTTATGAAGCGAGGACAGCGAACGGATGAAGCGCAAGCATACGATATGGTTGTTAAGTAGTTCGGAGCATAAAAGGCGTAGACGCGGCGACGCGCAGATGATGAAACCTTTCCTTGATGTTAATGTAATTAAAGTAGGGAAGCCTGAGCAGGGAGAAGCCGGTGAGAGGGCTGTACTACAATTGGGTCGACCATCGATACACCGTACCTAATTCACTCTAAAGCACATGTTGGTCGGTGTTCGCCTGGATCCTTCGCCAGATCTTGATATCGTCAGTAAACAATAGGAAGTTTGAAGCGATTCCCTGTGCAAAGTCATTATTAACCACCAAAAACAAACGTGGACCTAGAACCGAGCCTTGCGGCACACCATACTCAACTTGTATGGGGTCCGATAAAGAGCTCCGCACTCGGACCACTAATTGCCGTCGAAGTAGAAAGTTGGCGATCCAGCTTAAAAGAGGTTCTCCGATCCGGTAATGCTGCAGCTTGGATAGCAGTATCCGATGGTCTAGAAGACCGAAAGCCTTAGAAAAATCCAGATAGATCACATCAACACCATCTCCAGCGTCAGCTGCCTCGGTCCAACTACTACGTGCAATTAGTAAATTAGTTGTACATGACCGCGTTCGGCGAACACAGTGCTGTTCAAGAGTGACGAGGTCGCAAAATTTCCAGATGGCACACCAGGGCGTCGGCAACTATGGATTCCATGACCTTGAAGAGTATAGGAAGAAGTGTTACTGGGCGGTAGTTGACAGGATCAGTTCTACTTCCAACTTTGTGAATCGGGGTTATTATTCCAAGCTTCCACATGACGGGAATTTGGTTCTGGTCTAAGTGGTGCTGGAAAAACTGAGCTAAATGCCCTACCAGTTGGTTTGCTGATGCTCCCAATGCCTCTGGACAAATGGCGTCGACACCCGGCGAGCTGTGTTTGCGTAGAGGAGTCAACTTTTGCAACACAGCCTTTGCGGTAAAAGTGATGGGGGTTAGTCCTGGTGAGCAGAATACAAAGCTTGGTAGATCGCTTGGTGGCCAGACCCTTTGAAACGTGGGGGCGTATTGCATCTGCAGCGCGTTTGATGCTTCCATAGCCGTTTTGTTGGGCAATCAGCCTTCTTGAGTGGAGGAAATCCTTGCCTCACCATTGGTAGGCTATTAACGTGCTTGTACAGCAGTTTGTGGTTAGCACTGAAGGTTTTTGCGTTGTTCTGCTGATAGGAGGTTTTGTCTTCTCTTAACAGTTGACTGCAGTGGTTATGTTGGACTACGTGGTTGTCCCAAGTTTTTGGTGCTGGAGCTTCGCTGTACACTCGCCAAGCTGCTTTGCGTACTGTCATCCAGTTTCGAGTTCTGCTCCTAACGAAAGAAACTGCTTTGCATTCATTGCAAGCTTTTATCTCTGCAGCCTGTGCAATCAGCTGACTGAATGTGTTGACGAACTTGAGCCAGGCGAATTCCGGGGTTCTTCTTCGAGGAAAGACCATGTTGTGGCGCTGACTAGCTGGGCGAGGCGGTCGTACCTTGCGATGGTTCGCACCGTCTCATCGTTATCATGCAGGTATTCTGCATAGCAGACGAAGTTGAAACTGATGACCGCGTGATCACTGCGACCCAACGGGCAGTCTAAAACTAACGCATCAATCATATGCTTTTCGTTGGTAAGTACAAGATTTAGTACAGATGGCCTGTTACCTGTTCTGAACCGAGTGGGCTAAGTGATGTGTTTGTAAAGTGGAACAGTGGTTACTAGATCTTGTAAATCGGTTTTGAGTTGTTCTCCGATCGTGGCAGGGGCTTCTGGACAATATACGTTGAAATCACCCATGATAAGAATGTGAGTGTACTTTTGTTGTAAGCTGCACCTTAAAGCAGCCGTTAGGTGGTAGTCGATTTCGAGTGTTGAGTTAGGGGGCGGTACACCAAGACAATAAGGCAAGCGTCCCTGCCTTCTAACTGCAACCGGCACCAAAGAGAGTCAGGGAACTGCAAGTCTGAATCCTCCACGGCTTCGCACTGTAAGTCGTTTCGGTAGTACAGAATTACCCCTCCTCCTTTTGTGAGCCTGTCGTTCCGGATCAGCGACATGCCGGGTAGCGACACTTCAGCGTCCGTCATTCCCGTGTGCAACCATGTCTCGATGATACCAATGACATCATACGAGCAGGAATCTTGGCGATCTTTCAGTTCAGCCAGTTTGTTGAAAAGTCCCTAAGCATTTTTATACAAGCAGACCAGTTTTTCGGTCTCTAGGAGCCCTCAGAGAGGTGAAGCTGTCAAGCGTGGAAGAATGCCGACCGATGGGAGGTCGGCAGTTACTCGTTTTTTGGTGGGTCAATGACACCTCGTTTGCAACTTGATTCGGCCAAGGTGCGTCCCAGCCTTTCTTTAGACCTACGTCAGACTCAATTAAAGCAGCAGTCAAGTTACACTTCTTTTCAATCGCCAGTATGCTTGCTGCTTCAGTTGCATTAATATTTGAGCTGCGCAAAGTGTTTGCGACCTTGAACCGAATTCCTGGAGGATGATGTTTCCGATTTCGCCGCCATCGATCCAAAACAGCCTATGCTTTTGGCTCTGACTGAACCACAAGTTTTAGGATTCTAGGGCCGCATCCTATGTAATTCGATGATAGAGGTATCCTGGTGAGCAATAGTGCCACAACATTATCCAAAGAAAGTGTTTCGCGAATGAACCGCAACTGTGCTAAATCGTTCTTTCCGGTCTCTTGAACATCGTTAGAAGGATGTTCTGGCACGCCGTGTATGAAGATTGTGTTTAGGCGATCTTGCTTGCCGTGCCCCTTTTCGGTGATTCGTTTTGGTTTTCGCGCGCTCCAAGGGACATCAGGATAGATAGGAACCCCAAGGATTTGTTTTTTAGCGAGCTTGCGGAGAGCAAAACGTTTTCTACTTCGGTGGAGGATGCTAGAGTTACTCGAATAAGTCTAGGTTCACAATAGTGTGGCGAGTTCGGATGACGTGTAATTCGTAACAAGTTTATGGGCTTGGCTTTGATACTCATCTGCATGCACAATGAGTTCCATTTGTCGTGGTCGTCTGATAACTTATCCCGCAATGTGATGGCGGTAGATTCAGGGAAAATTGAGCATACAACAGTCCGGACGTTGTTGTTGGATCCCTTTTTACTCGATCTACAAGATATGGTACTCATTTGCCTTGACTTGTTGACAAGTGATTGGTTGATCTTTTTCTCTCTATTTGCGATAACGGTGTTTACAATGACAGAAGACGCAACGGCGGACTCTCGGTGGATCCTTTAGCAATCTCTGCATATGTAACCGATGTTCTGGGAAGCTTAGTCTCCACAAGAGATAGTTAAGCTAAAGGAACCAAGGGTTGGTGGTTGGCTGCTTCATCCTTGTTAATACTAGATAACAGGTCTAGTGGAATTTGCTTAACCAGTCGTTTTGAATGGTGCCTGACTTTCGTTGCTCTGAGAACTGGTTGATTCACGTAGGTACAGTCTATTTTCGCCCGGCGTTCTACCAAAGTTGGAGAAGACAACGGAGTTGGAGACGTGGCTGATTGCGGCACAGGGGAAGCTGATTGTTCAGCATTCCGTTGCTTAGCAGCCGCTAAGCTTCTGTGGTCCATACTCGCTTCCATTGAAGTAGTCTGATTGTTTATCCTCTGCTCTGTTTTTGCGATTAACCGGTCGCATTTTTCAGCTAGGATAAGCAAGCGCTTAACGAGGGTGATTGTGGAACACGCAATACAGAACCAAAATGCACCTTGGTAGCTATTTCGGTCCCGTAACTGTTGTTGGGACACCTTTGCACATTATGTGTGATACCATACCAAACAGTGCGAGCAAGCCAGATCGATTTTTACTACCCGATGACATGCTCCTAACTCGCAAATGCCTTTCAATGGGAGTATCTTCGGTTTCGCCTTTCTGCCATTCAGTTTGGTGTCGTTACGTGACCCAGTGGGTTGGTTAGCACTCTGTATTTTTACAGCTTTGAGAGCGGCGCACATCAGTCAGGCGAGCGTGGTGGTTGCAAGGTCAATGGAGCGGGCCCACACTCGTTCAAGGCAACACAAGCGCCCATCGGAGTTGAGCATGTATCTGATAGCGTGCTTAACCATCCTCTTGGAGGCGAACATAGAAGCGTAAAACTCACTTTCTAACTCCCCATTACTCGTCTCCCGGCGGCTAGACTAGCGTGTTCTATTCGACAATTTAAACGCATTAACTGGACAAACTTGACACTACTTCTGAGATACACCAGCTATGATACCTTCTTTCTGGTTACAGATACGGACTTCACCTCTTCTGTACTATATAGAAACCTCATTCACTTCCTGGATAGACTTGCATGTATAAAAAAACAAAAAGCAATGCAGTCATTGCAGGACGCAACACTTTCTCGCAAACTACTCCACAAATGCAAACAGCTACGCTCAAAGCAAAATTGGACACAAGAATCCTTCCTTATTCTACGCAGTAATGAAGCGTTGGAGTGGAGCAATTCACTAGCTACCGCTTCTCTGTTCGAAGAACATACTGATGTGAACTCTATTAACCGTATCAACGTCCTCAATCATCTGATAAGGCGCAGTAGCAACCACGCCTCTAATTCGATTAAATCATTAATTTTTCAGCATTCAGTTATTAGTTATCTAGCTGAAATTTGTAAACTCGTGAACCGATACTCTTCGACCTTTTAATTCTACTAATCTAACCCCGCCTTTAAATATCCCAAGTTGAACCAAGGATACTTTACGCATAGTACAAGTTGACTTGCGTACCATTACTCGTGAAATTCGAGCCTCAACCCATCTTTCCATAATGGACCTGACGATCGCCCAACGGCTTTGCTAATTCTAGGTGGCCCGAACATCGCCATCCTTCTTAACATCTTCACTCTTTCCTTGAAGCATGGAACCCATCCCACTGCTTGGAAACATGTAGTATTCGCGCCAACGTACAAAATGGGAAGCCGTCAAAGCAGTGGAAACTACCAACCCGCCGTTCACACACAATTCGCTTCACGAGTGATAGAGAGGATCGTCAGGGAAAAGCTTCTACGGTTGTTGACCCATAATAATCTCTTCAAGAAATCCCAGCATGGAGTCCTTCCAACCAAATCTTGTCAAACATCCCAGTTTGATTTCCCAAACAATGTAACCACCATGGTTGATTGCAAGAAAGCTATGGTCATCATTTTCATGGATACGAAAAGTCATTCAATCGAGTCCCTCATAACGGACTGCTAACTAAACTGGCTTCTCAAGGTATAGCGGCCTCCCTGCATTCTTGGTTCTCTTCCTATCTCACTTGTCGAACGCAGTCGGTGAGACTAGGAGACTCCGAGTCCTCACCGAAACCAGTAACCAGTGGCGTTTTCCATGGAAATTTGCGGGGCCCTATACGCTTCTTACTTTACATAAACGACGCACGTCAAGTCTTTAAATGTATAAAAAGTCGTAGCTATTGGCCGACGATAGCATACCTTTATACTCTTTTGCCCCGGATGACGTAAGTAGCATTTTCCTCAAAATTCAAAGGTGCTGTAAATCCTAAGACTCTTGGTACAGCACTTGGAATTTTACTTTTTCGCCTGCTAAGTGCCGCGCCTTTTGGTAGTGATGCACTGCACCACCTAAGGCACTTCCATGAATGACGTCTGACGTGCCAACTGTCAAACAGTAGGGGCTCTCGACGTACACTAATCAGGCTTACTAAATTTCTCAGGGCAAGTAAGCTATAGTGCAGAGAAATCTAGCTCCCTCATTAGTCATATCTGCAATTCAATGCTTGTAACCGAATCCAGACTCGCTCGACACAAAGTATGCGCCAAACCACTTTTTGATTACTGCTAAATCCTATTTACAAACTCAAGAAACAGTGTCTGAATTGCAATTGAGAATGTACAACGCTCAGTCACAAAGCACCTGACTTGCACTTCAACTTTCAGCTACCGCGGGCATTGTAAACTCCATTGGCTTGAACGTCTATAGTGACGAAGGGCAAAACACAACCACACCTTCCTATTCCAGACTCTAACAACCCAAACAGGAGCCTCCCAGTACACACAAAACAAATGGTGACTCGGTAATCACTCCGCAGTATACTCTTAGCTATTAGCTTACCTAAGCTCGCACCGTGCGAAACAACCTCCTTCTCTTCAGCTTCGTTCGCGTCTGGAACAGACTACAATTACCAGTTAGGGCAGCCAAGCTAACTGTACAGCTTAGATAAGCCCTACACAGACAACTTGCCACCACGCCTAGCTGAGAGCTCTTTAACACCAGTAAACCAGAGAATAAACTTTAGTAACATTGCCCCGATCACCACTAAATCCGAAAACACAACATCTCGGATACAGGTCGCAACCCTTAACTCTCGTTCAATGCGGTTATGTCTGTCGCTTATTCCGACCAAGCGCTGGCAGAATCGAGCACGTCCGCACAAAGATCTGCGCGTCCAACTCCACTATCCTCATATTATTCCGTCACCGCTAGTATATACCCTAGCTGACTACAACCCTATTTCCACCACAGCTGTCTTTTAGCCCCTTCTCCCTACAATTCTCCACTTAACTATGCATGCTATGCAGTCCATGTTCTCTTCTAACACCCACGTGAAGCACTTACCTAGCAAGATATTCCGCCCCTACTCGCACGCTTCTCTGCTGACCCTTAGACTGTCTCGATAAACTGTAGATGCCCAAGTTGAAGTGGAGCCCCTGGTACATTTCAGGACCGCTGCTAATCTCACTCTGCAGCCCCAAGTCTAATACTAAACTGCCTACGCGGCGCTGTTTTAAAAACAGCTGTAGTAGTAAAGCAAGAAGCAGGATCGGTACGCTTTAGAACCAATACGCGAATATAAGGCCAAACTCCGATGAGTGGAGAACACCAAAGTAACGCTAGGAAAAAGTTATTAAGTGGGTCGAACGCTATCTGGTGCTGAAAATAAGGCACCGGAAGATAGCTAGCTAAGGTTAAGGTGTGGTCGCTTGCGCGCAGAGAGCAAAGATGGCCGCGGAGCTGATGAGCGTCGCGCCGATCGAAGGCGGATGCTATGTTGACTCAAGCAAACGCGAGCAAAGTTCAAACAGGCGAGCGGCTAACTTGCTATGTAAATCGAGAAAATATAATTTTGTGATTTTGTAATATTTTACGCAGCATGCGGCAGCCAAACAGGGGAATCTCCAGGTCACTACACAGCCCCCTCTTAGAAGGGAACCGTAGGTGACGCTTCGATCTACGTGAGACCTGTCCGTCGCCGGCCAGCCTTCTGCGAGACCAGGCGGTGAAACCTGATGCAGCTGCTGGGGGAGAACCGATGCGATCGGACGCTAGGGGCTGCCAACCGTGTCCACCCTACAGGTGCCAAAAAACAAAATGGGGGAATGTTCGTAGCGTTCGAATGCGTAGTGTCACAGCACATGATGTTTGAGCACGTAGTGTCCGAAAACGTAACGTTCGATTTTCGTTGAACGTCCGCGTGTCGGAGATATGAAAAAGAAGCGGAAACGCAGAGTGTCAAACAGGTGCGAGCGACAGAGCTAACAAAGGCGATAGCACTTACCGAGTGAGACAAGCGAATAAAGCGAGAACCATTTGTGTTTTCAAAACGATTTTCTCCTTCTTTATGTGTTCAAAACGTTTTTGCGGTTTTGTGGGTTTTCAAAACGCTTTGCAAAGTTTTTGGGTTTTCAAAACGTTTTTGTTGGGCGGGTTAGGCCACAAGCCAAAGGGAAGCGGGAAAGGAAGAATGAAAAGAAGACTAATCTGTTAATCGCGCTGGCCAATGAACCCGCCTACATGACCTAGTCGATTTTGGACGTTCGGTCGGAGGCGTTGTCGATCCAGCAGTTTTGTCGGATGAGGAAGCTTTCGGCTCGATAGAATCGGAAGGAACTGAGTCGGAAGGGTTAGTCGGAGAATGCTTCGTGGCATCGGAAGTAGGCGTGTCGTCGATCATAGGCTGCGTTGACTCGTCCGAAGGTGGACGGGAGTCATCGTCGAACTCAGGTTCCATATGGGCAACCTTGAGACGGTCGATAGAGACAGTTTCACGTTTACCGTGGTGGTCGATAACGAATACGCGGTCCTTACGTTTAAGAACCTTAAATGGACCTTCGTAGGGTCGTTCGAGTGGTCTGCGTAGACAATCGACTCGGAGGAAAACGTGAACGCAATGCAGTAGATCTTGTGGAACGAATGATTTACGTCGTTGTTCTCGCACGTCAGTTACTTTGATATGGCGCATGCTCGTGGCTAACTGCCGAGCGTAATTCGTGTCGTAGCGGGGTGTTCTTGGGTTTCCAGAAAAGAAGTCCCCAGGCAGTCGAAGAGGTTGTCCATATACCAGTTCGGCGCTGGACGTGTGCAAATCAGCTTTAAGAGCTGTTCGGATACCAAGCAGTATCATAGGCAGTGCTTCGGTCCAGCTTAGTGCATTAGCGGCACTAAGTGAGGCCTTCAGCTGTCGGTGGAAATGTTCCACCATGCCGTTGGACTGCGGGTGATAGGCGGTAGTCCGGATGCGTTGACATCCCAGGACTTTGAGAAGATCGCTGAAGATTGAGGATTCGAACTTCGGACCGCGGTCGGTAGTCACGGTGGCTGGACAGCCATGTGAAGCGACCCAGCGCTCAACGAAAGCGCGCGTTACGGTGTCCGCGGATACGTCGGGTATAGGTACGGCCTCGGGCCAACGGGTGTATCGGTCGATCATGGTCAGAATGTAGACCATTCCTCTGGATGGTGCCAAGGGTCCAACTATGTCGAGATGGACATCGGCGAGGCGAGCTGAGACTTGTGGAAAACGACCAAGTGGAGCAGACACGTGCCGCTGTATCTTGGCCTGCTGACACATTAGACAACCGCGTGCCCAGCGCTTAAGATCGCGTTGCTTTCCAAACCAAATCTATCTCTCGGATTTGAGCTTGATCGTGGCTCGGATGCCTGGACGAGCGATGATATGAAGTGCGTCGAAAACTAGACGTCGAAAGGTTTCTGGAACGACGGGTCGAGGTCGTCCAGTAGAAGTATCGCACAAGATTGTGCCATCAGATGACGGCAGTGGATGCAATGTGATTCGTAGCGAAGAATCTTGTTTGACGTTCTGACAGTCAGTGTCGGTTAGTTGCGCGGTAGCCATGGCAGAAAAGTCGGTTGCCTGGCCAGCGGCGTGGAGAGACGCCGCGGAGACGCGCAACAGAGCGTCAGCAACGACGTCATTCTGACCTGAAATGTGTCGGTGGTCAGTGGAAAATTGAGCCACGAAACCCAGCGGACGAACATCACGTGGTGAGTGTCGAGCTGATTGATTTCGAAAGGCGTAAATATGCGGCTTATGATCGGTGAAGATAACGAACGAATTACCTTCTAAAACGTGCCTGAAATGTCGGACGGTAGGATAAACTGCCAGCAGTTCGCGGCTGAACGTGCTGTACTTGACTTCTGCCGGTTGTAAGCGTCGGGAGTAGAAAGCGAGTGATTTCCAGCATCCTTCAGTGAAATGCTGCAGGACGGCGCCAATGGCGGTGTCCGATGCATCGACTGCAACGCTGTGTGTAGCTTTGGGGTCGAACTAATGAAGCAAATCGGCTTCAGCCAAGGCCTCTTTGCAGGCCTTGAAGGCTTCGGTTGCAGCGGGCGTCAACTCGACGTTACCGTTCTTGCGTCCACAAAGTAAATCGGTCAATGGACTGAGCAAGCCGGCACAACGTGGCAGAAATCGACGGTAGTAGTTGATCATCCCACTAAAACGGCAGATGGCGGCCAAAGTAGTCGGAACGGGAAAGCCCTTAATAGCGCTGACTCGGTCTTCGAGCGGCGGTATGCCATGCTGGTCAATTCGATGACCAAGAACTTCGATAGATGGTTGCTGGAAGATGCATTTGTTAGCATTGACAGTAATGCTATTAGAGGCTAACCTCTCGAAAAGCATCTTGAGGTGCTCCGCGTGCTGTTCTTCGGAAGAACTGGCTACTAAGATGTCGTCTACATAAGGATAAACAAAGTCGAGACCTCTCTTGACAGAATCTACGAAGCGTTGAAAAGTCTGAGCTGCGTTGCGAAGAAAGAAGGACATTCGCAAGAATTCGAAAAGTCAGAAAGGGGTGGTGACTGCGGTTTTCGGAATGTCATCCTCGGCTACCTGGATCTGGTGGTAAGCGCGAACCAGATCGGTCTTCGAGAACATACGGGCGCCACGTAGGCTAGCCGTGATGTCCTGAATGTGCGGAATCAGCTAGCGGTCGGGGACGGTAGCGTTATTGAGAGCGCGATAGTCGCCACATGGACGCCAGTCTCCTGAACTTTTAGGCACCATGTGTAGAGGCGACGCCCAGGGGCTCTTAGAAGGGCGAATAATGCCTGAGTCTAGCATGTGCTCGAATTCGGAGCGTGCAATTTTGAGCTTGTCGGGGGTCATGCACCTAGCTTTTGCGAACACAGGTGGACCTTCCGTAACGATGTGATGTGTCGCGGCGTCGGTTGCGGAAGGCAACGTGACGGCAGGACGGAAGGCCTGCGGGAAACTATCGAGCAGCGTTTGCCCGACGGGTGCATTAAGTTGAGTCGCGTACACGGGACTGATTGACGCGGTGTCGGTCAAAGTCCCAATGACTGCGAGATTCGTAAGGCGGTCGACTAGACGGTGTCGCTTAACGTCGACGAGTAGGTCGTAATGACGTAAGAAGTCGAGACCATTGATAGGCGTTTGAACATCCGCAACGAGGAATATCCATTTGAAAGCGCGTCGGAGGCTGAGATTTAGCGAGCGCGAGCGTTGACCATATACGCGGATAATGGTCCCGTTAGCTGCGCGCAATGAGCTAGTCACCTTTTCGGTCGGGTCGTTTGGATCACGCGGGAGAACGCTGACTTCTGCGTCAGTATCGACGAGATAGCGAACGCCGGTTCTACGATCGGTGACGAAGAAAAGGCGACTGCGTTGACCAGCTACGTCCGTCGCCCCTACGTGCTGGTCCGCCCGTTTCCCTGCTGCTGTCGTTTGAAGGAACAGGGCGGGCGACATGATTTAGCTTGCTGGCCGAATCGTTCGTGGTACCAGCAGTAACCGTTTCTATTCGGTGATCGCGAAGGAGAGTTCGAACGTGAACGCGAACGGCTCCTAGAGCATTTACAGCGGTTAGGTCCGGGGGCCGAAAAGTCTGCGAATTGTCGAGTCAATGTTGCCATCTGGGATTTACGCGTGGCGATATCGTCGTCCGGTTTCGGTTGGATCTGCGAAACCTGGCCGTACGACTCCCAAATTCCGTCGGCTGTATCGGCCAGTTTGGATAAAGGTGCATCCTCACTAGCGCAGAGGATGTGTAGCACCTCGCGCGAAAGTCGTTGCAACCACATTTCCCGAAGAAAGAATCATCTATCGAAGTGGGTTTAGCTAGGCTCTGCATTTTTCGAAGCAGCTGAGACGGCTTAAGGTTGCCAAGATCGGTTTCGTTGAGGAGTTTCGTAACTCGTTGTCGATCGGATAAGCTTGTTCGTCACAGAACAGCTGTCTTGACTGCATCGTAAGTCTTTTGGTCGTCAGGAAGACCTAGAATGTCATCAATGTCATCGATGACATTTAGCGGAAGTGCGGAAACGACAAGGTGGAACTTGGTCTTTTCGGACCTAATACCACGCAAAGAAAATTGCGACTCTAGCTGACCAAACCAAGACTTAGGATTAGTCTCGCGAAAAGGTGCGATAGGAAGCATAACTGTGCCGATCTGAACGTCAGAATCTACGCGATCAATTTCCATAGCGAGCAAAATAGCGAGCCAGCGAGATTAAATTGGAAATGAAAGTGAAAATCAGACGGGTTAGCGAAAAAATGTGGCTAAATCTGAAAAGAAAGGTTAGCGAAAACTCACTCGTACATTAGCTGAGCACGCAGCGCTATGCACTGACAACAAGGCAAAGTTAAAGCAAGAAGCAGGATCGGTACGCTTTAGAACCAATACGCGAATATAAGGCCAACCTCCGATGAGTGGAGCACAGCAAAAGTAACGCTAGGAAAAAGTTATTAAGTGGGGCGAACCGCTATCTAGTGCTGAAAATAAGGCACCGGAAGATAGCTCGCTAGGGAAAAGTTGTGGTCGCGTGCGCAGAGAGCAAAGATGGCCGCGGTGCCGATGAGCGCCGCGCCGTTCGAAGGCGGATGCTATGTTGACTCAAGCAAACGCGAGCAACGTTCAAACAGGCGAGCGGCTAATTTGCTATGTAAATCGAGAAAATATAATTTTGTGATTTTGTAATATTTTACGCAGCATGCGGCAGCCAAGCAGGGAAATCTCTAGGTCACTACAGTAGGTACGCCTCTGCATTTTGGAGTGCAGCTGCGCCATCCTATTCTACAATGGTTAATACAAAATACTGTTTGTTCTACAACTTAATCCTAGCTTCTGTTACGGTCTGTTTTCTTGCACCTTAACCATCTTCTACCTACCTGACTACTCGGCTGTCCATGTTTCATAATCCCTTAATCATCTGATCATGCCTCCATGAGCGCGCCTCGCATAGTCGAGAATAAAATATTTATTTAGTTATTTACAAGCGGCTTCCGCTACGTAGTTAATCCGGCTCTTTTCCTCACCGTTCTCTGCGTCCATTTGACTTTCTTTTGGCACGGTAAAACGCCACCTTCGAGTGGTTCACCTAAGTCACAGATGCGCTCATGCACCATACTATTCCACATTTGTAGCTCCATAGTATTGTCTGTACTACAATCCACGCCTCGGCCGATCTACGACCTGCGTTCGCTCGTGTGAACCCTCCTCAAATTAACCAATCTCACGGCACTTCATATGGTCGTTTAATTTCCCGCCCACGAGCGGCCTCTTTTTGGCTGCTTATGACACAATGGCATGGCAACTTTGGGTGGTTCACCTAATCTATTTACGTCCCCCGGCGCCATTCTATCCCCTTATTGTTAGTTCATGGTATTGCGGGTGCTACAACCCAACTCTTGCTTCACAAACGGCCAATATTACTTTAATTAGCCCACTTACATTCAACTGAGTGCTCGGCAGTCCATGTTCCTTTACCCTCGCAATAAAAGGTTGCTTCTGATATGTAGTTAATACTGCTTTTCCTCACGGTGCTTGGCGTCCATTTGGCTTCCTTTTGGCGCAATGCAATTCCACATTTAGTTGGTTCGCGTAATCTAATTACCCGCCCCGGAGCCACCCTATTCTACGTTTTTGGTTCGGATAAGTGCTTGTTTTACAACCCACTCCTCGCTTCTGCTGCAGTCTGTCTTCCTTCACTATCACTCCCCTTTGCCTACCGGACTACTCGGCAGTCCCTGTACCATTAATCACTCAACCACAGGTGGCTCCTTTTACGCAGGTATTCCGGCTCTTTTCTTTACCGTTCTCTGCGTTCATTTGGCTTTTCGGTAACACCGTGGAACTCCACTTTTGAGTGGTTTACTTGATTTATTAATGCGCCAATGCTTCCCAATTCCACCGTCCATGGTTAATATGCAAAACCCTGAACTTCACCACGATAGGTTGGTTCGTCTCGCTCTCTGCTTGGTGTAACCAGTGGCATTGGTGCAAGCCTGTAGCTGTCGTACAGCTTACTTACTGGCCGCTACAAGATTCCAAAATCTGCTCTCATATACTTTGTCTTGCTGCCCGGCCAAGATTAACTTTGTTCATATATTTTGTCTTCAATTTTCGTGCTGCTCACTTTATTTTTCTTAAAGCTTGTCTCAGGATTTTCATCTCAAATTGCTCGCGGTAACAGGGGCAAAATCTACTTTCTGTAGAATAGATAAGACGCAAAATTGACGAAACCGCAACATGCACGGCTGTGCGGTGCTCCATTCAGGTGATGGAAGTATTTGATATTGTGCGGAATAAAGTAGCATAACTGCAAACTGATTTAGCGAAGATGAAGATAACCTACAACCTCTTAAGCCACTCTCCAGACCTTTAGCTGCTATTTCAAGCCTAGTTTAAACTTGTAAGGTAAAGGACAATACGTACACAGAGACTGCCGCGAAACACCACAATGTACTTCATACTCAGGTGCTGAGACGTATGCAATGCTTAACCTTATTTGCTTATACTATACCAGAACGCCTTTATGCTCGAGGATTAAGAAGTTATTGATGACTTTTGTGGGCTTGTACATAAGCTTACCAGTTGCACTTGCTTGAAGGAAAGGACGGGTAAAATCCAGTGTACCCTGCTATACAACTTCGATCCAGAGAGTACGGCCGGCAAATTTCTTTCTTACGAAAACACCACCTTGTCGCGCTCAATGTCTGTCAACTTAATGTTAGCAACTGCAGACATTCATGCAACGCCGTAACGACTAATTGGTTGCCTTCAAAAATAATAAGGGGACCCGTGAACGTGCTTCTTACTCTCTACAGGCTGCCATCACCCCAGAAGCCTCTCACCGAAATGCTTTTAGGTTCCTCCGATAACGTTAAAGAAGATGAGATCAAGAAAATGGCGCAAACCTATTGTTCTGTAGCAAACCTGCTGTGTTTGTTGTCCATGAAAACCCAAGAAAATAAACGTCGGCGGGAAGTAACGAGCCTGCTTGAATAAGATAGCTTAGGTTGGCAATTCGAAGAAACGCCGACTTCACACATGATACAGGATGTCAGTTGCGGATTTAAATCTTATAAACCATAGCGCGAACAGCGAGAGACTAGCCTTTCCCTATCCGGAATTGACATACTCGGCCCCTTCAATTAAACGATCTTACGCGTGAATCCCACCAATTGCTCGCCTGTTACGAACATCCCCTTCCTACCCATGCCAGAGACAGTCAAGTTAGAAACATGAAGACATTCGGATACCGTTAGAGATAAGGAGACGCTCAGTACCATTGTGTTTAATGTTCCTGCAGAGACCACTCTGGTGGGGTTCAGCAGAGCAATTATTGAAGGCAATGCAATAACAGCTAATACAATAGATAATGCGGCTGAACAAAAGAATTAGTATATTTGATAAGGATGAATTCATCCTACGCACCTGCTTTACTAATTGTGAGGAGCAACGAAATAGAACCGCCCTGAAACAGCTGTATATTGGGCAGATATGAATAAACCGAGGTGTGGGCTCATCACGCTAGGTTTGCGGGAACCAATTTGTTATAACCAATAACAACTAGTAAGCGCCTGGCTTACCCCATCCCAGCGACGACAGACACGGAGCTAAAACCAGGTCCTGTATCTGACATGTGGTACGCCGATAAACACCCCTGAGGCATCATACATCCCTCACCCGCCCGGAAAGCAGAAAAGGCCTGGCCTTAATTGAATCGGCTTCCAGACAAGACCGTTGGTCGTGTAGCATATTGGTATTTAAAGTTCCCCGATGACACCTACTTAGAAGTATTTACGCGTGGGTCTCTTGCCGTCTATGGTTTAGCAGCAAGCGCTGTACAAGCGGAGAGACTTCATGAGCTAAACAGCAAATTCGTTGCTCCGATTAACCTAAGGTTTAAGAATGAAACAGACTTCAACGACGTTGTGACATACGGTGAGCAACTACGCAGAGTCACCACGATATGTCAACTCTGTCGCAAACCACGATAGATTTCGGTGCTGGAACTATCCTCATGTAAAAGCGTAACAACTACATGCCCTGTATCGGCCCACAAGGCAGTTGCAGCTAGTACTTCCTCTAATATTACCCAACAGTTCCTCATCACGGTCGTAACCATTGAGGCCGTTGTGCACCAGCTTCATCTTATGGATGGGTGCTATTGCATACCAGGTCTGGACCTGTAGAGTCCCTTCTCCTCACTCCATGTCAACACATTATTGTACCAAGAAGGGAGGAGAAGCGGGAAGCTCAGCCCGACACCCAGAACGTCATTAACGAACTGCACGCAGTTACACCTACTGATCCACATCTTACAACTTCTAAAACTGCCTCAGTAGCTCACCTTGACCACGTTGCATCATCAATAAAGCTAGGAAACACCGATTACAATGTTTCAATCATATTTATCAGATCCAGGTCGCTGCACAACAAAATGCACATACTACGTCCTTTGGCTAGCAATGCTGCGCCAGATGCAGTTATTTTAACTGAACCGTGGGTTGAAGCGGTTTACTTAGACTATTTTTATTCCCTTAATGGATATAAGCTGTATACATTATATGTTACACAAAGGCGCGATGGAGTGATTGCCATTTATCTTAAGCAAAATTAGCCTGCGGGAATTAAAATAATATATTACGCCGAAATAATGGCGCTATATGGATAACAGCCGACATCATGTGATCCGCAATGGTAGTTGAATGAAGTTACAGGGCTCCTGATAAACCCAGGTGAGTGATATAGCCCTTTTAGCTACTTTTCAGAAAGTTTCAAGCCATCCGTGTGCATGCAAGCTTGTGGTGAGGATCTCAAGATGTCTGAAATAATGTGGCTACCGCCTAGCATCCCAACCAAGCATGGAGGCCTTTTAGCCTCCAGCAACTTAGGAGGATGGGTACAACATGTTACAGCGCCGACTAAGTCAAAGCATTGATTCGACTTAAACTTTACCGAAGGTGTACCCAAATTAAAGGTAGCTGTAGACCAATAATTCTTTGGGAGTAGCCACATTGTAATACAGCTCAGTGTGCTTAAATAGCCCTGCCACCTGTCCTCCTAAAACAGATAACATTGTGACATACCGCCCGTTCAACATCATAAACTGGCCCCCCTTCGCCATGCTTATTAACTCAAGGAACTGGGAAGAATTCTTTCTGTCCGATCCCATGCAGAGATCAACTGCAATATTTTACAATGAGCTACAGTAGCGCTTAGATCCCATAACTGCTTTGTCTCGTGTAAATGAAACCGCACGAAAAGGGATACCGCAAACAAAGCTGCATGCCAGCGTTCGCCAAATGCGACGTTCCTACAATAAGAGTTACAAGTTTCCACACGTATTGAAAGCCAATGAGATTGAAGGGCAACTGTCAGCTAGATCCGTAAATAGATAAATACATAAATAAATTCTTTATTACCGTGCGTTGCGGGACACGCCTATGTAGGTTTGATTAGGTTAAAGGTACTAATAAATATCAAGAAATGTATAAAACATGGTGCAAGTTAGCCATGAACATTGCAGCTGTGAGTTCATACATGTACGTAGAAGTGCATGTGTCTACCTGTTATTCCAGTTAGAATATGTGCCAATACAATCGTGGTTGATCGCGTGAATAGTCTGAGAAGGGTTGAGAGAGGTCCGTGGTGGGAATGTGGTGGGTTGGTTGTGTACTCATGGGTCTGTGGCTTTAGTTAGAGGCAAGTCACATCCTCCTCGTCGCAGCGCTGTTAAACAGATATCAGTGGCTTTTTATAGGCAGAACGCTTGCTAGGCGAGAACCCACAACGTCCTGAGCACTGTGGCTAGACATTGGCTGGAACATGGTAGAACGGAACCACCCAGTTGGTGTAACGGAGACGTTATGTTTTCGATGTCGATAGAGCAGCGTGCGATTACTGACAAGTCGTAAGCAAGCGCTTGGACGCTTGACAGGCAGGACTAAGAGTTAGGTAGTAAGGGAGTGATTCAGGAATGTTGTGGTACTCAGTTATTTTGAACGCTTTTTTGTTGAAAGGTCTTGGTTGATCCAATCCTCTGGATAAGGACATCCAGGTCGAATTGTCAAGTGAGTTAGACCAAGATTTGAGTGAATGTGTTGGAGATCTGATTTGATCTACTTTTGTCTTTGTAGGTTTATTCGGTCGCAGAAAACCAGGCCAGACGGGATCCCTGGTAGGCCTCTGCTGATAACTTCAGACTTCCGGGAAGAGAAGAGAAAAGGAAAGGAAAGGAGTGCAGCAGAGACTACCAAGGAAACCTGTGCCAAAATGTGGTGTGAATGTAAAAGTCGTATGTGTTAAGACATGGTAAAAGTGATACACGAATAGCAAAGAAAATATTCGGTATTTGGTGTTCTACGAACACCTAACATGTCTTTGCGGGCAAAGGTGGTTTACTAATTAGAAGCAGGAATGAGAGGATGAATGAGGACAAATTGAAGACGGTGGCAAGCAAAAGCATAAAAGAAACTAAATACATAAGTCAGAAAATGCGCTGAATGTATAGGTACTAGTTGCCCCTAAATTACGTTTCAAGGTGGTTGGTGTCTATAGCAAAGATATCTGAAAGACCGACAAGTTACCACATCAAAATAGATGTGAGAAAAAAGATGCAACCAGAGCTTTGAAACTCAAATTCAGCAACAGCATTCTAGGAAGGTGCACCAGACAGTAGAAGGGGAAATGAGAGGTGTCATGTAGGTAAGGACAGAGTCTCGCTTAAAGCCCAATAGTTTCAGAGCGATAACAAGGTAAGCAAAGCAAGTCATATTGAGTCAATTCAAGGCCTGATTACGATTAGAAAAAACAAATTTTTCCACGAGAAAATCTGCTGTAGACCAGGCTTTTAAGCTTCAATGTAATAAGCGATGTAAGAAAACAGCAAAGACATGGGTGGCAATGCGAGACGAACGTATCTGGCAGACAGCAAGCAATCCAGGTAAGGTGAGAGTGGATAGGCGTATCACAACATTAGGTGGCTTTGGGTTAAAAATATGGGGAGCGACAGCAATCAAAGAAGGGGAAGCTAAAAGGATCAGTGGAAGTGCCAAACCTGAGATAGTAAACCTTAGTAGTCCAGAAGCTGTAAGAAAACAGGGGAGACAGCTTAGACGAGACTGGAGTAGGCTGAAAGATGAGAATATTCGGCCAAACAGACGTGGGTGTAAAGTAAAGAAACAAACCGCGTTTTAGGACACAAACTCTAAGATAAAGTTTGGGTAAAGCCTCATACGAAGGTCAAGGAGACGGAAGGTGAGATGAATCAGCCATTACTGAGCTAATCCCAGGCGGCATGCATAGATTTATAAGGTCAGGGTAAGGTGGGATGCAGAACAGAGTAAGCATGCAGATTAACATAGGATCAAGATTATAAGGCTTGGAAGGCTAATGTGAAATAGCGTTGACCTGGTTAAGGTTAGATTAAATACCACAGGTAAAACTGCTGCAAACCAGGCTTTTAAACCTCCATGGTCTAAGCGAGGTAAAAAAACAGCAAACACAAGTAACGCAGTGCGGGACGAGCGCTTTTGGCTGACAAAAGGCAAGCCAGCTGAGGCGAGAGCTGGATAAGTGGCTCAAACAAATAAGCGTATCACCGGATAGTAATGGCTTTTGGGAAAAGTAGGAGGAAGAGCAAGCAAAACAGGGGAAGATGAAAGGAGCAGCGGGAGGCCCAAGGCAGAGTCAGTATACCTCAATCACCTAGCCGATGTAAGAAGACCAGGGCGACATCTCTGATGGACTGGATAAGGCAGAAACCAGAGACTATGAGGCCAAACAGATGTGGGGATGACCTTTGCGGACGCAAGCAGTGATTCAGGACGCAAACTCTGAGACAGAGTTTAGGAAATACCACATACCGAGGTCAGGGTGACTAAAGGTGTGATGGATCAGCCGTTACTGAGCTAATCTCAGGCGCCATGCATTGCTTCATAGGTCAGGTGCAGACGAATAAGCAACTGATTCGGTTGAAATGGCTTTAAGTAAACGTTTGAAGAATAGCAACAAGCTTAGTTGAGGAACGAAGATTATCGGTGGAAATGCGATACAACTGGTGTTAATGTCTCAATCGCTTGGCTGTAATCAAAGAGCGGCGGGACAGCTCAGAAGAACCTGGACTAGGTAACGGTGAAGTGATAAACAAATCCGAATTAAATGGAGCAGATGCAGTAGGCAGTTGCAGAGTATACACGAATGTATGTAAGGAAAAGTGCTAGAGGGAGGAAGGTAGGTTTCAGTGACAGGTAAAGGCGGATTAGTTTTGTCGTGCAGGAAAGAGCGGCAATGAATAATGTGAAATAAAGCTAAACAAATCAGCCGTTTGCAGTGTTTTCCCACCCCTCCATTTGGGGCAATAACCTACTCCATACTTTTTAAATAAATAAATATTTTATTCTCGAAATCATCCAGCCATACCACCTGAGGTATGCTCAACATTTACAAGTAATTATGTGGTGCAACGGATACGTTACAACGCATGTAATTGGCTGTGGCAAAAGGTTGTAAAATTGCAGGAACAGTGGAAGCACACCTGAGGAGCACAGTCATCAGTGGAGTACCAACAAAATGGTTTCACGGGTGCGTAAAGTAAATAAAAAAGCACGGTAAGCGGAGTGGGACCAGTAGATGAATGCGGAGAGTATCTTTGTTGTACGTGACAGTAAAATATTAAATAATGCCTAGTTGGTATTCCAGTGTGTAACAGTGGGCAGTGACTTTATTCAGTGGCGAGTCACGGCCGCCACGTCACAGTGTTGATAAACTGACTTTTGTGGCTTTTTATAGGGAGAAGGCTTGCCAGGCGAAAAATGTGGCGATATTTAAATATGCTCCACGGGCTGAGAATTATCTAAGACTACATAATAACTCTTATTTACATGGGTATATGAAGATAGGAAGCTGAGCAAAATAGAAGCAGGCTAGGGTTAAATGGATATGTACGGAGGACTAAGTGTCGAAGGTAAGATGATCGAGAGATGGTGCTAATGGACTGACTTTCCGTGGCTAAAAGTGTTTGTTGGGTTAATCATTCTAGTTACTTATGAATAACTACTGTGTCAAGGAGTAGGTCAACAAACCAGCAAAAGTATTTGATGCAGTCTACGAGAATACAATTGGAAAGATAAGGAGTGGCCCCTAGCAAGCCCTGAATATGTGCAGGGATGGGTGGGGCGAACGCCAAATCACTGTAGCTAGAGTTGTTGAAGGTAAGAGAAACGAGGTAGAAGCGTCGGTGGACAGGTAATCCGCGGCCAACTGTAGCCACTCGATTAAGAAATTCAGTCACATGTGGATACCTACAGTGTCACAGAATGAGTCACAGAGCCACCTGCGTTGTAATGCAATAGAATAACAGTTGTAGGAAAAGAGTAACCTTTGTGACCTTGAACCAAACGGTGCGTTTTCGTTGCGTATTGTCCCGCAGTACTTTGAACTGTATATCACCGCGTTCTAGTTCCGTTTGTGTTACACTAAAGTAACGCATATCAACTGTTAAATCCCTTTTGCTGTTTTTGGACCTTTGTCCAAGCCGTTTTCCCAAAGTCGTCTGTTATGTAGTGACAATGACATTTTACTTCATCAAGCACCGCCATCAGACTTGTACACATTTTGTTTTACTTTGCACTCCTCCAAAGCCCATATATACCGAACCGCATTTTGAACTTGGCGGCCATCTTGCCCGCGCGTTGCCGGCTGTTGCGCTCCAACGTGGTGTTACTAATTGCTTCAACATTTTCTCCCATTGTCCTCAAGCTATATTTACATACCTATTGTACTGTACTGTTTTCTCAGGACAATCTTTATACCCTGCTGTCCTATGTCTTATTGTGCTACGGATTTCTTGTGTAGCATTCGTCAAGGCGCTACATAATTGGTGACCTTAATCGCATTCCGGTGAGTTCGTTCCATTTCTTTGGATTTTCCACGAAAACCATGACCTCAGTTTCTAAAAGGTGTGAAGACTCACAGTCTGTGCAAGCGGTACCTCTGGTAGTTCCACCATTTATTGAAAAAGATCCCGTCTTGTGGTTCATGATTTTAAAACCTGAATTTACTTCTAAGCATGATACTAGTGACGCTGCAAAATGTAACCACTTGCTAACACGCCTGCCAACTGATATTACTATAGCACTACGTGATCTTATTATTACATCTCGTTCTCCTGACCGTTACAATTTGCTCAAGAACGCTGTAATAAAGCGTGCTACTCCCTCAGAGAAGTCCCGCCTGTACAAACTTTTTACTGGTCTACAGCTAGGTTCTAGTAAGCCATCCGCGTTGTTGATAGAGCTGCGTGGTCTTCTTCAAGGATCGCATATGGACGAGTCGCTGCTTCCAGTTATGGCTTCAGCGTTTGCCTGAAAACGTACAAGCTATGCTATCGCTTTCGAAATCGCAGCCTTTGTCAGAAATCGCAGATATCGCTGATGACATGATGGATCGTTTCACCGGACCACCGTGTCCGTCGTCTAGTTCTGTTCGCTCATCTGACGTAGGTTTTACTGCTGACCCATCGGTCCAAACCATCGACACCGCTGCTCCACCTATGACTGGCGAGCTCCTAGCAGAGTTAGCCGCGCTACGGCAAGAAGTTCAAAGCTAAAAGTTACATCGGCGCTAACGGGACACTCCATCCCGTTCCCCTAGCCCATCACGAAGACGAACACGACGCCCAATTTGCCGTTATCACGCACGTTTTGGAAGTTCCGCTAGAAATTGTATAAAACCATGCTCATTTCCCGCAACGGGAAAAGGACAGGCTGAGAAGTAGTGGCGACGATCGTCGTCGGCCGAAGTCGTCCAAGTCGCCTCTTCAAAATCAATGATAGGAACACCTGGATCATGTTCCTGGTTGATACCGGGGCGGAAATTAGCGTGATCCCACCGGTTCCAGGCGAAGCGACTAAGCCACAGATAACCAACTTGCGTGCCGCTAACGGCACTGCTATCCGAGTTTTCGGTCAACGCTCCCTTACCACTGACCTCAGACTACGACGTCCCTTTCGATGGATTTTCACCATCGCTGCTGTTTCGTTTGCTATATTGGGTATCGACTTCCTCCAACACTTCGATCTTCTCGTCGATGCGCGTCATCGCAAACTCGTTGACCAATAGACCCAGCTTTCCACATGTGGAGTTCGCACATCTTGTGTTTCTGTCACTCCCATTTACATTCAGCCCGAAGCTGATAAGGAATTTTTAGATCTGTTCAGACAGTTTCCGCAGCTGGTCCACTCAGCTGACGCTACGCTTCCGGTCGCATCTATCGTTACGCACTATATACGAACTTGTGGCCCACCGGTTTCTGCACGGCCACGACGTCTCGGCCCTGATAAGCTAAAAGCCGCTAAGGCGGAATTCGAGCAATGCTCGAACTTGGTATCATCCGTCCTTCCGAAAGTCAGTGGGTCTCACCTCTCCACATGGTGCCCAAGAAAGACGGCGACTGGCGGCCCTGCAGAGACTACCGGGCGCTGAACGAGTGCACAGTTGCAGATAGGTATCGTATGCCGCACATCCAGGACCTTACAAGTAATCTCGGTGGTAAGTCAGTGTTTAGTAAGGTAGACCTGACGCGAGCATATCAACAGATTCCTGTGGAAGACTGCGATATCCACAAAACGGCAGTTATAACACCCTTTGTTTTATTCGATTTCCTTCGAATGCCTTTCGGGTTAAGGAACGCTGCTCAAACATTCCAGCGGTTCATCCATGACGTTACTCGTGGTCTGGACTTCGCATATTCTTACGTGGATGACATCCTAGTAGCTAGCGCCTCTAATTTGCAACACTTAGAGCATCTTCGTACTCTATTTCAACGTCAATCTGATCGAGGCGTTACCTTGAACCCCAGGAAGTGCGAACTAGGAAAATAGTCGATCGGGTTCCTAGGTCACCGCATCTCAGCTACAGGTATTGAACCACTGTCTCAAAAGGTAACCGCCATCAAAGATTTCCCTGAACCTACGTCGTTTAAACAGCTTAAAGTTTTCCTCGGGATAGTTAACTACTATAGACGCTTTATTCCGTGTTGTGCTAGGGTAATGCAGTCCTTGACTGACTTGCTTCGGGGCAATCAACGTTCGTTTGTTTTTACCAAGTCCGCGCGGTAGCATTCTCAAACCTTAAAGTCGCAGTAGCTAATGCTGTCACGAACGGCTCCCAGTGCATTTACAGCGGTTATGTCCGGGGGCCGGAAAGTCTGCGAATTGTCGAGTCAATGTTGCCATCTGGTATTTACGCGTGGCGATATCGTCGTCCGGTTTCGGTTGGATCTGCGAAACCTGGCCGTACGACTCCCAAACTCCGTCGGCTGTATCGGCCAGTTTGGATAAAGGTGCATCCTCACTAGCGCAGAGGATGTGTAGCACCTCGCGCGAAAGTCGTTGCAACCACATTTCCCGAAGAAAAGAATCATCTATCGAAGTGGGTTTAGCTAGGCTCTGCATTTTTCGAAGCAGCTGAGACAGCTTAATGTTGCCAAGATCGGTTTCGTTGAGGAGTTTCGTAACTCGTTGTCGATCGGATAAGTTTGTTCGTCACAGAATGTTACCGGTCATTGTTCGGAAGACCGAACACTCTGTTCCCCTCACTAGTTGCTTTTAGACACATTATCAGAAACCCAGCGCAGTGTGCTGACCTGGTTTCCTCTGACCACTCTCTTACTTTCTGACTGCCTACAGAGCACTGAGCTGTTGTAGCGCCCAAAAGGATAACTCCTTTCTTTCATGTACAATTTACTTGTTGACCGATTGTACATTACTCCTTCCTGTTTTAATCTTACAACCGGCTCGACACAACCGCCTTGTAAGTTCCCGCGCTCACGTGTACGCTCTCGTCTCGCTTCATCCGTCCGTTTCTTTTTGTAGCCCATCGAATAGAGTCCGCTGTGTCCGACTTCAATTGGCTTCTGATATCCGCGCTTAATTCCGCGCATCGTCTCGGACTAGTATTAACTAGTCCTACAAATTGGTGACCCCGATTCGCACGCGCGAATTCAACGTTTTTTCTCGTTTGTATTTTTGGTGAGTTCGTTCCTTTTCTCGATTATATACCTATATGCATTTGTTTCTTGCGTAATTTTAGTACTTTTATCGTATTTTGTTCATTCTTTATATTTCGATCCACATTTCGAGAGTGGCATCTGAGTCGTTTCACAGCGTAACCGTGCTTACTTTGGCTGTTCCAAGTTTCATAAGACACAGTCCAGAAGTGTGGTTTAAGATATTAGCGATCGAACTAGAAAATAAGGGCATAACGGCAGACCGTCCAAGATACAATCAGCTCGTCCCACGCCTTCCTTCGTCGGTAGTGACGCTGATTGAGGACGTTCTACTCTGCCCATTGAATGAGGCAAAGTATGAAACGATGAAGCAAGCGATTTTGAAAGAGTTACGGCCCAGCGCACGAGCTCGATTTGAGCAGCTCAATGGTCTCAAGCTTGGAGATGGCAAGCCGTCGGCATTGCTCCGCGAACTTCAGCGCATCGCTGGTCCCTTATTCTTGAGCGAAGAAGGGATAAAGGCGCTGTGGTTTGCACGCCTCCCAGAGCCATTGCCCGTAATGCTGTCCATGTTTATACATGCACCCCTGAAAGACTTAGCTACCAAGGCAGACGCTGCGTTTGAACGGTTTCCGCAGCAGACGACCAGTAACTCCGGTGACGTATTCTCACCGATGAAAACCGAATCTCATGTTTGTTCCCAGTCGCCAGACCGATCTGACTATAAAGACGAGGAAATTGCGCTACTTCGTAGCAGGATAGCAGCAATGAAGGCTTCAAAGCAGCGTGCGCCACGGTCAAATGCTGACCACGTTTTGGCTACCGTTCATTGCGGCTCGTCTGTGCCTGCACCGAGTACGTCACGTTTGGCACGAAAGCGCAACCTTTTCCTTACAAGTTCTCAGTCAGATAATGTCAAACCCGTCGAAGAAGTATGTTGGTATCACCGCCAATACGGTGGAAGAGCTAGACGTTGTCGAGCTCCCTGCATTAGGCACGACCCAGGGAAAACGAATAGCCCGCATACTAGCACTACAAACGTATCATTCAATAAACAAGCAAACCAACTGTTTTACGTTAAGCATCGACGCTCTTCCATCACCTACCTCATCGACACGGGAGCGGAAGTCAGCGTCATCCCAGCGACCGCTAGTGACAAGCACTCGGAGCCTAGTACAATTTGCGTGCGGCCAACGGTTCTCCGATAGCTTCATTCGGTCAGCGCATGATGAACCTAGACCTCAATCTGCGCCGAGGTATTCAGTGGATCTTCATGGTTGCGTCTGTACCCTTCGCAATTATCGGTATCGACTTCCTCCGACATTTTGGGTTGCTTGTTGATGCTGGTCGCCACAGACTTTTAGATGATAATACGAAACTAGGTGTCGATGGCGTCTATTCAGATGCCCCGATAATCAGCCCTGTATTTCGGATCGCAGACGCACCGTCCGACAACTTGCGCCTCCTCTCCGAACACCCGCGACTGGTTCGACCGACTGCAGAGCTTCCACCAGTCACGACAGAGGTTGCTCACCACATAGTTACGCGCGGTCAACCAGTTAACGCACGACCAAGACGGCTTGCTCCAGACAAACTACGGGCAGCACGAGCCGAATTTGACAACATGCTTCAACTTGGTATCGTGAGACCGTCCAACAGCCCATGGGCGTCGCCTCTGCTTATGGTCCTATAGAAGGTCCTGGGGGACTGGCGTCCTTGCGGTGACTACCGATCTTTGAATACGGTGCAAACGGCCGATCGCTATCCGATGCCACACATAGTGGATCTCACCGCCAGTCTAGCGGGTAAAAGAATCTTCAGCAAAATCGACTTGATACGCGCATACAACCAAATTCCGGTAGCCGAAGCGGACATCGCTAAAACTGCCGTGACGACTTCATTTGGTTTGTTCGAGTTTCTGCGTATGCCATTTGGCCTAAAGAACGCCGCGCCAACGTTTCGGCGTTTCATCGACCAAGTTTGTCACGGTTTAAACTTCGATTACGCCTATCTTGACGACATCTTAAACGTAAGCTCTTCACGAGAAGAGCACATATGCCACGTACGAACACTTTTTGGTCGTTGATCTCAACACGGAGTGACGATCAATGCAGAAAAGAGTTCGATTGGTGTCGATTCAGTCAATTTCCTGGACCATCGTGTCTCCTTTGCGGGCGTCGTGCCACTGCAGGATAAAATTCAAGCCATCATTGACTACCCCAAGCCTCATTCTTTCAAACAGCTCAGGCGTTTTGATGGCCCTGTTAACTTGTACCGACGATTTATACCCAAAAGCACCTCGCTGATGCAACCCCTCACGGATCTCCTCCAAGGGAAACTCAAGATGTTTAAATTCCGTGCCGCAGCACGCGCTGCTTTTAAGCCGCTAAAAGAGGCTATCGCCCACATAGCTTCTATAGCGCATCACGATCGGCCGCCCCACTGTCCCTCAGCACTGACGCCTCGGACGTGACAGTCGGCGGTGTTTTGCAGCAACGAGTAGCCGACACGTGGCAACCCTTAGCCATTTTCTCCAAATGCCTACAACCTACCGAAGCTGGCTACAGCACGTTCGGTAGAGAACTACTAGCTGTATATCTAGCGATACGTCACTTTAGACACATCCTAGGATGCCGCTTCTTTGTCGTCTTCACCGACCACAAACCCCGGACTTACTTGCTCGGCTCGACTACCGACCGATACTCTTCTAGAAAGTCGCACTATCTTGACTACATCGCTCAGTTTACGGCCGATATATGGCATGTCTCAGGTGTGCACAACGCCGTCGCCGATGCACTTTCTTGCATCCAAGCTATCTCCGCTGCCGCTGGCACTGCTATCAACTTGGCAGCCATGGCCACAGCACCACTCAACGATCCTGAGCTTGATCTACTACGCAGGTCTGACTCATTAGATATACGACTCGTGCAGCTGACATCAGCAGACGGAACGATACTCTGCGATTTGTCTCTGGGCACGCCGCGCCCAGTCGTCCCACGCGAGTTTCGGCAGACCGTGATCGACGCGTTGCACGGCTTGTCTCATCCAGGCGTTCGTGCATCGGTTAAACTCGTAACCGCACGAGTCGTTTGGCGCAGTGTTAATTGGGACGTCCGTACTTGGGCAGCTGCTTGCCTTCCGTGTCAGCGTGCGAAGGTGCACAAGCGCACGAGCTCATTAGGCACGCTTCCGACGCCAGACGCACGTTTTCACCACGTGCACGTCGACCTCGTAGGTCCTCTGCCGCCTTCCAAAAGCTCTGTATATCTACTGACCTACATCGATCGATTTACTAGATGGCCTGAGGCCGTCCCTATCCTAAATCACTCCACGAAAACAGTAGCGAAAGCTTTTATGGAGCACTAGGTAGCTCAATACGACTGTCCCGCTATCGTGACTACCGTTCGAGGGTCACATTTCTCTTCGATATTTGCCATGTTGCTCAAGATTTAGGCTGTCGCCACATCCAGACGACGGTGTATCATCCGGCCGCTTACGGCATGGTGGAGCGCTTTCACCTTCAGTTGAAGGCAGCGCTACGTGCGCACGCAGACCCTGCATAGCCTGAAACGCTTCCACACGTTCTCTTAGGCTTAAGAAACACGGTTAAGACCGACTTCCACGCCACACCAGCGCAGCTAGTCTACGGTTGCACGCTGCGGTTGCCCGGACAGCTGGTAACGCCAGCCCCATGTACTTCCACTTTTGACTACCGAAGTTACACTGACCGATTGGCTCACCAGATGCGTGAGCTACGTCCACCCTCTCCTCGATCGCAGAAGACACCAGTGTACGTGCCCGAGAAGCTGTCTACGTGTTCACACGTCCTTCTTCGCGCAGACGGTGTTCGACAGCCACTTCAGTCGCCGTACATAGAACCCTTCAAGGTGCTGCATCGTGCGAGTAAGGCGTACACTATTGACCGCGGTGGTCGACACGAAGTCGTCACCATCGACCGTCTGAAACCCGCCTTTATGGAAGAGACTACCTCGCCTATTTCGTCTAGTAGTGCTTCGTGCGACGTCAAAACTCATCCCACCAGCTTACAGCATCATAGTCCAGTTCAACCAGACCACGATCTCGGTCTACAGGCCGTCCCAACATCTCCCGGATCTAGCCCGCTGCCTCCCACGACCAATTGCCGTGGTCGGGAGGTGCATAAACCCGCCCAATTTTCCGACTATGTACAGTGTAAATACCTTTAACTTTGTAGATATTGTAAATATTTGCCTCAATTCTGGTCGATTAACGTTTTGAAAACAAACAAAAATATCAAAAACCTCCATAAAACCTTTTAAAAAAATATTCAAAAAATAAAATTTATTTAAACGCAGCTCATTCGTTTGTTCTTTTTTGCCTTTTCTGCGCTTGTTTTTCTTTTTCTGTTCTTTACATGCCCTAAGTCTCCCTTTCGTTCGACTGGCACCCATGAGGAAGGTTTTCAAGGACCCTGACACGAACACTGCGCGTTTCTCCTCGGGACGAGTGTTGTTTCTCCGCGGTACGAATGTCGCTTTTTAGCGGGACGAGGGTCCTTTCTCCGTGAGACCATGGTCCTTTCTACGTGGGACGAAGGTCGTTTTGGCACGGGGCGGGGTGCGGCGGGGGGAGAGACCACTCCCAAGCGCACCGTTTGGCAGCAGTTGAGGTTGGGGTCCCGTCGGCCTTTTTCTGGGCTAGCCAGCTTTTGTAGTCCGACAAGCCCGCTCCAACGGCTCGCCGCAATGCACCCTGCCTTGCATACAATAAATAACAAATCATGAACGGCAAAGCGGACTCCGACGCCTGACGAACCCCCATTTACACAAACGCGCGCCCATTTTTACTCGCCACGATTTCGCCTTACGAACCTCGTTCCAACCTTCCGTTTCGATTTCGAAGGCTTTCTATGTTCAGCCTTCTAGGGGAGCTGTGTAGTGCCCAAAAAGATAACTCTTTTCTTTCATGTACAATTTACTTGTTGACCGATTGTACATTACTCCTTCTTGTTTTAATCTTACAACCGGCTCTACACGTAACCGCGTTGTTAGTTCCCGCGCTCACGTGTACGCTCTCGTCTCGCTTCATCCGTCCGTTTCTTGTTGTAGCCCATCGAATAGAGTCCGCTGTGTCCGACTCCAATTTCCTTCTGATATCCGCGCTTAATTCCGCGCAACGTCTCGGACTAGTAGTAACTAGTCGTACACTGTAAACGGTATAGGTTCGGCGCAACCAAAACAATATTTCCCTTACCCTGAGTGCTTATACCTAAATAACTAATGGAAACTCCCCTATATCTAACATGTCCATTTATGCTGACACTCTCCATTTGTCTCCCCAACGTAACTGTACTATTAAATCTCAATGCGCCGACTAATACAGCCTGGTATATTTTGGAACCTGCTTTCTGACTCCTGTGACGATACTGGCCAATATTAAGAAGACCAACTACCCTGTCCACAGTACCTTACAGAGTCTCGTTGGCTCCGCTACTCCCAATCAGTAAAGCTTTCTTCACT
>OX104060.1:67148987-67226085 GCA_944474145.2 Dicrocoelium dendriticum | reverse complement strand
ACGACTGAGCTTGCCGACCTAGTCCAATGAAGTAACAGTAAAGTTCGTGGTAATTTGGATCAAGCTCTCAGAGAAAATGTGCACAACTACGGCTCTGCGCAACATTTCGCCACTAAAAAGGCTAGGTATACACTATCGGTTGAAGGAGCTAGCTGAAGTTCAGGTCCAAACAAAGGTGGTGAAGTTAGTGACGAATCGGATCACGCCTCCAAAGAAAAGGGCATGAATGTGGCACCCCACGACTTTTGCCACTACTAAAAGCGGGCTCACAAACTTGCCTGAAATATCCAGAGAAATATCACGGTGGGTGCCTACAACCCCTTCAAATGCCTTGCATTCTTAATTCCCAATAATGACGATATACGCACACAGTTCTCACTCACTATGCAAGGGCATGTGTTTCGTGTAAATATTGATTTGATCCTTTGAAGGAACAGCATCCAGCAAGTCAGAAATATAACTGTGAATTACCCGCAAGTATCTAAATTTTACTTGCTATTTTGTAGTGGTTTACCAGTTACAAAGCTGAGTCTAGTCCTGCAGAAGCACCAGAGGCGTTTCAACTTGTTGGCGCTCGTCCTTGGTGCGCATTTCCTCGGTCCTCTAAGTAGGATCGCACCAAACATTGCTAGCGGCAGATGCCAACTAGCCAGCAGCTTAAGCCATCCAGTCAAGGGGGACGTTGGCACGGCTACGTAATTTGCATACCACCTGAGATATAGCACCAATTATCAACCACTGTCACTGACAGTACTTAGCCTGCGAGGCGATGACATCCTCTCCCTAGACGCTATATCCATTGCAGTTTGAGAATAGGCGAGGCAATTTAGTTAGTAGTACTCGTAAGCAGGTGGGTGTTAATTTTAAGTGTTGTAATATTGTTTCAAAATGCTATGCTTTTAGCTTATAATAAGAGGAGGTCATCACCACGCAGGTTAAACACTGTCAGTTACAGTGAAAGTTAGGTTGTGTTATATCTCTGTTACTTTGCAAATTATTAGGCAAGTCAACATCCCCATGGCTCAGTGTCTTAAGCTGCTGGCTAGTTTGCATCAGTTTTAGCGGTCACGGGTTCGATCCTCCTTAGGAGACCAAGGGTGTGCGCACCACTGACAAGCCTGATAAGGCGCAACATCTGGTGCTTTTCTGGACTAAGCTGTGCTGTGTCGTTTGTAAACTACTGGAAGGAAAACCTCAAAAAATATACTTGTATTTATTGACTCATTCTAATATTGTGTGTCCTACAATCTAATCCTTGCTTCCGCACAGACCTGTCTTTCTTCACTATAGCCCCCTAAGCTTAACTGCTTGCTCGGCAGTTCATGTTCGTTTAAGCACTTAACAACAATCCGGCTCGAACCAGCACTGTGCTCTGCGTCCTTTTGGATTTGCGTCGATACCATATAAGCTCACCAGCAAGTGGTTCACCTAACTTACTGAAGCGGCGCTGCTCAATCCCAATTCGCAGTTGCTGGTTCATGGTTGGTTGTGCAACACAATCGTTGCTTCAGGGACGAATATTCTCCCTTTATTATTACCCTCCTCCACTCAACTGATTGTTTGGCCTTCCATGTTCCTTTAAACGCTCAGTCAACAGCGGGCTTCTTCTAGGTAGTTAATCTGGCACCCACCTTCATTGCTCTCTGCGTACGTTTAATTTTCTTTTGACACCGCAGCATTTTACTTTTCGGTGGTTCACCTAATCCATTGACGTACCGATGCGGCATCCTATTTTACAGTTGATAGTTAGTAGTGTTGCTTGATTTACAACACAAGCCTTGCTTTTGCAACGACCTGTGTGCCCTCACTAAAAGCCTTGTCCAACTAACTAACTGCTCGGTGGCCATGTGTCTTTACTCGATGAATAAAAGGCTGCTTCTGCAACGTAGTCATCCAGGCTGGTATCTTCACTGTTTTCTGCGTCTATTTGGCTTCTCTTTTACAACGTTGAGTACCACCTCCGAATGGCTCACCTAATCCATAAAAGCACTGCCGCATTCTCCTTATCTACAAATGTTGCTTTATATTATTTCTTGTGCTAAAACCTAATCGTCTCTCCAGCTAAGGCCATTATAGCTTCAGTAGAACCATCCTCTACCTAACTGACTGCACGGCAGTGCGCCTTTCTTTAATCTCGCAATGACGAGAGACTTCTGTTACGTATTTGGTCCGGCTCGTCCAACCACTCTTTGTTGCAGCCATTTGGCTTGTTTTTAACACTCCAGCGTTCCACCATCGAGTGGTTCACCTGAGAGATTAACATCCGTGTGTGCCATTCTACGCTTCAGTTGGTTGTGCATAGTATTGCTTGCTCTGCAACCCAAGACTTGCTGCCGCTACTGCCTGTGTTTCTTCACTATAGCCCTCCTGCACCTAACTGACTGCTCGGCAAGCCACGTTCTCATAATCTTGCAACAACGAGCGGCTACTGCTACGCAGTGTATCCGTTTATTTTCCTCACTGTTCTCTGCGTCTCCTTTGCTTCCTTTTGGTATTGTAGAATACCGCTTTCGAGTAGATAACATAAGCTACTTAAGCGTAACCTTGCCCTCATATTTCACCGTTTAGTATTATAGGAGTGCTGGTCCTACAAAACAATCCTTGCTTCATCCACCACTTATCTATTCTTATTTTCCCCCTTCACTTAATTGACTTCGCAGCAGACCACCTTCTCTTTATTTCTCAGCAACTAACAGCCACCTGACTACTCCGGCTCTTTCCCCAATTTTGTCTGCATCCGTTTGGCCTTACTTTTGAGCCGTAGGATTCTGCCTTCAAGTGTTTCACTGAAGCTACATAAGTAAAGATGCGCAATCCTATTCCACAGTTGCTTATTTTCAAGGCCGTTTGTGCAAAACTTCAAGTTTTACTTCAGCTGCTGCTCTAGCTTCTACACTATAACTCTCCACTACTTAGCTGACTACTCGGCAGGCTATGTATTAATTATCTACTAACATGCAGCTAATAATATGTAGTTAATCCGGCCATTACTTCACTGTTCTCTGCACGCATTTGGCTTGCGTTTGACACCGCGGAATTCCAACTTTCACGTTTTACCCAATCTAATGAAATCTAAAATCGCCCAATTATCTTACACACGTTGGATCATTGAGGTGCTTGTTGTACAGCTCAAAACTCGCCGTAGCTACGGCGTTTCACTCATCACTAGCACCCCGTTATTCTAAAATAACTGCTCGGAAACAACTGTCGCTTCATCCTCTCAACAATGAGAAGCTTATGTTATGTAGTTAATCCGACTCTTACTTTCACTGTCATCTACGTCCAACAAGCATTTTATTAACACTGTAGAATACTACAATTCTGCGGTTTATCCGACGTATTGAAGCGCTGGTTCGCCCTCCTATTTTACAAGTACTGGCTCGTAGGCTGATTTCCTGCTGTCTTTTGCTATTCCACCGCCACTGGGATTTAAACCGAATTCTTTCCTCCCAGATGTTAGACCCAACGTATTAATCTAATACCTCTTAAACCGCAAACCAGAACCATTCTCTTTATACTCAAATACGTCACAGTGGTTTACCTATTGGTCAATGCTATTTTATTGTATAATGAAAACATGTACAGCGTCATCTCTGTTGCACATTGTACATCAGGTTGTCTCAAGTATAAATGTAGTAAGGTAGAATTCTTACACTGCCTGGTTATATGACAGTTTCTTTCGGCATTCTCTCGGCCTGTTCCTCCCTTTCCCATCTCTCCGATGTCGGGAAATTTAGTGAGATCCGGGATTAGACTGAGAAACTGCCTCATTCTGTGGTGGGACGAAATAACCAACAAGCACTCACCTGGAACATTACCTTATATTAAAACCGACTAACTGAACCCAACAACTCAAGGACGGATGTCAACTGAGAACAGCTGTGCACGAAGTCCTCCCACACCAGTAAGTATACAAACTGAGGGAATGTGAGACCCCAGATAAGCTGGAAAGTTTACTTGTCCGCACCATTATCCACGCTACTCGACTTGGTTTTACGTCTGTGGCGGGCCCGGTCTGAGCTATCTAATGAGCCAACAGAGGAGTCATCCGACTGCGAATACCTGTGTTAACAACGGGTTGCTTAGACTTTTCCAGTTGTACCTAACCGAAACAATCGACGACGGTGTTTCATGATATGGTGGATTTTTCTTAGCAAGCCTTCTGCCATTAAAAGCGACAAAGGTCCTTTTATCAAGAGCGCGACGTGACGGACTTGGCTTGCTAGTAACGTAAGTCATTGCCTACAATTACACTGGTGTGTTGAATAAAGACAGTATTCACTTTTGCATTTACCCTTACTTGGAGGGTAACATAAAGCTTTACATTTGGTGAGCCCTTTAACTGACCTTTTATTTTTATGTTTACTCACGCACTCATGAAGCCACTTCATCGTCATTTCCCTGACGATTTTGCACCTTACGTTTACATTTTCCATTACTGCAACCTGAGCAACTTTTGCCTGCAGCGAATTACGTGCTTTATAACGGATCTCTTGCGCATTGTATTTGCTTTTAGGTTTCTCATACCCCTGTTTTCCTGTGCCTAGATTTATTGGCGGTCTGTTTATTTGGTTGGAATTTTGTCACATTTATACTCACGCATACAGATTTCACACATCCGGAAAAGCACTGTACGTGCGTTGCATCCTTTCGGGAATCATCAGCAAAGCTCATTCAATTGGGCCCTGGTAGGGTTGGAACCCGCAACTCGAATGTCGCCAGTCACCGGTTGCATAAACCCAGTTTATGAGCCCAACTCGTTCACGTGTCTCATGCCCACATCGCCCCCAACAATGCCTAAGTGACTTATGGAGTTAAGATACACGAGGTGGTGGATATTGGATGTGCAAATAAAGCGCTGTTACGCCGGGGGTATATAGCTATTGCCAAAGGAATGAAACAAAATTAAACGCATAAAATATTCGGCCATGCCTCCTTACGTTTTCACAAATTTACCTTCTGAAAGAAATGGGGTTAACAGCTTGTCTGTCATAATGTTAAAATGGCAACAAAAGACAATAGAAAGCTTTAGCAAGAAACGTAAAAGCTTTAAAAAATAATCCACGATTACCATAAGCGTTTTGTGTAGGTAAGTAAAAGGTTATTCAGATTACTACTAAATGGTGGTATCAAAGTACGTAAGAAAATTATTTGGGAAACTAACCGCCTGATTTAAATAAACCTGACATGCAACTACACTGTTATTGGTTATGCACCGTACCAACACCTTGCACTACATAATGCACTAGTACCCGACGCATTATGCATCTCACACAAGCTGCATCTCATCGGCCTATTTAGGCCTCTACGCAATCCATAAGCTTTACAGCACAGGAAATTTGCCATCCTCTTTTATACCGGCTACGCCTCTACTACTGCCTGGCTATGGCATCTTTTGCACTGGCCGCTCTAACGTACTTGTAAGGCTGAATTATATATGTGCACGACGAATTAAACGCCAGCACTGTTGTAGTCATAAAGGTTGATGATATCGATGACTCCGTCCTGTTACAGACAAAGGGAACGCCTCCTGGCCCTAATATACTCATAGGATGTCTAACCAACACCCACTTTCAAGTAAAGCACACGCAGATGAACTTGCTGTGCTTCTTACACTCTTGTCTGAACTGTCTAAAAGACCTATGATAGTTAGTGGGAAATTTAACATTCCGCACCTAACTTGGCGTGAGCAGAAAGAACTGTCAAGTATTTGAGGTTTCTGAACACCATCACAGCACCTAACTGGGCGAAAATGTTCATGTACCTACTCGCTATTTTCATGAGCGGAGCATTTACTTCACCTATTACGTCAGCGCTGCGTTTGTTGATGTGCTTGGCAGTATGCTGGACAGTAACCACGAAGTAGTAAGGCTCTCATGTATACTACTTAGCTCTAAGCACCACACTATACGGCGTGCACCCGCCATTAGTTTGATAAAGCGCGACAACTGGGAAGTCTTTGGTACACTCATAAGATCGATGGATTGGGACAGGTTTTACTTAGCAACTGATGTTAACACTGCTACCCATGAACTTCACAGCAACAAAACGTATTGCGTTGATGCACCAACGCCTACCGAACACCGTGGTTGTGAAAACTCACTAAAAGTCGCCTTACATACAACTGATACCAGGCGCAAGCTAATGTTTGCTGAGTACAACTATACTAAATAAAAATTGAATTTTTTGATCTCGACAACACGAGGTACACGTATACAGGCATGATAAGGACGTCTATCTTTGATATGCAGGAACGAGATTCAGACTGAATATTGCAACCAACTCTTAAGTTTTACCTTAGCTTAAGAAGGTGGAGCACTCACTGATAAACATGAAGTCAATTGCAAATTTGTTGAGTCACAGATATCATTGTAATGCAACATCTGGTAGTTTGTTACTGTTCTCAGACAGCACAAAGTTTGCTAAACTCTACGACTAGTGCAAATATGCCAACACATGTTCGTAGCTATTTCTGTTGCGCTTATTTGACAGCACCGAGTGACATACACAGACTATCCAACAACGACCTAACTAGCATTGATTTTGATCTTGCCAATATTACTAGGGTGAGCAGGGCACTCAAGCTGTCTTACCACCCTGGTGCTGAAGCTAGGTGTCTCGGACGTCACTCGGTTGCTCTTTAACAACTACCTCTCAATATAAATGTTGGTAATCCTCCACTATCCGGAAGCAAGCATTCGTTGCTCTTAGTCACAAAGGCGGCACTCGCCAAGGTATGATATAAGTGCCCTCCCATCAACAACACACCATTTGTATAACGAACGATAGAATGGAAAAAACCATTAATTTTCTAATACCTCGCAACCGCAGTAACTACTCGCAACACTTTTGCAAGCAGACTAACGCATGTCAGACATGGCAGTTTGAGTTGCTGGACCTCGTGAGCGACAAGCGCAATACGCATCAAGCATTAGCATATTTGTCGATCCGAGGACGGGTTTTGTCCGTCCCATATTCAGGTCTATTGACTAAACAGTTATATCAACTTCTCAATTTGACTACTCCTTTACTTCAAGTCCCGACGAATCGCGCACAGTTGGTACGGCTGGATGGCGAGCAACCAAAATGAAGACCAGTAACTTGTAAGGTATTTCAGAGTAGTGTACTCAGCTAGTTCTTATTCCACCCGCACATTAATAGCCTATTCGATTGTTTCACGCATTGGACTCCAGTTCTTTTCATCGTTGATATAGGTGTGGTATTCCGCCCTGACGGACAAAGAGTTTTCGGCTTTCAAAACCACTTCAAAGCACTGAAAGTTTGGTTCAGCCTATAAAAAATTAACTCGCTTACAAATTGCAACGTTATATAATTTCGCTGTAATGTGCGACGGCAACTTTTAACTTCATGGATCAGCTCCCAATCAATACCAAAGTAAGGGATTTAAAAGTACCTTACTCTAGCAAACTTACTTTCACTAAGAAAAGTTAACTATTGCTTAGCAAAAGGTCGAACAACCAGTGATCTTTATTTTAAGCCAATTATACTCATAGAATCAAGACTTACCCTGTACAAGACTTGCGCTCCATCAATCACGGAATACTGTACATTAGTGCTCACAAGTTTGCACAGGAGTGCCCGTGTCGCAATATGGCGTGGGCAACGTTCGTGTACTAAACGCCTCCTAGGAACATACTCCCTGCAATATCGCCAAAGATGCAGGAAACAGACTGCAACTACTGTGGTTAAGCAGAATCAAAAGCAGACTTAGGCTTTAGTTTCATATAATAAATAAACAATCTTTTGAAACCGCTTGGTTTTTCCGGCAGGTGTTCAAAGCTAGGTACATACCCGAGCAAACACTACTCCACTATCCTCACAAGAGCTTGCTCCAGCACTCGTGACAAATACTCCTTATAACTATGCCAGTACTTGAAACATGCTACGGTTGTCTATAACTTTTGTCAAGAAAGCCACCCGATTTCGTAAATCCCCTTCATAACTTCATAATCCCCACACTAATAGCTGACTACCACGAAATAATTTTAACCGAAGGTGACTTAGGAGAACATGGACCATATCGCCTTAGTAGAAACAGGGAGGCGACATTTACCACGAAGTTTTGGTTATATATTTTAAGCTGTACATTTCTAGTTAGGTGAGCCTCCTTTGTATATAGCATGAGAAAAGCGCTTTATTGTAATTTGCCTTTATAGAAATTATTTTTAGTGAAGCCTATTTCCTTATATATCCGTTGCTTTTATTTCCTTCCATGTGCGCAACATTAAATATGACGACTTAGCGTGCCGTAAAGGTACAAAATGTATAAAAGCTTGTGGTGAATTGGATTCCGGTTAGAAAGAAAAGGTGCAAAACCGCGGCCCTGCGCAACTACTCATTATTAAAACATTTAAGGTGCACAATATCGCCTAAAGTTGCCTGGTGAGTTTTAAGCCCCATCGGTCTCGTGTGACAGACGTACGCCCCGGAATGAATAGCCCCCGAAACCCTCAACAGGACACATACTGTATCCATTGCTGAGCGTCCGGCTGCTTCTGAGAAAGCCTACTTTAGGACTTTTCGCGCCAGTCCACAGCATTTATAATGTGACCACATACCACAATTACCAAGTTCCGTCAGGCACACTTAAGCGTCGCTGCATCAAACTGTCTACGTACAATTTGAATAACACAAGCTAGTGTCCAAAGGATTTATGGTAAAGATCGGGGATAATTGGATCCTGCTTCCTAAGTAAACGTGCCCAACTACGGCTCTGCACCACATTTTGCTACTAATAAAGAAAGGAGTAAAAAGCTTGCATGAATAAGCCAGCTAAACTTCAAATGTACGCGCAAAATGCCTTGCATCCGTACTTGCGAACAAGGAACCCATACCCTCATTATTCTCACTTCAACTTCCTGAGCAGGGATTTGTGTACATATTGATCTGCGTCCTTTCGGGCACAGCACCTAGCAAGTTAGGCAGTATACCTTTATTCAGTTACTTTAATTACTCTACGGAGCTCCTGGCTCTAAGCCCTCAGCAGCTAGCTGCGTTATTTAGTCCAGTTCGCCATTGATCCTGAAGTTCACTATGAATAGTTAGTAGTCCATGTCCCCATCTCAAGAAGGTAAACAACCTCTACTTTTTATTTACCCGGCCCTTACCCCTACTTTTATCTGCTCTCCGTTTGGTTTACCTGGGGCACCTTAGAAACCCACCTTCGAGTGAAAAACTTAATTGACCAAGATACTGTTGCACATCTTATGCTGAAAACGCAGATACATTTCCAAGCTAGCGCTCTAACACTACCGTCTCTAGAGCCTCGTCTTTTATTCAACTTTCGTCAAGGCTGCGCTTAAACATAAATATTATGTACTATTATGTGGTTAATATCCCCTTCTCATAAACACGAAGAGCTTTGCCTTGCATTTAATCCGGCCTTTACTCTCACTCTTTGCTGCTGCCCATTTGACTTGCCTTTTTCACTGTAGAAGGCACTGCTATAGGCGCTGTTGCCCATAATCATCCGCTAAACCAGGTCCATTCCCGAACTACCGCTGCAACGCTATAGTCTTTGCAGCTTTGGTATTCCATCCTCTCCTTATCCCTCCTGCTGTTAACTCTGCATGCGTATTAGTTCATAGAATAATCTCAACAAAACGGGCAATTACCAGTTCGCAATTAATCCGGCACCATCCTGCACTGTTCTCCGCTGTCCATTTGATCTGCCTGGTACCGTTTTCAGTCCAACTTGTGGTGTAACATTTCGATTATTTAGGCACTGCTGCCCCTCTTATTCCGCAGCCTCCGGTGCATTCCCCAGCAAGCTATGGCACTTTATTTTCATCGCAGTTGGGGCAACTTAAACCTTCTCTTTTTGGCTTTTCTTAACTAAGACTGCTATGCAGTCCAGGTCCCATAGTTCGAAGACTATGCGGAGCTTCTTTACAAGTAAGCCGACCCTTACTCTCGCAGCCTACGGCTTTCCATCTGCTTTAGCTTTCACCCCAGTACTCCACTTCTTGTGGGGCATATAATTTAGTAATTCGCCTGTGCCACATTTTATTCCGCACTCCTTAGACTACACCTCAGCTGACTCTGAAACCATACTTTTTATGCTGCTGCTGCGGTGTTTGGTTTTTTTTACTTCTTCTTCTGTTAGCCCTGATGGTTATGGGGTACACCTACAATTATCCCTTAACCATGCTCTGCTTCTGCGTCTTACCTACTCCAAATATTACCTGCACATTTCACTACTCGTCAGTCGAATTACTTGTTCCATCATGCAACGGACGCATTCAGCGAATCAGTGGCTCTGATGCGCTGCCGATGCTCAGATTTACTCCGCAAATTTAGTCCATTCTCGAGCTGGCTTTGCATCACTATTTCGCTTCAGGTTTGGCACTTAGTTCCCTCTAGGTAGGATCCTCCTACAAACCATCACAAGTATGCTGGCCATGGACCCTACTCATGAGTAAGAACGGCTGTCTAGGGTTACTCGGGCTCATACATACATTCTTATCTGCTGTTCAGTTGACATGCCTGTTACACAATAGAACGCGCTGCTGCAGCTTAGGCACCAAAACCCTTCTCTTCTCGATCCTCCTATTAACTCCGCCAGCCATGCAGGTATGTCCCCTTATAAGGACTATTAGGAGCAGTTGCTTCACGAGTAATCCAGCTCCAACCTCCTCCTTTGTGCTGTCCATTTGATTTGCTGGGTACCTTTTAGAAGTACACTTTGGAGTGGCGCATTTTGTCTATTTAGGCGGTGCGGCTCAACATACTGCGCGATTCCAGGCCCATTCTTGAGCTCGCTCTGCAGCAATATTTTTCTTGCTGCTGTGCTATTTAGTCAAACTCTTAACTTTGAATAGATTTTAGTTGACGCCCTCATCTCACGACAGTGAGAAGCATATAATTCTCAGTTTATACGGCTCCTTCCCCGATTCTGCCCTGCTGTCCAATTAATTTATATGTTCACACTCGTACTCTACCGTCGCTCGAAGCGCTGAATCCGTTAAAGCGCCGGCCCCAGCTTGTTCTGCATCCCCTGGTCTACTCCATTTCTTAGGCAAATGTGGGTTAATTGTAGTTCCGCACTTACGACTGGAGGGCTCTATGAATGAGACAAATATGCCACCGCTCAGTTTGCTTGCTACAACTGCCTCTCGTCACTAGTGCTTTTTGTAGCTGCGGCTAGCGACGGCAACGCGATGTAGTACTCCTGCATTCGCGTTTGTTCACCGAGCCAGCTAGGAGTAGCACCCCTGTATGGTTGCTTATAGTAACAACTGCCTTTTATGCACCATATACCTCTACTGTTTGATAGACGTCTGTTGGCGTCGTCAGTCTTCATGCATGACCGCTGGACGTAATATATGAGGCAAAGCTCCCCATTATACGCTTCCGCTCTTGACCCAACCTCTGCAAACCACTTACACGCGCCGATGGGTGTTGTTTATATATACCTAGATCCCATAAACAACGACTCTGCGCAAGAGCCTTAGGTTTCCGTTGCTTTACCACCAATGAACCAAGCTTGGCTCTTCGTTGTCGCAAGCTATTGTTACGTACTTAGTCAGCGTTTCGCAGCAAATTGTGCTGATCGTGCTGTTCATCCACATTTTACTTAATGCCACGTCTTTAAAGCCTTTCCTTTATCCAGTGTCACGCATTAGTTGTGTCAGCGTGAAATGTTACTTCGTGGATGGTTTTCAAAACCACGATATTGACGTCTATGTATATGTCAATAAATTGCCCACGCGGCCGTTGCTAATTGTTACACAAACAAAAGCTAGTTTTAGCATATGACTTTTTATACATCTTAAAACAGTTCGCCCCAAGTCTAAACGTCCAAACATATGGCAGTTACACTTCTCGGATCCACCATTTTTGTGATGTCTCCATGCGGCTTGTACCCTCCTTTCTTGATGACCGGGAAGCTCTTAGCGTGCGGCGTTGGACCGAGGTACCCCCATTTTGGCCGAGATGGAACCAAATTAAGTTACGAGGATATATGTGGACCACGGCTTATGCATCAGAATGACTATACTGCACTCAACACCTTTATGACGGGTATTCAGTGTGGATAGTTGGACACGTAGCCTTCAAATACAAGCAAAGTATACCACAAAAGAAAAAACCAGTCCTCTTATACTTTGAAAATTTTACTCGCCAGCAGAAATAGTACTTTGACCCTTCATTATTCTTCCATCCTTGACTGTTCTCAACGACAGTGGCGGGACCTGACTGAGCTATTTGTTCAGCCGACAGAAGAAATAAGGAATCAGTGCATTGCTAATAAACGAGTGCACAATCGGTCGCTAAGATGCTAGGTTAGTTGTACATAACCGTTCAATAAATTCGACAGTAGTGTTTCAGGACGTAGTGGGTATTCACCAGGCAAGCGTTCACCCTATGGAAAGCCACCACTATCCGTTTAACCACACTGAAAATTGGCGGGCGTGACTGGCCACCGAATAAGATCACTGCCCACAATTACATACTGGGAAGTTGACTAGAGTCATATTTCATTATTTCCTCGGCAAGTCCAATAAAATATTCCAGCCCGTCTGCACATCTATTCACTACTTTATTTAATGTGCTCACACTGATTAGCTCTACACTATGCACGCATTAACACATAGTATCATCACCCCATTAACGACTTTGCCCGCCATCATTATTTCTTGCATGGTTTCAAAATTCATCACATTTAACAACAGCCGATTGGATGCACAACAAAATGAATGGTATACAAGACAACTGCTTGCGCATATTAATCAGGCCGGAAATGATGCGTCCAGATGAATTCAAGAAAACCTTTGTTATTTGTTTAGTTATAAGTGCGCCTATGGAGTCAATAAATGTCTCAGATAAAAACATGCTTTAATAGATATATTTAGAAACTCATTAAGCAATACGATTAGCATAAGGTTACGGAAAAGTAAGCTCGTGGTACAGAGAAGCAAAAGCAAAAATTGAATTATGTTTTTGATAAAGTTAGGGAAGAAGGTTATATTCAAAGAATGGAAGCAAAGTATCACAGTGTAACAAACCCCAATTTCGCTGTAATATTTAAAATGCAAGGCAAACAAGCAATGAGGATAATCTCTATTTGCTTTCAAGGTGCAACACTCAGATAGTTCTATAAAGATTTGGAACAAACTACTAATCCGGTGGCAAATAACCCAGAACCAGCAACCCTTCAAGTTGGAGGTAAAAAGGTCCCCGTGCCTGGATGATGCAAAAGGGCATTTTAACCACTGTGCCTCAGACGACAGCTTGTTTGAGACCGGGCCGGATGGAACATGAACACCCCGGTGTACCCCAGTGCAACGTCTACTGTTACCCAGATGAAGCAGCAGATCCACTGGTGCGAGATATTTGTGTCATTGTTTGCTTAATATCTGTGCTTCCCTCCTCTGAGATCTCGCCTGGATCAAGTACACGAAAAGTCAATACGATAAGGCGGATACTCTGAGGCTATGGCTAACTTCAACATCTTTCATTCTCGCTTGACCCACTTCTAGCGTGCCTGCAGTCACTCAGGTCCTAAGAACCCATATAGCGTTGTAAGTGCAGCTGAACAGAGGGACTATTATGCCCGATGCTTATCTTTACCTCCACGGTTGTCTACCACGCTTGCCAATTTAATAAGGCGCAAACAGGAGGCTACTTGGCATAAAAACTTTAATCAGGGTGGCAAGGCCGCATGTCCAGTGTATGTGACTTCCTTGGCAACGGTTTATTAATCGGCCAACAATTCCTTATCCCAGCTTTTCTTTGGTATAAGGAGTGCTACGTCGCAATGGTAACCTTAAGCTGTAAAGTTTACTTACACTCCTCGCATCCATCTTCAACGCCCGGCTTTCAACTAGGAGCAACCGTGACTATGGATAATTAAGGCGCAGCCAATTATTAACTGAAGGATCGTGCATCTTAAGCAAGAAACAGATTGAGCTACAACACCACTTTCTTATCCTCCGTTGTCCCACCTGCAAGAACATCTGCAAGTATATCTCCATTCATTTTCCACGCCTACTTTTTCTTGATTCTTCGCTAAGTCACAGATATTGGTAGGCAACTACGTTTCGTTAGCTACAGATCACTTTTCAAATTAGGCATAACCCACATTAATTTAGCTAATATTCGGTTTTGCTATAAATGTTTCTGAGCCTAATGGCAAAGACCTCTGCGTTCAGAGAATTGTGTGCTTAAAGCACAACGTTGCCGTCTCTATCTTATCTTCATCTTCCTAATAATTACCACCCATCAAATATTTCCTCTTGCGGCTCTGCGAAAATGGACCGAACTTGGTAAATGCTCATCTTGCGATACTTTCCACAACCAAGGCTTTTGAAACGTACATATGTACTGATAGTCCGTGGAGTCCATAGCTTGTAGGGCAACAGAAAACATGCCCTTTCAGTATCCTGTAACATTGGATTTTATGGTTGTTTTAACCTTCGAAACGTCCATTTGTTTTACTGACTGCACGTCCGTTGTCGCAAACCGTTTTGGTGAGTACCTCGCTGCACGTTTCTCGCTGTCTGATTCACTTCCTATTCTTGTAGCCTGCACAATACACGTTGGGTTCAGTCTCTTCCGACTTCTATACTGTCGTATTTGACACATCTAACGTGTCATTGCTTACCGACTAGTATCCCAGGTTCCGCCCAACAATTGGTGACCCCCTGTCAGGGACACGCCGCCCGCCATTTTGCATTTGCATTCTGGTGAGCTCGTTCCAGTGATTTTGTGCTTCATTACTTGTGACCATAGTGTTTCTCACCTACCGCATTTTTAACCGCTTGTTGCAATGGATAGTCTAGAGGATAAGCCGTCTCCATGCACGGTTAACGCCGTTCAGCGTGCCATGGTCAATTCGGTTGCATTGGCCCCTCCCAAATTTGGGAGAATTATCCTTTATTATGGTTTTTGCATTTAGAATCCGTATTTTATATTCGTAAGGTTTCTTCTGATTTCGCCATGTATAACCAGCTAATATCTTGCCTTCCTCAGAATATATCCTCGCAGGTGAGAGACACCACACTTCGCCCCCCTCTAGTAATGAAATACGAGACACTTAAACAGACTATCATTCAGCGAATCACGCCTTCTGACAAGGTCCGTCTGCAGCAACTATTATGTGATCTGCAGCTAGGAGATAGGATGCCCTCAGCCTTGTTGCGTGAAGTGCAACAGGTCATCGGCACGTCCAACATGGACGTAGGGATTCTCCGCGAGCTGTGGATGCAACGCCTTCCTGAAAGCACACAGGCTATCCTTGCAGTAGCAAGTGACTTACCCATCACAGCAATTGCAGATCTAGCAGACCGCATCATAGAACGGCACCAGCCAGAGACTGAAACCAAAGCACATAAGCAGCTTTGTGTTGGCACAACCGAAACGACAGGCGCGACTAGCCCTCCGTCGGCAATAGACGCATTATCATAGCAGATAGCGTCGCTGCAGCGCCAGATCAAAGAACTCACCTTAAAAAGTAAGCACTACAACCGCTATGGATCATCACACCGTCGCACCAAACCTGATGCCTCATGTTACTGCTTTTACCACTCGCGTTTCGGTAATAAAGCCCGTAAGTGCCTACGGCCGTGTAGCTACTCCGCTATAGATCCGCCACGCCGGGCTGTAATGGCGGCTAACGGTGTCGGCAAATCTCAGACTCGTCTCATCTATATTAGGGATTATGACGCCGATACCCAGTGCTTAGTTGATACTGGGGCGGAAGTCAGCGTCATTCCCCTATGCCAGGTGAGTCTACCGCTTCTCTGTCGGCAAGCCTCAGTGCCGCCAATGGCACGCCAATAGCCACCCATGGTCAGCGGTCACTTACCCTGGACCTAGGTCTTCAGCGCACGTTCCGCTGGGTATTCACCGTCGCTGCAGTCCCTTTTGCCATCATCGGCATTGACTTTCTCAGGCATTTCGACCTTTTGGTCGATGCAAAACGCCAGATGATAGTTGACACCTCAACAAAACTCAGTGTACGTAGCATCACCGCCGATGTCACATCTATATCCCCGGTCTATGCATTTCCCCAGACCTCGTCAGCCTACGCTAATCTTCTTTCTTAGTATCCCAAGCTCGTTCAGCCAATGCACGCACCTTTGGCCGTGGCGGCTCAAGTCACGCACCACATACGGACGAATGGCCCACCTGTGTCATGCCGTCCACGCCGCCTATCGCCTGAGAAAATAAAGGTAGCTAGGGCGGAGTTTGAGCACATGCTTGAACTTGGAATAATCCGCTCTTCCGACAGCCCTTGGTCCTCGCCCCTGCAGATGGTCCCCAAGAAATCTGGTGACTGGCGTCCTTGCGGTGATTACCGCGCACTCAATCGCCTAACCGTCCCAGCTAGGTATCCCATCCCAAACATGCAGGACCTTACCGCATGCCTAACAGGTAAGCCGATCTTCAGCAAGATTGATCTGGTTCGTGCCTATCACCAGATACCTGTGGAAGACAACGACATTCCTAAAACAGCCGTCATCACTCCTTTCGGTTTGTTTGAATTTTTAAGAATGTCATTTGGACTGTACAACGCCGCACAAATTTTCCAACTCTTCATCCACGATGTTACTCGTGGCCTAGACTTCGCATATTCTTACCTCGATGATACCTTAGTAGTCAGTTCATCGGAACAAGAGCACCTCGAGCATCTTCGAACTCTCTTCCAACGCTTGACACAACATGGTGTCACAGTCAACCCGACTAAGTGCGAACTCGGCAAATCAACGGTAGAACTCCTAGGCCATCTCGTTTCATCGTCTGGTATCGAAGTCCTTCCTGATAATATCCAGGCAATCCAGGACTTCCCAGCTCCGATTTCGTTCAAGCACCTCCGTCGATTTTGTGGTTTGGTCAACTACTATCGACGCTTCATTCCACACTGCGCTCAGCTCATGCAGCCACTGACTGACCTACTCAAAGGAAATGAACATAAGATCGCATTCCCTGACGCAGCACAGGCAGCTTTCGCCCAGCTCAAGGATGCTATTTCCAACATAGCCCTCCTTGCTCATTCCGAATCGACTGCACCTCTTTCTATTACGACCGATGCCTCAGACGTCGCGGTAGGAGCCGTCCTCCAACAACACGTTGGTGGGCAATGGCAACCCCTTGGGTTCTTCTCCAAGCGCCTGCAGCCAGCAGAATCCCGCTACAGCACGTTTGGCAGAGAACTGCTCGTCATTTACCTAGCGACACGTCACTTCCGGCACACACTTGAAGGCCGCGCTTTCACCGTCTACACTGACCACAAGCCCCTTATATTTGCCTTCAACTCTGCTAGCGACAAATACTCACCACGGGAAACAAGACACCTAGACTTTGTCACGCAGTTCACTGCTGACATACGTCATGCCTCAGGTGTCGACAATCCCGTCGCCGACGCTCTCTCAAGCGGCAAACTCACTCTGCAGTCTTTGCCTACCGTCGATCTTGCTGCTATGGCATCGGCTCAGGCTCAAGACGAAGATATACAGCCCACTCTGCAGTTCACTTCGCTGCATGTGCAACCTGTTCCTCTCCAAACCACGGAAACAACCATTCTCTGTGACACTTCAACAGGTTGTCCAAGACCACTCGTGCCAGTCTCCTTCAGACGCACAGTCTTTGACGCACTGCACTCACTGTCACATTCCGGTATCCGTGCATCTTTGAAACTGGTCACCGAACGTTTCGTTTGGCCACGCGTAAACAATGATGTTCGTACCTGGGCTCGCGCCTGCCTTCAATGCCAGCGTTCTAAAGTACATCGTCACGCCCGCAGTCCACTTGGTTCATTTCCAGCCCCGGACTCTTGGTTATCGCATGTGCACTTAGACCTGGTAGGTCCATTGCCTCCGTCACGCGGATTCGTATAAATTCTCACATGTGTCGACCGCTTCGCCAGGTGGCCAGAAGCCATTCCGGTAACAGACTGCACAGCTGAGACTGTTATCCGGGCCTTCTTGGACCTGTGGGTCTCGCACTACGGATGCCCATCCACCATCACAACCAACCGTAGAACGCCTTTCGAATCTTCACAATTCGATACGTTCTGCAACTTTTTAGGTTGTGGCCGCATTCATACCACAGCGTATCACCCAGCAGCCAACGGGTTGGCTGAACGTTTCCATAGACAGCTTAAAGCCTCGCTCTGCGCCTCCTCCGACCTTAGCTGGAGCGGAAACATTTCGCTCGGTCTCGTAGGCATTCGTAGCAGCATCAAAGTTGACTTACAATGTGCACCAGCAGAGATGGTTTACGGCACGGCGCTCAAGTTACCAGGAGCATTCCTTTCACCTCCCGCATTGACGGGTATGCCTCCGCTTAACTTTGCGTCCTCCCTAGCTCAACGAATGCGTTCACTACGCCCGACCCCGCCCCGTGAACAGACTAGAGATGTGAAAATGCACAGCGGACTCTCTACCTGCACTCACGTCTTCCTCCGCACCGACGCAGTGCGGCGCCCTCTCCAGCCTCCTTACACTGACCCTTTCAGAGTTATGCAACGGACTCCGAAACCTTTTACCATAGACCAGAATGGTCACCGAACAACGGTGTCCATCGACCGCCTAAAAGTGGCTTGCTTTGACGAGCCACTCGCAGTCCATCCTGATGCTCTCGCACAAGCACCCGCACCTGTGGTGACTTCCCGAGCACTGGAAAACCCGGAACCCTCCGTACCCCTTGACCCGCAACCTATCCCGCCGCAACCCCAAGAAACCGACCGACGCGGCAGACAGCTCAAACATCCGGTCCGTTTTTCAGATTTTGTAAGCGTTTGCTATTTCCATTAACACGTCTTTTTCGTCTTTAATGGTTATCCTGCGTCTCACCCACAAACGTTTTGCAAAATCGCCAAAAAAGCCAAAACATTTTGAAAATCAAAAAGCGTATTTGCTTTTATCATGCATGCCAAGTTCCGTCTCCGGCCTCAAGCCACTTTCCCGATCCTTGCCCACCCCCTCTGAGTTCCACTTTCCAGAAACTCAACCGCCGGAACTACCCAGGCAACCCTCGAGTGAATCGCCAACCAACTCAACGCAACACTGGAGCGACTCGCCAGCCGTCCCAAAGCCCCCTTCCTCATCCGAGGAACATACAGTCGCCCACGACCGCAGATACCCACCAACGGATTGGTCCGAAAACGCCGCCCCGGCATTGCCGACGAGGACGCCGGATTACTTCGTGGGGCGAAGATGTCCGGATTTCTCCGTGGGAAGAGGACGCTTGCATTTCTTCGTGGGACGAGGTCCGTTGACTAAAGTGCGGTGGGGGAGTGACACCACCCAAGCGCACCGTCCGGTCTGCAACAAAGGGAAGGTCCTGTCGGCCTTTTTTCTGGACTAGCCAGTATTTTTGCAGTCCGACAAGCCCACCCCGTCGGCCCACCGATGATTCACTCTGGTCCACACGATCTTCATAAATAAAACTAACAAAGCCTGGACCCAGCGAAAGCTGCTACACAACCCACTTTGGAAACTCTTACTCAAGCCTCTGTAAATATTCGCATCCCCCTCACCCTCCATTTTCACCCACTAACAGCTCTAGCGAAGACCACATACTGCAGCCCTCTAGTGGAGGCCCTTGTAGTGCAACAGAAAACATGCTCTTTCAGTATCTTGTAACACTGGATTTTATGGTTGTTTTAACCTTCGAAACGTCCATTTGTTTTACTGACTGCACTTCCGTTGTCACAAACCGTTTTGGTGAGTACCTCGCTGCACGTTTCTCGCTGTCTGATTCACTTCCTATTCTTGTAGCCTGCACAATACATGTTGGGTTCCGTCTCTTCCGACTTCTATACTGTCGTATTTGACACGTCTAACGTGTCATTGCTTACCGACTAGTATCCCAGGTTCCGCCCCACAAGCTCATTTGCTATTATCAGAGCCCACGTGAACCCATCGGTATCTTACAACGCAAGCCTATCCTTAAATCCACACATATTTGCCTAAATGTGCGCTGTTTGTCAATATGTCCTCAAGCAACTCTTAAACACTCTAAATTAGTCGCCTATATATCCCTTACCACTGTCCCATTCGTTCAAACCGTGGCTCTGTGAATATGGCTGCTATTAGCAGCGTTAAAAATCTGGCTACTAGGGGAACCCCACAAGCATTTATCCTCGTAGTGGACATTAGCATTGTGAGACCGCTGTTACGGGAAGCATACACTGTGAACCCTAGGTCACTACGACGAATAGAAATAGGTAGCTCGGTACAAACTTTCTGAAACAAACGTAATATTAGGTCCACCGTCAGTTGCGTCACTGTCTGCTAAAACAGACATTTTGCGTTCAATTTATTTCTTGACCTCCCATCTCAAAACTTTTTATCAGAGTTGAACCTACGCCAAACACTATTGGCAAGATTGTTAGACTAGGGCAGGATGTACCAGATTCAATTATTGATCGCTATTAATAACATCCGAACATTTAATATATTATGTTCGCTGACACCGGTACGAAAGCTATCCATGTGCCAGAGATCCCTGTCACAACGGATAGCCGGAAATCCAGCTATTTTGAACCACTTATTGCCTTATTCTGGGCATCTGTTCAAAATTTATCTTTTAACTAGCTCTATCGCTCCGCCTGCATCATGCGTAGAGGTAGATAAACAGCCAGCGCTTATTTCCCATGCACTTTGCTGCTTCTGACATACACTGTTATTAAATTAAATTAAATAAATAGACAACTTTATGCTGGTCAATGGGAGGCACGATTTTATTGGCATGATCATTTTGACACAACAATGCGTCATTACGAATGTGCAAAAATCCGATTTGTTTGCCATAACAGGGTAGGTTTGCGTAGAGGGTTATGTAATTGTGTGTATGTACCTGTGTAGGTTGTGCTTGTTAACAACCACCTCGCTTGCGATTGTCCGCCAGTGCAATCGTAAGCCTTCGCGCAAAGCACTCAGCATCGGGTGCTGGAACGTGCGCACACTACTGGACCGGAAATCCGGCGAGCGCCCCTTGCGGCGCACTGCACTGTCGCGATGGAACTAGCCCGCTAGCACAACGATATTGCGGCGCTCCGTAAAACTCGGCCTGCTGAGCGAGGTAAGTTGCAATAAGCAGGTGCTAGTTAAACGTTCTACTGGGTGGGCAACGCCGCCTCAGCTCCAAGTGATCATGGGATGGGAGTTGCACTAGCCGATCGCCTCCATGGCCAGCTGGTGGGTGAAGCAACAGGCATCAGTGCTCGACTGATGACTGCTCGCCTACGACTCAGAAGTTGTATGTTTGCCTCTTTATAAGCACGTGTTGTCCAACGGTGTGTTATCCTGATAACACACGTGATCAATGCTACACTCAGTTATCCTCCGTGATATGGTCTGTTCTTATGAGCGGCTGACTCTTTCTGCTGGGTGATTTCAACGCGCGCGTTAGACGTGATGCATCGGTGTGGACAGATCATGTCGGCTCGCGTGGCATTGGTTCAGCGAATGTGAACGGTGCCAGGCTGCTCTCCCTGTGTACCACTCAAGGCATGAGGATCACGAACACACGGTTTGCACTGACCGCCAGTGCTATAGTAACATGGACGCACCCACGGAGTGCTCACGCTCACCTGATAGACTATGTCATCGTACACCAGCGTGATTTTCATGAAGTGGGCATGACACGTGTACTGCTTGGAGCTGAGTGTGACAATGAGCACAAATTGTTACGGACCAAACTGTACATATAGTTTCGTATGTTTATGTATTGCGATCCCGTTGTGAATCAGCGTGAAGTTAACTTTCACTCCCTCGGTACTATGGCAAAACGAATGGAGCTGGAGAAGGCGACGGCTGCACGCCCGTGTAACGTTGACTGTATCGCCACAGTGGGCAACCTGTGACACGACGTTCGCGACCAGGTGACTGCTGCTGCCAAAGAGATCATCGACCGCACAAACCGTAAGCGGCGTGATTGGTTTGAGGAGAACAATGTGACGATTAGCGCAATGAGGTCGGAGGAGAATGCAGCACTTGCTGCACATGTGGCAGACCCCGGTGACTTGGGGAAGCGTGGTCAGCTTTGCAAACGTCGACGGCGAATGACCCGAGAGCACCGTCTCATTAAAAACGCATGGTGGAATGACCAGGCGAAGCAGATGGAATGCTAGGCCGATCGCTGCCAACACAAGGAATTTTTGATTCGCTGAAAGTGGTGTATGGACTGAGGTTGGAGCGGCTGAAGACGCTGGTTGATGGTAATATAGGCGCTACCTGCACACAGACTGCAGACATAATGCAGATCTGGCGAAAACACTTTGACTGTCTCTTGAACAAGCTTTCAGAGATCGACTGGTCTAGTTGACCGACCTCAAGCAGCGCGATGTGCAGGCGCGTTGGGCGGACACTTCGACATTGGATGAGACGCAGAGAGCACTTGCTTTGCTGGGAAAAAGAAAGTGTGCCGAGCCGACGGGCTTCCGTCTGAAGTGTTAAAACACGGCGGACTCGCGTTGATGACTACGCTGCATCACTTGGTGCAACGCGTATGGATTGACAATGGGGTGACTCCTGAGCTGGAGGATGCGCTTGTGGCACCACTGTGCAAGCGTAACGGGAGCAAGCAATGTTGCACGAAGTATTGCGGCATAAACGTGCTGAGTTGTGCATGAAAGTGATTTCCCGAATCCTGCTCAACCACCTCGTCATTCAGGTTGTGGAACCTAAAGTGGCGGAAGAGCAGTGCGGAACCGTTTCGTTTGCAGCACTATAGATATGTTGTTTGCGGCCTCTCAGTTGCAGGAAAAATGCAGAACGAAACCAACCGTTATACTGTGTTTTGTTGATTTCACCAAGATATTTGCTACGGTGAACTGCGAGGCACTGTGGATTTTCGTGGGTAAGGTTGATGTCCCGTGTAAGTTTGCAAGCTTAATTGAACGTCTGCAGAGTGGTATGCGAGCGAGGGTGCAGCTGAGTGGAGAGTTCTCGGATGACTTTGCAGTTGTCTCTAGTGTAAAGCAAGACTGTGTCTTAGCTCCTGCCCTGTTTAATATATCTTCATGAAATGATGTCTTGTGCTTTTGAATCGACCTGTGCTTACGGTGTTCGTGTGGAGCACCGTATTGATTGTGGTTTGCCGAACATACGTCGTTTCGGTGCGAGAACTCTAGTCTGTGAGACAACTATCCGTAGATTGCTGTTTGCTGACGACTGTGCATTGTTTGCACACAGCGCCGTTGCGTTGTAGCACAAGACTAGTGTTCTGGCTTCGGCAGCGGCAAAATGCAGACTTACTTGAAACACAAGCAAAGCTGTCTGTCACTTTCAGTTTTCACCGTGGATGCACTCTTTAATATTGCCGTGAGTCATCATGGATAAAGAAATGGCATATTCTCTGTAAAACGAGACACACAAGTTGCCCAGGTTGTATGTAGAAGTTTGAAGACTGCGTCAGTGTGCAATGTTCAGCTGTGCCTTTATTCAGTAACGAGTCACATGCGCCACGCTGCAGTGTTGTTAAAGGGGCATTTGTAGCTTTTATAGCGAGAACGCTTGCCAGGCAAAACCCCACCACGGCCTGGAACAATGCCGTAACTTCCGTTGAACCGTATTGCTAACCGGCTATGCATCGTACAGACTGCTTTTACATTCTACTAATCGAAGTCGCTTCACAGCCGAAATACTTTCTTGGTTGACCAATCGGCTTGATAATGTACCGGCAGTAGTGATTGGAACCGGTTGATAATGCAAAAGAGTCGCAGAGTCGAATGGTAAATGGTGCAGGTGAGTAAAAGCATGGTTAATAAAGGATGGCTTATTCTGTTATGTACTTGTCCTGTTCGCAAACCAAATCCAGCTATCCACGCTTGACTTGTCATGGGGATGGTGAGTGCAGTTTTTCCTTGTGGCTGAATATGTCCATAAAAGGCGAAAATGCTATTCCGTTGTCCATTGCTGGACCGTTACAAGTTTCTTAAGCCGCAAACTAGAATCGGAATTCGTTAAAATGGAAGTAAGTGTAATTGTCTCCATGATCACGTGAAAATTCCATGAAAGGCAAGCAGAAAAGCCACTTATGCGAACGCAAAGCTGTCCGTGATGTGATACTGGAAAAGCTTCAGCGGAATAGAGAATCGGGATGATCTTTTGGAAATGTAAGGCACCAAAATCAAATTTTTTTGAACGCCGGTGTGAATAAGCAAAGCTAGCTGAGGCAGCGAAGGCAATCACGTCAGAATTGGTGCCGAAATATTGGAAAACACCTCTCACTGCTATCACCTTGGGAGTGTGATGTCGACTGATCAGCAGCTACACAGTGAGCTGCGTATTCACTTGTCGAAGGCAGCAACGGCATTCGCGAAGCTTGAGTACCGAGTGTGGAACAACCATCAGCTTGTCATTGGCACGTAGCTGATGACGTACAAATCCATGGTGCTGTCCGTTCTTCTATACGGCAGTGAAACGTGGACGATATACCGCGTGATGTGCGATAACTCGAGCTGTTCCAACAGCAGTGTTTGCGACGTATTTTGCGCATTGGTTGGTGCTACAGAGTTGTCGACACGGACGTTTTTCGACAAAGTGGAATGTATGCAGTGGGCTGCGTACTTTTGCTGAGACACCTGAGGTGGCTCGGCTATGTGAGTCGTATGGTTTCGACGCGGGTACCGAAACAACTGTTATTTGGTCAGCTGGGTTTTGGGAAGCGGCATGTAACGTAACCTAAGTAACGTTACCAGGACATGATCAACATGATCCCCTCACGTTCTAACCTTGATTGCAGATCATGGGAACCGAAGGCAGTTGATCGGCGTGCATGGCGCGATCTAATCTTGAAGGCCGTTACCGAAGTGCAGTAGTGAAAACTCGTACATGCAGAGAAGAAGCGGCAAGTGCGGAAGCGGTAAACACCGATGGGTTTTACTCCATCGACATCGAGCCCATGGTGCTGTAGCACATGCGGTCGCGAGTGTCTGAGTCAGGCAGGCCTAGTGAGCCATGAGCGAGGCCAATCGGGACCACTACCGAAGCCACGACGGGTCCTGCAGGGAACAAAGGCAGAACCGGCGCAGCGTTTGTGGGCACGCTGCATTCGCTTTACTAACCGCCTGCTTGCATGCTCTGTCTCTTTATTTCAGGTGGTGGGTTTGCAATTTGCTCCTAATGCTTTTCTTTCTCACATAAATGTCTACCAATACTCTTCTGTAACTATGCACACGTCAATTAGCCAATTGTAGGTATTTTGATTACATTTTCCTGTTGGGGGCATTTCCGTAAAACATACTGTCTGATGAGAACTTATCTCGGATCCGTTTGTAAACAACATTTCAAATGCATATCAATATAATATTTAGGTCACGGTTTCCTTATGCTTTACTCGATTTATTTTTTGTCCTCTTTCACTCATGTGATTAGCTGTTGCTTTATATCCCCTGTCTGGCTGCACCTGATGTTCATGTTGACAAGGTGCCTACATGTATACTACCCACTACCTCGGCCATACCAGCTCTAGGAGATAGTTGTTTGTTGCTGGATGTGACGGGGTGCACGGTCTTTGTAGTCGTGCTAGGCTCCGTGTGGTTCCAAGCACTCAGTGTGAAGCGGACTACCCTCCAGCCACCGCCTTGTGTGCGATTGATTCCCAACTACAGCTTGCTTGTGTTTACATGTGAAGGGGGTGTGTGCCGGCTCCGTTAATGCAACGTGGCCCCCAACCACATTCCTCGGATCATATTTCTTCGGGTTCACACTGGATATGGGGTACGTGCTTGGAGTTGTTGGTGGTGCAGCGCAAGCCAACCGTGGTCCCTCTGTAGGCGCAGAAGTCCTGTGGCTGGCAAAAGTGACAGGCAAATCCTAGACCAGATGCATCCATCCAGCTTGTACTTGCAATTGGGCTGCTCCATTCTTGAGTGTTTTACGTTTTCATTAATGTGCGAGTATAAGAACGGTGTCCGTGAGTTGGAAATGATAATCCATATATCTAAGGGGCCCGTGCCGTTAGTTCGTGGATAGTCACGAGCGCCATGTCACAGTATTGTGAAGCAGACATTTGTGGCTTTTTATAGGGTGAACGCACGTCAGGCAAAATCCTACTACGTCTTGAAACACTGCCACCAAACTTTTCTCTGGAACGGGTTTAACCCGAACCACCAAGCTGGGACCACGAGGAGGTTGTTCGGCGAGCCGGTTGTCTGGCGCACTAGAATAGCTCTCAACAGAACATACACCGACACGATAGTTTGCAGACAAGTAAAGACTCGTTCTCACCTTTACTGGACCTCCAAAATTAGAAAAAGCTTATACAGTACAAACAGTTGCACAGTAAAGCGTTCCAACACATGGGGAAAATAATGTTCCACGTCTGGAAAACTTCAAACCTTGAAACCAAAGATCTTTAGGTTCTACTTACGCGGGCTTTATTAAAGTACACTCTCAGCAGCATTTTGCCAATTTTTAGGTGCATATTTATTTTTGATGGTAGGCTTATGTAACTTATTGGTATTGGGGGTCCATGTGTACATGGACCAACATTTATAAACCTTACAGACTCGTTCTAACAAATTTTTGGTGTTTCTAGGCTGCTTCGTGTCAGTGAAGCGCTGAGTAGTCCTGGCTTTTACATGTAAGGCAGACTCACGTAGTCTGGAGACAACATTCACAACCGCTTAAAAATTGGATTATTTTTGGGATTTTACTTAATCACTGTATTTTCTACAAACGGGCCTCTGAAAACAGCACAATACGGACCATTGTCCGTGGCCTAATTAGAAGTAATCATGTAATTTTAAGTAGGTAAGTCATTTTTATTTTCGCTTTTAAACCTTTCCGTGTAAGTTTCGCAAAGCTGTCCATGTATTAATAGGCACGCCTGGAAGGTGTGCTTGGCGTCCACTGCGCCCTATACTGTAACTGCTGCTACTTTGATGACGTATTGTACATTGCTAGATGTCGAGTCCCATTACGCTTCCGTCATACATATTTTTATTGCCTCCGGATTTGCTTGGAATTTAATACGGCGTTGGTAGCAAGACGTTTGTCTACGGTATTGGCAGTCGCTCCAGGACTCGTAGCATACTGCAAGCCATGCAGTAATTTTGCTCTTATCTTGTACAGCAATTAAGCGGTGTTTTGACTAGCCTACCAAAAGTTTGTATTTAGCGATGCTAACGCTGCAAAAGAGATATTTGCTTTTAGCTGTGACTAAAACCAATTGCGTTTGGCGCTCAAGGTCACCGTTACTTAGATGTATCTGTTGTCTTTAACGCTAATGCTTTCCAGCTAACTACACCGCATTGCCGACCGTTTTTAGAATACATTCATTGTTGACTTTTGCTTAATATATTTTTACTGAATCTCGTTACAACTCTCATATATTATGACATTTCTAGTGCGAAATCGGCCTGTAGGATGCACAGTCTGCTTGCACTACTGTTCAAAATAATCTGTGGCGGTGTTCCAGGAGGCGGTGGCTTTTTGCCTGGGAAGCCATCTTCCTATGAAATCTAAAATATCCGCTTAAAAGCACTGCAACGTGGCGGACGTGAATCGCCACTGAACAAATTCACAACTGAACCTTTCAAACGGACGCCGTCAGCTGACTGCTACATACAAACTATACAACCGGTTTTCCTATGGAGAATGCTTTGATAGTGCACCGAACATTCCGAGCTTCAATGGACAACGTTTGTACCGAAATCTTCCTTTGGTTCTTGAGCTCGTGGATTACTTCATGGAGAACCCACGCCGAACTAGGATATTGGCAGAACGGTTATTGCTGTTTTTTCGCGCCGCAGTACCATCATGTTCCTAGGTCGGACTATTACTTGACAAAATGCTCACCCGTAGGAATTACGGATATCTCAGTTATACCTTGCAGTGAAACGAAACGTATTACCATTTCAAAGCAGCTATGCTTGTATGCATAGTTGAGTAGGCCACCAGTTGCAACGGTTTATTAAGAATATGCTATTTATTTCTTTCCCTCTCCATTAGCCCGCATTTAACAAAACCCATAATCTATCGAAAATGGCTAATGAAGCTGGAATGTAGAGCTTGGAGTGACGGTTCCGACAAGGTTGGCGTACAGTGAGTAAAAGGTAAAATGGACGTAGCTGATAATACTGAGAAGTATGATGTTCGGCTTTGGAATACATCTACTGTATACTGGAATGCGTTGCAACCTGTCCACAATCTGCAAGCAGCCGAAGCAATTTCCTATTGTATTATTACGTGACACAAAAACCATTTGTGCCATCCTGATGCAGTACTCGGTATCAAGGAGTACATAAGCTTAACGCCATTATTACTCATGAGTGAGCAGGTGATTACTGTATATTATGATCTGACCACTCAACGGATACAGCTTTTAGCTAAGACTAGAAATATACCTTTATTTGTTTATCCATTACCGAGCCATACTTGTCGGTAAGCAATGAGGATAGAGCCCGTAATGCATACAGAGTGCAGCTCATTAAGTGGATTATATATATATATATATATATATATATATATATATATATATATGTCTGTATATGTATATAATGTAAATAGTTCCAAACCGTCATCTGTAAGGGCGGACAGGGACTAACACGGCTTTCATGAAGCAGCTCTCAGGTATATGTGACCATAAAGGCTGCATACACTGTCGTCTCTTCATTCTGCACCTTTACGCATATACTGTCATCGCTTTGCTTGCTACGAGTTCACCGTTGATATTTGTGTTGCGTACAAACGAATTCAGTATAGCATCAGATCTCACCCGAGCTTGCTTTTCAATTGTCGTTTACTTGATCATGCAGGATCCTTGATCTATTATTAGCTGATGTATGACTGCCATATGAGGCGGACTGATTATCTCCTTACAAACGGGTGCTGATCTCACGCCAGCCCAATTATTATATGACATTTACACACTTGTACATTTTCCATCATGAACGTTTGAACACCTTTCTACTGTCGCTGTTACAATTGCCACCAATTGTCTGTGAAGTTGCACAAACCTGAGCTTGCCTCCATGTGCGTGTCTTGCATAGTCAAGAAGTATATATTTGATTACTTTTCTTAGCACTTCCTGTTTGACCCCTACTACCTATTGCATGAAAACTACGTATCTACTGTGAAACAGTATTGCTGCAACAGGTTCGCTCACGCCTAGCGTGAAGCGCCTTGGCGGATGCATTGCGTTCACGGAGTAGCTCGAATAGAGTATTGTGAATATGAGCGGGGGACACCAGTCAGCTAGCAATGAGAACAACGCTTCATATTGCCTACAACAGGGTTTCCCAACCTGGGGGAAATTACACCCAAGGGGGTAAAAGGGCATTTTCCGAGGGGTAAATACCGATAATTGGATTTGGTCACACATCAGTCGCGAAATAAGCTTAATAACGAAATCACACATCGCAACTAGCTCAGCATATTTAGTTAGCCATCAGTCAATGCAGCTACTACGGCATGGCGCCTTTGTCGACTGCCACAACTGCTGCCGTGTTTTCAAATAAGACAGTCGTTCACCGGGTCGAATAACGGGGTGGATAGCAAGCTATCGTTTCAGCACTGGTCAAAGTACCAGTTATGTTCACAGGTGAATGTTTGACAGTAGAAACGGCGAGATGGGTTGATTAGTGTTCACAAGGTATGGATACAGAATGGTGTCGGGAAAATGTCGAGGAACAACGTGGAACGGAGGAATGAAACACATGTGATTTGTGACGTCGCACGAAGCACTACTAGACGAAGTACGCGAGGTAGTTTCCCCCATAACGGCGGGCTTTAGACGGTCCATGGTGACAACTTCGCGTCGACCACGGCGGATGTGATTCGCCACTGAAACAAGCCACTGCCCAGAACTACATAGTGGCAAGTTGACAAAAGCCATATTTCAAGATTCTCTTGACACGTACATACATACATATACCGTTTTCCCAACAAATGCCGTGCCTTGACTTTTTGCACTGCGCGCACTTGAGCCCAAAGTGTCATCATCCATTGACGACTTCATTTCTCATGATTACTTCCTCACTCTCCGCCGCCAGTACATCTTTCGGCCACTGCCGATTACATACATAGCAACGTGCCTGTTGCGCAGCATAACTGCAGGTGCATTTTGATCATGCCTGATTTGCTGTGCCTCGATAAATTCGAGAAAATTAGTCATTTATTTATTCAAACATTTAGTTACAATGTGCAAGACGATGCATAGGACGATAATAGGGGTTCAACATAAGTGTTCCATTCGTTTTACACTGCACAACGGAATTTTGTTTTCATACTTTCTCTCATCCCATTCGTTGATACCCTAGAAGCATAGACAAATCATAAACGGATTATTATCTAGCATTATTCACCCATATGCAAACAACCGGAGACATGTTGGACCCAAGTAACAAGTGATTACACTACCGCACCATATGAACGAGGGTTGGCTTTATGCGGTGGACGTAAACAGAAGAAGAAATTACATCCGGGTTCATTGTTACATGGTAATGAAATCATTAGTAAAGTGGCGGATATTTAACGATATCCTTAGAGCACATGCAGGTAGGCAGCACAGGAAAAATAAGTTGACATGTCGGGCCTGCAAAAGGCCACCAACTCACTGCGCAGTGTCATTCAAATATCTGTTCGCAGAAAAAGCACCAGAAAACAGTTATTATGAGTGGTTGCAGATGACAGCTGCGGTGATACCAACTTGTACAATACGGGCATTGAACTCAGTGTATGGTTCGCCCCTCGTTTTCTTCCGTATATTATAAGCCGCATTCTGCGCATATCTCTCCATCATCACCAAATCTTGCAAACTTGGATGGTTGGTTTGTTCGCCAACTATTGCATTCCGGGGTTCTTGCCTCTCATCGTAAACAGCGGCCGTCGGTTGTGCAGCAGGTTGAACCGCTGGTACAGTGCCTTCTCCATTCGTCACTAAAATCCTCGTTATCGGTGGCCGATGTGACAAGCCCCTCTGGCAATGCCGAAGGAGAGCTGCAGCGTCCAAGTTCAGTAACATGGACTGCGGCAGCTGGTTGTAATCGAAAATGTTTGTGTCCGTGGCCAGATGCACTGGAGGGGGAAGGTGAATAGAGGAATTTCTTGCGGGTCGGCTTGTTGAACAAAACTACGTTGCCACGCGGCATACAGGTCGAAGTGCGCTGGTTGCTGTCGCTGATACAGTCCACGGAAGTCGTGCAAAGCCATATCCAAAATGGCGCTCGGTTCTCGCCTTCCCATTATTGGCGCGTCCAACGGCGCGATCGAAACCGCAAGTGCCCCACTATTCGTTCTCGTCCACAGTCGGCTGACCGGCAGTTCGATGATATCCACCTTTTAAGCTGTAAGAACTGCAGCAAGTATCTGCTTGGAAATCCAAATTCGACGTTAGTTTTGCATGTGCACGTAGGGCTGTCGTGGTTCTCCATCTGCAGTCGACGATCGCTGAAAACAGTTGCATGCTCACCACTGCTGAGAACCACAACCTGATACGTTGAACTCAAGTCAGACGCTATCACGAAAATAGCGTAAGGCATCAATCGGCAGCACAAGCAGTCCAAATCCGGCTGACCGACAATGCGCAGGTCGCGAGGAGATGCATCAGATCTCGCTTTCTGTCGGTTCCATATCAGATACATCGCACTCATCCGTGACACTCGTATGGCTTCCCACAATCCAATTCGCCCATTCACCAGTTTCAAGTTTAAGCAGCGATGCATGGACTCCACTATATTCATGTTGGCGGCCGAGACTACAGTGCGGTCGCAAAAAGACTGTCCTCCTGCGTTATTCGCCTCCAAATCTTTGGATTTATTCTCACAGAGACCTACGTGCCATCATTCGATTTGGCTCCGCGAGCTCCTCCTACCACTGTTCATCTATTGGATCTATCATTCACGGATCACCAACAAACTGTGCTCTTGGAAATTCGAAGTCAACCGTATTTGAAGCTAATCGGATGTTTTATTTTTCCTCTCGTCGCATAAGAACTCTTGTGGTCTTATTTTAAAGATCTTTTTGAGAGTCACCCGATCAGCTTACTACCATTCCTTCAAGTCGCTCTACAAAGCGATAGTCGTCAATTTGCTCTGCGTTTGGAACTGCCACTGTCGTCACTAGACAGTATTTTCCAAGTCACCTTGCTTTGCCTCAGTCGCTTTGTCTCGCATCGCTATCTACACGTCTGGATCGATAGCACGCACATCGCCTGGACCTGCTGACCTCAAACCAGCGCCGATCGCCACGCAGCGGTGCGTCAGTATCTCCATCCACTTCCTACCCCTACTGAGAACATGTCTCGTATGAAAAGCAAATGCCAATCATGTGCTAAAGTGGTGAAAAATGGTCTTGTGTGTACCATGTGCTTGAAAACCTATCACACTACCTGCTTTGGGAAGAAGTCGACTCAAGCAAACACCGCAGAGTCGCCTTGGTTTTGCCAAGTATGCAAGTCTATTCCATTTGTTAGCTGTCTATCTGTGCTACTGAATAGGTGTGAAAGATTAACCGAAGCGGTCGAGCAACTGGTGAGTGCCAGAGTTACACCCATGGGAGGAAACGGACCTGCACTTGTGAGTGAAAATAACACCCCGAACTCACTAGTCAGGCCGAAGAAGCGAGCCAGGCGTCCCAACCGAACCCCAACGACTCAGCCTCCAGCAGTTTCGACTCCATTCTCTCTCCCTCCTATAAGTAAAAACAGTGCCTGCAGCGCGCCTGCCTCAACTTCTGTACTGTGTGCTGCACCTAGTAGTCTGTTCACTACACTCGAGACTGTAAGCTACAGTCAACCAGCCATAGTGAACAACCCGGCAACGTACGCATCGGTTGCTGCCAAGCAAACACCGGAAAGAGCACCGGTAAACTTTGTGCCCGAACTAGAGAAAACAAAACTGCCGCAGCACGGATGGCACACACCAAGGCCGTTCACAAATTTAACAAAAACACCGGAAACTAAGCCTCGAAATCCAAAACCAGTAGCCACCAGGCGCAACCATGGTGTCCTAAACATTGTATGCACTAATGTCCCCGAATCCAAATCCAATACAATTAAGGGTAAGTTGACGGACGATCGAAATCAGTGGGGTTCCATCTGTACGTCGATCGGAGTCCATGCTAATCCCACGACATTACAAAGAATCTCGCGCCACCCAAACGCGTTGCACTACGGCGAACCCCGGTTACTTCGGGTAACACTAAACTCGGCGGACGAGACTGAGGCCGTTCTGCTGTCCGCGAATCGTCTCCGCAACGACTCAAGTGGAGTGCGCATACTACCCGAAATCCCGTGGAAAGAACGTTCAGGGGATCCCGCTAACAAAGATAGGTACAGAATAAGTCAAGATAAGAAAACAGTGATTGCTCACGGTGTTCCTGAGCTTACTGACTCCTCTTCTGACGATGCTCAGATGCATGACCGCGAGCAATGGCACTACATCCGGGAGGTTCTTTCTCTCGAAAATGTGGTGGTCACCTCGTTGACAAGGATCCCCATATCACCAAACTATAAGGGATGCGGTCCCAGGCTCTTAAAACTTGTGTTACAGTCAGAACAAATGGCACAAGCACTACTAGCGAACTGGATTAAATCCCGTCGCAAATTGCCAACGGAAATTCGTCTGAAAGCAGCAAGAACACCAACACCTTTTAATGACAATTCAGTAGAGGCACAACTCTTAGTGAAAACGCCAGCTGCAGGACCCGACTCGGGGACGGTTTCAAGAGTAGCCATACTATCCGGAGGGGTACAGCAGAGCACGAGCAAACACCGGGATTCGGAGCATCTGATACCGGCTTATATATCAAATACTTCTCTAGAGTATGCAACCCATCCAAAAAACGATTAGTCGCCGACCCTTTAATGGTCGGCGTAAACTCATTTGCTTCATCCACCCATCCAGTCGCCGGCCACTCACTGGTCGGCGAAACTTCACGTATGAGTTGTACAACTTCTGAAACATTGATTAAATCTGAGAAACTTTCATGTATGTACACCAACGCCCAAGGGCTCCTCAGTAAAATTAACGAACTTCGACTACGTCAGGTTGCGAATGCTTGGGACCTAATTTCTATTACCGAAACTTGGTTGCATCAAGAGGTGACTGATGCTGAGGTTGAGATAGCCGGAATGTCACTCATCCGGAACGACCGCCCCAGCAGAGGAGGTGGGGTCCTACTCTACTACCGCAGCAATCTACAATGTACAATAGTTGAGGACCTGGAAACACACGTTACCGACTCACTCTGGTGCCGTCTCCGACTGAGACACAACGATACATGTCTCATAGCTATCGTTTACCGCCCCCCAACGTCCACTCTGGAAATGGATTCCTGCTTGATCCGTGGCCTAAACAGAGTAACACGCACTAGGTACAGCCACACTCTCATCTCCGGGGACTTCAATCTACACAATCTGGAGGTTTCGGCATCGCCCAGTGAGCAGTTCAAAGCAGACTTGCAGGAACTGATCGCTAATATTCCTTTGTACAATCACGTCACCACGCCCACTAGATTCAGGACAGCAAACAAACCGTCCATATTGGACCTTGTGCTCACAAATGAAGAGCTCATGATTGACAAGTTATTGATGGATAGTCCATTAGGTCTCAGTGACCACGTAGTAATAACTTTTGACTATGTGTGTTATGCAGAGTATCCATCTGAACACTCGGAACTAACTCATACAATCACACGCTACCACGTATTGAAAGAACTCGCCGACGCAGCTTCTTGGGAATTCTCAAACAAATGTCCCCTTGACAACGTTTGGGCAGAGTTCGTTAATAAGCTCAGCGACATCGTCAACAAAGCAACAGAGACCAAACCCCGTCGTCCCGCGAAAATGCCTTCAATTATAAGGAGTAGGACTCGCAAATGCCTGGCGATAAGGGATGCAGCATGGCGTGCCTACAAGATTAACCCCGACTCAGAGACTTGGGGAAATTTCCTGGCCCATCGAAACCATTGCACCGCACTTGTCCGTGAGGACAAAATAACTTATCAACAGTGCCTAGCCAAAAAGTTCATGGCAAACAACAAACTGTTGTATAAGCATGTCAATAAGCTTCGTAAAGTGAAGCATGGAATACCCCCACTATTCACGGCAGGCGGTAGAGTACAAAGCGCCGAAGAAGCAGCTAATGCCCTGCGGCTGCAATACGCCCCAATTTTTGAACTCGCAATCTCTACCTGTCCCATAATATCAACCTCATTACCGACACCTTTGTTCACAAATGTTATTTTCAACCCATCAGTTGTGCTAAGGAAGTTACTCTCACTGCGTGAACATAGTTCTCCGGGAGCAGACAACATCCGCCCGAAGGCACTGAAGGCTATGGCCACCAAGCTAGCTGAACCACTGTCACAGTTCTTCCAAAGGTGCTTTGATGAACAACAAGTCCCCACTATGTGGAAGTGTGGCATTATAACCCCTATTTTTAAAGGCGGTAGCCGTTCCGATCCTGCTAACTATCGTCCAGTGACTCTCCTCCCTGTGCTCGCGAAGGTGATGGAAGCAGTCGTCGCTGAGGCTTTAATGGACTACTTGGAAAAATGCAACATCTTGGTACCGGAACAGCATGGCTTCCGTCAACACCGGTCATGCACCACCAACCTACTCATTGCACGAGGTAGTTGGACCGAAGTGGCTGATGATGGGGTCGGAGTCGACGTCATCTATCTGGACTTCTCCAAAGCTTTCGACCGCCTTGATCACCGCATCCTACTTCAAAGACTACAAAGTTACGGAATCGGAGATCCAGTACTTGGTTGGATTGGCAACTTCCTTTACCAACGAAAACTCCAAGTACGTGTTAGGGGATCACTTTCTAATCCAATTGACGTGGAATGTGGTGTCCCACAAGGCTCAGTGCTGGGACCGCGTTTATTCCTGGTGTTTATCAACGACCTGGCAAGAGTCATCTCCTCAAACTTCCTGCTTTTCGCCGATGACGTCAAGATATGGCGGGCGATTAGTAACAAGACAGATCAGGATCTGCTCCAACATGACCTAGATTGCATTTACGAATGGTCAAGGAGGAACAACCTTCAATTGAACATGGCTAAGTGCAAAGTGATGCATCTGCGTCACCAGCCGGTGAGCGCTTACAAGATTGGAGACCATACCTTGGCAAAGGTTTCTCAGGAGCGTGACCTGGGTGTATTGGTACAGGAGGATCTCGGGTGTTCAAAACAAGCAGAGAAGGCGAGGAGAACCGGAAATCAACACTTCGGCCTTCTTCGCAGAGCCTTCGGTCGGTTTGAACCGTCAATATTTCCCCAAATGCTTAACGCCTACGTGCGACCTCACGTGGAATATGCTATTCAGGCGTGGCAGCCGTGGCAGAAACAGGATCTCGTTGCTCTCGAGACTCCTCAACGACGGGCAACCAAGAACGTCAGGGGCCTCTTTCATCTGCCCTATCAGCTTAGACTGAAATCTCTAAGAATATACAGTAGTCGATATCGGCTTTTGCGGGGGGATCTCATAATGGTTTACCAGATTCTGAAGAACCCAAACCACATTTGCCGTCCGCTGCTGGAATTGAACCACAACACTAAACTAAGAGGTCACCCTCTGAAACTGACAATTCATTATAGCCGGCTTGAATGCCGTAGAAATTTCTTTTCTCTCCGCGTGTGTGAGCCTTGGAACGCCCTCCCTAATTATGTCGTCTCTGCTCCCAATCTGGCGATGTTTAAAAAACGTGTTGACGATGCATTGTCTCACTTACATTTCATTTTATGACTTGTTAGCCAGGGGCTACAAAACGCAATCAAACGGTTTCTTGCCAAACGCCTAACCAATGGATTTATGGATTTATACGTTTAATATGCGAACATCTCCGCTATTCCACATAAGTCTATGGTGAGTCCACCACAACGCTTTTCACTTTATTATGCAATTGATTTTCGCAATAATTTCCATCCCACGGGACTTGTTAAGCGATGCTTTTTTACCCGTAATAAACCATTGTCCATTGTCCATTGTCCATGTCTTGTATGCCGTATGTTTCAACACCAGGCGTCCTTCTGTTGAACCACCTGCAGGCGTTGGGCAGAATGAAGGAACTGATATGGTGGAAGAAAAGCCGATCATTAATACGAATGAGTTCCAAATTAGCTAAATATTCCCAAAAGTTGCACGTGTACATCGCGATGAAAAACGTCTGAATGAAGTGGATCGCCGAAAACGTTTGATTACTTTTCTATTTATATGGATGCGACATAAGAAATGATGTACCGAAGGAAAGACGTTATGTACAGCGTTCGCAATGGCCAGTGCACCATCGGACATGATGCATTTGACGCCAGAAACACCACGTACAAACTAGATAAACGTAAGGAGGAAGGTTCTGAAGTCAGTCTCCGTCTCCCGCCAGAGAAAAGCAATGGCTACCAGCAGGCTTTTCGACAGCTGTCTACCACTATCAGTTGTTATAAACAATTTCTCCGTTGGTTAGTGGAGAAGGTGCTGTCAATTAGCAAAGAGTTGGGCAACTGGGAGTACAGTTCCAGCATCTCGGATGTGGAGTAGACGAATTGCGTGCTCCGATTTTTTTCCTCGCTAAAATACCGGACTCGCCCTCGCTGGCTAAACTGCGATTCCATGTCCAGTATATATCCCAAAACAGTGCATTTTAAGCTACCCAATCAAAAAACACGTTATCTAGATTGTTGCGCCCGAACATGTGCCTCGCTCGAACGTTGCTGGCGTCCGCGTACGTCAAGTATTTTTCGAACTTCGATTACACGTAGAACCGGATGTTGAAACATCGACTTCGGCATTCAAGCATTGGCTTGATTATATCCAGCTCTTCCGACTCTAACCGACGGTTTCTATTGAATCACTTTAACGCTTCGTCGCCCAGAATTTCGTAGTTATGCCCCATGTGGAACCTGGTTATTCTGAACGAAATCCCCAGCCTACCAACGTTGATATACACCCCGAAATGTGTGTGAGCCAATAGTCTTCGCCTTTTGCCTCCGTTAGGATGGCGGGAAAACCCATTCCGGTGGCACGGATCCTTTATCAGTGTTTTCTCGCTGGAGGCATCTGCTATCGACGTTCGAACACTGTAGCATGACCCGGAGATTCTCTCCAACCGTTTAAAGTAGTACACAAGTTCGTGGGCGTTGCTATAAAGGCGGCTGCTCACACCCTCAACAAACCGACTGGCAACGCTAACCGTGTATCCGTCAGGTGTGGCAGGACCATTGGCGGTCTCAACGAGCGTATGGGTAGCCGTGGTATTTGAAGCCATAGCGACGTTGTAGTATCCAGATTGATTTAGCGGTGTCCGTATCAGGATTTGCCTGTCACTGTGACCTCCATGGGGATGGTCACAAGAAGCCTGCGCCTACAGAGGGCCATGGGTGGCTAGCGCTGTACCACCCACACACCCTATATCCGGTGTAAACCCAAAGGAATAAGACCGGGAAGCATGTGAATGGGAGTCACGTTTCATAAACAGAGCCGGCCAACACTCCTTAAACAAGCAGGGCAGGAGCATTCCGGCCTAATTGGGAAATCATGCACACCAGACGTACACATGGTGGTGGCTGGACCGTATCCCGTTCCAGACAGGATGGAATCACCCTTTAAGCATAGCACCGTCAAGATGACGGTGCACCCTGTCCCCAGCAGAAACTACCAACTGTCTCCTGGAGCCAGTATAGACGAGGTAGTGCGTAATAGACAGGTAGGCACCTTATCACCATTCACATCAGGCGCAGCCACACCGGGAGCTCAAGCAACATCTACTTCTGAAATACAAGATTACTCATCACGCATGCAAACGTACCACATAGGCCGCCTTATTGGCCTGGAATAGTAAATGGAATGAGAGCGTACTCATGGTGATTCTATTCCACCTGCAGTAGTGCCTACTTCTGCACCTGAGCAACCACCCTTTATAGTAGTCCACGGAACTCGCATTGATCCAGCTTACATCCCTGTTATATACCATCCTTGATCCAATGAAACCGCCGGAGCAACTTACTGCTTATAACTTGCTACTCATATATTTGTCGGTAGTGTGTATTCAATATGATAAAATCGTTACACACATTGCGTTTTCTACAAACAACACACTAAAAAGTTGTGGCGATAGTGATATCCTGGAATGAGTAGGAGTTTGGGCTAAGCAAACGAAATCTTAAAACAAATCAAAATGATGGAAAGCTGCGCGTAATTAATCACGACTGACAAGCACTACGCAGATCAGTAGTAGCAACCGGACGGTCGCTCAAGCTGTAGTAACGAAAATTTAACAGAAAGGAACTGAGCAGACGTCAGAAAAATACATTTATTCGGCAACCGCCAGCAAGATTAAATTCCCCTAACAGATTTCTACAGAAAGCGGACGCGCGGTAAAGCGATCTTAACCAGAGGTGTAAAATTGTACAGTTGAAGGCATGCTTGGCTCTTCGAAGCTGGTTAATGCAAAATAAACAAAAGTTATGCACTGCGATTCACTTGATTAATCCAGTGCTGTTCGCACTGCGTTACCGAATTTTGCATCAAAATCGCTGTCTTCTTATTTAGCACTCTGGAAAATGCAATTAAAGTAATGGACACTAAAGCAGCATGCGTAACCTCAGCAGGCAGATATCCGAAATGTCAGCGACCTAGATGTATGAAGTGCTCTACCCACCTTTCTGTTTGCTAGTACCGGCTTAATCTTCGATGCGCCATGTAAAAAGATGGAGGTACGCGACCATTGCTGGGTGAAAACAGCAGATAGGTATAAGGGATAGAAGTGTAGCTTGTAAAGATTTCACCAACTGGCAATGCTGATGAAAACATGTAACCTAAGGATATAGGAAAAACAAATGCCAATCCGAAAAGACGCGGGTAAGCGCAAAGGGATATAAAAAGTAGATGAATTTGGACATAGAAGACTATATTCAGTAGGCCACAAGGAGACTTGGACGGACGAAGCGGGCAAGGGCTAACGTCAGCAGAGTGACTCGCTTCGGAGACCAGTGCGAACGTTTGAGCATTTTAGCATGAATCATACATAGTTCTTCTGAAAACGTATACGCAGAAGTAAAACGTAAGGATTTTACATTACTGCTGGTCCAAGCGAGGGTTGACGGTAGATATGGCTTTCGTGCAATAAAAAGTTCTGGCCTAAGTTTCTACGAAGAGTAAAATAATTATGAATTGTATAAAACACTTACGTGCTGTCCAGCCTTTTTTAATTGATGCATATTTAGCGGGAGCAGAGCGCAAGACACATTTGGACCCCGACGGTTGCTCGTCTTGCGAGCTAGTAAAGACAGGCATACGTCTAGAGGAAAAATGTATTAATTCAATGCATGCACATATTGAACGCTTCACTGGAATTCCAATTGGAATTGTCTCATCCATAGAGGGTAGCTACACTTGTCCGTAGTCCCGCTCTTAACTCCCAACACGTCTGAAGTAGGCTGAGAGAGTAATGTATATAAAATGGTAATACTTGAGCGAACAACTACGGCAACCGGTATCAGCGAATCCTCGGGGCTCAGAGAAATGTGCTGCTTAACGGCAGCGTAGTATTTCCAGCTTGTACAATCGGAGACTGCGTGTAATCCCTGCCATCGCGTAACTAGGAACTGCTAATCAAAGTGCTTGCGCTCAATGTATCCTGTAAGCAAACAGCGCAATAATTAACAGCAGACATACTCGCTGAAAAGGAAAACGAAAGGTAGCTATTTAACTACCGTATGCAACAACAGAATGATGACAATGCTGTTCTTGTAGGAAAAGGCGGTGCAGTTGTAGGGAATGTGGCAATATGCAAAAGTGTATAACACATCCGACAAATCACCGGCACGGAAAATGTGCACATCTGAAGTTGGAGTATTATGGCCAAACAAATTTTTCAATGTGTTAAACTTCTGGGCGTCCAAATGCATGTTTCCAAGATTATTCCGATAAATTCGTGGTAGGACCCATGGTATATAGTCGATAAGCACAATGGTATCGGACTTCTCAGCAGAGTAAAGATTTTTGTATAATCTAAAAGCCGCTTGCTTTTCCTTTGTGCACAGGATTATAGAAATCTCTGCGGACCACATGCATGGGCAGCCAGGTCACACAGCCGATCTTCTACGGCGAGGTGCAGAATCTGGGAAACTGGAATACATGCGCTGTGAATCATACTTCTGCTGGAGGTTACATGCGACTCATAAGGGAATGTGGAGAATGAATGCAAAGTTCCCTGAGTTTTCGCATCCTCTGTCAAGTGAATTAATGAGTGGACAATCCAGGTCATCTGAGCTGGACCATAAAAACAAAATAGTAGAAAACAAACACACTCAGTAGAGAATCTGCGGAAACAATGTTGTGGGTATGTGAAACAAGACGATTAATTATATAACATGTATATAGCTATGTATATATAAATAGCTAGAGGGAGATCAGAGAAGTTCTGTTATACAGCATCGGGCAAAATGTCCAGTAAGCATACAGGACCAGCGTACAGCAAATGCTGTCTAAACTCGTTCGATTTCCAGGAGCGATGTTCCTCCAACATACTACATTGTAGCAGAAAGTCGGCTAGTCAAAAAGTTTACATTTAAGTAGCCGTTCATTTTTTAGTTGCAGGCACCGAGGTTTAAACATAATTGCGCCTTTCGTAGCATCCCCAAGTAGCTCCCCGTGTGGCATTAGCCACAACAAACTCATTTTTCGGTACACGCCAAGGCGTTCACAGTGCATGTAATCCAGGAGAAGTGTATAAATTGTGTCAATGTTTAACTCCATAACTGGAGACGATTGGCTTTTAGTAGAAGGAATACAAGGATCTGTCCGCAAAGACAATCCGTTTGTGAAAATATAACCTTGCACTCGACATATGCTACACGCTGTTTGCATCTATTGCAGCGGCGGTAGCCAGCATGTTCCTTCTGGAGCTTCATGAAGGCTCTCACAGGTGTATCACATACGAAAGTGCGCAAGTTGAATTACTTCGGGGATGTTCCTCAGACAGCGGAAACATTATTGCTTTGGGGATATTGAAGCTCTTATGCAACAGTTGAAGTGAATTGGTCGACCTCTGCAGGTTTCTCGCTTCCACCATGTATAACTACTAGGACTGGTACGCAGAAAATGGGAATCCTGATTCGCCAAAATATGACCCACATCTGCAGGCGTGCGGAATTAAAAGAACAAATTTCATCTACGCATATCTGACCCATGACATGGTCAAAATCTTGCAAGTCCATAGGTTGACAGGTATGTTGTAAACATGTTGATAATCGTATATGACCGTATATACCTGGCGTAACGGCTCGCAGTGAGTTTTCCGTGGAGTGTGCATTAATGTTTGATAATCCATCGGAAAGAAAAATAGCCGAAGTTTATGTAATCAAGGAAGAGTATTGACGAAAGATGTTGCACGACATTCCGATATCATAAAACGAAGCTGCGCGAACAATTGTTCGTCAGCCAGCATCGTTACAAGGGGCTTCTATGAGTTGGAGGAAGCAGATTATGGCCTAATGGGGAATGAGTTAGTATTGAAACCTGTCGGTAGTTGCTTATAATCGAGGAGAAGCAACAATCGCTTTTTCCTTATAATACGTTACAGTTAACAGCCCATTATATGCACTGCGAAAACTCCGGGCCAATCGATATACGGTGCATCACGCGTGTATCATCGATGTACTTCTGTATGTATGACGTCCACTCATAATAACCATGGACGCAAAGGGACCTGTGGTAAATGGAAAACGTAAGTAGGACCGGAACATAGGAGAATCGCGTGATTGTTCCAGCCTGGAAAGCGTCGTTTATCCCGGCGTGAAATCTATGCGGTGATCTGCAAGACCTAGCCAACTCAACACACACGGTACCCACCAGGGTCAACCAAACAATGCGCACGCGCCCTGAACCAGCAGTCCCTGCTGTGTTAGCCACATTAAATGAAGTAAAAGTGGAAGCAGAAATAGCAAGGCAAGCCGGAGCAATGAAAGTAACAAGTATGGAATGTAACTGAGAAGTGAGAAAGCTGTAAGCATCCACAGATACAAGCAAAGTTAAGCTGAGAAGGGAAGGATTTTAAACTGTAGAACAAGGACCTCATGGCAATGTTCGAACACTTTCACTATTGACGCCACCACTGCTTTAGCGGGCAGCATATTTAAAATGTCCATAACCCAGCGTGCTAACCGTAAATCAGTCCCAACGTGACATGGCGACGAAGAGTTGGCACTCGTGTGGGATGGTACGGGCTAGATAAATCTGGGCTGACCTGATCTGTTATTATTTGATGGGTGAAGACCAGGTCACTGCGAAATTGTCTGTAGTACATCATAACATGTTCAACTTGATTAATATCTCGGTGTACGACAGCTTCTTTAATTGAAACACGATTTTCATCCCTGACCTTAAAACTCGTTCAATTGTCATTTTGTCCCTGACTAGGCAGGCTGGATAAGCCTATACGCAGTGTACTAACTGTGGCCTAACAAACGCTGCAAAGAATCTCGCGAATATTTTGGTTGTCATGGTCCCGAATGATGCGCCGATCATCCACAACATGCCAAAACCTTTGCGAGCAGATACCATCCAATGTTTATTGAAAGTAAAATCAGATGACTGCAAGCCACCTATATTCGCTTGGAGTGAAACCCGCGGAACTACAATACTCCTGACTAAATAGTGCGCCGGTGGGCCATTTTGTCCTATACTCAAAACTAAACATTTAGCGACAGTAATAGGCAGCTGCCAAAAAGCAGACTAGCTACATAATCTATTTGAGCCCTTTGTAGGGCCAGTGGTTCACTAGGATCATTTACCGCGAACCAGAACTTTAAGTCGACCACGAAAATTAGCGATGACACTTCCAGTGCGGCGGGTAAGTCATTAAAGAACAAGATGAATAGCAAGGGACAAGGCCAGATCTTTGCGTGGCACCGTTGTGAACACACTGGTTTGCAGGCAGACTGAAGCCCACACGAACACGCATCTACTTTGCGGTTAAAAAAGTCGAAATCTGTTTTAAGACTGGCCCCAGGGTACCATAAGTCTGCAACTTGTACAGAAGGTCAGAGTGCAGAAAAGTGTCAGAAGCTTTGGAGAAGTCAATTAACAATAGGTAAAGGACTTTTCCTTGATCAACTGCATCAGCCCACTTTTCGCGGGCAACTAACAAGTTTGTACTGCAAGAATAGCCCTTACGATATGGTGTTGGGAGGAACTGAGCAACGCGGACGCCCTTAAATGTCTTTCAACGACCGTTCACAGACTTTTCCAGTAGCTTGACCAACACGTTGATTAAGCTAACTGGTCTATATTTCTCAGGGAGGGGTTTACAACTGGGCTTTACCAGTCGACAGGTAGAGAACAGCTGCTCACCCTGACCGCAAAGATGGACGGCTAGCCGTTCCATTTGGGAGTGATTTGGTCACTCGCAGAGCCAAAATGTTAACAGGAAAATAAATGTGATCTACCCAAATTTGCCGTTAAATAAGATGGTAAAACAGCATCACCGTTATTTGCATAAAAAGCGTTACATGTTAATAAAATCCCATTTTCTCTCAGTGATAGTGAGCATTGGAGTTCCCCGAGTGACCAATATGCGTGCCTCTGCCATCCTAATTGGACACATTTTGCTCGGAAATAGGTCACTAGAAAGTATTTTCGGGTCACGTTAATGATCATTGCATTGTGTACTTACAATTTGAGAATCGATTTCTTCTTAATGTTGACAGTATTTGCAACTAGGAAAATTACATTCCAAGTAAATGTTAAGGGTGGGTTGGAATAAAATATGCTGAGTGACCAACAGTCATCCATAAAGTGTCCAATTAAGATAGTCACGAGCATAAAGATTAAAAATAAATTAGCAAATGGCATGTTCTGAGTAAAATGATGCACACCGGTGATGGCGCGATCAAATATGCATACAAGCATAGCTACTTTGGAATAGTAAAACAATTTCGTTTCCATAAAAGGTAGAACCGAAATGTTCGTAGCTCATACAAGTGAGCATTTTGTCTGGTAAAAGTTCGACGCAAGAACATGATGGCGCTGGAGCGCGGAATAGTCAACGAAATCTGTTGTGTCAATTGGTCACTTCGAGACGTCCAAAGATCACTTGTGCAAACGGGGCATTGACTTCTCAAACAGTCGCGTAGTTGGACAGCAATGTTCGTCTACCAACTCCTCCGACAATTTGGGGTTGATAGTGTCCAATCCTGCCACCTTAGTAGGATTTAGTTTTCATAAAAGCCTGAGCAACTTGGCCTCAAAAATAGAAACCTTCTCCAAGTACTCATCAGCATCATCAATAAACGTTAGCTAAGGGTTAGAAATCCATCTCAAGTAATTTGCCGTAATACAAAAAGATAAGACTAAAAATTACACTACAAAGTACAAAAGTATACTACAAAAGTACGGTTAAGTCATATATGGTGCGTTATGCATGAGATAGAGATTAGAAGGAAACCTAAAGCGAGGGTGATGGACAAAGAAATCCACAACACAAACGCCATTAAGGTCGGCTCTTTGCCATATCAGCAAGTTTGTCCAACCAAACGTGTTCCTCGTCCTAGGGACCCCAGCCAGGCAGTCGGGATACACCAACCGACGCCAGTTTAGAAGAGAGGGTTCCTTTCCTCTGGACCAAGTCATCGCTTGGCTTCCCCTCATGCTCTCCCAACCGCACCCCCGAGGTGCAAACAATGCACGTCGCGGGAGTCGGTGTGCTGGCATGCGCAACATGTGGCCCACCCACTGGAGCCTGTGCATGATATAATGGTGCTAGCGGTTCTCTCGCTCTTCCTGCATCAAATACGGGACGCCGAACACGCTCATTGCTCATTCGGGACTCCAGTTAGACATGAGTTAATCCGCGCAGGCAAAGACGATCGAATTTGACTAGCCTCTTTATTTCTGTAGACCTAACGGGCCAGGTTTCACAATCATATATGAAGGTTAAACGACGGCTGCCTTATAAATCCTGTCCTTCAGAGCGAGAGTAATGTCGCGTCTGCGCCACAGGTGGCGGAGTTTGGCAAAAGCACCTCACGATTTTGTTATACGGTTCGTAACATCTTCAATCCCATGGGCGCAACTATAACTGCCCGGGTACTTCACTTACTGAAGGACTTCTAACTGATCACCACCAAGCGTTAGCGAAGGGTTGGGTTCCTGCCAAACTTGGAGAACTACTTTGCATTTCGATGGAGCAAAGCATAGCCCAAAACGATTGAGAGCCAATGCTAATCAGTCCAGTGCTGTTTGGCATGTTTGGGAGCTGTCACAGATTAGGACAATATCGTCCGCATACTCCAAGTCAAGAAGTCGCTCATCAGTAAGTAACTCCACACTTTCTAGGTCGTGTCTAGCAAATGCTGATTCCATGACTTCGTTAACTACGAACTTAAATAGGAAAGGTGACAGCGGGCAACCATGTCTCACACCACTGGTGACATAAACACCCACTCTGCCTGAACTTTGCGCGTACAGCGGTTTGATAATGTTTACGTATTTACCGGCCAACCATTCTTCAGCAGACAGTTCCAATGGGTAGATCGGTGGACCGCATTGAAGGCGCCTTAGATTTCGAGAAACACGAAAACGGTGGGGCGCCAATAAAAATGGCGGCCCTCCAACAATTTACGCAAGGTGAAGATGTGGTCCATCCAGCCCCAAACCCGATGAAACCCGCATTACTCTTCACGGATCTGGCTTTCACGAGTGCCAGTCAGTTTGTACAGAACGACAGGCGCAAGCAAGTTAGAGGCAATTGGGATCAGACTGATCCTACTACGATTGCCACATTCCGGACGGGAGCCACCCTTGAAAATTGGGCCAATGACAGAGGGGCTCCAGTCTGTCAGGACAGTCTCCTTCTCCCAAAGGTTCACTAACAACTCGTGTAATTCATCTACTAAAGCAGTTCCCCGAAGCTGAAGAGAGTTGGGGATTTCTATCTGTCCCTGCAGCCCTATGCAATTTCAACAGCCTGATCTCACTTTCGACTTCTGCACGTGAGGTCGTTTCCAAGAAGGCAGCCCAGGAAAAAGAGCGCTTAATACCCGAAAACAAAGCGATAACAATGTTGGTTGAATTACCTAGTAAATTGTTCGGCCCGCCGCTCCAAGCGTTTGGACAGGCTGTGGATCGGCTGTTCTCTGTTGTCGCATAAGGTTTCGCTAACACCAGCTCTCCTGCCGCCTTTTTTCCGTATCAAGCGGAAAATCTTATGATCATTTCTAACGGCAGCGGCTGTTTCTATCTCCGAGGCACGATGAGATCACCAGGCTTCGGGGTCTTTATTCAGGCTAGCACGCAGTTTTGCCCTGAGATTTTTACGAGTCTTATTGTATTCGCTTACAGCCGGAATATGTCGGTGAGCATCCATAGATTCCAGAGACTGTGTAGAGATCCAATGTCAAGTTTGGCAACTTGACTTGTTACATGAAGACAAGTTTGTTGTAAATAACGTTTGGAGAATATGCGACCAGTGATATTCGACGGTGTTAAGCGGGCACTTATTCAGCCCGGATGTCACGCACTTTGATACACGTTCTGAGCACCTGGCTTCGTCAGCTGACTGGTGTTAATCCGTTCACATCGCTGTTCTGGACGTCTACCGAAAAGTATCAGGAGATCAGCGCAAACAAATGCATGATCAGAGTCCACGTTTGTGCCTAAATCGAGCGACGGTTTTGGACAGCCTTTCCAACGGTACCTGATGGCGATATGATCGATTTGCGATCATGGCTAGGTCGAGGCTAGTGGACTCCAAGTCAAGCTCCTGTGGGTACTGAGTCGAGTACTTGTGCTCGCAAGAAAAAGAGGAGCATCTTCATGCGGCTGCAACCATCGTCCACCGTTATCAGTACCGGAGCATAGACCACGTTGGGCGCCCAGATGAAGTTCATCAGAGGACAGTTTTCCGACTTAGATGTTTAGGTCGCCAGCCAAAACCACAGTATCCGTGCTTCCTCTGTAAAGAAAGAACTCTTGAAGTTGCTGATAGAAAGCATCTTTTATCAAATCGGTTCTACAGTTCTTAGGATCGTAGCTCGCAATGGAAAACAGCACCATTTGTTCCCGCTCGACTTCGTAGAATGGAACGGAACAGCTAATCGAAGGGCGCACACCTGGTTGTTGACGGGGATTAAATCGATCATGGCAGCTTCAGCCCGGAGACTCAAAACAATGCCGACGCCAGCTAAACCGGCATTTGAAGCTGCATCATGGCCATACAGGCACAATGAGAATGTACCGCCAATGTCGTATGTGAGGGATCAGAGGGTAAGCACGGAGCTCAAAACTGGCAGGCGGGTTTCCGATAAACAGCAAAGATTGATCGATATGGTCAGTAGTGTGCGGGCAAGGACTGCCTATTGGCCAATCTGTAGTAAATTGCGCAGGTTGAGGTATGTTAGTCTTAGTGAGAGACGAGAACTTCAAAGGGAAACGGAAAAACTGAGGTTGTCCGCTTGATTAAACATGGATTTGTCAATCGAATTGGAGCAAAGCCCTGAGACTGTGTTTGAATTGACACCAGCAAATAAACAAACAACCAAGCAAGGTGGGGGGCCAAGAATTGGGGGTTGAAAATGGGGGTTAAAGTAAACTTGGAGCGGGACAATAGAGATGAAAAAGCGCAAGAAAGGGGGTAAGAAGACTGGAAGGCCTGAGCAATAACATCCAAATCCGTACTCACCTTGCTCGAAGCAGCAGATAGGGTGCCGTTGGTTATCCCCTGAGAAGGCCAAACCATCAAGAACTTGTTTGAAGAAAGGTTCATTCTATTGCGTGGGTAGAATGCTCTCAGGTAACATAGGCCTAGAGAGGAAAACGATTAGGGTTCTCAACCAATACCTTAGGATAAACAACCTAACTGCAAGGCATCAGGGTTTGGGCACCGGACTATAGACAGCCCGTTTTATGGAGTAAGCAGCCACCTTCACTCCCACCCCAACCTGAATGGCCAGGAGACTGGGTTTGTCTGACCTCTAAACATTGACCAATCTGGTATGAGTTTCTCTGAAGGTATAGAAAAGCACCACCTAGCATGGCTCAATGGGTCACTGCGGCATACAAAAAGTCGCACCAAATTAATGTCCAGTCTCGTTGCGACAGTGTTCCTAATGATTAATCAGCAGCTATGACCAAAGGTATGATATGCTTCCTGGTGTATGTTTATTGAACGGGGAATATACACGACAGCCAAACAGCTACCAAGGCGGCTGAACGCTTTTTCCAATCACGTTAGTTAGTCCAAGTTAAAGCGAAAAGGTAAACCTGCGGTCTAAGCATATGATAACATGGACATAGTTAGAATTTATAAATTTACATACTAGTTACACCAACTTACGCAACTAAATCTGCAAATAAAAACAGGATAACAAGGCGAAGAAAAGTGCAAATCTTCTAAGTAGGAACGTAGGCGGAGAGCAACAAGCGATCGTACGATATCTGCAAAGCGTAATACAGGAATGAAGTCTATTATCCATTTGTCAGCGCTAGAATTTCACATAAACATATAATTGTTTTATTCTTGATTATGCAAAGCACCCCTATGGAAGCATGACCAAGTAGGTGCAAAAGTACAGACATTTATAGTAATTGTAACATTGACAGTAGAAAATTGTTCAGACGTTCATGATTGGAACTGTATAATGATGGAAATGGAAAATAATAGTTGGGCTATCGTGAGATCGGGACCCGTTTGTAAGAACGTAATTAGTCTGCCATATATTGCAATCATCCATCAGCTAATCATAGGTAAAGAATCCTGAATGAGCGATGGGAAGATAATTAAAGAGCAAGATTGAGAGAGGTGAGATGATATACTGTGTTCATGGACAAGTAACGCAAAGATCAACGGTCATTTAGTAGCAAAAAAGAGACCAGCGTATATGCGTAAAATCGTAGAAAGAAGAGACGACAGTATATGCATGTGAAGAAATGCCAGTGTAACGAACGTAACAAGAATGGGGACGCTAGTTGACCTGCCAGTGTGAAATTATGGGCTGTGACTTTATTTGGTGGCGAGTAACATTCGCCACATTGCGGTGTTGTTAAAGGGACATTTGTGTCTTTTTATAAGGAGAAGGCTTGTCAGGCGAGAACCCACGCGTCCTGGAACACTGCCGCCAATCCACTGGATGGTTAGTTGTAACTGGCTATGCTTCTTGTTGAGCGTTTATTTGCTCGGTTATTTGCAGTCAAATTGCGTCCCGTTTTTAACAAGGCTGATGAGTTAGACGTAGGCGTAATTCGTTTCCGGGTCCTGTTCTGTCCAGACCCAATGGCTGGGCCCGGTTGGAAGGTCATGAATTGAATATTTTAAAGGTGATGTATTGCTCATTTGCAGAACCATAGGCATCTACGGCCAAATGAGCGGTCAAAGCGGGATAAAGAGCTCCGAATGAGTGGAAAGTAAACGAAAGTATCCAGCAGCAATAATGGCCGGACCCAAAAGTTCTGGCTTTGCATCGGCAGGAGAATGTGCCTTCCGAAGTCAACAAGAGAGTTCCAGGTAAGACGTATGTGAAAGGGACATTGTTAGACGAATGGAACCCAATTGTTCCGGCTTTGGCAAGGTTGTATCCTTGCAAGCTAACGAATAATTTGTCTAGTCCGTACTTTGTAAACGCGGTGGATTATCTTCCACGCATATCCAGCTAAAGGAACTTTGTGCCTCGTATTTTAATATTCTCGCAGGTATGGACGATTCCATGGGTGCTGGAAGCAGTATCTGTGTCAATCTCTGGAAAAAAGGCAACGAAAAGACAGCTAAACAGACAGAAGGAAAAAATGCATCCGGAACACAGTCGATTAATTTTAAAAATGGCTGAACTATTGTACCCCTGTACCATGTTATTGTTATTTAAATATCATATACATGTGTACCATAAGTGACGAAATACAACGATCAGCGAGAAGACCACGAATCAGTAGAAAATGAATGCTAGTTCCAAATTATGAATGAAAATGAGGCCGAGTTAGAAGGGTTCAAAAGCGCATATGTCCAATCTGTGGAACACCAGAGAGAGGGGGACAAGTTGTACTGAATATGGGAAAAGATATCGCTCAGATATGTTGACTGGGACACATTGCCTCAGTCTTAATTTGCTAAGGATGCAAGAATTCAGGGCAAACGAACACATGTAAATTTAACGTCAAATGAAGAAGGAGTACCAACAGAAAGCGCAAGAAGGAAAGAAAAGGGTCGGTAAAACGACTTTATTGAATAGAAGTGGAAAAGCGAACAACCTTCTCTAGGTGATGATTCATCCTTTTTAATAAAATGAAAAATGTGAAACTCCATTGAGTGTTCCTTCTTAAGCTGATGGTTGAGACAGGACCTGATAAGGTGTTAAGATGAAACTAAAATAAAACACCCCAACCACACCCGGATGGCTCAATTACTGCACACGTTCTTTGCACTAGCAGCCCCCGCTGTGCATGTCACGTAAAGTAGGGAAGACGTAGAAAGAAAATGGAAGATAGAGAGGAGAAAATTCCTTTAAATGTATGATGACACGAATGACGGAATATAAACTCAAAGTTGGAAGATGAAGATTGTCACGAGAAAGGAGTTTTGGTGTTGCCACTCAAGTGCGTCTAACTGGCGTTCAAATCCCTTAACCGTAGGTTCACTGACTACACTTTCTGGAATCGAGTTCCGGCGATCGATACCTATACGCGATAACCGAGTTTTCGCCCTGGTACGTTTGGATCGCCGCATGTGCAGCTTCCTGGAATGACCGCGAAGACAAGGCAACCTAGCCGGACTAAATAGCCAGCTCAAGTCCGGTCCAACCTTTTCTGTTGAAATGCTATAAGTAAGGATTGGATCTCCTCGAAGCCGCCAGTAGTGCATTGAATACATACCCAAGCTAAATGGACGCTCGGAATGAGCTTACCCCCGTTACCTCACGCCAACCTTGGTACCTACTCTGAAAATCCTCTCGAGCTCCATTTTGTTCCGAACAATGCAAATAGGGAAAGCTTGGATGCAGTAAACCAGATGCGGCCGAAAGAAAGCTGAGAACAGCTTCACAAAGATGTCTGCAGTTAAGACCCTGGAAGCGTGGCCTATTAACCAAAACACACGGAACCCCGTACTTGAGGCCTTATTCCAGTTGTCCCCAGAATGCAAAGATGAGAAATGGATGACGCCTAGGTCTAACTGATTGGAGACAATGGGAAGCTCGATCATACCGAGCAGTACCTTGAAGGTATGAAAGTTGCTGCTATACGACAGACGGAGCACATAGCCTGATTAATAAGCATTAGCCACAAAGTGGACAAGTTCCAGTGTCAGTCCAGGGTATGCTAAAAGGACTCAGAACTCCAGGGACATCTACAACGTTAGACAGCATAAGATCATCAGCGAACCACAGAGATGACACACCATGCTCCCAAAGGTGATCATTTACTTAGATGGTAAACAGCAACAGTCAAAAGGCCGAGCCCTGTGATACTCAGCTAAGGACCGCTTGCTTAACGTATAAGGTGTGACACGCGCATACACACTGCTCCATTTCCTGCAAGAATGCAAATACCCAGTGACGTGCGCGGCGAGTTACACCAAAGGAACTCAGCTTTTGTGATAGCCACAAGTAGGGTACGTTATCAAATGCTTTCTAGAAGTCGATGAAAAGTACATCCACTACGTGGCGATTGTCCACTGTCTCGGTCCAAGCTTCACGAGCAACCATCCAATTCGTCCGACACGAATACCCTATTTGGAATCCGTGTTTTGAGCTATAGTGTAGATTATATCTATTTAGGTGACGTTCCGACGAACCTCTCACCAGCTTTTCAAACAGTTTGACCATGACGTTAGACAGAATGCCTGGCCTATAATTGGCTGGCGGACACCTGTCGCAATTTTTGAAGGTAGGAGAGATGACAGGCTACTTCCATCCATCCATCTATGGACAAGTTCTGCGCTAGTCGAGACGGCCTCACGTACGAAAGTCCCCACATACTTCTCAACAATTACATGAGCTTTGTCAGAGTCCGCATACACATGAGTTCCATCGGCCGACATCAAAGTTGAAATTATCAAAATTTGAACCACAACACCACTTAAGATAAGCGAAGAACTTCAATCTTTCTTAAGTTCTCTCATCCAGTCCCATTTTGTAAAACAGCCGAGGTTTGCTCAAGTGTTGTTTACATTTATTTCTAGACTAGCGGTACCTATCATAGGTGCTAGTTGATGGAGCCGCAACGTAGGTCCTCCAGCACCTAGAAGGCTTCTGGAGCATGTACATGTCAGTGGTCTCTCTACACGGTTGCGAGAACGTCTCTTTTCTCTTCGCAAGCGGCACCTAAGGAGTAGATAATTCAGGGAGATAAGACTTAAATTTCTCCTTGGCCACCTGAAATGTATCGCCCACCGATATTTTGCAACGCCACCGAGAATGCTTGATACGCACTGCCTGATAGTTAGGACGCCCTATGTTTGGATATGGTTCAGCGATGCTCTGGTGACATCAGGTCAGAGCACAGCTGAATGATAAACAGCCACGATCGCTGACACCTAAGGGAGAGCCGTAAGTGATATTTCCTACGAAGTGACTTGGCATAAATTTGATCAAAAATGGACGGTACTTGGGTGACCATGTACCTAGTGTTAGATTCATGAACTTATACAACGGTATTTGTAGTATAAGCTCTAGAAGACGTGCACCTTAAGTAACTTCCACCGAGTAGCAAAATAGGCTGTCCAACAAACTTCCGATAGATTAATTATACCAAGTGGAAAACACCTGTTTGCGGGATTTGGAGCGAATACATTCAAGCACCTCGTTGGGCGCACTCCCAGGGCTTCTATACACCATTACAATTGTAAGTTGAGCCGAAGTGCTAATCAATACCGACAGGGCGTCGACAGTTTTGTCTTCGGACTGTAACATGTAGATAGCAGGTTAACTTCACAGCTAACATCAAGTGCAACGCCCCAGCCTTGTCGGCCAACGAAGCAAGCACACCTAAATAGTGCATAGGCAGACAGTTGTACGTTAAAATTTATTCTTTCCGAACCAAGTGTGGTCAAACGTTTTCATCACCAGCAATCCACGGGTAAGCTCATGGAATGGGGCCCAAAAAATATAAAACAATAGTGCCGATCAACAAATGTTGCATGTTACATGCGCAACAAAACCTTGCAACGCCCTTCCACATCGAATGCAGATTAAACATGAAATAATAAGAAAACAGGCTTTGCAAATGATCATTTCACCAAAAGAAACGTAATCCGCTCGTACAGAAATAAGTACATTCATTATTTACTTTGTTGACTTTGCAGGCACCGGTCATTGAATAGAAGTTGACAGTTGCGTATCCCTAAACTCCCGTTACATACCTGTAGATGTCTGTTGGTTGTGATTTCCACTGTTGTCTCTTATAAACGGACCCATGGCAGCCATTCGTTCCTATTATTCATGGCTGATTCTTTTGGTCCTACACACGAAGCCTTCAATTTGGGGTGATCGTCGATGATGGCACTTCTGATAAACCTTTACTTTACTGGCTGTATTAGAGATTCGCACAGCCGAGGACCAAGCCAACGCAGTTGAACAATGAACAATGAACAATGAACTTATACGGGTTAAGAAGCGTTGCTTTACAAGTCCCGTTGGATAGTTGGTGGGGATATCAACATAACAATAATGATATTAGGGATAGTAAAATGTTTAATACTTTACATATGAAAATAAGGACTTATAGTTTGCTTCGTTGTAGTCCTGCGATCCTCTTAGATTCACAGCATCCACAGTTAACAACAAATAACATGGTAAACTCCAGGTGTAGGATGGAGACGTAGTGTTAAGTGACAAAGTGTAAGTGGATGAGAGCATCATCCAACCGTCTTTTAAATACTGTTAATGTCGGTGCAGAGACGACCGATTCTGGGAGAGCATTCCACGGGTGACAGACACGAATGGAAAAGAAATTTCTTTGACAATCCAGACGACTGTATTGTTCTGCGAGTTTTAATGAGTGGCCCCTCAGGTTTGTATTGCTGCTGAGTGGCAGTAAAGGGCGGCACACATGATGTGTGTCTCGCAGAGTCAAGTATGTCATAATCAAGTCGCCTCGTAGTCTGCGATAGCTTCCACTGAACAATCCCAGTCGTTGCAGCCTCTCCTGGTAGGAAAGATGGAGTGAATTTGCATCCTGAGCCACCGTATAAAGTTTCGTGCCGCATATTATCTATGTTAACGGCTTTCGTATCACAGCGTCAAAACATAAACCTTGTAGAAGGGACCTGTTTGGTTTAAATAAAGAGTAATTAAACTGAATATGCCATGCAATTGCCAGTCATTAACACATGAATCTGCTTTCCGTGTCTTCGCTAAAAGTGGAAAATAATCTGAAAGCACCTTTTACTTTTAATACCCAAGCATTCGCCTTTAACCCCAAGAATGTTGCAGGTATGCAGTAATGAGGTATTGCTTTATCCAAATTATATACGTCAGGAATGTTAAATCCGAAAATATGTTACAATCTACGCGTTGGTTCTGATAGTTCAGATACCATGGATGCAATAAGTTGTCTCACTCTCTTTACCAATGCTTGCTCAAATTTTTCCGAACTTTCGCTAATTTATTCTAGGGTAATCAGATGACACTAAACAGGTTCGATGAATGCCAAGGTTTCATTCAGTTCAGAGAGTAGTAGTTCAATGAACGTAACATTATAGACTAGCCCGGTGATGAGGCTGCTACCTGGAGGAGGATTGTCTTGCGATCTTTTCCGTGTGTTGTATGTGGTTCGGACGCAAAGTTTTGCCTGCCAAGAGCGACAGGTTTTAGTCGCACCCATTATTGTAAAATGTCGTTAGTGTTGATACCTGTAAAGCGCTCGCAAAAACTTCTAAAATGTAAACGTATTTGCTGTCGAAAGTAAGAAGCAGGGAGCAAAGATATGAACCACTAAGGATGAAGAACTAAATAGTTGAGCAACAATAATGTAATTATAGGACATACAAAAGAAGGGCGTAAAAACCGCTTTTACACCAGGGCTTTCGCGGTCCGCGGTTTTGAAAACCTTGTATTGTCTGCCTATCAGCTGCAGGTTTGGTCCTTTACACTTACAAGCCAGGTAGAAGCCGTGAGTGAAAGAGGTCAGGTAAAGAATGCGTAGTGATCCCATAACTGCGACACACAGTGATAGTCGCAAGTTGGTGAGTGCACGGTACGGTCGCTGAACGTAATAAAACCGAAATTTACCGTGACTTGTAGATAAGAAACGGGAACGGCAAAAATGATTTGCGTCCTTCACACACATATCAGATTGTTGCAAGATAGCGCCTACAGCATATCCTGCTAATCATACACTTGGACGAGAATAAACTGTTAGTTGTGCATACAAAACTCGCAGTGGATTTACATGTGAATCCTGAGAGAAGCATTGTCAGAAAGGCAGCGGCTATTTTCACAGTTGTGAGCAAAACGAAGGCATCCTTCTCCATACACAGGATGGATCTCATGAACCCAAGTCGAATAGATGCTGGGACAACAATGTGAGCCGAAAGGGCGATAAGAGAACAGGTAGCAAACCTAAGCTACGTAACTTTGCGACCGGATGCCACCTGAAATGTATCAAGATATTAGACGTTTTCTCGGATGTCCACTTAGTACTGTGTGCTGTGGCTGTACAAACTTTATAAAGTAAAATGGTATTGCTAAGTATTCACGTTAGTGGTAACGCAGGTTGTACTGTTGAAGCTGGCTCAATGCGACTTGTTCAAATGCAAGGCTGCGGTAAACAGTAATACAGAGATTAGCAAATGCAATATAAGTCACTTCCCGTTATCGTCTGGCTGCATGTGGGATTGATTCTCCGTATTCACCGCCTCGGAGAGGAACCTTGTGTTTATAACCGACTGCCATGAATAAGGCCAGGAGCACCGCAGTAAATCCTGCGCGTCTCCGTAGTCTAATGAGCAGGTTGCGCTGAACCCCTTTATGAGGAATCCAGAAGATAAATGTTCCGTCCGAAATTTAGCCGCGCGTGTGGAAGTTCGAATGCCTTCTTGTGATACTTTCGTCCATTCCAAGGATCTTTCGGCTGTGATTCGTTTTACCTGTATTTCAGCCGTTTTCCCTATCCCATAGCAATACGTCTTAACTCTGGTTCTCAATTCCGATTTTTTAGTTTGATGTAAACTTAGCCCTCTGTTTAGCTTCAGTTTGATGACTCGTCTTGTCCCATTTAATGGCCCACACGTTGACCACGGTAAAAGTTAAAAAAACTCAGTAGTGCTTCGCATAACAACGCCCGACTTGTTATCGGTACCCTGGAATGTTTCAATCTTTAGTACCCTGCGTTATTTGGTCAACAAGATGTAGAATATGTTGTAAAATTGACGTGCCGTGAGTGGGGCTCATGTATTTTAACATTAGAGTAGGGAACTCATAATATTACAATCTTGCTATGAGTAGAGGTCACACCTGGAAACCATTCGCTCGCGCCCATGAGTGTTTTGTTCTTCATTTCTGAATGCAAACTTGAATTGCTTAAAACGCCCACGGCTTATAGTAGCCTCCTTTCTTTGGTCGTTTGACATACAAGATGCCTTAGAAGTATTGTTCCTCTACGACTTCCTTGGTCACTTGACGAATGTTGGGTCGCTAAGTCACACTTGGTTCTCATACTGGTCTGATGTCGACGGGGCTAATATGGGACTTTCCTTCTACCCTCTACAAATCCAGGAACTCAGTGTAAAACAAGACGTATTAAGATACAACAGGTTTGTTCCCCTTGGGCATCAAACATATTGACGCGTGGAAATTTGCTTTTACCTGCTTGAAAACGCAGCGGACAAAAAAGCATTTCCATCCGTTTTAACTAGCGTCCTACAGTTTGTAACGACCACGTACTAGTTTAGTTCGACGCAGCCAAAAGTCAGATTACGTGCTGCAATAAAACCACACAACCAATACTGAAACTGAGCATTCGGTAACAAAATATGTTTGTGATATCAGACCAAAATTGCATGTACTTTCTGTGTTGTACTGGAAAAGTGTATTATCTATGACAGATATGTTAAGTAATTGAAGAAGTTTAACCACTGAGGAAGAGTTACCGCACCTGATTGATTAGTTGGAATTTATTGCACGTTTTGGCCGCCGTGACAACAAAAATACTACGCTGCTCTCAAACGAATTTCTGGCATTATACTTAAAGCAACTTGCCAAATATTTTCAGTCCCTCAAATGAGGTTGCCAGGATGGTGGCCCTTTGATCGTAAAAATATGGTGTCCAATAGTTAAGAAATATTTGTTTCACTTATGAGTAGAAGGATTTTTGTGAGTATTTTTGTCCGTCGCAGTCAGCCGACAATCCAGATAAGTCAACTACCTATCCGGAAAAGCACCAGAATGCCGTTTCGCCATATTGGGGCTCGTCAATGGTGCGCATCCTTCGGTCCTCTACGGAGGATCGAACCCATGACTGCTAGTGGCTTGTGCCAACTAGCCCGCAGATTATGCAACTGCACCATGGAGGACGGTAATCGACCATCACGAATTGTTAGCTAACTGCGATATAGCCCGACCCATCCTCCACTGCCCTGCAGGCACCTGCCATGCAGATGACAGTGGTTGGCCTTCCGGAGTCAGGCCTTCCCGGTTACGGCAGGCATGAACCGACATAGCATTTATGGAATCCGTAAGGGCGAATTTGCATAACTTATGAGTAGAAGGAATTTTGTGAGTATTTTTGTTCGTCGCAGTCAGCCGATAATCCAGATAAGTCAACTACCAATCCGGAAAAGCACCAGAATGCTGTTGCTCCATATTGGGGCTCGTCAGTCATCATCCTCATCATCATCATACACGTTAGCTAGCGGTGGGGAACACCACAGCTACTGTGCCGCAGTAAGCATTAAAGTCTGAAGAAGGATCGAGGGCTCAAAATGGAATCCGATTAACTGGAATGGGCAGCTTGCTTGGACATGGGCCTGCTGACAGTGCAGGAATGACGCTCTGCGTTCACCTGTGAGTTGAAACTAAAAGCCAAGCGACTACTGAAGCAAGATGGGTGAGGGCCGAGAATTGGGGGTTGAAAACTGGGGGGATAAAAGTGAAGCTGGAACGGGACGATAAGGGTGAAAAAGCGCAAGAAGGGGAATAAGAAGACGGGAAGGCTTGAGCAGTAGCATCCAAACCCCTATCCACCCTGCTCGATGCAGCAGATGGGGCACCGTTGATTATCCTCTGCGGTGGTCAGAGCGTCAGATATTTGTTTGAGGAAAGATTCCTTGTTTGGCGCGGGCAGGATACTGTCAGGTTGCCCAGGTCTAGACAGGAGAACGATTAGGGTTCTCAACCAAAGCCTTTGGTTCAAAAACCTGGCCGAAAGGCAGCAGGTTTGGCAATGGAATACAAGGAGTCCGTTTTAAGGAATAAGGAGCCACCCTCATTCTAACCCCAAACCTGACAGTGGAGGATGGGTCGGGCTATATCGCAGTTAGCTAACAATTCGTGATGGTCGATTACCGTCCTCCATGGTGCAGTTGCATAATCTGCGGGCTAGTTGGCACAAGCCACTAGCAGTCATGGGTTCGATCCTCCGTAGAGGACCGAAGGATGCGCACCATTGACGCGCCCCAATATGGCGAAACGGCATTCTGGTGCTTTTCCGGATAGGTAGTTGACTTATCTGGATTGTCGGATGACTGCAACGAGCAAAATTAAATATATGTTTTTTAAGTGAGGTTCTTCTTAGCGGTGAATATAAGTTTATTCCGAAATTATTTTGTTATTTGCTTTACGGCAAGATAACTCTATACCATTTGGATGCGCGACGGATGCGAAAAGTAAAGGGTAAATAGGAAGCTGAACAAAAATCAATCGCTATCTATAGCAGGCGGCCAATTGCTGGCGATACACACACGTGTCTCTATGCATGCGGAAAGCATTGGACACAATATACCTTGATTATAAATGTCAATGCAACACTTTTAAGGCATACCACTTAAAATAGACGCCAGTAAAATATTTTCAGGTACAGCCGTCATGCCAGCTGATTTCCGAAGCAACTAAATTGGACTTTCTTCTGACAGTTTAGACGAATTTTATCAGCTATTTTTAAAAGGATATTATGATTTGCCCCTACGACTATTTAATTTACTAGCTGGAAGAAGCACAAAACATAGCTAAAGAATTATGTCTGTGTTGGGAATTGCTGCCTTTTCCATGCATGTTGTAGTCCCGAAAGTAGGAGAATTAAACGCTTTGACTGCACAGTTCGCACTAATATTCCATTTATTCACTCAGGTGAGATAGCCGCTATTCTAGAATATACCTCCAAAGAATAGGTCGCAAGCTGAACGTTACTTCCATCGAATTGTTTCTCAAACACTGTCACAAGATTTCTTTGTAAGTGACAGCTTACCAGTCTCTACCTGTCAAAGGAAAAGTTTGGTCAGTCTTCTGTAGGCTTTCGTGATATCACATTAACGGGCAGCATAAAAATGTGTCAAGGAAGAAGTAGGGAAGCAAAACCTCAGCGAATGCCTCTGCAATGTAGTTCGTAGTGCGCGACTCTATATTTCACTATGTAAATACATTGACGTCTGCTGTGACTCGTGCTTTTCTCTTGAGAATGTAGCCACAACCGATATTGCCGACTGGCAAACCTACTCACCAAACGGTCTGGGCGGTATAATAGGAGGGCGGTGGGCGGATTATATTTTATTAGATAACCGTCGTGCAGGCATTTATAATCAGTGACACAGCGTTGACTTACGAATTAGTGAATGGACCCGAAAAAGCATGTAAAATAATTCCAGTCGATTTCGAAAAGCAGCAGTAATTAAGGCTCCGTAAAAGCTTGGGCGCAGGTTGTGGTTAAAAGGCGGAAATGTTAAGTAAAAAAGAGTATAAACATATAAATGAATGGGAATGTCAGTTAACTCGTTAGGACAATTTTCAGTTACAATCAATGTCAATATGCAACTTAGCATGGGATGAATAGCATTTAAGACGTTGGAAAAAGATGGAAAAGACTGGACTACTGATAAACTGTTAGTATTATCATACCGATTCGTGAATTGTATCTCGCGTCAACTGACGTTTTCGGCTTCCGTTCCGTCTCCTTCATTGAGGATCACTTCCAATAATCAGGTCTTGCTCACGTCCCTTGTTATGCTTGCTTTGTTTGTTCGCATAAGCTCTTGTTGAACAATTCCCTCGCGCCTAATCGCTTCTTCGACAATGTTCTTCGGCCACCGACCCCTTGATGTGCGTTTGCCACGTCCGCCGCTAAGAATAGGGCAGCAGTTTTCAAACTGCGCTTTCCCCCCATACTTTTGACATTTTTGCAAGGTACGTAGATGATATCTTAACCACTTCTTACATAATTCATCCGAAAACTATTACACTTAGCGCCACGGTTTGGTCAATCTGTCGTGAATGACTGTCTTCTCCGCTTCCAGTGAGCGATAAGCGGGTAAGGTCGGCAGCTGTCTTGGCGATATGGCTCCAAACTCATGATGGGGACCAGGGTTAGTTATCAAACTCGATGATTGATGATCAGTTCTATTTGACAATGGTCACTTGGAGAAATTCATCACTGAAAAGCTGCTTCGATATCGCAAGTATAAGCCTTTCCCAAACGTCCCACGAATACTGCTATATGATGTGTTGAATATTCATTCAAAATACCTTCCGTTCAGTAACCGATGTAACATGAATTGGTTCCGTAATCAAATGAATGTACTTGAATCGCTTTTGAGCCCACGGATATTCAATTCATTATCACTATATATCCTTAAAGGAACACCGCACCATGTGACAAATCGATAGAAGGCGTAAAAAGTGTAGTCTACATCCATAGCATGGATGATTTCATTGTGTACTGCTAGCACTGAAAGACAGGGAAATAGGTTGCTATAACGTGTTTCTGTTGTTCGTCTTTGTCTTACAATTAATGGCCCTAAACATCGACACCGGTAGCTGTAAATGAAGACTGAAATGCTAAACAACGGTCTTCCATCAATGGGGCCATCTCTTGTCCACAGGGATAAACATACTAGATCTTACAACGTGAGATATCACTCAGGGTCACCTGGACTGATGAAAAGCCGCATGGTATCCAATACTGTTAGCGTAGTTCAAAGAGAACGTTAGAATTTCCAGCATGTTTCTTGCTCTCAGTAAAATCCATAATGACAAGCTAAGTCACAATGTGTCCAGCCTGGAGTAGAATAAAATGTTCGGCGTCGTAAGACAATGGTGAAGTATTCAAGCTTCCACTCACTTGTAGAATATCCTTGTGCAAGAATAGAGAAAGTCCCTTCAACAGACTGAATGAAAGATAAAAGCTTTTGATGGATTCGTTTGGCTAATTAGATTTCAGTACCTCAAACTCTTTTGTAAAAGTTTCACCTTGTGCTTTCCGCACTATTTCGAATTCAGCTTCATTTCATTTCGGCTATAGCTAAACAACCTTTGATCGGATTGGTCGGATGTCGGCCGTACCTTTGCAACAAATAGGGCTTCAAGCTACGCAAAATTGCAACGCGAGTAGTTAGTATGATCCCATTGCCGCAATTTACAGATGTAGCAAACAAACTCTTCGCAGTCGATAAGCATTGAACCTAATTATCCTTCAGCCACTCGATCGGAAAATCGCCCAAAGTTATCGGAGGTTCCGGTCGGTGACATTGGTACCGACGCAGAAAATCAGGCCCACTGATCAAAATCTTCATTCGTGATTCGTCACTTAGGTGAAAACCACACGAAGCTAGATCCGCTGGATTCTTCCAGGTTTTAATTTACATCCAGTGAGTTGGATGAGAACACTGATGACTCTCAAAACCCTATTTACAACGGACGTCGTGTATCCTCGAGGCGTACAACGTAGTAGCTGCAGTACAAGCACCGAATCCGTCCAGACTACCGGTCGTTCTTCTATTTCAACTCAAGAGATCTTTGCGTGGCTTATCAAACGGCAAGAACGGCAGCTGTAAGTTCTAAACAAGCTATTGTGATCGCTTTTTTGGAGATATACGGAACTTCCTCATTAGCAATAAAAGTTGGAATAGATTATTTAGACTCACGATTCCCGTGTACTTCACTGCACTATATCCAGACTCGGAAGCATCTGAGAAGCAATGCAGCTACATTGCACAAACTGTGTCGCTGTAATACATATAAAGCTTTTCAGATGCTCCACTAAACGAATATCGCTTAAAAAGCGAAGCCAATCATCTCGTTGTGGCTCGTTGAGCAGCGCATCATATGTCATTTCTTTCATGACGAACTATCAAAAGAGTTGCTTAGCTTGGAGCAATAGGGAAGCAACCTGCCCCATTGGATGGTAAATCCATGCAACGAAAAACAGAATTGGTCGTCGTGAAAACTACCTCTCAGAATTTGCTCTACTAAAGCATATGAAATAAGCAGTCTGGTTTATTTTAGCTTTAACGTAAGATGCACGCTATCGGATGGTATATTTAATGTCGAGAAAGCCTCCAAAATAGGTAAACAAAACTTTGGCCTTTTGCGGAGGGTATTCGGGCGCTTCGATCCTTCCATCTTTTCTCAGATGCTCAACGCCTACATTCGGCCTCTTTCTGAGTACGCCATCCACGCCGGGCAACCATGGCAAAAGCAAGACCTTACTGCTCTTGAACTGCCACAACGAAGGGCGACCAAGAACGTAAAGGGCCTGTTTCATCTCCCTTACCGATTGAGGCTGAAAACCCTTTTGGTGTCTACAATGGACAATATCGACGCCTGCGTGGCGACTTGATAATGAATTATATGATCCTGAGGAATCCAAACCATTCTTCTCGTCACCAACTAAAGCTGAAAAGCAATACATCACTCAGAGGACACCAGCTAAAGCTGGCCACACAATACAGCCGATTGGAATGACGCCGGAATTTCTTTTCCCTTCGTGTGTGCCAACACTGGAACGCTCTTCCCACATACGTTGTTTCTTCCTCCACGCCAACGGTATTCAAAAGACGTCTGGATGACTCGTTTATCCACCTACATTACGCTATATAATCAGAGATGTCCACGTCAAACAAACGCGAAAAATACGTGCTCATTCTCAGCTTTTGTGCTTCACTATTTACGCACTGCTGTTGTGGAATATAGTTTCGGATATATTACAACTGCATTCATCAATTTCCTCCAGTCCAAGAAAGCGGCGCACGAGTAAGCGTTGTTGTTTCTCTTGTTCTTAAAACATGCCTTACCCATATTACTTCCCATATTACTCTACAGTAACAATTCAGTATACAATCTACAACGTTTATATGAATAAAGGGCACTTGAATTCACTAGACGCTTAAACTGACGATTTACACTTATGTTTACTTTCACTTCAACCATCCTACGGGACTTGTAAAGCAATCGCTTTTTTACCTGTAATATATCATTGTCCATTGTTCATTAACCTGACAGAAGCGCTAGCAGATTTGTCCACAAATGATTCACGTAATACCATACAGTTGCTTCACTAACATTTTGTTAAACGGAAGCTTTTCTGTAGGCGATGTCCTAAAATTGCGCAATGAAATGTTGGGCTACTTCTCGGATGCTGCAAATGAATAGATCAGCACCAAAGTAAAAATATGGTCGGATTACAGATAAAAGTAGATCTGGATACTCAGTCCTGCTGTCCGCAGCTGCTCTCCTGAAGGCAAAAGAGGCGCTGCATGAAGATGGTGTCGCAGCAAAATGTGGGACTGTCATACGGACTACCTTCGGAGACCTATTTATTTTTTCCATTAGGCCTCCACAATACTTGTAGGTAGTCCTTATCTTTCGGTGCGACTTACTACTGATGAAACATGGTTTCGATAACGCCAGTGGCATAGAAAATACCAAGAATAAATCTTTATAGCGCGCGGACCAACTTGTTTGTCAAATCCCATTATTTCAATAGCTGTTCATTTAGCGAGGTTCCTGGATAAGTAATAACACAATCGAACACAACGCGGACATTGGGTGCGTCACAGCGGGATGTTTCATATAGCATGCTGCTTACATGTTTCCTACTTTGTCACCGTCAGCTAACTCCGCGAATTCGTTTGACAGATGGTCCTTCATGGCAGCTCTGTACATCTGACCTAGTTAATTATTCCCAAGTAGCCTCATGCGCAGAGAAATTAGTCTTCAATAAACGACAGGGTAGTTATTCGGAAGATTCGTTACTCTCCCATCCAAGGTAGTCTGTGTTAACAATGGCAGCCACACTTGATGACGGATAACTCCATTGGCCTTAATGCTTCTCCGTATTCTACGGACATTACGAGGCTCACATTCTAAAGCTTGAAAACTCCAGCTCCTACATCCTTTTGAGAAAAACGGACCAATTAACCAATCGAAAAAGAGTTAGTTTAAATGCACTATGTGCCTTGACACCTGACTCAACCGAGCAGAACGCTACACGAAGGAATTCGTATTGCAAGGATTCGAAGGATTTCCCATATCTATGCTCGAGCGTCTAATGAGCCTCTTGGACGTTCATGCCTATAAGGACACTCATGCTTTCTTGATAGCTAGCCGGAAATTTCAGGTCATTTAAATGTGTCCGTTCCGGACAATTTGACTCCGGTATAATTTGTTTGACGTGACGCATACTTTTAACAGAGCAGGCATGATCCACTTAGGCAGGGTTTTTCCCCGTCCAATGGCAGTAATTTTAGCTTAACCTAATGTGAGTAAAACTGCGTGTCACCTCTGACAGCGAATATTCCAAATAACGATGTTTTAGTCGGTAGGTAAGCCTCCGTAATAGCTGTTGATTGCAAGTGAGGAGTCTGACACTGGATCCAACAATGCATGCGTCAATACCGTCACATCTTGACTTTAAGGCTTGAAGGAAATCACGGCCAAAAACCCGGACAACAGATACTACGATTTTATTAATCGTAGCACGCAGTGAATGCGTTTGAGCTGTACTTGCCATAAGCAGTTAAGGCTAATATTCTAAATGACAGCCATCCAGTGCACAAGCATAGCAAGAATTACAAATAACGGACGAATGATTCCACTTTTTACGTAACAAATATAAACTTACCGAGATAAGACCGCTGATCGTTAGATATCATTCATACAGAGAATCTGAGAACAAAGATCCAAATACAATTTTTCTCTGCATACCAATCACGGCGGACACTAGAACCCGGCTGTTTCCCTTTTTTATTGTTAAAGCATTTATCCTTTCCCCTTGTTTTCCAGTCTACTCATGTGTTGAGATTCAAAATGCTGTTGTAGTACTTCATCTAAACACATCTTCTGTGTTTCAGCAATCGGCAGAACCGCAAACGAAGTGGTAAAGATCGGTGGTGTTATGCCCTCTCCCTGACTCAATGGAAGCGAACGCCTTTTGTAGCGATTGCAACATATTTGCTTACTTTGTATTTACTCTTGCACATTTTGCTGTAGTACTTGCATTATTTATTTTAATTAACCTTAAACACAATTACTCGGCCAAGCCCGTCATCGCGTGATTATTTCCTGGTTGCCACCGGTTTGTTGTGAGTGTGAGTTCGGCTGCCTGACTGATCCGCTGTCGGAATATACGTTCCAATACATGTGCATAATTCGGGAACCGCTTTTCTTCAGTCGCTAATTATAACTAGGATATTTTAAGTGAGGCAAACTTATTATTTGAATAACGATTTTTGTAATTTTAGCTTCCCTATACTTACATGAACACTAAATTTTCAACGCATTAGGAAACCTCCTCACGACTTTTGGGACTATTACGGTTGCATTCAAATGAGCTTCGTAATTCAAATGCTGGTGTTTGATCAGACACCTCTTCATTTGTGTAGGCGGTTTGTGTAGCACCTAGGAACTACTGACCCTCACTTGAAGCCTCCTCTCCGCATTGTCGACTTAAAAATAGCAATTAATTACGGACCAGCGAATGTAGCCATCTACTTCTCCAATGCGTCTCGGAAGCAATCCTCGGCGGCTAGGATTACACGCATTTTGATCGCTTCCGTTACGGGTCCCTCACAGTAGGTGATCAAACAAAATGGCCATATAATTGGATTCGTCGTAGCGTTTATCGCTCACGTTTGGGAACTGCCAATGAACGTCCAATAACGCATTAGTTTTCCAGTAAATCGGTTAGTTTCTCGCTTTGGGAGCGCTGACAAACGGTCAACCGCTCTAGTCTCCTGTCCGGCACGACTTCCGAGTGAGCCATGCAACAAAATCATAGGAATGCGAACCGATAGAAACGGCTCTACACCCAACGGCTAGATGTCTGAATCAACCCGTTGGCATCGCAATGCGTCACAAAGACCAACAACTTTTGCTCTACAAGACATGTCACCGTCAAAGTCAGCGCGCCCTTGTGGATCCGCGCGACTCTACTCGTTCTTCTTTCAGCTGAAATACATGTAACCTTTTTTCGAGGTTCTTTAAGTTAAACAAGGCTGCAGACATCTGCACCTAAGACGCTTCTGGGTCTGGCTTACTAGCATTCTGCGGTCTCGCCTTTTTGAGATTTTAGTCTATTGTATCCATTGAAATGCGAGCTAATATATTCAACGTACGCAGCTGCGGCAGGTACTGCCGACTGACGAAGATACTCACCAAACGTACGCACGGTCTGAGCGGTAAACTAGGAAGGCGGTGGGTAGATTACATTTTATTAAATAACCGTCGTACAGGCATTTATAATCAGTGATACAGTGTTGACTTAAGAATTAGTGAATGGACTCGCAAAAGCATGTAAAATAACTCCAGTCAATTTCGAAAAGCAGCAGTAATTGAGGCTCCGTAAACGCAGCACAGTACAACAAAGGACCGTACAAGCTTGGGCGCAGGTTGTGGTTAAAGGTGGGAATGTGAAATAAAAAAGAGTCTAAACATGTAGAGAACCGGGAATGTCAATTGGTTTGTTAGGACAATTTCAGTTACAATCCACATTATGGCAATGTGCAAATTCTCGCTGGATAAACAGCATCCGTGGCGTGGTGAAATTCTAAATATATGTGGCATTCATATTTTGTCAGTATTATCATTCAGCATCATAAAATGCATTGCAAAGGGACCATGTACCTACAGATCGATAGATTACCTTTGCCGCTTCCGCAGCAACTTCTTATAATGAAAGAGCAAGCGTATAAATGCAAAATGACTGCGCAATGTTGGTGATAGTGCATTCACGTACATGGAAATCATTTCCCGCTTGCAGCTTATTTTTTTCTTTCTTACTTTTTCCATGCAAATTTGAACAATTCACAACGGACTGGGCTCATAGTAATCTCTTTTGGCTGCTCAATTGACTTAATCCATTCATTTAAAAATCTATTAAGACGTCGATGGTTTGTTCCCATTGAGATTTGGGCTAAATGTGTTGCTATTTTGTATCAATTGAAAGCTGCTGTTTTGAACTTTTGCTGAAAGTACGTATTGTTAAATACTGTAAGCGACAAAATGCTTGGAAAGTTTGTGCTGCAGCTTTAGCAAGTGCTGGCTTTATTTTTGTTGACAACGCTTTAGCCAAAGGTTTGTGGTGATCCTGAAACATTTGCGCTTAAAGTATTTTGAGAAATGGGATTTCGTTCTTGTCCCTATATTCCGCTTGTATATTTGATTGAATGATCCAACACATCGATCACTTGCTCTCCTCGCAAGTCTCGATCCATACAACTGCCTGCCTGTACTGACCTGCCCTCCATTCTTTGTAGCGTTTGTCAGTGCACGTTCGTTTCAGACGATCCAGCAGTTCGAACTACTTCCGTGCTCGTCACGCTTCTTGCGTGGCACCTCCTGCTACTAGCCTCTGAGGGACACCCCAAAGGCTTCCAAGCGGTTTGTCGCTTACGGATGCGTTAAGCGTCAGCTCATTTATCATTGCGATATTGTACCAAGTTATTGGAAATAACGTTATATTGTAGCTTATGTCGAGTATTAGAAAAAGCGCTAAACTGCAGCGCTTATTCAGTCAAAGTAAGACATAAGCGACTTACAGTTTGGTATTGTTCATTAATACGTAACTTGATTAAACCAGTGGACTTAAGAAGAGAAAACCTTAAAGCCTACAAAAAGTTAAAGATATGCACTTTTCTATGATTGTGACATTGAACAACGCCGTTTTATTTCCCAATTTAAAAAAGAAAGGATTCCTACTTACTTGAATGTCTGCCCCAAAGGACGGATTTCGACATTAATGGAGAGCCACACAAGGTATGAACAGAGTTAAACAAACCGCGCTGACGCGATGCGCTGTTGCAGATTGTATGCCTATGGACTGTCACCAATTGTGTGTATGTTGCGTGATCGGGCACAAAGACCATCACTTTCATACAAAACAAAGTTTAGGGAAGACAAAATACAGTTTAAGTGAGATGAAGCGATCTTAAAAAATGAGTGGTCTGAGTTCGCAACGTTTTGGCTTTAGAACTTATGAAACTGATATTACGATGATAAGCACAAGCCTCAATATTTGCCCTTAGCAGAAACCTGTTATGGGCATACCCCCTCAGTACGCATGGGACATCAAATCAACGCTTATCTTATTTGAAAAGCACATTAAGTGGACGCACTTTGTCTTCGCGATTTACTTTCCAACTTGCTGAGGGTAGTCAATGGTTCCAGGTTATTTTTCACATTATTAATAAACGTGTAACCAACAGGATAGGGCTGATCTGATGCAGTATTCTTTCGCAGCCACTTTCTGGGATGTGTGAAAAAACAGGAGGGGAGATTTACCTAAGCTACAGATTTGTGTGAGCACCCGCATCCCTAAGGAATTTTCTGCTCGATCGAGTAGAAACTGACGAAAAGTTGGCAGTTTGAAGCTTGACCGAACGCTTCATTACACGTGAAAGTTTCTTGGGTTATCTCAAGGTGCTTCATACACTTCCGTGTTATGATCCCCCTCAAATATTTCGCAGCTACCTCTGTATGTTGACATAGAGAGCATTCATGCGGATCAAGACTTCTCGACGAAGCAGTTGGGGCGAATAAATGAAAGGGCGGAATTCTCCTTGAATACAGGAAATTGTAAACCTTCAATTGGCTGGCATTCAATACAGAATTCAAGACAAAAACTACACTTGCAGGAAATAATCCACTAGATATCAGAAACTTTTGCGTGTTTCCTTTCGGTAATCACAAGAAGACCTGTACTTGAACCAATTTCTTATGGGAACAATTCACGTGAATGTTCGCCGATGCTATGTTTTTATAACATCCTCCAGTTTGCGAAACTCCAAAATGATCAAAGTAGGAAAACACGTTTCGCATGTACACAAACAAACCTCACACTTACTTGAACAAATTAACAAGGTTATTCCCTTAGCTTCATATCTATAGTCGGTTAACAGTTTTACTAAGCAGAGAGACATAATCTAGGAGGAACATGAAAGTAACTGGATGGCTTAATGTGTGCGAGCCAGACAGACGTTAAATATTGTCTAAAAATGAGAGTACCTGAATGAATAGAAAATATACCTTTCACAGCAATAACGTTGATTATTTCTGCTGATGCGGAAGTACACGAAGTGGAATCGGTGAAGAGCCGGGACTCAGAGCTACATTGTTTTCACTCATTAGAAATAACAAAGTGAACGTATGTAGGTACACTGATGGCGTCATTTTACCTAAAAGAATTTAAGACTAAAAATGGGTAAGCAGTCATAAAGTCGCTGTTAGTATTTGTTGCACTTGCGTAGAAATAAATCGGAATACCTACTCATTTCTCCAGCTCTTGTGAAATAATTTATGGACTAGACGACGATAGAACTAATTGATGGAACGGTAGGTTTATAAAAATTACGATAACGTATGAAATCGTACAACCAGTGAAAACTAAGGGGATCCCCTGATAACAGCGTGCTAGCTCCGCAGTTAGCATACTATTTGTGCTAATCGCTATAACTTTACTGCGTTTTTAAAGGGACCAAGTAAAGCTCAGACACACTTCTGCTTACAGGTTAACAAAAATCCCATGTATCATGAAGCCACATGCATTACCGATAATAAAACTTGCCATCTGCGAGTCGGTAATATTGTTTCATGTGAACCACTCCCTATTTCATCCCAGCCACCAAGACGTATGGTTCGCACAAAATGGTACTGAAGGTCATACCAAATTGCACCAACTGCCTAGTCTGAGAATTGATGTGTAAATTTGTATCTTACCAACTTCTCCATGTCTTCTGTGTTTTCAAGCCGCATGCTCAGTGTTATGAATTCCCCGACGGAAAACATCTGCAGAGGCGCATGACTGACAGTTGCTGTCCTATACCTAAACATGCGGCAATCTATTGAGTCTAATTTCAAATGCACTGCAGGAATATGATTGTCCACGCAAACGAACTCAAACGGTGGAGGTTCTTGTCAGACTTTATCGGCATAGTAAAAGTGATTTAACGCAACTTGCCATGTACAACGCTTACGCTCTAATTACATTTTCATGCAGTTCCCCGACAGATGTGGATGAGGTCTGAGGGGTAGGGACAGCATTATAAAAAGATACCACTGAGAGAATTTTATTTTACAATTTTCCTATTGTCCATTTGGTATTATTCATGTCTTCAACGACGATAAATCGCCAAAATTTAACCTAGGTGGTGAACGGCGTTAATCCAATTCAACACTGTACGAGACAGGGTGATGGTGCTTCCTTCTCGTAGTTTTGGACTGCACTAAATGAACGAAAGTTATGAAAATAAACTAGGCGCAACTCTTTACTGCATCTTGCGTTTCCTTCAGCTTCATTAAGAAAGTGCCTCCGATGGACGGGATCTCGCAATATTCAAGTACCTCTACTTCCAGTAGTTTTGCTCTGGCGCACCCTACTAAAAGTAGTTCACGCATTATATGGCATAGATTCGCAGCAGCTTTGTGAGTTTACCTTTTGTTCTATAGTGCTGACGTCGGAGGCGAGTAGTGGTTGGGTACTGTGGCCTCATTTTGCTGCCAAGACCAAGTTGGAAACCGAACTTGGTCCATGCTGACCATCCAGGTGAAATGTGTCCCTGCTACACTTACAGCTTCAGAAAAAACGCGCCGCAACCTAAAGTGTGGTTCATTAAACCGGTACATTCATGTAAAACAGAACACAAATTTAATTAGCGAAGCAACATGAATGACCTATTTTTGTTGTCAATGATACTATTGATCCCCGCCGATACAGCACGGTAAGTTGATATCCGAAAATCATGATTTATCTGGAATCGCCACAAATACCAAAAGGTGTCCAGCGTCTACCTTCTAGTAGCTTTATCGAGGAACGATCACTTACTTCGTATTAAATGCCTCAACATCGTATATAATGTAACTTAAATGTTCTTTTGCAGAAATGGTATATCTGCAGCAAAGTTTGACGCGTTGAAATGGCAGTTTGCCTCACTTCCAAAGTCAGTCACGTGCATAGCAAGCGAATTATCTCGTGAGTCTGCTGGAACCCATCAGCTTCGTCTATATACAATGTTCAACGCCGACTGCCAATCTGCAGATAGCAAAGCGCATGTACCACATAACCTTTCTGCAGTGGCATTATTGATTTCAAAGTAACAATGCGGTGCCTGTCAATCAAAATGTCGGAAATCCGGTTATCATCAAAAACCCTGGAAGTTGAACGAGGACCTATAGATTTGACGTCACCTGTATGAAATTTGCCATTTATCATTGGCATTATGGTCGAATAAGAGGGCTTGGTCGATCGTTTTATTCCTTAAAATCTTTTCGCTCACCTGAAAATGCTTGCCGTTTTCAGGGATATTTCAGGACCGTAGGTTGGAATTTGTGGGAAACCTCGTATACAATGGGATAGAAATGAGGATGCAAAGTAACTAAAGGACTTCACGAAAGTATTTGCCCTTTTTTGGCAATTCAACACGGCAGCCAAAATAACGCGTTTCATTGGATAGCAGTTTTGTTGCTTCTGGATGGGAATGTCGGAAGAAGGACGATAAAGGGGCAACTTACTAATATTTCGTTCATTAAAGAAATGTAAAATATGCACCGTGAAATATTCGATGACCAACAGTGCTTCACGAATTTCCTTGAGTTCTTTATCAAATGGCCATAAGTTGTATTTCTGTGAATACGGAATATTACATTGCATAAAGAAAAGGATGTTTTAAGCTATGGCGAAACTATTTGTAGTCTAATGGGATATAAGTTGTTAGTGTCTGCACGGTTCAGAAGACAGATCACCACACGTAATTTCCGAAAAGGTGGGATATGGCTGTTTATCTTTTGACTGTATCCGCGCTCATGAGTATTGGTTTGGTCAGGTTTGCTTAAAGGCGCATACCTACAGGCAACATAGAGAGGTAATTGAGCGATTGCTGAAATATATCAGCCATTGAAAAGCTCCGTTGGTTTGTCGGCTATGTACTTGAAATCAGGTAAGAAAATTAATAACTAGAATTACCAGTAAATGCATAGTTTTCCAGCGTATACCACTTGCATGTAACTTCTCCAGTTAGATGCCTGCTGATGCGTGTAATAAAGCAATCATACTACGTATACGGTGACTGTAAACCGAAGTATTTCTATCGATGGAAACGGTAATACACTGTTACTGAGCAGAATACTATGCAATTGATGCTTACCGAGGTAACCTGTGACCTCTCTGCGTCTTATGGTACGTCATTAATTGGTATTGTATTGAGCGGTTGATGTTTGATTGTTGTTTGTCATGGTAATCGCTATGTAGAAATGCTGCATTGCACAACGTCTCATAGTAGCAGTGCACGGTATGCCATGATTACTTGGTGCTTTTGTCACCGTTGCTTCATAAGGAAAAAGTTCTGCACCTGCTTATAATTTTCTCTATCTGAAAATAGAGGAATTCGAAAAAGGAGCAGTCATTAAAAAGGGCACGAAATAATGCCCTATGAAGATGAAATAGGCTGTCATTTTTTATTAAGTTGACTTCTGCATCGCAGGTGCGCATGCAATTAATTGACCTAAAAATATCTGCCTGTTACCGAAGGTTGTATATACCCGAATGGGAACTAATGATTATGTATCTGGATTGATTTTTGGCAGCTGTGTTTTGTGAAGCTATCTAGAACTCTTAATACACTGGCAGACTGGTTCGAACGACTGAAGGTATAATGAGGCAAAGAATGCTAATAGTTAACAGATTCAGCAACAAAGAACACAACTTCAACGTCAACTTTGCGAAATTGGGTAAAAATATTGCTCTCATCAAATGAGAGGGCAAAGCACTTGCAGCTGTTACGGTCTTGAGGCACCCGCATCGATTGCCTTAGTGTTCTTGAGCAGTTGGAGGTGAGAATAAAGATGGATGTTATGGATTTGCCGAAGTTCTTCACTGTGTACTTAGGACTGAACATACACATCTGATTTTCTGATGTTTAAGACAGTGCATGATGCATCTTGTGCAGTGATTGTGGTGTTTTACTGCCTAATGGTAACAATCATCTAGTTCAACGTAAACACGGAAGCACCAACAGCACCTCTTTTGGCGGTCACCGATCCCGTTTCATTCATACACAATAGCATTTGTGAGGGATGGCGCAGAAAGCTCAAAATCGGGCCAGCTAATTTGCGTCCAAAGCGTTGTAGATAGGACTCACAAGAAAAGGTAGCTAATGTGTCCGGTGGTCAGAAATTGTCCACAGCTACAAACATCTGTTTAGCATTGCGCGATATAAAGTAACTCCCTGTCGTCGCAACTCGTCGTCACGGACTAATGAATTTAGCTATCAGCTTCAGATAGTAGGAGTGCTAATTTTCCTGGAAGGCACATGTATTGCGATAAACAGATCAAAGAGGTTTTCCTACAGGTGTTCTGGAAAATTGCATTGAAGTACTACTGGGTAACGCTAGAAGTGGAATTACAGGAAATTGGTATCCTCCCATCTATCCACAAATTCAGGTGTGTAGCGTTTTCTTTGATATTTTTGAGTCGGACACGCAGAGCACAGGATCAGGCAAGGTTTATGCATTTAATGGATGGGGAATCACCATAATATCCGCATACCTAGGCAAATCCTCGATATGGTGAACATATTAGCGACTGGAACAGAGGCTCTTTTGTCCTTAGGATATCCCCAGAAAAGGCCGGAGAAGCCATGCATGAATATTGGGGTAGGTTAATAGAAAGACATCGTAGAAAGAATTGTCAAATTATCGCAGGCCCTACACTTTTCGCACGCAAATTTCCCCGGATGCCCCTAGGTTTTCTTCAGCTAAACTCTCGCTGGAGCATCAGCGACAATATACTTCAGGTCCAGTTGGACGTGCGGACCGCCAAATAAAGCAACATACTTTCACTCCAATCCTGATCGTACGACTGCAGGAAATCATGGAAGCACTCAGCCACCACTGTACATTCTCACGACATATACGTCCGACTGCGGTTGCATAAGTTTACTGTGTATAGGCCCTAACTGCAGTTTGGAAAACAGAAAAGACCATCGCGCCGATACGCAACTGCGGATTTAATTTGGAAGACCAGTGCGCAGTAAAATATTTCGTTCCCCCACTTCCAGTCCAAAATGCACTCAGCATTCACTCTTATGGAAACTTTGGAGGAAGTGACGAGGTCTGTGCCAACGTAGCCGAAAGATGCCGGCAAGTGGAGGTGCAAATGCCGAAAATGGCGCAGACGGTGGCTAATCTTCACAAACGAGTGGTTCGCTCACAAACAGACAGCACGAAGTACATTTTCCAAACTTAACTTCTCCAAAAGCCGTAAAAAGGATGTTCGCACAAATAGCACTGCCTGATGAATTATTCATCTTATCCGGCGTCCTAAGTCTGTATGTTTCTACCTCCTAAATATGTTGTGCTAGAACTCAGGAGCTGAAATACAAAAGAAGTACTCCGTAGGTGGCTGGATGCCCATATCACAATCACCTAGTACGAGGCAGAGTTAAGGAGGACAGCGTGGGAAACATGGACGAGAGCAAGATAGATTTTGCCTGTGGGGACATGGAGTAGGAGGAAGCAGCGATGGCAATAGTAGCGACACTCATTGACACTTTTGTTTTCTTACTTGTTACCAAAACTTTTGCAGATCGGCCTCAGCTGATAGTACCATAACACATTCCATAGGTCCCATGATTTCACGTCCTATAATAATTTCCTTAGTGCTTACCGTAAAAGCAGCAGCAGCTGCCGCAAATCATAGCATTCCCGGCGAAAATGCTATTCATTCATTAAAATATACAGCTTCCTCAAAACGTATCTTGGTGGTGAAGTTAAAATTTAGCACGCAAGAACATTGTGTTTTCTCGCTGTTTCACGTGACAAAAAACAAGTTCATGCTCTTTTTGTAACTTTGTTTGTCATTTGTTGGATACTAGACCGGAAGCAGCCATCCCTAAATTTGAGGCGTACGTCATTCACAGCAAACGCCGAGGTAATATATAAAGCGAAATGCAATGGGGAAGCTATGGTCAAATGATGGTGGGAAAAATAATGCATTCAAACCACTTTTGTCAGATATTTCTGAAATAAATGCACTAAAACATCCACAAATAGTTAAGACTGTTATTCTCGTATATACATGTAAAAGTGGTCAAATGCTTAATCATCCATCTCCTTAATTTAGTCATAAATCCGGCCTGTTGGAGTCCAATGTTACCGTCAGGGTATATTTCAGTGTGGATGCAAATTTGATATAAAGAACATGAGCCAAATGCAGTGATGATGTAGATACGATTACAACGACTCCCATATTAATGATAAATTTTAAGGATTTTTAAGAAGTTGTAACGGGATACAAAAGGTGCATCAAGAGACATGGGTTAGGACAAAAGCTGGTAAAACCACCAGGATTAAGCGAAGAAAATAAGTGCAAGAAACTAAATGAGTGGGAAACCTTTGAGTTTATAAACTTATCATATCGCGTTAGACCGCCAACCGCTGTAGTGGTTCATACCAAAGTCACCTTTATGGAGATTACATGCGAAAAATTGGGGTCTCGCCCCTCTAAGTGTTACATCTACTTTTGCATCAAATAGCATGGAAATGCAAGGTTTTAAGTGACCATATAGTACATGTGGTCACAGTATATATAATGACTTCATAACGGCTCTCCATAATCTTCCTATGAGACATAAATAGTGGCGGGGAGGACGTGTCTAGCATTGAATTCCTTATGGATAAACAATGTACGTAAATCGCGGGCTGTAAGTTGGCATGATAGGCAAAGGCCTAGAACATCATTTTAGCAGTAATGAGATAATAACAGTATAACTCTCATAACCCTGATG
>OX104060.1:67117777-67148495 GCA_944474145.2 Dicrocoelium dendriticum | reverse complement strand
ACACACAGACTGTGAGTCGTCATGATCCGGCCGATCGTTGTTCCGTAACTTGACTCGTTCTCCAACCCTGAATGGCCTCCACTTGTGAGCCTCATGCCTGGCGTCGTAATTCCGCTTATTCCGCGCTTGTCGAGCTTTGGTTTCGCTTCTAGCTTTCCCTCGCAGTCGCTCTTGATGCTCAGCTGGATGTTTCCACTCACCCTGGTTCGGTAGGCAAGTATCGAGCGCAATCCGTGGTTCTCTGCCGAACAGTAATTCGAATGGCGAGACCTTGGTGGTTGATTGCATGCTGGTCCGATACGCCATCAGAACCTGAGGCAAAGCATCTTCCCATGCCAACTTCGTGCAGTTTATCCACGTCTTCAATGTCCGGTTGAACCGCTCGGTCATGCCGTTGGTTTGTGGGTGGTACGGTGAAGTTCGCCGTCTCTGGATGCCCCACTTATCCAATACTGACTTAAACGCTCTTGACTCGAAGCATGGCCCTTGGTCCGTGATGATACACTGTGGGATCCCATACCTTGCAGGCACATTGAATTCGAATACTTGCGACACTGTCTCGCCTGTTTGGTCCTTGATTGGTATGGCTTCCACCCATCGAGTGAAGTGGTCAATCATCACTAGAATGTATCTGTTTCCTGTTCGACTCACTGGTAAGGGCCCAAAGACGTCCAGTCCCCAACACTGAAGTGGCTCACCAACCTCCATCGATCGCATCGGCGGTCTCGGGGACTCCATCTCCCTACTCGTTTGGCAGTTTGGGCACTCCCGAAGGTATGCCGCGACGTCCTTCCTCATAGTTGGCCAAAACACTCGCCTCCGCAGCAATTCAAAGACCCGCTCGAATCCCATATGGGCGCCATCATGAGTTATGCGCATCACCCGTTCTCGCTGATTTGGTGGAACAAAAGGCACTTTCCGTCCGTCTATCGCCACGACCACGTTATCGTTTTCGACCTTCAACCTGTCCCAGATCTTGAGGAGTTCCTCCACCTCCTCCGATGTAGCCTCCGGTTTGGTGCCAGCCTGTAAGTGAGAGCACAACGCCTTCACGAATTCATCTGTCCTTTGATCTCCCAGCAGGTTCTTCTCCCCCATCGCGATCGCACGCACCGGTATGGCATTGTCTGGCATGATGTCGTCCAAACACGGGCGTGACAACATATCTGGCAATACATTCTGTGTTCCATCCACGTGCTCAATGGTGAAGTTGAATTCCTGCAATCGGTAGGCCCATCGCGCAAGCCGTCCCCGCGGGTCTTTCGCCGTCATCAACCACGAGAGCGGTTTGTGGTCAGTGACGACCCGGAATTCATTCGCCAGTAAGTAATTTCTCCACTTCTCTAACGCCCACACGATGGCCAAGCATTCTTTCTCCGTTGTTGAATACTTCTGTTCCGCCCCCGTCAGCACTCTGCTCGCGTACTCCACCACCCCAGCCGGTTGAGACAAAACCGCACCGATCGCCACGTTGCTTGCGTCGACAGCCACAGTGAACCTCTCACCAGGATTGGGTAGCCGTAGACATGTCGGGGCTTCTGCTATGCATGCCTTTAGATGGTCAAAGGCTTGATCCGCTTCCGCTGTCCATACGAACGGCACGTCCTTGCGAAGCAGTTTTAACAACGGGCTGACCTTCTCTGCGAACTGGGGCACAAACTTTGAATCATATGCCACCACACCCAAGAACGAACGGAGCTGACGCTTGGATTTTGGTTTTGCGAAGCACTTGATCGTCTCGCGTTTCTCCGGAAGTGGATGGACTTGACCATTGCCCACGATGTGACCCAAGCATACAATCGAATTTTGGGCAAGCTGCGACTTTTTACGACTGAGTTTCAGACCCGCTTCGTCCAGTCTCTGCAGTACTGCTCCAAGTCTGGTCACATGTTCCTGTTCCGTCTCAGAGAAGATGATGATGTCATCACCATAAACAACCACGCCTTGCAGGTTCGCCAGGACCAGCAGCAACAAACGCCTGAATGTAGCTGGGGCGTTGCACAATCCAAACGGCATTCTCAAAAACTCATACTGCTGGCCATTGACACTGAACGCCGTCTTGTGGCGATCTTCTTCTGCGATCGGCAGTTGCCAATATCCCGAGCGGAGATCAATCAGAGATATCTGCTTCGCACTGTGAAGGCTTGAGAAAATTTCTTCCATCTGAGGCATCGGGAATGCATCCTTCACCGTCACCCTGTTTAGTTCTCTGAAATCGATGCAAAATCGATAGGTTCCGTCGGCCTTCTTCGTCAATAACACGGGTGATGAATACGGGCTGTGCGTTCGCCTGATGATTCCTTTTGATTCCATCTCGGTCACCTGCTTCTGTACCTCAACCAAGGTGTTCTGTGGAATTCGTCTGAAGATTGGCTTGCATTGTCCTCCTGGGATCAACGGGATTCGGTGTTCAACCCAATTGCAAAATCCGTAATCATCTTCCGCGTCTGTGAATAAGTGGGCATACCTGCTCAGTACGTTGCGTATTGCACGGTTCTGACAATCAGGCACGGCTTTGAGGGCACCAACCCGGTCGGTTCTCCCCTTGTTTATCTCGATCGTCTCGTTCGCCACGATCACCACATTGTTTTTCAGGTCAATTGTGACACCGAGCCGTTTCAGGATGTCGGTTCCGATGATGGTTTCGGTCGTCTCCTCCACGATGAACATGTCATGGCTGATGAGCGTTTCTCCTATCCTGATTCGTAACCGCTGCGTGCCCGTCACTTTCAAAGAATGCCCACCGACCGTCTGCATCGTGATTGAAGATGGGTTTACTGGAACCTCATTGAACCTCTTCGTAATTGACACTGCCGCTCCTGTGTCTACTATGGCTCGGACAGACACACCTTCTATAGTTACCTGGAGGACTGGTACTCGCCACCGACTCGGCATGGATAGAGAGAAACAATGGGGCACATTGACGTTGGTGCAGAATCTCGCCACATGACCATTCTGGTTGCATCGGAAACAGCGGCGACCGTTCCGGATTACACGTACATTGCGTTGTGAAGTGGTGCTTGAAGACTCCATCGACAACAGCTGCTCCACCATTTCGGATAGGCGATTTACTTTCTGTTCCAACTCAGCATGCTGGATGCTTCTCACTGTCACTCGTTCCGACAAATTCTGGGCGACCGTCACCAGATCCAACGCTTTGCTGTCTCCCACCAGCGACGCCAATTTCACCTGATCATGGAGTGGACCGGGCAGACTTCGGATAAACTGCTGTTTCAGTAGGCGCTCTCTTGCGTTACCCTCTAACTCGGGGAGCCCAATCGTTAGATGTCTGTCCAGCTGCTGGAAAAACACCATCAAATCCTCCTGTTCGTCCCACCTGGCTGCGTGAAATCGTTGCAGTGCTCGTTCTCTCTCCAGATCCTTCCCAAATTCTGCACACAAGGCAGCCCTCATCTCAGCGAACGAACAACCGGGTTTGGCCTTTCGAGTGAGCAGATACACCGCCTTGGCTCGTCCACTCAACCGTGTGCCCAAAGCAATTAGCAAATTTGCATCCCCCTCACACCCGTGCAAGCCGCAATTCCGTCGAACTCATCGAGCCACGCCTCCACGTCACCGGCCGCAAATTGCTCTAACTGGGTCAACTCCATCGCGATTGGTCACGGCACCAGTGTAGCGAGAACGACAAGACAGGGGGGGTAGACGTTTATTGCACACCGAAAATGGGCACATGAGGGTCTCGCGCGCGCCATCGAATATCGACTAGATTTCCGTCCCACAAAGCAACACAGGTACGGATGTTAGAGACGAGCCAGTCCTTTCGCCTCGGGAGCTCTGACTTGGAAGATCCGCCTTCCTGTTTTCGCCTCGATCCCCACTTCTCTGCACCCGATTTGGATCGGCCAGGAGTCGTTCGAGAGCTCTCGACTTGCTTGTTCTGGGCTGTGTCAATCGGCTCGGCCTCGGTCCTGTGGGCTGCGCTAGCGGCGTATTTGTCTGATTTATTGCGCTGTCCACATATTCCCGCTCCGTAGTTCCGGGCCCAGGCTCGTCGCTAGCCGTCTTTCGCGATCCGCTCTCAGCTAGCTCCGAAGAGCTCCCCAGAGCCATTCTTGGAAGCGGCCCCTCTACAATATGACCGATTGAGCCTGCTGGGGAAATCCACTGTGTGTCAGACGGCGTGTCCAATGATTCCACAAGGGTCATGATGAAGAGCTAGGGAGAATGTGGATTTTCATGATGTACACTACGTCCTGGGTCAATCCTCAGACCAATGTTGATTCAGATTCTCGATGCACCATAAGACTGTATGTAATGTGGAAGAAAAGATGGGGCACCGGAAGAGGTGGCTGCACGAAGCAGCGAAGCGTTAGAGATGGAATCAAAGGCCTTTGCAATGTCATGAGAAGCAATGGATAGAGATAATCCGGTCAAGTGTGAATATCTTAGTGCAGAGTGTAGTATCGTGGGACTTCAGCTCAGCCAACTTTACGAAGAACACCAAATTGAATTCGCTTGGCTGGAAATACAGGGATCCAGCGAAAGAATAAAATTCGGTAAAGAAGAGGAGGGAAGACTAAGGTTACGGAAATCGAAGGAACATGTTCAGGGCGGGAGGGATTAGGAATTTTCGGGACACTGGTTACACGGGCCGGGTACATGTGAGTAGGATAAGGGGGAACTGGCCAATAAATCATTTAAAAGAGACGTAATGTATCTTGGATCCATGTGACTGATATTCTTCAGCGTAACGCGGTCTACCCTGGGTGCAAATCCATCCAAAGCTCGTAGTGCAGAAGTCGTTTCCTCAACGGTTGTCGGTTTTACGAGAATTCCATTAATGTTTTTACAGTCGTGTAGTGCTCGGTTTTCATGTACTGGTGGTCGCGAGCATATCCTTCCAAAATTCGTTGAAGCCTTGAACCACCTCTTCATGGGGCATGAATGCCGTCTTCCGAAAACCATCGAGTACTGTCACAGAAGTGACTTTTCTTCGCAAATGGTAGAGGCGTTGCATGTTGTCGTATTAAAGGCACCTTTGCCAACCGCTGCTGGAGCTTATAAATGCCCGTAGTCTACGCTTACTGATCCGCCACATATGAGGGGATAAAACGGGGAACATTCTTTCCATGGCGTTGCTAAATGATGTCTTAGATTTCCATATCTGCAGATCTTCAACAACAGTTCACAGGGTAACTGCACAGTGTTCAGTTTGTGAGATACATTGGGATAGCTTTCTTCTCGCTTCCGCCAGAAGAGGTTGAAAAAACCGCCTGGTCACTTTTGACCCTTTTATCTAGATGTCAGGCATCTGTAGCTGGCTTCGTGTCGTTTTCGGTGTATGATTCATCAAAACCGACCCCCGGCGTGATCCTGTATGGTGTGACTGAAGATAAAGATAGGCTGGAAGATAGAGCGGCAGGCTGTCGTCAGGCTATGTCAGAGTAACGTATGCTATGTGTGCTGACATTCAGTTTGACTATAGTCGTCTTGATGGTAACTCAGATGCGAACCACGCCAAGTTAGGGACGAAAACATAATTGCTTTGTACGAAATGAGTGGCGAGTGGACATATTCGGCCAGAGGATACCAAGCGAAACTTGACGACTGAATGAGAAGTAGAGATAGTGATGCGGCGTGCGTACCTGAAATAGCTGAGAATTTATAGTGACTTTCCCTTGCTCCCGTGATGTCGCTACTGAGATCTTGCGCTTCGCAATTCATTCAAACTAACTAACTTCAAAATAACTCTTTCGGTGTAATTGCATTATTTTTATGTAACCTTGAAATGGCAAATTTAATTAGCTCAACGGTTACTAAACAATCATTTTCAAGTTGTCTTTCCTGCGTTTTTATCGAATCGTCCTTTTTTATTCGTAATGGACTTTGATTCAATTTGGCTCTATTCTGCAATCAAAGTATGTGAGAGCAGTAAGTATTACATTTTTTTATTTCGATCGCATTGCTGTGCACCAAATGAAAGGCGATTTATTCGTTTAACGATAGTGCGCATAATTTTACTGAATATGGTGGTTTTTATCTGCCAATGATGAATTGCGTGCTCATCTGGCGACTTTGGTACCACTTTTTGATTTATTATATTTAAGAGGACAGGTTCAACCCTCTCAATGAGGGTTGTATAAATCAATCATCTGTCTTGATGTTGGCATCATGCAACAGTTGTACTCTTTGTTCGTTTGTTCCCCAAGTAAAGCCGGCTATTTTGAGTGAGCCGTCAAAGAAAAACTGTTGTAAAACATTAGGCTATACACAGTATTGCTCTAACAGAATAGAGAAACCCAGTGTGCTAACTGCTTAGTTCTGTGAGTAGGAGTTAGATGGCTGACTAGAATAAATCTTCGCTGATGATTGCTGATGGCAAGGTTGAACTGAACATACTTGTGGGTCAGATGGCGTGCATATCAAGTGACAGCTTACTTGATCCTCTGATGTCAGGTTGTCCAGCCCCCATTTGGAGTGAGTTTAGACAAAAATTCACCATCAGTAAGCTATGCATATCTGCTATCCGAACCTGACACCGCCAAGTGTAGTTGAAGAGTATCAGAATGTTCTCATGAAGGTCGTCGCTGGGGCGGCGTTTGGATAGTCTTTAACTGTACTATGTCCCTCTGCAAAAGTGGCCCTCTCTCAAGTGACAAGTGACGTTGTGACAATCTCACTGAGGCCAGAACCATACGGATTGAGTATCAGATACATCAAACAGGGGCTAGTTGGTGCCGTAATGCCTGCCACGACGAAGGACTGGGTGCAGTGGTCCAGGAATTGAGGGGAAGGCATCAGTTGCTTCGATCAAAACAGTTCGTGTGCTACATGGGCATGTCGGAAAGGCGGATGCTGTACGGTGTAACTGGATGGGAACAGTTGCAGCATATTGACGTGCCGCAAAGGACTATTTTTATGGCTTGCCGTGACCTTTACAATTCGACACGTGCAGATTAACTAGATTCACTGCGAGTATATTCGTGGGGTAAGTAATGCATTTTGGAGAATCTCTGGACCCCGTCACGTGTTTGGACAATCCCGCGCACTCGTTTTCAGTGCGCCTGCAGTTATCAGGCAGAAAGAGCCGCGAAATTGCATTAAGAAGACCTAAATGTTATGCTCACATGATGCTTCTAAGCATCAGCCACGGATAAAATTACCGTACTTCCAAAAGTACAAAATCGCAAATAACGATGTACAACCTCTAGTGTACCGGAAAACACACTCTTTCAGCATTTTGCAACCTTTGATTTTACGGTTGTTTTAACCTCCAAAACGTCTACTTGTTTTACTGACTGCACATCCATTGACACGGAGCGTTTTGGTGAGTATTTTGCTGCACCGTTTCTCGCTCTGGTTGATTCGCTTCCTCTTTTTATAGTCTGCACAGTAGACGTAGGGTTCTGTCGCCTCCAACTTCTATACTGTCCCGTATTTGGCACGGCTCTTACATGCCATTTACTATTGACGAGTATCCCAGGCTCCACTCTACAAGCTGCATCTTGAACAATGAACAATGATTTATCACGGGATAAAATCAAATGCTTGACACCTTCCGTAAGACGGTTGGGGTGAATATGATGCAATCAAAATATATATAGGTCATACACCGAGCGCCTACCGAGGTGAACGTTTTGACAAACGACTTCAGTATAAAATAAAAATCGAGTGTAAGCTTGCAGAAATACGCGATGTGCAGTGGCTGTTGAAGTCAGGCGTGAGAAAAGCAAACTATGGTCGCTCACATATGCGCCGCCTTCTTGAATCCATGTGACACATTAATCCTCTAGAAGGAAATGATTGGGGTAATTCGAAATGGGGTACTTAAGGTAACAAAGTGTTGGGAGCTAAGAGCAATATCCAATCGTTTATTGAAAAGGTCCAAATTAGAGGAGGATACAACTGAGTCTGAGAGTGGGTTCCAGGTTTGGAAAACCCGAAGCGAAAGTAAATACGTCGACTTTAGACAGCTATATTGTTCCCTCAGTTTCAAGCAGTTACCCCTGAGCAGCATTTTGTGACTGTTTCAGCAAATGACCACATAAGTGGTTAGGGTCACTCAGTATTTGGTACCATAAGCAGAAAGCTCCGGGCTGTCTTCGGTAGCGTCCACTGAAAATTCCCAGCAACTTCAGCCTTCGGTGCTAAGACTGCTAATAAAGACCCTTTACATGCTTTGGAGCTCTTCATTGTGGTACCTCTAATACCTCTATGTCGCGCTGCAACCGAAGTTACCAAGCTTGGATAGTGTATTCAACATGCGGGTGCACGTAGGAATTGGGCATCATTGGGAAAATTGATGAGTCAAATCTCCCGAGTGCCTGCTTTGAACAGTTGTTGTCACGTTCCAAAGGAGCTGGTCTGCAATCCGTGTGCTCTAAGCAAATACGTGTAGTCATTTCTATGGCGTAATTGCAACTCGCGATCTTTTTCTACGTTGAGTGGTAGAGCGTTTTGAACTGACCAGTTCGATACCGTGTTAAGATGGCACTGGAGCCGTTCGTGGTCATCCGGTCCGCTGATTCTTTGCCATATCTTGATATCATCAGCGAAAAACAGGAAAGCGAAAGCAACTGAGCCCGCCATATCGTTAATTAACGCTAAGAATAGAGGAGGCCAAAGCACCGAGCCTTGTGGTACACCACATTTCACATCAATTATACCGGACAGAGATTCCAGGATTCTCACCTCCAACCGACGTTCGTGTAGAAAAACGCTTATCCTAATCAGGATTGCGTCACCAGTGCCATAGTTCCGAAGCTTCTGAAGGAAATTTCGGTGGCCTAACAGATCAAACGCTTTTGAAACTCCAGCATCAATGGCTTCAGTCCGGCTAATAGGTGCAATTAATGGGTTAGTAGTACCTGAACCCCTTTGACGGAAGGCATGTTGCTCTGGAACTGTTATGTCGTGGCTTCCCAGATACTGTATCAGCGCCGTGGTTTGTTGCGGATAAACAAAAAACCAAAGTTTGACATGTCCTACCGGATGATCGGTTAGGGGTGACCGAAATGTAGGGAAATATGGCAATGGGAAATAGTGAACAACTGCATATTGACGGTTACAGCGGTCCCGTCCGTTTTATGTATCACCTAAGATTCTCGTCTGTGGTTTCCATGCAAAAATGGAGGTGAGTTGGTTTGTTTTTGTTTTGTCTGCTGATTGTTTCGGTCGTTTGGATTACGTGATATGGTGTGGTGTGGCCAGTACACTGTCGACACGTGCTTTGTACACAGATATTGTGGGGCTGAAAAAAACAGTTTCTATGAGGGTATTCCACGAGTGGCAAACACGCAGTGAGAAGAAGCTTCTTCAACACTCCAACCGACTGTATTATTCTGCCAACTTAAGATGCTGACCTATCAGTTGGCTGTTGTGACTCAGCTTCAGTAGGTGATGGCAGGGGTGATGAATGCTTTTTAATATTTGGTAACCCATGATTTGGTTGCCAAGCAAACAGCAATAACGTCCGCTGTAAATGCCAAGAGACGCTGTTCGTATGACAAGTGGCGCAGCCCCTTGACATTTTTGGTCGCCCGACGTTGTGCAAGCTCCAAGACCGTGAGATCCCACTTTACCAATGTGTGCCATGCTTGAATTGCCTATTCCACATGTGTGTATATAAGCGGGAAGTATTTGGCGGAAAATCGACGGTTCTAATTGCCAGAAAGCTCTCCGTAAAAGCCCCACGAATTAGATCCTCTTCTTCGATGCCTTTTTAGGTTGCTTCGAGCTGCCGACGTCTTCCTGAACCAACACACAGAGATCCGTTTCGAGAAAACAGTCTAGCAGATCCTGGTCCCATAGCTTATATGTGTGAACCATTCGGTGTCGTAAATGGAGCACTCGAAATTTAGCCGCAATGAGGGAAAGGCGATTTTTGACTGACCATCCATAAATCTTGTCAAGATCGATTTGAAGCTGGAAACGGTCTTCTGGAGCTCTGATCACTCGCCAAACTCTGATGTCATCGGCACAGATTCAAGAGTTTGAAACGAGGACAATTTGTGAGCTGGTTATCTGCTGCAAAGTTGGTGAGTATTGAATCCGTAGGAGATCGGCTGTTTCCACTTTTGCCCGCGTGCATCCATGAGCCGGGAGCAGTGCTGGAATCTCGCGCTTCACCTTTCGAATGCCGTCAAGGTGCCTGTACAGAAGTCTGGGGTTCATGCAGCATCATTTCACTAACTCCTACTGATGCTTCAGCTTGTCCTTGTGGATCAATTCCACACAGAAGTTACGATGTATCAGGTATGTAGTCCAGGTTTCGGCAGTGGGGCAGTCCGTTCGCCCTGCCAAATCCCCCATGAACCTACATTTACGTGTTCTGTACCTCAGAAATGAGTTGTATTTGTGTTTAGTTTAGCATAATTTCTGTTCAGATGCGTGCGCTACCAGTATGTTAAAAATCATCATCATCACACTTACCCACGTCAGCTAGAGGTGGGAAACACCTCAGCTACTGTGCCACAATAGATAAAGGAAAAGGAAAATAAACATAACACCTGCATGCCAGCTGACCTACCAGCAATGAATAGGCCGTTTCCGGCAAGCTACCAGCCGGCTACGAGGCAAAAAGAAAAAGTACTATGTTTTACGCTACAAAATGAGATCGTAGATGGAGCGGGAGGCTAAAAGGGATGTGGAAGGACAGAAACTCACACACCTCAATTCTTATACTTCATTTTTGTTAGTGCACACCTTCTGATATTTTCAATCCACCAACTAGTCGAGTAGGAACCTACTAAGCCACTAACAATTGGTGACCCCGAGGTAAGCAAGTAGGCAGGCACCAACTGCAGTAGACTATCATATGTTGGGCAATTTCTCTCATACGTCCAAACGTGCAGCATCACTCGAACTCTTATAAGATGGATGACAGTAACGAACCTCAAACCAACGTAGTGACCCAATCGTCGGTTGGATAGGTAACTTCTTGCTTCAACGACATCTGAATGTAAGAGTTCGCGGCGTCATCTCTGACCCAATCGACGTTAAGTGCGGAGTGCCCCAGGGCTCAGTACTTGGTCCACGACTATTCCTGATTTACATAAACGATCTCGCAACAGTAATCAACTCCAACTCCTTACTCTTCGCTGATGATCTCAAGATATGGCGGGGCATTAGAACAACCAGAGACAATGCAGCACTTCAGGATGATCTGGACAGGGTCTACGAATGGTCAACTCAGAACCTGCTTCAGTTCAACGCTACGAAGTAAAATATGTTGAGCATACGCCATAAAGCCACTTACGAATACAGACTGGGGGATCAGATTTTGCAGCGCACTACAACGGAATGCGATCTAGGAGTGGTAGTGCAGAAAGATCTGAGCTGTTCCCGTCAGGCCGAGAAAGCCTCCTAAAAAGCTAACCAAAACCTTGGCCTTTTGCGGAGGGCATTCGGGCGCTTCGATCCTTCCATCTTTTCTCAGATGCTCAACGCCTACATTCGGCCTCATTCTGAGTACGCCATCCACGCCTGGCAGCCATGGCAAAAGCAAGACCTTACCGCTCTTGAACTGCCACAACGAAGGGCGACCAAGAACGTAATGGGCCCGTTTCATCTCCCTTACCGATTAAGGCTGAAAACCTTCGAGGTCTACAGTGGACAATATCGACGCCTGCGTGGCGACTTGATAATGACTTATATGATCTTGAGGAATCCAAACCACTCTTGTCGTCACCTACTAAAACTGAATAGCAATAAAACACTCAGAGGACATCAGCAAAAGCTGGCCACACAATACCGCCGGTTGGGATGCCGCCGGAATTTCTTTTCCCTTAGTGTGTGCGAACACTGGAACGCTCTTCCCACACACGTTGTTTCTTCCCCCACGCTAACGGTATTCAAAAGACGTCTGGATGATTCGCTTATCCACCTACATTACGCTATTTAAATCAGAGATGTCCACGTTGAACAAACACGAAAAAAACGGTGCTCATTCTCAGCTTTTGTGCTTTACCATTTACACACTGCTGTTGTGGAATATAGCTTCGGATATATAACAACTGCATTCACCAATTTACCTCAGTCCAAGTAAACGACGCACGAGTATGCGTTGTCATTTCTCTTGTTCTTAAGACATGCCTTCCCCATATTACTTCCCATATTACTCTACAGTAACAATTCAGTTCACATTCTTCAATGTTTATATGAATAAGAGACACTTGAATTCACTAGACGCTTAAATTGATGAGTTACACTTATGTTTACTTTCACTTCAACCATCCTACGGGACTTGTAAAGCAATCGCTTTTTTACCTGTAATATATCATTGTTCATTGTTCAACACGAACGTCACTGAAGTCGGTTCCTTGCCATGTCAGCAAGTGTATCCAGCCAAACGTGTTCAGCATCTTTTGTACCACAAACATGGAGCCGTGAAGCTCCAACCGAAACCAGCTCCGAAGTGAGGGCCTTCATTCCTCTCAACCAAGTCTTCGCTTGGCCACCCCACCTCTTCTACCATCCACCTCCCCGGCGATCAAACAACGCACATCGTGGAAGTCAGTGGGCTGGTATGCGTAACACGTGACCCAGCCATCGGATCCTGGGGTGTGAAACGACGGTGCTGAGCGGTTCAGTTCCTTTTTCTATGCCGTAAACAAGGCGTCGAACATGCCCGTTCCTCACACGATGTTCCCACCAGATGTGAGCTAAACTGCGAAGTCACCGATGGTCGAACGTAACTAGCCTCCTTATGTCCGTTGATCTACGGGGCCAGGTTTCGCAACCATAAAGTAGGGTCGAACGTACCGCTCCACTGTACACTTTATCCTTCAGGGCAAGAGTGATGTCGCGCCGGAGCCCTAGGTGGCGAATGTTAGCAAAAGCACTTCGAGATTTTGCTATACGGTACGTAATGTCGTCTTCGATCCCAAGGGCGCTGTTACAACTTCCCAGGTGGTAGAAATTCCGAACGACTTCTAGCTGATCCCCACCAAGCATCAGCGCAGGAGGCGATCCCTGCCAATCTTGGAGGAAAGCTTTTCACTTCGATGGTGCAAAGCAAAGCCCGAAGCGACTGACAGCCAGTACTAATCGGTCCGGCGCGACTTGGCACGTCTGGGAGCTGTCACAGATGCGGGCAATGTCGTCTGCATACTCTAAGTCAAGAAGTCGTTCTTCTGAGAGTAGCTCCACGCCTTCCAACTCATGTCCTGTAAATGCAACCTCCATGACTCCGTCAATAGCGCAGTTGAAGAGGAAAAGTGACAGCTGGCATCCTTGTCTCACACCGCTGGAGATATTGAAGGGTGGTGATAGCTTGTCGTAAGCCCTCACTCTGCCTGTGCTACGCGCTCATAATGCGCGGATAAATTTTACAAATGTCTCGGGCACACCTTTCCTGAGTAGACAATTCCAAAGGGCACATCGATCAACCGAATCGAACGCACCTTTGATGTCGAGGAACATGACTACAGTGGGCCGCCAACATATGTGACGGTGCTCCAACAACTGACGCAAGGTGAAGATGTGGTCGATGCGGCCACGACCCCGACGAAACCCGGCTTGCTCCTCACGAATCTGGCTTTCACGAGCGCCAGTCAGTCTGTGAAGGATTATGGAGTCGAGTAATTTGGAGGCGATGGAGAGCAGACTGATTACTCTATGGGTGACTCTTTCCGAAAGCGACCCTCCTTTGAAGATGGGAGCAATAACGGAGCGGCTCCAGTCCGTTGGGACAGTCTGCTGTTCCCACATTTTCACTATTCATTCATGTAAATCATCAACAAGAGCAGAGCCTCTGAGTTTGAGGAGGGCTGGAGGAAGAGCATCTAGTCCTCGTGAACGTTTCTCAGGCAACGTGTGGGAGGCATTCGATTAAGAAAATCCAAGTTGTCTCCTTAACAAGCCTAGATGGCACGTTATAGTGCATGACAGTATACAAGTTATCATCCTTCTTTCCAGGATATTCTGCATAGCACATACAATCAAATGACAGTTAAATGGTCACTGCGACCCAGCTGCGTGCTCGTAACTATTTCGTCGACCATGATTTATTCGTTAGTGAGCAAACGATCCAGTATCGACAGCTAGTTAGCAGCTCGAAATCTCGTGGGATAGGTTATGTGGCTGTACACAGGGTATCTAGAAATTAGCTTTTGCAATCAGGCTTTAAATTGAGCACCATCGATTGCTGGCTTTTCCATGTCGTGCGAATTAAAGTCTTCAGTGATAAGAATATAGGTATAGGATTTGTTCAAAGCAACCTGAAGAACATGGTTCAATTTGGAGTCTATTATCGAAGTAGCGTTTTGTGGGCCGTAAATTATGGCTAGTAGACAAGTGTCCTTGTTCGGCAACCGCAGGCGGCATCAAAGGGAATCAGAAGCGCGGATTTCCAGGCGATCGATAACTTCACATTGGAGGTTTGTATTATGATAATCACACCACTATTCCTTCCAGTTCCATCATTCCGAAGCAGCGACATCCCGGGTACGTTGACCTCAGAATCGGTTGTCTCAAGGTTAATCAGGTCTCTGCAATCAAGACGAGGTCCATCAGTTGTAAGTCGTGGATTTCTCTATGTTCGGCCAACTTACTTAGACGGCCTTTGTTACTCGCACACGCGGTGGTGATTAGGCTGCAAGGAAAGAAACCGTCGCTTCTCATGAGTTTGCGGCAGCGACCGTGCCAAGCAAGGAGAGTGCTAGCAGTTTAACAGCAGCTGTGTGAGTAGGCAAAACCATTCGGTTTTGTTTGGTTTGCACTGAACATTCTTGAGTTTAAATACCTTCTGCAACTGGAGTATTGTGAAGGACATGGTAGTGAATGCTTTATCACTATATCTTTAATGGAAACGGGTGGTGATGTGGTTTATCGACACATCGACAGACTTGTCTGTGACATCATTCGACAGACGGAATGTACAGTGAAACCGAATTCGACAACCACCGCTTCCTGTCAACCCCTCTAAGTTAACCTGTTTTTTCATTACTTGAAAGTTCACCATGTAAAGCTTGTGGATTCAGACCTCCGTATGCTGACCACTTAGGTCCAGCGGCTTGAGTGGTAAGCTTTCTTACTTGAAACATTCATAATACCGAGTAACGGAGCGCGGGTTATAAAGAGTATACTATCCAATGCTTGACAAATGCTGTAGGATTGTTAGATGAAAAACAGCCAAATGTAACCACAGAGCCGATAATGTAAGACGCATATTGTAGGACTCACTAAGAAGTTTGCAGTAGTACAAGTATGGGCATTCCTGTTTGAAGTTTCACGGAAGTCTGATATGGATCAAAGCCCCTTCTGTTCTAAAACCGCCATTCCCTTGACTTGGACTGCATCATGTAATGTGAAAGTGCTACTGTATCACCATCTTGTTTTTGGAATTTTGGTTATTGGGAGGGCATTAATAACATGCACAGAAACGAATTCCAAAGCTGTGACGCTGGCATGGAAAAAAGCATTTGGTCGACGTTTCATTCGACCGTACCATGGGGTCAGATGGCCAGTAAGAAGTGTGTGGTTAAAGTAGACTCCGATAACGTCCACAGTGCACTCATAGTTTTCATCCTAAAAAGGTAGGAGAAGTGGTTCAAACCGGTAACGTTCTTTTGGAGGATCAACTTGAAGTACTCATTGCACGATTAGATGTTAATGCGCAATCTCCATGTAGACCGCGATTCGCATTGAAACGAACCTTGACAAATTCGATCACTAGGACCGTAGCTAAAGCAGACGGAAATTAATAAATAGTAAATAAAAAATAATGTGTCAGCTGTACGCCGTAACGGCACTTCGCTGCCGCGCGACCACCACCAGTCGCGCGCGGGCTGAGTATGCAGCGAGGACGCCCACCCCTACGAGGATTCGAACCAGGGGACCTTATGGTTGCAAAGCAAATGCGCAGAGCACTCGGCCACCGGCCGACCAGATGGAAATTGGGAGGTTCTAGCCCAAAAATTGCAGTTACGACACGTTTGGGTCTTTTGATCTCATCAGGTCCTGAACACTACGCTATTGGGATGTTAGTTGGGACCTCTACCACTTTGGCCTCAGATTCAGAACGCTTCGCGCTGCTCAGTCTTTAGTGTGGTGAGGGAGTGCTTCTGCCAGGATTTTCAAGCTTAAATGGCATATTCCAATTGCGTCCTCACGTATGCGCCAAGCCTTTGTGGAAAGAGTGATACGACTAAACTTCTGTATGCCCTATGCAGGAGACCGAAGTGCTGATCGGCTTTCTTTGATGAAGTAAACAGAACTGCGTCTGAAGATCACTTTCCGGGATATAATGATAATTGATTCCCCTCGCAAAACTTAGACTATGGTTGCATCTGCTAATATTAAGCTTAAGCAAAACGTTGTTGGTAGCCGACAAATGCACGAATTAGAACTGATTTCCAACTGAACAGGAGTCACTGGAATTTCGCTTGAAATTCAGACGGAATTCATGTGTGCAGAGTAAAGAGTTCCAACAAGGAACTCCGCCCAGTTCTTGTGTACCTTGAGCAGTAGTATCAACCCGGACTATCCGGATATTTAATTGGAGACCAACTCTTCCTTCAAACCTAGTGAATTGGGAAATGGTAATGGACGGTAGAAACGCTCCTCTATCTATGGTATCTTCTGCTGCCCTCCGGAGTAACTACTACATCAACCTGCTTATTTTCTACTCAAATGGGCACCGCACCTTCCCGATGAAAGTATTTTGTTAAATTGTGCAGGTGATGTGATTTGTCGAGTCATCTAATTTTAGTCTCCTCAACAACAGTGCAACATGTTTTGATTAACTGTTAAAATGCGTAAACTCCTGTTTTCAGAAGCTGAATGCATCCAAGGGCAATGATGTTCGATTCTCACTGATAAAGTAGAACCTTCTCAGTAACTTATGATGGGCTACCCGCAATGTCATATTGATGTCTACTGCTTGAACTAGTTAAGGTAATTGGAGTAGCTGAATGTTATGGTGCACCGTAATTCACCGTGCACATTTCAAGCGAAAGAAGTATGCAAGAAACAAATCTTACTGTGCCTTAAAACTTCTACAAGAGAACTATTAGCAGTCGAGAGCCCGGCTAGAGCATGGCAACATTACGTCGACCATTCCAATCATCTGGCTACAAGAGCATCAGAAACTAAGTCTCTCAGAATGCGAAACGAAGTCTCAGTTCTAATGCCAGTGCTTTCAAAGAGCATGAAAATCATTATTACCGATGCGCCAACCGCCTGCTTGAAAGAATTTACTCACCTTGAACCAGAACAGCACAGCTTCCGAGGAAATGGATCGTGCACCATATGTGTACTGCTGGCACGATCCAGCTGGACCTAATTGGTTGACACTGGCACATAAGTTGATGTGGATTTTCCCGACTAAGCAAAGTCCTTTGACCGGTTGGATCATGACATTCTGCTCTCTAAGTTCCAGACCTTTGACATTGGTGATCCTCTTCTAAGGGGATCAGAAAGTTTGTCTTACATCTTCTCTTCGAGGTAACTGTGCGTGAACACTTATTAGATCCCATCCAGTTCGAATGTGGAGTACAACAGAGATCGGCACTGGGCCAAGTTTGTTCTTGACTTATGGCGACGAGATAACATGTCGCATAATCTTGAACTGCTTGCTCTATTCCTATGACATCAAGGTGTGGAGGGAGATGAATTAAACAACGGATGCCAAGCTGCTTCCACCCTACCTAGATAAGGTTTACACGGGGTCAACCTAAATCCACTTCGGTTCTATTGGGAAAAATGTAATGCGGTCTACTTGTCATGCAAGATAGCATGCTGCTATAAATTGGGAAACCAAGAGCTGTAAAATTCTTCCGGGAAAAGGGATCTGGGCGTTTTAATACAGGCAGACCTTAAATGTTCTAATCAGACTGAAAACTATTGCCGGATTTTGGAGTACCCGGCATGTGTCGTGGATTGCAGCACGCAAGCTCAATCCATGTCTCCGTTGACGTCGAAGTCAACCTCTGCTGAAAAGTCATCAATACGAGTACTCCAAAACATGGTCCTCCTGAGGCGTGCATTCGGACTAACGGACGAGTCAACTTTTTAGCAGCCTCTCGGCTCATAAGTATGTTCACACTTTGAGTATGCAATACAATATACAATACAATACAATATACAATACATGGCCGTAGAGAGACCTCAACAATTTAGAGATAGCTCAACGTCGAGCAATCAAGAATGTACCAGTTACAGACAAATGCTACGGGTGCTCAGAGGATTCGGTGGATGACATTGTCGATGGCGTTGGGACACTGTCAAAATATACAAGATTTTGAAGGACCCCGAGCACAATAAGCTGAGGGACCACAATGTCGAAATAGAAGTGCAGTACAGTTGTATGGAACGCCATCAGTATTGCTTTTCCATACCTGGTGGCGAAGTTTGAATGTCCTCCCTGAATCTGTCATCAGTGCTCCCACGCTGGCGGAGTTCAAAGCTAGAGCTGGCCGTGCACTCATTCTCCTGCACCAGACCACACGACTAATTGCCCATGGCCAAACACGAAGGTTTGTTAACGATTTCACTGACGGTCAGCTCACAGAATATATTCCACCTTTTTCACCACGTTTCAATAGTCATCAGACCCACATTTCATGTCTTTAATGCTATCAGCGTTGCCCATTAGTTCCTTTTGCGAGTGATTATTTCATACGATCCGCCAGCTTCGTGTGGCTTTTCCGGGACCAATTGTTAAGTAGTTCAAAATACTGGACAACTCACTGGAAAAATTGTCTGCAGTGGCATTCCAACAGCAACTTAGACCACTGCAAAAACACTCCGAAAACACGCCGATCTCAACTATCATCGGTAGACTGCGCTGTGTGCAGCTGGTTCTTCGACCAAACGAATCTAGTGAGTTACATACGCCTGCACATTTATCAACATCCGTCGGTCATCTTTAGTTAGGTCTAATAATGCTTGGTCCGAAAGTTACTATCGAGAGCTTGACTAGGCAGTTAGGTCGTACTATTGTAGTTATCACACCCCTTACCTTCGCATTTCAGCGCTGTGCTTGTTGACATTCACGCTCTTCGTTCAAGCTACGTTCGCGTCAACACAGGTTTAGCAACTGACGCATAATGAGTCACGCCACCTAAGAGACGCTGACCGCGAAGGACAACCTATCTGTCAATATGGTGTCGACCGCAATGGCCGTTGAACTTGTACTTTTAGCCGCAGCTCGTGCCGTGGTTCTCTACTACCACACCACACCAAGATTACTGCCTGGCCAAATGAGTGTGAAGTGCAATCTGCACTCGGATAGTTTCGTAACAAAATCCGTGCTGGTAGCTGTTGGTGCAACTTCGAATGACGACAGCCTGAAGGTCGCCAAGAGTTACGGTTGGATCTGCTTCTCAAGTTAACTAAACAGTGCGGGATAAACATTTGGACAGTAAACTGGTTAATACGAGTTTGCTGCGTTGGTTAGATAGCGAAAAATTTTCACCACATGTTTTCAAACGCATAATACACACTGTTCCTTTTGAAATGCGTCGAAGAAGCACCAGGTCAACCAAACGGTACCAACTGTACACAAACTTGCCAGTTTTTCAGTTGTTCCTCAATCGCAAAGCGAATCAATCGCGCGAATGTCTGGATCAGTGGGTTGATTTGTGACGAGAGCAACTCAACGCCTTTATGATCCATCGTGCCGATGCAGCGACAAGCCAGTAATCTCAGTGGGATTTCACCTCGAGAACCATTATGATTTGTCATCTTTGTGGGGACTCTAGAGGTGCGGAATCCTATGCATATTAGGCCGCAATACAATTCAAACAGATGGCAGTAAAGCTGAACGGAAAAGAGAGACAGTAAAGGCAAAGCTAGACTACGTATTGCACTTTGTTTTATTATATTCCTAGGTGACGAGATCATGATTGGAAGAGGATATTAAATGGGATGGGTCGGATAGAGATCCTCACAACCCAAACGTCACCTAGGTGGGCGCTTCCTTTATAAACAAGTGAATCCAACCGAACATCATCAACGTCTTTTGAACCCAACCGGAGAACAGAAGAAGCCAACTTTCAAATTATGGACTTGACCAAGCCGTCATACTCATTTTCCAGCTTGAATTGGTCTCGCAAACAAGGCGCATCGCCAGCGGCGGTGTGCTGTGGTAGGTAACACACAGGCGAACCATCAGAGCTTGGTGCGTGAAATAAAGCTGCCGAGCAGTTTACCTTCTCATCAGTAATAAATCGGAATATCTGTAGTTCGGGTGATCTGTTCAGATTATGTTCTGTTTTCCGAGCTGAGCAGTTTGGTTGCAAACGTTTCATCACCAATCGAGTGAATTCTTCAGTGCGTAATATCCTTGTTACGCACTGAAGAAGTCACCACAATTGGTCATGAAACGTTTGCAACGAAACCGTTGAGCTCGGAGAGCAGAACGCAATCTGTACCTTCTCTTCATTCGCCATTAATGAGATCAAACATGGTCTCTGGTCACGCGGGGTTTCCACCGGATGTGAGCTAAACTGAAGAAAACTAAGTCCAATCAATATATAAACCGAGCTCTGTGCTTCGGTGTGCATTCAAGATAACCCTTTATATTGCAGGACCGTAAGATATGAATTAAACAAGGAGTTGCGACAAGATTTGATGGATCAGCCACTAATCGTCTTTGTCTATTCTCTTTTCGATAAATCACTCCAGGTAATTACAATTATGAGCTTTGGAATCATTAGTGCAGTAACTATTGCAAGCAATGAGACACAAATCGTGAATGCTTCGTTCGGATGAACGGTGACAATCTATGTCTATTTGAGCCTACTACTATTGACTATTATGACAGAAGTCAGGTGGCCAGGCTAGGAACACGGTAGGGCAAGCCATTTACGCAGTTCCGGCTTCAGCTGCTTGATCGCAATTGCTTCTGCTGGGGTCAGTAGGCGCTTGCGGAGTCCTTTTGTGCAGCCTTTTGCTGCTACATACACTATTTTGAAAGCTTTTTGCATTTGTATGTTATGTCCACTATCTACTAAGTGTACTAGGATGGAGCCGTGGACACTTCTAGTGGTACCAGGCTGCAATAAGGCATGGCAGCGTTCCGGAATCGGCTTTGAGAGATGTCTGGTCGTGTGTCTGAGGTATCTCGCACCACAAGTGCAAGTGAACTGGTAAAGGACATGGGATTCGGACTGGACCGGAATTCTGTCTTTTGGGCGGTTGGTGATGAGCAGAACCATTTCGTCGTGAATGTGAACTCTGGCGGCCGGATAGGTTTGGTTTACTGCGCAAATCAATTTCCTACTCAAGAGTTTGAACTGTATGTCTCCGTTGGAAGGCAGTGAGAGGAAGACATCTTTCCTTCTCACGGTCATTTTCGGCTCAGGCTCAACTCCGAGCTGGGAATGCTTTTTGATGAAAGCAGTGGGGTACCCGTTGCTTTCCAATGTCTTGAGTATGAAATTCTTTTCTGCTTAAAGTGCCTCAAGGCTGCAAATCCTTGTAGCCCGATAATAGAGGCAACATAGCAAGCTTTGTTCGTACTTTATCAGTACAAGACTGTGGAAGTGCGTGTACTGATCTACACAGGTTGGCTTGCGGAAAACCTTTCTCTCATACGATCCGTCCTCTCGCCGTCGCAGTGAAACATCCAAAAATGGCAGCTTACTGTCCGCTGCAATCTCGCAAGCAAATTTCAACGATGGGTGCGCGTTGTTAAATTGATTCAATAGGTGAACATGATCAGTATGAGAGTCGCAAACAATAAACGTATCGTCCATGTATCGTTTGTGATAGTCGAGGGATGCGATTAGGTGTCTGATTGGTCTGAGTTCAAATTTAGCGAGAAAAATGTCGACAAGCAGAGGTCCTAGGGGCGATCCCTTTTCAACTCCGTCTATTTGTCTATGGCATTTTCCATCAAATAGAAACTGTCTGTTAAATGTGCAACGTAGAATCAGCTCTTTCACCTTACGAGCCGGGATCGGAAGAGCAATGTTGTTTTCTTCTAGGTGTTCACAGTACAATATGAGCGTTTCTAACAATGGAACTTTTGTAATGAGAGAATCCACATCAGAGGAGAGCATCAATTTTTATTTTACGTTTAAGTTTGTTACCTGATGAACGAATGCAAATGTCACACACAGTGTGACCGGACAATCCTTTATGTACTGCTTCGACAAGTACCACAAGCCACTTGGAGACTGAGTGTGTAGCGGACCCAGACATATCAATCACTGGTCGTGGTGGGGTGTTAGGTTTTCGGACATTTGGTACGCCGCAGAGGCGAAGGGAATGTGAACCACAATGGGTTAATCCCTCAAATAAGGAGCTATCGATGTAGTTACAGCGTTTTAGTTCTTTTAATGAGTTGGTTATTTTGATCTCGTCCTGGGCTGTGTTGTCTTTTGTACTGAACCAAGCGCGAATTCGCTGGGATCCTGCAAGATCGTGTGCAGCTTGGACATGTAGTCTGACTTGTCCATTATCACCCAACCGGATCTCTTATCTGGCCTTGAGAGCATGATATCTGGATTGGATGTCAACTCTTTTATCACTTCTCTGTGTGCATTGGTGAGTAATTTTGAGGTTTGTACATTGCTGCTCCAATATCTCTGTGATAGATGTACCAAACTGGTCTTGAAATAGTCACGAGCTCGGGAGGATGTAGGTTTTAATTCGGGCAGATGATGTATAAACTCTCGTTGGTTGCGAAACAAGGACACATGTCTACTAGCTGTGGTTTATCGCCCGCCAAACTCAACATCGGAAATGGACTCCAAACTGTACCACGTTTTTCAGTTTGCTTTGAACAAGTCCTACACCCACATTCTTATCGCGGGAGACTTTAACGTGCACGACATAGAAACGTCGGCAACCGACGGTACGCAGTTTAGAGCCTGTTTGCAAGAACTTATTGCTAGCCACCCTCTTTACAACCACGTAACCTCTCCCACCAGATTTCGAACTTCTAACAAGCCGTCGATACTGGATCTTGTGCTAACTAACGAAGAACTCATGGTTGGCGAGATAGTTACAAGCACACCACTGGGTCGTAGTGATCATGTCACCCTACTCTTTGATTATATATGCTACGCCGAGTACCCGGAAAAGGAGGAGGATTAAGTGCACACTGTCACACACTACAATTTGTTGTCCAAGCTTGTTAAGGATACATCTTGGACTTTCTTAATCGCATGCCCCCCAGATCTGGCCTGGGATATGTTTACAAGGACTTTGAGCACACTGGTAGCGCAAGCATCGGAACAGAAGTCCTTCCAACCCAAAAACCAGAGTACATCATTTCTGAGGAGCAGAACACGTAAATGTATGTCCCGGAGGGATTTGGCATGGCGAAATCACCAGGGTTGCCCGAATGCCGAAACCTGGACTGCATACGTGACACATCGTAACTTCTGTGTGAAACTGATCCGTGAAGACAAGGTCACGCATCAGCAGAAGTTAATGAAGCGATTCTGCACAAACCACAAACTCCTGTATAGGCACATTAACGGCCTTCGATAGGTAAAGCGAGGGGTTCCGGCGCTAGTCACGGCTGATGGATACACGCGGTCAGCAATGGAAGCAGCTGATCTCCTACGGCTTCATTACTCTCAAACTTTCCAACAAGTGTCGAGCCCAAACATTCACCTCATTTGTAATACTCCATCATCTGGTTTAGAAAACATCACCTTCACTACGGAGGCTGTGTTAAAGAAGTTGTTATCCTTGCGTATCCACAGTTCTCCCGGAACTGATAACATCCGATCAAAGGCTCTACAGGCAGTAGCTAGTGATCTAGCAGAACCACTGGCTGTTTTCTATCAGCGATGTCTAGAGAAAAACCTTCTTCCACCAGTATGGAACCAAGGGGTCATCACTCCTATCCATAAAGGAGGTAGCCGCACTGATCCTGCAAACTACCGTCCAATAACACTACTTCCCGTACTGTCCAAAGTGATGGAATCAATCGTCGCAGACGCGCTGATGCAATATTTGGAAAGCAACAATTTAATAGCCCCAGAGCAACATGGCTTTCGTCAAAAGCATTCGTGTAATACTAACCTATTAATTGCATGTAATAGCTGGACTGAAGCTGTTGATGATGTAGTTGAAGTCGATGTCATCCACCTGGACTTTTCAAAAGCGTTTGATCGTTTAGACCATCGACTTCTCCTTCAGAAGCTTCGGAGCTACGGCATTGGCGATCCAATCCTAAGTTGGATTAGCAATTTTCTACAAGAACGACGGCTAGTGGTGAGAGTCCGAGAATCATTTTCTCATGCAATCGACGTGACGTGTGGAGTACCACAAGGCTCGGTTCTTGGACCTCGTCTATTCTTGGTGTTCATTAACGATTTGGCAAGATCAATTACTTCTGATTTCTTATTTTCGTTGATGATATCAAGATATGGCGAAGGATCAGAGGACCGGATGACCATGAACGGCTCCAGCACGATCTTAACACAGTGTGAAACTGGTCAGTTCAAAACTCTCTACCCTTCAACGTAGACAAATGTCGCGTAGTACAGTTACGCTATAGACATAACTACACCTGTATACTTGGGACAAACGAATTGCAGAATAGCTCCCAGGAACGTGATCATGGTGTGATGGTACAGAGCGACCTCAACTGTTCAAAACAGGCTGAGGTAGCTGCGAAAAGAGGCAACCAGCACGTCGGCATGCTGCGAAGGGCATTCGGGAGATTTGACCCATCAATCTTCCCAATGATGCTCAATTCCTACGTGCGCCCGCATGTTGAGTACGCAATCCAAGCTTGGCAACCTTGGTTGGAACGCGACCTAGAAGCGATAGAGGCACCACAACGGACAGCAACAAAATATGTAAAGGGCCTGCGCTATCACTCTTACCCCTGAAGGCTGAAGTTTCTGGGAATTTTCAGCGGACGTAATCGAAGGCTGCGCGGCGATCTCATATCAGCGTATCAGATATTGAGTGACCCCAACCACGTACGCCGCCATTTGCTGAAACTTAGCCACAACACGCAGCTCAAGGGTAACTGCTTAAAGTTGAAGGAACAATATAGCCGTCTAGAGTGTCAACGGAATTACTTTTCCCTTCGGGTTTGCAAACCACGGAACGCACTCCCAGACCCAGTTGTATCCTCTCCTACCCTGGATGTTTTCAAAAAACGATTAGATGTTGCTCTCAGCTCCCGACATTTTGTTACCTAAGCTCCTCTGTTGTGGATTACGCCAAGCATGTTTGCAACAGGACTAATGTATCAAATGGACCTAAGTGAGCGACCATATTTTATTTTCTCACTCCTTACCTCAACTATCACTGCGCCCCAGTGTCTTCCTGAACGTTTACGCGCGATATTTCATTTTTTCATTTTACACTGATGTTAATTATCAAAGTATTCATCTCGGCAGACGTTCGATAGATGACCCAGACATATATTAATTGCATCATATTCACCGCTACCATGCTACGGGACGTGTCAAGCACTTGTTTTTATTCCGTGATAAATCATTGTTCATTGTTCATCTAAATCCAATTGCGTCCTACAAACCACAATTTGGGGCTTGTCATTGGGACCAAAATTCTGTGCATCACAACCACGTAGACAACGAAGTGATGGGAGCCAAAGGCATGATCCAGTCGCTTTTTTATATATCCAAAGTGGAGGAAGAAACAAAATTTTTGGGAGATAGTTGCAGGGTTGGCAAACCCGAGCAGAAAAATAATTTCGCCGACATTCCAGTCGACTAAACTGTGCACACCATTTCAGGAGGTTGCCTCTGATTTTGGTGGTATGGCTGAGTTTCAGCAACTGACGGCATACGTTAGGATCACTCAATATTTGTTAGACTAGCATGCGATCGCCGCGCAGCCTTCGGTAGCGGCCACTGAAAAATCCTTGTAAATTCCGCCTTTGATGATAGGACAGATTTCGTAGGCCCTTGGCGTTCTTTGTGGCCCTATGTTGCGATTTCTCTAGTACTTCTATGTCGCGCTTCAAGCAAGGCTATCAGGCTTGGATGGTGTATTCAATGCGAGGGCGCAAGTACGCATTGTGCAGCATAATAATAATAATAATAATAACAATAATAATAATAATTATTATTATTATTATTATACGTAAGTTTCTCTTGATGACAGAAACTGTGTCTATAGCGCCACACATCAATTTGTACAGAAGATTCTATGAGCTTGTATGGGTGATATGCAACCTTGTTAACAAAAGGATGATATCATTCGATGCCCAGTCGTTGTTCACAAACATTCCATTGCTCGAAACCGTGGATTACGTATGCGAGCTTGCTCGGCAACTGCCCATATACACAACTTTTCCGGAGACTTTGCTAAAGGAGGTGTTACTTCGTTGCACGTTAAATGTTCAGTTCACTTTCAATGGTGAAATGTACCGTCAGATTGACGGAGTGGCCATGGGATCTCCTTTGGGGCCGCTGCTGGCTGATATATTCATGGCGAAATTGGAACATGGCCCACTTGCAACGCACATCCGTGAAACCGTAATGTACGTACGGTATGTGGATGACACCTTCGTACTTTACAAATCCGAAAAGCATGCGGAACAGTTGCTGAAAGCTTTCAATGACGCACACAAGAATCTCCATTTCACTTGTGAACACGAACTCGGAAACCGGTTACCTTTCTTGGATGTAGAAGTTATCCGTAACTCAGACGGATCATGCAGCAGAAAGGTACACAGAAAGCACACATGGACTGGGCAGTACACTAACTTCCACAGCGCGGTACCACTACAGCACAAGCGGAGTTTAATCAGATCTCTCGCCTTCATGGCGCGCAGTATTTGTACACCGGATACCGTCAACGAAGAACTACAGAGAATCAGCGACGCCCTTAGGGACAATGGTCTAACCGGATAAATTTATCATGAAACATTGGAAGGAACGTAATCGAAAGCCACCTAGGAGCATTGCTCCCAAGAAAGAGCTTTTCATACATATACCCTTTAAGGGCGATTCTGCAGCTGATATGTTATCCAGACGCCTGAAAGATGCTGTCGAGAAAACTTATTTCGCGGCCCGCCTGAGAATCGTTTTTCACAATAAGCCGTTGCTTACAAAACCCTTGAAGTATAGACTACCGCCGTTGACCCGTTCAATGATCATTTATCAGGTCTCGTGCTTCTGTGGTGCACGATACGTGGGTCGCTCGATAAGACGCCTATCTCAGAGGGTTCGTGAACACATCCCGGCATGGTTTTACAGAGGCGAAATGAGGTCTTCAGACAGGTCTATCATGTCGCACCTCCTTGAATCTGGCCATACAGCTTCAGAGAATGACTTCAAAGTCATTTACTAATTACCTGAACACTTTTCCCAAGGATTCCGCAAACAGCTCTTATCCATCGCCGAAGCTATATACATTCACCAGCTAAAGCCGGAATTATGTGTCCAAAAACGATTTATACGGCCGATATTACTACCTTGGCCAACGGACACCGTTACTTAGTTATTTGCCTGTCATCCTACCTACTTAATTACCTTGTACTAATGAGCATTGTGTACACATGTTTATTTAGTTTATTTTGTCTACCACCTCTGTCTCTGTCTCAAGTTATCGATTTTGCTCTTTCAAACAGTCAAGAAGTCAATCCCAGCCCCAGTTGATGCTATCTCCACAATCCCTGTTATGTAAAAGTTTGGGTCTGATGAGATTTACCGAAAAGAATTCTTTACCCTGAAATGATTTCTGATATTGATTCATATTGAGATATGCGTTTCTTATATTAACATTCTGGCGGATGGTTGAGGCCAACGCCTAGTTATGAAAACATTGGTGTTTTAAGCCGGCCAGCTTGACGAGCATCAATGCGTGGATCAGATTGAAAAAGTGCAAACCGACTCCTATTGTCCACACTATGGGCTTATCCGTCAATGTCATGACGCACAAAGGAACACCTGAACTATTCCCACTGTGTTTAAACCACCTGAGGTGACATCCCGAACTGTTCCTGTAATGACTCATGGCTCAAGACTCGAATACCGCGGTTATCGGCCCTGTTCGCTATAAAATCCCACACCAATTGCACACTGATTCACCTGGTCTGACGAAGCCTTTATTTTAAAGGCGAAACATTACCAAAATACTATACCAACCGATTGTTTCCAAACCTCTCTAAACTCATTGGTGTTTATATGTTTTTGGGCACCTCTTGGAGTAGCTTATGGAGGGTTTTTCCCATGTGAAAATAGAGATTATGGTAGTTAGATCAAGATAATTGACAAGTCTGCTACTAAATGTTGCCACATTGTCACATGATCTGAGTGCCATTGGTAGATGGATGGGACCATGCTTCCGAATGTTCTCTGCACCAAGCCGACGTGCTGGTTTGATCTCTTCTCTGACTATGGAACACTTAAGGTCACTTTGCATGAGCACACCGAGATCGTTTTCTTTGTAAGTTGTTTGCAATACATGTGACCCAAGCCTATACACGTAGTCATGTCTATGGCGCAATGGAACAGCGTGACATTTCCCACGTTGAACGATAGGGTATTCAAAACTGACCAGGTTGAAATCGTGTTGAGGTCACGCTGGAGCTTTCCTTGGTCGTTCGGTTATTTGATCGCTTGTCATAACTTGATGTCATCCGTGAAGAGTAGGAAAGCGGAAGTAATTTCCCTCGCCAGATCGTTTATGAAAATCAAGAATAGACGGGGCCCGAGCACCGAGCCTTGTGGTACGCCGCACTCCACCTCAATTGCGTCGGACAGGGATTCTCGTACTCTCACTTCCAACCGACGTTCGTGCAGGAAATTGCCTATCCAACGCAGCAGTGGGTCACCAACGCCATAGAGCTGAAGTTTATGGAGGAGAATTCGGTGGTCTAAGCGATCAAACGCTTTTGAGAAGTCCAGGTAAATGACATCAACTCCTGCTCCACCATCAACTGCTTCAGTCCAGCTGTTGCGTGCAATTAACAAGTTCGTAGTGCATGAGCGCTTTTGTCGGAAGCCATGTTGCTCTGGTGCTATCATCTTGTGATTTTCCAGATACTGCATGAGTGCATCAGCGATGATAGACTCCATAACCTTGGAAAGCACAGGGAGTAGCGTTATAGGACGGTAATTGGTTGGGTCAGTGCGACTACCTCCCTTATGAATAGGAGTGATTACCCCACGCTTCCATATTGTTGGAATATGGTTCTCCTCCATACAGCGCTGATAGAATATAGCCAGAGGTTCCGCCAGATCACTGGCTGCTGCCTGTAAAGCCTTCGGTCGAATGTTATCGACACCAGGAGAGCTGTGGATACGCAGGGACAACAGTTTCTTTGACACACTTTCTGCAGTAAAAGTAATATTGGATAAAGCTGATGGTGGGACAATAGAAACAGGGATAACCGTTGGGCCTGTTACTCTCTGGAACGTTTGTGAGTAATGGAACCGTAAGAGATCGGCTGCTTCCGTTGCTGATCGCGTGCATCCGTCAGTCGTGATCAGTGCTGGAATTCCGCGTTGCACCTTACGAAGGCCATTAACATGCCTGTATAAGAGTTTGCGGTTCGTGCAGAATCTCTTCATTAACTCCTGCTGATGCGTCACTTGTCCTCGCGGATCAAACTCACACAGAAGTTACGCTGTGCCACATAGGCAGTCCAGGTTTCGGAATTCGGGAGTCCTTGTGAGCTCTCCATGCTAAGTCCCTCAAGGACATGCATTTGCGTGTTCTGCTCCTCAGAAATGACTTCCTTCTCCTTTAACGATGGAAGGATTTCTGCTCAGACGCGTGCGTTACCAGTGTGGTGAATGTCCTTGTGAAAGTGTCCCAGGCGATTTCTGGGGGCTTTCCGTTAAGAAGGTCCAAGATACCTCCTTAACAAGCGCGGATAACACGTTGTAGTGCGTGACCGTATACACTTTATCATCCTCTTCCTCAGGATATTCCGCATAACATACATAGTTAAACAGTAGAGTCACATGGTCACTGCGACCCAGTGGTGTGCTTGTAATTATTCCGTCTACCATGAGTTCTTCGTTGGTGAGCACAAGATCAAGTATCGACGGCTTGTTAGCAGTTCGAAATCTGGTGGGAGTGGTCACGTGGTTGTACAGAAGGTAGCTGGAAATTACCTCTTGTAAACAGGCTTTGTACTGCATGCTATCGGTCGCCGCTATTTCCAGATCGTGCACATAGGCAGCTAACACACCCATCCCCCCCCCCACCTCCCCCGCAGCACAAAATACCTCCCCCCACCAACCACCCATCACACATCCAAAACAACATACTACAACTCCCCACCCTCTAAACAAACAAACCACCACCCCATAGCCACTCAAAACCCTGACTGAACCGCTACTATCCCTCTCCCACCACCTAAACCATGCGGGCCACTAAATCCCGCATGCACCACCTATCTAGTATGTGGAATCCTGCGGCTAATCATCAATCACCCCTCATACAACCTACAAAATGCACTTCACTCCCCATCCACACACGGGACCAACCAAAACCCTACAGCAAAAATCATCCACACCCTACTACCAACCCGACCCCCTGACAAACCTCCACCCAAAGCACAGTTCACCCCCTCCACACCACTCCAACCCACCCCCACAAAAATTCATCCCCACCCGAAAAAAAACACACACCCACAACAAAATACACTCTAAAACAAACTTGTTCCACAACCATGCAAACAAAACCCAACATCCCCAAAACCACGCAAACTACACAAGACCACCTTACACTCCCCACAACACCAAACCCATCACAAAGCCACCACAAATGTAGTCTCACATCCCCCAACCACCAACCACACCAAATATCTCCATAACATCAAAAACACAAACGACTACAAAAACCTGGCAGATAA
>OX104060.1:66979715-67117293 GCA_944474145.2 Dicrocoelium dendriticum | reverse complement strand
AATGCATAGCCACAGTGGGCGACCTGTGGCACCACATTCACGATCAGGTTACAGTTGCTGCCAAGGACACCATTGGACGCGGAAATTGTAAGCGGTCTAACTGGTTTGATAAGAACACTACGACGATTGGCGCATTGGCACATATGGCAGATCTAGTAAATTGGGGAAGAAGAGGAAGTTTGGGCTAATTCGACAAAAACTGACCCGAGAGCTCCGTCGCATTAAAAACTCATGGTGGACAGAAAAGGCGAAGCAGATGAAATGCTATGACAAACGCCGAAAGAGAAAAGGAAATCTTTGACTCCGTGAAGACCGTGTATGGACTGAGGATGGAGGGGCTGAGGACGCTGGTCGATGGTAGCTCAGGCGATACCTGCACACAGACTGCAAACGTGATGCAGATCTTTCAAAAACATTTTTGACTGTCTCTTGAACAACCGTGTAGAGATCGACTGGGCTACATTGAACGGACTGAAGCAGAACGTTGTGAAGACAAGTCTGGTGGATACGCCGAAATTGGATGAGTAGAGTGCACCTGCTCAGCTGCGAATCGGCAAGTGTGCTGGGGCCCACAGGATCCCGCCTGAAATATTGAAGCACGGCGGACCCGTGTTGGTGACTTCGCTGCACCACTTGGTGCAACGAGTATGGATTGAGGAAGAGGTGCCTCATGAACTGAAGAATGCCCTTGTGCTATCAATGTACAAGGGCAAAGGGAGCAAGCAATGTTGCACAGATTATTGTGGCATCAACTTGCTGAGTTGTGTGGGCAAGGTTATTGTCAGCATCCTGCTCAAAACCCTCGTCAGGCAGGTTGTGGAACAGAACATGGCGGAAAAGCAGTGTGGATTCCGTTCGGGTCGCTGCACTATAGCTATGGTGTTTGCGGCTCGTCGATTGCAGGAGAAGTGTAGAGAATGACACAAGTCGTTGTACACGCTTTTTGTTGATTTCACCAAGATATTTGATAGGGTTAACCGCGAGGTATTGTGACTGGTGTTAGGTACATTTGGATGACCGAGTATATTTGTAAGTTTTATTGAATGTCTGGACAGTGGTATGCGGCCGAGGGTACAGCCGAGTGTAGCGACCTTGGACAACATTGCAGTTGTCTCCGGTGTGAAACAGGACTGTGTCTTAGCTCCTGCCCTGTTTGATATTTATCTTCCTGCAATGAAGTCTTGTGCTTTTGATGCCGCTTGTGCTTATGGTGTTCGTGTGGAGCAACGTATTGATGGTGGGTTGCTGAACATCCGTCGTTTCGGTGCGAGAACTTTAGCCTGTGAGACAACTATCGGTAGGTTGATGACGAACGTGCGTTGTTTTCAAACAGCGCGGATGAGTTGCGGCATATGACTAGTGCTCTGGCTTCGAGAGCGGACAAATTCGGGCTCACCAACAACACAACCAAAACTGTCTGTCTCTTTCAGCCTTCACCGGAGGTGCAACATGCAATACTACCGCGAATCAGCATTGGTGCTGAAGTATTAGAAACCACCTCCCACTTCTGCTACCTTGGGAGTGTGATGTCGACTGACCAACAGCTTCACATTGAGCTTCGTATCCGCGTCTCTAAGGCAGCGGCGGCATTCGGGAAGCTAGAGTACTGAATGTGGAACAACCACAAGCTTGCCGTTGGCACGAGGCTGATGGTGTACAAATCCATTGTGCTGTCCGTTCTTCTACACGGCAGCGAAGCGTGGACGATGTACTGGAGAGATGTGAGGTATCTCGAGCGGTTCCATCAACAGTGTTTGCGACGGATTCTGCGCATCGGTTGGTGCGACAGAGTTATGGACACGGAAGTGTTGCGCCGAAGTGGAATGTATGCAGTTGACTGCTGAGACATCTGAGGTGGCTCGGTCATGTGCGGCGTATGGATTCGACGCGGATACCGAAGCAGCTATTATATGGTCAGCTGGGTGTTAGGGAAACCAAAGCTTCGTTACCAGGACATGATCAAAGTGAGACCCTCACGTTTTAATCTAGATTGCAGGTCATGGGAATCGAAAGTGGTTGATCGGCATGCATGGCGCAATCTGATCACGAAAGCAGTTACCGAGGTGCAAGAGAAATCCATTGTGCATGCGGAGAAGAAGCGGCAATTGCGGAAGCGGCGGGCGCCGATGGGTTGTACTCCATCGAAATCGAGTGCATGGTGCTGTAGCACATGTGGTCGCTAGTGCCTGAGTCAGGCAGGCCTAGTGATCCATGAGCGGGGCCACTCGGGACAGACACCGAAACGCCGACGGGTCCTACAGAGAACGTAGGCAGAACCGGCGCAGCGTTTGTAGATACGCTGCATTCGACTTACTTACCGCTTGCTTGCATGCTGAGTCTCTTTGTTTCAGATGGTGGATTTGCTATATTGTCCTAATGCTTTTTATCTCATACTAATGTCTACCTGAACTATCTTCTGTAAACTTGCACACGGCGCTTAACCTAATTGTAGTTAACTTCGACAACATTTTCGCGTTAGCGACATTTTCTTAAAATATTTTTTCCTACGCCTTGAAATTATAGCGGGTAATTTTTCAACCAATTTATTTCGTATGCTTATTTAGTGACGAGTTATGTCACCGTATCTGTATGCACTATTCGATTTATTTTATTTGATATCGTCGTTCCAAGTGATTGGCTGTTGCTTGATATCCCCGGTGTGGCTGCGCTTGATGTGCATTTTAACAAGGCACCTTCCTGTCTCTTATCCACTACCTCATACAGGAGACAGTTGGTCGTTAGTGGAGCGGACTGGGTGCACGGTCCTTGTGGCCGTGCTATGCTCGAAGAGTGGTTCCATGCACTCGTTGTGGAGCGGACTACGGTCCAGCCACCGTCTTGTGTGCGCTTGATTCCCAAATACAGCGTGCTTGTGTTTGCCTGTGCAGGAGTGTGGGCCGGCTCCGTTGATGAAACGTGGCTCCCATCCACATGCTTCCAGGTCTTATTCTTTCAAGTTTACGCTGGATATGGTGTGTGTGGTTGGAGTTGTGAGTGGTGCAGCGGAAGCCACTCATGGTCCCTGTGTAGACGCAGGCGTCCTGTGGCTGGCCACACTGACAGCCAAATCCGAAACCGGATGCCGCCAACCATATATACCCAAGATGAATTATGCGGCGAACGTTCGATCAACATAGCCTGTAATATTTAGGCCTAATTAACTCTGAGTCGTAGTGGTCGGTGCAGCAACGACGAATGAGGGTTGTGCTAAAACCCTCTCTTCAAATCGAGGGACGCTAGCATCTAATATCGATTTCATATGGGTTTCGGGGTTGCGTATTTGGTGCAGGAGGAGCATGTAACCGCTCAGCAGAATTATATCACTTACTAGGCTCTGATGGCTGGGCCACACGTTGCGCATGTCAACACATCGACTCCTGTTACGTGCATCGTTTGCGAGCCTGTGATCTGGATGGAGGAGAAAAAGAGGAGGCCAAGTGATGACTTGGTCCAGAGGAATGAAATCCCTCACTTCGAACTTGGCGTTTCCCCAGATTGCTGGGGTGGGGTCCTAAGGACGATGAACACGTTTGGTTGCATACACTAGCTGACATGGTGAAGAACCGACCTCAATGGCGTTTGTGTTGTGAGTCTCTTTGTCCATCCCCTCCCCTTTAGTTTCCCCATCCAACAGGGTTCTCAATCTAATGCATCGTGTGAGTTTAGCATAAAGTTACTTTTTTAGCTTTTGTAATTTGCAAGGTTTAATCTCTTATCCATTTTGTATTACGGCATATTAGCTGAGGTTTGTTTCTGTTATAATCTTCTCACTAGACGCAATTCCAAAAATAACAATTTACTGCTCCACAAAACTCCTAGCCCAACCGAAGGAAAAAAGCAAAACGCCAATGACCCTGACAAATAACGTATTAATCGCAGCCAACGAACACTGTACAACAACTGCGGACCTTGGCTGTATTTATAGGTCTCTACTGACCTTCGACTTCTAGAATTGGAAGGTCAGCTGCCAAGGTTAGTGGTTCCCCATATCATTTGCCGAGAGGTCAGGTGGATTTTGATCACGTGTAAAAGAAAAACATTCAGGAATGTTCGAAATCGATGCGATAATCGTTAATAATCGATTAATCGCTAAAATAGGGAATTTCCAAGGCAATTCTTACTTTCTCCCGGACAGTTTCCCAACCTCGGCTAACGTGTATTGATGATGATGACGATAATCAGACTGAATTGAGTGAACGATACGCGATCAACGTCCAAAAGACAACAATGATTAAAGGTCACACTCTGATCTCGCATACAATATGTCCAGACCAAGTGACGGTATGTACCGAAAAATAAGCGCGAAGGAACAACTGTAAAGCGAGGAAATATACGATATATGTTGACCTCTTGATTTTACTCAACTTGTGTAACCAGTGTACAAGACCGATGATCTGCGAGATTGGTACAGTCGTCTTTTGGTGTGTAAAAGACAATGCAAACTGACGATTTTGTCGCCTCTCGATGTGACATTTTGAGAGGGTTATCACACACTTGTGTGGCATTCATGCCTCCCCCAGCACAGCAAGTGACAGTTAAGCCAACTAGGCTGACTACATTGGTGCTGGTAATGTCGTCGAGTAAATCGCGTAAGTAAACATAAAGACGAGTTGCCGCGCCACTTAGTTTGGTAAGCGCAGCGAGTTCAGCTGTTTAAACTCACATCGCCAGGACAATCACAAACAAACGGTGTGGAAACTAGAGCAGGATACAAACAGAATACCAAGATTTAGAGAAAAAGTCAGTGAAAGTAATCGAAGCAGTGGGCTAGCACAGAGATTCAGTAGACCGAATGCGGGATCGCCATTGTGTCTTATCGGATAAGGCGTTCAAGCAATGGAGTAGCTCATCTTTACGACCCATCCACGAAGGCCTTAGGTATCAGCTCGATTACCACGCGTAGTAAAATAGAAAACACTGACGATATAAATGCAATTCATCAAAACGAAGTACAAACGACACAGAAGCGGAAGCTGCGGCTGAATTCACCTGGGTGCAGTTGTCCGGGAGAGCAGTGCTGATCAAGCCAATTGTGAATCGACCGAACGAAGTGGTCCTGTGACAACGTGTTCACGACCGCGTTGAACGATTGGAACAGTTCCTCAAGGAGCAAACCAAAGGTGTAGAATTTCCAATTGGCCTCCGTCTGCTGGTGTACGTAGCGCCGGAACCAATCCTTAGAATGCGTGGTCATACGAGCATCTGAGAGCTGACCAACCACCGCGCACTTGCCAGACGGGAAACGCTTCTCCAGGCAAGCGCTACACGATGAGAAACAAGGGGGCCCCAAAGACGCAAACGTTGACCAGGATGGAAGAACTTCGGTTGTATACACTGGAACAAGCTAAATATCAGTTAGACAGAATGACTGTTATGTGCCAAATCGGCTGTGGTTCGGGAAAAAACACAGCCCAATACAGGCGCTAAACAAGGACAAATTGTAAAAGGCCTTGATCAATTAGGCGACCAGTCTCAGCTTAGTTGGGCTCCACTGACGCAATCGGAAGAACACAAACTGTTACTCAAAACATACAACCATAATCGATTCTAGCCTCCCCGACGTTGGTGAGCCGGTCGTCGGAAAAAGAATTCGATGGGCAATTCAGGTACATAATTCGCATGCTTGGAAGTACGAATAGTGCTGCAGACGATAAGAATGCTCAAATCGGTAGCGTATCAGTCACAGAAGATCGATACGGAAGCAACTTCGGAGTAGGTGCAATTCGTATTGATATCGGTTACTGGTGAATTTTCCAACCGTAAGCCAACCAGAATCATTGCATAGACAGCACAGATTTCTAGCACAGACACGACGAACGGTAGACTGCCCTGGATCCAATCTGACTATAATACAATCGGCTACAAGTTACACATGTCAGCGAAGGAATGTCAGCTGGTCTAGAGTGAGTACCTAGATGCTGACTGTGTTCACGCGCTAAGCACACGCGTCTGGTTTTTGTGAAAAGGCAACCTCCAAGATAATGTTCTATGTTAGAGGTAGTTAGTCGCAGTCCCCTCTCAGTCGAGCAGTCTCTCACACGTCTGGAAAAGCACCAGATGGCCGTTTCGACCTTCCACATCTCGTCAATGGTGCGCGTTCTTAAGACACCTGCCGATTCTGATCCAATGAGTTCCGGATGTGCCACTAAGCCATGGGTGAGGACGGCGGACTTACTCAAGCAGAATGGTTCACAGTGAGGTGTATCAAGCGCCCTATGATCCTGCTACCGGTATTCGCTATCTTTCCGAAACCCGACTGCAGTAACCAAGTGCAGCTGCTATCCGCTAACGAACAGAAAGCCAGATATCACCTACCTCCACCTGATGACGTATAGGCACGTGGAGCTGGTTAGACTGGCGTTAGTTAAGCACTAGGTAGAAAAGCTGAAGTCTTGAAGTGGAATTGGCCCTGGCTGTGTATTTCGGGCTTCAAGAATCACGTGAGATCAATAAAAGATGTAAAAAGCGATGTAACATGTTTGCAACCAACCAGTAGCAGTTCTGTCTAGGTCAAGGACAATCACTGTCGTGAGTTTCACTAAGTGAAGCTGACAAGTAGGACGTTGCGTACCTTGTTTGCGAGTTCGGTTCAAATAATGGTCGCCATGTGAACGGTATCTCGGCTCTCATTAGGCAATAGTCGTATAAACATTAGGCTCCTGCAACTAGGTGCCAATCAGTTTTGTCCCAAAATTAAGCTTGTTTCATGCATCCATTAGCGAGGAACTACTATCACGCCGGTTGCCTCCCAACTATAAGCTCATCCATTCTGATCTGCAGGCTATCTCTGAAGGAGTGAATCACCCCGCAAAAAACAAGCTGGTTTCAGCTTCGCCCGAAGGGTGGTTAGGCAAATCGACACACTTCACAAAGGTCTTGTAGGCCACCAGCGTTTTAACAGGCCTATTACTAACGATTTCTTAAATAGCCGGGTTACCTTTAACTTGGCCTACCGGCTTGCATGTGGCGTTGCTTACTAAAGAAAGGAGTCCCAGAAAAGCATCACGAGCTTTCGAGCTCTCTTCACCGTTCACTGCCACTAGCGGTGTGCGACAGGGGCTTATGTGCCCCGTTTCCGTTTAACTTTACAGCCGTGGAAGTCCTGTTGAGCGCTCAGAAAAACTCTCCGATTTGTGATGCAAGGGGTTCTTCTAGATAACCAAGAAACCAAACGAGATCATAATCGTCGCTCGTTGAAGACTCGCAGCGATTCAATCAGCCAAGGGTGTTATGTCCTTTGCCCCCACAAAGTGCAAAGTGCTGTTCCGCCAGTTTCAGTATCCACCTTTGAAGGCACACTGCTTAACAGGTGGGTAAGTCTGCCCCATAAGAGAGCTGCGTTCCTGCAGCTTGCGTCATTGAAAAGGAAGCTTCTTTTCACATCGGTAAGGGCTGACAGCTATTTAGCACTAATGATATTTGTGAGGTCGTCAGGACTGAGTCGTGTTGGCGCATGTCATCCTCCTGGATAGGAGGGGCAATGATTGTCTAAACCAGTGTGGACACCATGATAAGTAAGACGCATTCCCGGGCTCCGTGGTGCTCTTGTATTTGGGCTCGTTCTCATAACGCCTAGTTCTTCCAGCTGAAAATGAAAAAGCATTGGCCCATTGATGCCGAGTCAATAAGTTTTATCTTATTCACCTATTTCCCCCCAACGTTTACCCATCCGGTTTGTGATGACATGAGCTAAGGCAACTGGACTCATCGTGAATCAGTGCATGTAGCGCAGACAGCTAAATGAAGCCATTCAAGTCACTTGTATAATGAGGTCAAGCTGCTCGTGTGCAGAAGGAGCATCAGTGGGACACTAGACGGATGTAATATCAGAAGACAGAAAAGCTGTAGTGCACGAGATCTCATGCGTCGCAAAGAATTTCGGGAGGTGAACAATGAGGAACGACTTCGCTTCACAATGCATGTAGTTCCGTAACAATACTTCGCTTTAGTTCTTTCGAGTAGCTGAAGGGCATTAGCAGTGTGCCGGTGCGGTGCCGACGCTTTGCTGTCTTGCAACCATCACCGGTCGCGCGTGGACTCAGGATACTGCGAGGGTCGCCTGGTCCCTACGCAGGCTAGAACCGGCACCATCAGATTACAAAGAAGGTCGAGCAGAGTAGCTGAATGAAGTGTTTGGTTTGCGTTTCGGGTGAATGCTGGGAATCATCGTAAGTTGACAGCATTGTGACACCCAATCCATCGTTCGCGTAGCGCAGCAACATTTGTGCTTCAGTGCAGCTAACATGAGAACGGCAAGAGTTCGAGCCTGGTTGAACAGATCGCTTGAAGTTCATGAGGATATGTGAACGAAATCGAAATATAGGATGTCCCCAAGCCTCACATCACGTGAAAAGATCGACGGACCAAAAAGAACAGCGAAGGAAGAATACCAGGAAAAAGACAACAAGAACGCAACGAAAAAGTTGAGCTCACGCGTTAAGAGCTTCCAAAGCGTTCAATTCGTTTTGCAAGTCAGCACGTTTCACCTCCCAAGCTTCATTGACTTCACGCAAATAGCGGATCAATTCGGCACTCTGTCGCAGAGTGGCTGCATTGGAAGCACGACCGGTGACTTCGGAACCGCCGGTCCACAAAGCGTCGTCAATTTTTGCCTCTGCAGCCGTGTCGACCGCTGGCCGACGTATCTGAAGCAAAGAGTCCTCCTCCATCAGGTCGGTTGGGTTACGGGCAACTGCGTCCACTCGACCAGGTAGTGGAACTCTCACCGGAGTATCATGGTCCTCATGGCGACGGCGGGAGGCGGTAGGGTGGTCTAGGTTGTAAAAGTGGACCAAATGTTGCAACGCTTGTAGACGCGCCTGCACCGCATGCCGGCGTTGTTCCTCCGAGGAAAGTTGAAGAAACGATCGGCCAAATGAATCGACGTCAATCAACGGAGGTGGAGAGCAAGATGTAGGTGTGTGCGCGAAAGTCGATTGACTAGAGATGGGTGGGGACAACACCTCTATACTGCCATAACTGGATACGGTTGTCGTGGAATCTTGTATGATTGCTTTGGATGACAAAGGCTGAGAGACTGGGAAGAGGGTGCCAGTGGAGCTGGATCGTACTTTGGTGAATAGATTCGCTTCCCGAGATTGTGACTGATCGAAATTCGTCAGTGTGCTTCCTGCAATAGAGGTCACGAGAATGAATGAAGATAGGGGTTGTTCAAATCAGAAGAAGTAATGGGGTACACGAAAGATTAGCACAAAAAAGAATTCCTTGCATGCAACTCAGTAGATACATTCTGATCTATGATCCGGAGTTAAGAGGATTACGGATTATATGGCACAATTTTAGAGATTCATAACTTCCAGTGGCGGCTTGTAAGGGAAGCCGCGGTGCTGGGGACCAACCTTATTTCCCGAACATTTGTAACATGAATGACAACAGAGGACAACCAGCGATAGCCCGCAGCCAGTTGTGGGTCATGGAGGTCCGACACAGGCACCTCAGTGACATCTGCCTTGTAAACAAAAGTCCGGTTCAGATCTGTGTAAGCGTGGGCAACCTCGTAGTAACCCCCCGCGCGCGATTGCTGGTGATCGTGCGCCGGCGAGGCGTTGGTGCGACTCACCAACGTATTGCTGAGGCCTTTCTATTCTTCAGGACTTAGCGTCCTTTACGAATGCTAACAAGACGAAACAGTCGTCTAACGCTTTTCCGGATGAATTTAGATCGGTCTGATATGGAAATGGCTGCGACGAATTGTCTCTAACATTGACCAGGGAATGCTCGAAACAGTGTTAACTTATCGAGCTGTACGACTAAACGACCCGACGCTGATTTCGAACACAGCGTCACAGAGTAAAAATGTGTGCAAGTCAACTTCCAGATTCCGCAGAAAATTTCTTCTTGCCCAACTAAAAATTGAATGCGGTCATAAAATTGAGCAATGCCAACCAAATCGACCAGCGAAGCGCATAGTCTACCTCTAGGAAAAGGAGCGGGTTGAAAATGAAACCTGGGAGGCCTCATTTCAGTCGAAAAGCTGACTGCACAGCAGGGCGAATAAGCGAAAACATGCCATTGCTGGTGCCACCATTCCTTTGTTTCCACATATCTCTCTCACTCCCATCCCAACTCCATTACTAACATTCCTCTTATAATTCCCAGCCTAACTGACAGCAGCCATAATGCCACTGGAGTCAAACCATCTGCAACTAGCTTTCCGCACCACCCACTAGACGCCTAACGGCAACAATCCCTTAGATGGTAACGTTGTCCCGTTTCCCTGGCAGTGTCCAACGTTCGCACACTAAAAGAAATAAGTCAACAGACTGCACTCACACGCACGTTGGACACCCTGGGTAGTGACGTGTGTTGCGTGTCCGAAACTAGGAACAATGACCCTCGTGGGGTTGTTGAATTACCTGCGCCCAGGTTGTTCTCTCGCTATTGGTTGCACGCATCCGGAGATGCCGATGCAGCACTCACAGGCCAACCTGGCGCAGGCATCGTTCTCCGCTCCAGTGCTGAGTCATCATTGGTTGACTGGATTCCAGTGAACAGCCAATTGTGTGCAACCCGTTCGACGACGTCAACTAAGGTTGATATACGAATTACGACAAGACCCTGTTTGTTTGTGGCTTCCGCTTCCGCTCACACCGACTGCAGCTCTGATGCTGCAAAGGACACATTCTACCACGAACTGAACACGCAACTATGCAGTGCTACCAGTTCAAATATCATAGTGCTTGCAGGCGATATGAATGCACAAGTAAGTCGCCTGGGCTTTTCATAAGCTTAGCTAGGTGGCAATTATGGGCTTGACTCCGAACGGACGGACAACGGCGAGCGTGCGTTTCAACTGTGCGCGGAACATCAGGCGTCTATCAGTAGCACCGCCTTCAGACACAGTGGGCGCCGAAGTGCCACTTGGCGTCCTCATGTAGCTGACAGCAATGGACCCAACTAGATCACGTTGCCATTAGTTTAAGGTGGCGTGGTTCTACCCTAGATTGCCTCTCATTCTAAAATACCTGCGTCCAATCTGATCATACCTTGGTACACCGTCGTTTTTCCATGAACTTTATCCGGAGGCGCACCAAGCGTCCCCTCCGATTGGAAACCGAGAAATTATCGCAGCCTTCGGTCAGGAAAGCCTGCCAAGATGCACTGCGTACCGAACTTTCGCAGTCTTGTCCTAATGACACCCAGCTTCAGTGGAATAGACTGTTGGCCGCATTCACGACGCAGAAGCATGTTTGTGGCGATATCAATCGCCACCGCACCAGTCACTGGATATCCGAGAGATCGGTGAACCTGCTGGAATCCAGAAGAAACTTCACGGTTGGCTCTGAGTACAATTTGACCAGATGAACTATTAGGCGCAAACCAGAAAGGAGTTTGTGTGCTGACAAGGAAGCCTGGTGGACCAGTCGGGCGAAAGTAACAGAGGAAGCGGGAGGAGTAGGGCGGTCGCACTGATTGTGCTAACCACAGTGGTATTAGCCTAACGCCAGTTGTGACAAAACTATTGTCCTCAATTTTTGTTCGTCGCCTCACTGCGGAACGGGAATCACGGATTAGAGAAGAGCAGGCAGGTTTCCGCCCAGGATGGGGTGGTATAGACCACATATTCAATCTGCGACAGGTGCTAGAGCAGCGACACATGTAACGCAGACCGACAAAAGCTGTTTTCCTCGATTCCAAGAGAGCGTTCGATGCAGTCGATCGATACATTTTGTTCGAAATACTTGCGCGGAAAAATGATCTCATGAAATATGCATACATTGTACGTGCTCTATACGCGAACACCAAAGACCACGTCATGGTCTACGGCGACCTATCAGATAACTCTCCGATAACAAGTGGCCTTCGTCAGCGTTGTCAAATTTCCCCATTTTGTTCAACTTCGTCGTGAACTTCATCATGTAGCTTTCCCCTGCTGGATCTCATGATGCAAATTTTGAGGTGCTGCATGGGGAGAAGCTAGTTGATCTGGATTATGCGGACGATATCGTCTTGCTGTTTAACGATGTTGGGGCGGCGCAATCAATGCTGAATAACCTTTGTAGTGTGTTCCCATCATTTGACAAGCGCTTCGCACTTCCAAAGTGCAGCGTTGTTACGAGAGTACTTGCTACTTGATAACCTCTTGACCCATGATAACGAGGAACTCGAGGTAGTTGATCGATTTACTTTCCTTGGCAGTTGCATCAGCAACGATGGGCACATAACAGCTGAAGTCAGTTCTTGTATTGCATAAGCCAGAGCCGCATTCTTTGGCGACAGAAAGGAGTTTCCCCCCGTCTGAAATGCCGTGTTTACAAGACCACAGTGACGGCCATCCCAACTACATGGGAGTGAGACTCGGCTCCTTCGGTCTGATGGTCTGAGGTGCTTTCAAGTCTTTGATCATCGCTGTCTGCGGAGCATGCTTGGCGTCGGATGACACCAGCGTGTGCGCAACGATGATATGCGTGGGCGAGTGCTAGGCAATGATACCCAAACTAGTTCCTTAGAACGACAGATAGCGTTGGCTTGAACACGTACTAGGTATGCCTGGTCACCGCTTACCGAGGAAGGTCCTGTTTAGTCTGCCAGGTGTAGGGTGGCGCAAGGCCCAAGGTGGGCAAAAGTCAGCTTGGCAGGGTGAAATGAAGTCACTGAAGACAAAACTCGGTGCTGTCGGTCCGTCGCGCCTTTAAGGTTGCAGTCCAGGTGACTCGTCTTGTGCTCGGCTCGTGATTTTACAGGACATGGCTCGCAGTCGACACTAGTGGCGCGTCCGCTGCCGTCTCCTAGTCGGACTGCCTGTTTAAGGTGCTGAGTTATCTGCGGGGTAGTGAAAGCCATAAGGAAGCTGTCTTTACATGACAACCAGTTGTTTGTGACCGTATGTTGATGACAAGGTGTATGCCTCTTGACACTGAGTGTTTGTTTAGGCCATAAAGGTTTCCCGGTCCTCCTTCTTTCCCTGTTAGTATTCTTCGTTCTGTAGATCGTTGTGGTGGTATGGCAGCGAAACATCAGTTCAAGTGGCTGATGTACTGCTACTGCTGCTGCTGATGATGATGATGATCATCATCATCATATGTATTACGTGGGCAGTATGCAGTTAGGTTGTCCAGGTCTAGACAGGAAAACGGTTAGGGTTCCCACTAAAAGCCTTTGGTTAAAAAACCTACCGAAAAGCAGCCGGGTTTTCGCACTGGGCTACAGAGAGTTCGTTTCATAGAGTAAGCAGCCACCCTCACTCCAACCCCGAATCTGGAGGGCCAGGAGACTGAGTTTATCTGGTCTCTAACCACTAACCAATCTGGCATGAGTGGTTCTGAAGGTGCAAAAACCATCACCACCAATGGATCATTGAGGCACACAAACCATCGCACTACGTTAAGGTCCAATCCCGTCGCGACGGTACACATTAAAACGAAACGCCGAACAGCTGAAAAACAGAGACACGAGTTTATGGAGCAGTAAAACAAGGTTACCTTCGGCCACCGTCTTCGGGTGTAAAATACTGGACTCAAAGAAAGTGGTTGGTGCCGCAGTAGCGGATGACTGCCAACAGCGTAAGTCACAGGGGTAATCCAGGCGCAAAGGCATTTTCTCATCCCATGAACGATCTGAGGAAAAGGAGCAGCTCTCTTGAGAGTTACGTTCTTGGACCAGGGTCCCAGAGCTGGTGCGGCGTCGAGCTATCGAGATATCGGATGCAAACACGGGGTAACCGGAATCAGAATCTTGATTATGCGGAGGAAGTACTGGCCCAAACGGACGAGATGCTTCAGATGAGCAGATGGCGTCAGACAAAGGCTGACTTATTAGAGCCGCTAGCCGAGTGGAAGATGGCTGCTCTGAATTGCTTAAGTGAGGGGGCAAAACGGGCAGGAAACCTTTGCTTGGGTGCTGGTCCGCAACGAATCCCAACTGATGCGAAATCACCTCGACATCCCTAAATGTGCAGCCCTTTGTTTGAGAAGCTCCTTTGGAAGTATCCAGAGTTGGTCCAAATGGGCCCACGTGGCGCGCAGTACGCAGCTCGTGGTTGTAGCCACCAAGAAGAGGAGTAATCTCTGGAGAAGATGACTGATGAGAAGAGGTAGGAGCAGATTTCAGTATGGAAACCAAAGGGCGCTGTTTGCTCCGAGCCGCGGGGCGATTTGATGTGAGGAGACTGCCAAAGGATTCCACCTGTGAACAACGTGTAACCAAAGATGGTAAGTATCAGTTAACAAGTACCGATTGGAAATAGACAGAGGCTATGTTACAGCAGTGAACTGAGTGAACACAAATTCGATGGGGGTTGAAGTACAAAGTACACAATAAAGTCGATTGGTATATAAGCCTCATTCACTGAGAACACATGCAAAACAACGGTGCACCGGTAGCCTTAGGAAGCAAGTTAACACAGTGATTCACATCTGGTTCCTCTCGCTTCGCACATCTTCTGACGCCTCGTTTAGTTTCCTACGTTCAGTTCGAAAAACAGATCGCTTAGAGAACTAGCCTCCTATTCACTTTTTGGGACTTTGCTGCGTTAATTTACTTCAGTAGGTTTACTGCAGAAGTGATTGTAGTTTAATTGCACTTTCTTAGTACTTACGTGTTTTGGGCCATCAGTCTTGGATAAACATCTCTGCCTATGCAAACATTTTTATAGTGGCTCAACCATGAGCCACTAGGCTCTGAGTGCCAGCCCAATTCAGGCTATCTCGAACTGATGAGTCCGAACCAGGACGAAACCGCGGTCTTGGGGTGCCAGTGTTGGGATGAGCAACACTATAAAAATGTTTGCTTTACTTACGGTCTTTCAGATCGGAATGACCTCAAGTGAACCGAGATCTCAATAGAGGTTGCTTGTAGCAACCCAATCACCAGCGGATTCTCCAAGTCCACCTTTGATCTCTGCCTATGATCCAACTTGTGACGCCTTAACATATGAGGAAATACAGATTTGTTTAGAGCCCCAGCAGTTAATCCGACACATAGGTCTGCGATCGTAGAAGTAAAACATGCCCTCATCTCTTTGCTGACCGATAAATTCTGAAAAACCAGCCTATCCTAAATCTATGTCTTAAGCAGACCGATGCAGATATAGTAAATTACATCCCATGTATATGTGATAAACACTTAATTGTTCGAATTTCACTTTACAGGCAACGAAAGTTTTTATCCCTGTGGATCTTTGACTTCACCTACGCATTTTCTAAGATTTCGACAATTTGGAAGAAATTAATTGCGCAACAAATCCTACACCCCTAATCCGTTCATGATTATTTCGGGATGCTGTTGCAAGACTACTCCCCAAAAATCCACTAATAATCAGCAACCAAAATTATTGGTTATTCATAACGCGACTTGTACGTATATGAATGGCCATACCGGTGGACAGGTAGGTACCTTGTCAACATGCACAGCAAGCGCAGTCACACCGGGGATGTGCAACAATAGCCAATCACTTGGAATAACATTAGCAAATAAAATAGATCGGTTAACACATAAAACTATACCGATATAACTGGTCACTAAATTAGCATATGAAGTAAGTTGGTTAGCAACGAATCCGTGATAAGTACAAAATGTCCGCAAGTTATTCAAAAAAAGACAGCTGGTCGTTGCTGGAGGGGACGGGGTGCACAGTTCTCGTGGCCGTGTTAGGATCAAAGAGTGGTTCCATGAACTCAGTGTGGAGCGAACTACGGTCCAGCCACCGCCTTGTGTGCGATTGATTCCCAAATACAGTGTGCTAGTGGTTGCCTGTAAAGGAGTGTGGACCGGCTCCGTTGATGAAACGTGGCTCCCATCCACACGCCTCCCGGTCTTATTCCTTCGGGTTTACACTGGATATGGGGTGTGTGTATGGAGCTGTGGGTGTTACAGCGCAAGCCATGGTCCCTCTATAGGCGCAGGCATCCTGTCGTTGGCCAGTGACAGGCAACTGAAACCGGATGCCGCCAATCATATCGGTGGACAAAAACTTTGCCACCCCTGCTTTTGAAAAAGGCACTTAACTCTTCGCTACCATATCAATGCAGCAAAGTGCAACATAGCACCATCATCCGTGTTTCAGCTTGTCGTATCAAGTGTTGTGGACAAACAAGTATAACTAAAACTCTGAGTGGGCTTAAATTGAAGCGTGTGACAAGGATACAGGCATTGCGATTCCGACGTAGAACAAAAGAACAAGTTAAAGGCACATACTTTGGGTAGGACATAGGACGGGAAGACCCAGTGAACGGCTACGAATGATAAGCAAAATAAAGATACAGTGTGAAGACCTTTGTCACAAGCATCAGAAATGAATCAGACTAGCGCCGAGTAACGCATAATACAGGAATATGGTCTTTCAGCTCGGGCCAGAAAGATGTAACAAGACAGTGAAGAGAAGAAAGAATGCGCGGAAACATATTTATACACCGTACTATATATATATATACATATATATATATATATATATATATATATATAAACACTCAGCCAATGGCAGTACATTTAGAAGAATTCCGCAACACACGAAAGAAGAGAGACAAAGGTCGGCGAAACTGTAACCATGGGAGTGGAATCCCACATGTCTACCCATGAGTGTGGTTCCTTGCCGTCGGAGAAAGTTCCTAACTAGGCGAGCCCGTGGTTGTTGAGGCCGACAACTGCTAAAGTAGGCCAGACGGTTTATACTTCGGACACCTTGCCTTTGCTTGCAGGCGACCTCTGTGTACGCATTGCGAGCACGGTGAGGTAAAAGCTGATCTGACCACGTACCTAAGTCACCAAAACATGTGTAGTAAAATTATAACTAAATTAGACAATTTCCGACGCTACAATAAGCTGTTCTCCAGAAGGGAGAGATCAGATGGTATTACAATAATCCCACGCTATAGCACATTTAAGCAACACGTGTGGGCGAAAATTGCGCGCTAGTGTGACACAAAATAATCCGAATTATTTACAACATTACCAACCTGCCGATGACTCGTTTTTCACAAACATATGACAGATATTCAGGCTGGGAAGAAAATGAAACGAAAGGAGCTGTGAGCCAATGTGCGATTTGCAGAGGTTTATTTTGCCCGGATAGGTGTTGTTTGCAAGCTAACCAGGCGTCATTGATACCGTTCTCGAAAGCGTTATCCAGGGATTCTGACGTCCAAAATATATTAACCGCTTTGCATGATAGCTAGCTGTTTGTGACGGTATGTTGTGTACACAAGGTGTAGGTGTCTTGATCCTGAATGTTTGCTTAGGTAAGTAAGTCCCCCTTCTCTCTCTCTTATTATTTTTTATTTCGTAGGTTGTCATGGTTGTATGGAAGCGAAGTAGCAACTCAAATGGCTGATGTACTGCTGTTGTTTTTGATGATGATGACGGTCAAATGCCCATTAGTTGCAAGCTTGAAATTATGCAGTGTACAGCGTGTTCTAATATCCTTTGGAATTCTGTTCCAGATCTTTGAGTAGTGTGTTCGTAAGGAATTTCTGAATCATGACTGACTCTGTTGCGTACCTAGAACTTAGTGTTCAAAGATGTGTGAACACCGTTGCAAGAACTGCGTGCATAATGTGGTTTATGATCCTGTGAAGAAAGCACAGTTCCAGCTTCAATCTCCGATACCAGACTGCGTCAAGTCCAGGCTCACTGCAGCGCTCTGTGCGTCATTTTTGTGGTATAACCACATACTCTTTTGTGTTGCATAGAAGGATCCTCACAGCAGCACGCTGGTCAGAGCTTAGTAGATTCGATTGCACTAGGGAACAGTAATCTAGACTCAGTAATATTTATGATTTGTACAATCAGATTTGAGATTCGGTGAAATGAAAATAGGTGACTCAGAGGCCGGTAATCTGTCCTATTTGGAAATCCTTCGACGGACATCAGTACTAATGTGGTGTTATTAATGTGCATTAGTAATGCTTCAAAGGCAGCGGTAATCAGAAGCAGCCAGTTTCTGATTATCTATTTTGAGTGAACAGGTCGTCTCGCAATCATAGAGCAGGACCACTCTTATCGTAGAATTGTAAACACAGTCCTTCAAAGAGAGGATTAGGTAGTGTGACGATAAAGTTAAGCAAATGCAAGTAGTCTTACAGCCGCACAAATAGGTCTCGTAACATCAAGACCTTAGTGCTGAGGCAGCTTCCGAGGTAAAGGAACTTGTACACCACTACCAATGTATAACCGGAGAAGGTTATAATCCTGTAATCAAACCTAACCCTCCGGTGAAGCAAAGGTATTCCCGGAATTTGGAGACAGACACGCCCAACCTAGACAGCGAACTCTGGGCGGCCTGAGGAGTAGCGAATTACGGCGGTGCCATTTGTGTTGGGACCCTGAGTAAAATAGTGTATACAGAAACAAGTGTCGCTACGACGTGCGGAGAGTGGTAAATTCGAACGAGGCGAAAAATGTGAAAATACAGATTAAGGGGGCAATGTGTGCATCTACGACAGCAGCGACATGAAAATGCTTTGCATACATCTTCCACTACGTCCACAGTTCCACACACCTACTCCTTCACTTGCCTCTTCCTAAATGCTAACGCATACCCTCTAGGCGCCGGTTCATTTCACATCAGAATTGACACCAGAGCCGCCCATATCTTAATATGCAATGGTACATCTTCCTCCGCTTAGGAACAAACATGGCTCCCATTGATATATCGTGACTACAAGTTCTGTGTTCTGTGGTATATGCTTCTTCTGGTTGTCGCTCTTCACATTTCCATTTCAACTTATGTTCAGTTCACTTACAGATGCGTTAATTAAAAACGAGGCAGTCGCCATGAAATACCGATATTGCTAGGAGGAGCATCATAACGACTGGATTGGCGAACCATACATGAACCAAATTCCAACCTTTTCCAGAAATCAAGTGCAATAATCGCATTGGTTGATAGAAAGAATGTTCTCGGATAATCCAACACTATTGTTGGTAAGTAAAGAATAGAAGGGAACAGAGAACGCTCAAGAAGGTCAAAAAGCACATAAATATCGGTAGTCTGCGTCGTGTCATAGTCTCGTGCCCGGTGGACATTAAACCAGTACCGACAAATCGGAACGGCGGGGTTTTTTTTTGAACAGCCAGTCGGAGCGACGGGCGCGACCTTGGTGACCATAACAACGTGGTGAGGGAGGACGTTTGAGTAGAGAACCCAAAAATCCCGTTCTCAGTTGAAGAGCTCCACGCAATACTTCAACGTCAATAGAAGTAAATTGAGGAAAGTTGGGCACGGTTGATTGAGAATATCTTCTAACGTCTTACGTCATAAGCAAGACCAAGCACCGAAAAGCAGCAGCCATCTGTTGACGCAGTCGCTAACAGCATTCGTGGTTTTCAATATGACCCGGATGTCGGCCTAACCCCCAAATCTTGGTTCGGTAGATACGAAGATGGCTTCCAGTCCGATTTTACCGATGTTGACGATGGATGGAAGTGTAGACTGCCATTGCTGAAGCTGGGAACCAAAGAGCACGACAAATTTGTCAATCGTATCTTACCAAGATGCCCCAAAGATTCTACGTTCGATCAACTGATACCTTTGTTAAATGAAATGTTTGGTGAACAGTCTTCCTTATCAGCATTCGATACAGCTGCATAAAGCTCGTTAAGTGCGCATCAGACGATTTCGTAACTTACCAGAGTATTTTCAACCGTCATTGCGAGCGTTTCAAGCTGAAAGAAATGACGGACGATCAGTTCAAGGCCCTAATTCGTTTGTGCACGAGGATACAAAAATACGTGAGGTTGCTTAGCAAAATTGAGCAGGACCCATCCATCGCCTCCGAACGCAAGAGGGATGACGAAACGAACCTGATTGCCCAAGGCCTCAGTAGATGTGCTAGCGATGTTAAACCAGCGCGGAAGTCTGACAACGGTCCCAAACTCGGTAAGGTCAAAGAAACAAACAAACAGACCACCATGTGCAAGCTGGCAAGGTGCGGGACGGCACTTCGTCCAGATACTATCCGTTCGAGAAGCATCGTTGTCGGAAATGCAACAGGCTGGGATCATCGCCATGCAGCTGCTCTCAACAAGAACGTCTACACAAACTATTCCCAAAGGCTTGTGCCCACATCTCTAACAAAACGAGGATCTCAGTTTTATTCTGTTATATCGGTGCCTTCGATTCAGGGTTCGCAAAGCTCTTAAGATTTGCTACCGTGGTAGTGAAACAACTGCACGTACGTCTCCAAGTTCACACTGCCATAAATATCACGGTCATATCTGAAAAAAAACGGAAGAAACCCGGTTAACCGCCCAGAGGTGTTTCGGTGTTGCTCCTCCCAACACTGGCATTCCGTGACTGGTTTCGTCCTCTAATGAACTCATTAGATGGAGATAGCCTGAGCTGGGGTGGAATTAGGTGGCTAGGGGTTAACGGCTGACGTCTTGATCACAAAGCCACTATGATCCGGTTAACCGTCTGGTCAAAGAACAACTCGGATTGCAACGGATGCTCCGGAAGCACCGCTGAACTTGGCCGGTGAAGTTTGCTATACCTGTAATGTTCAACGACTGCCAGTTCGAAGAGGTCTGCTACCTCAGAAGACGCTCAGATCTGAACTTACCGATCTCAATTGGATTGACAATATGAAATTGCTTGGTGTTTCTCTGAATTCTGTGTGCAACAAATTAAGTGACGCAGCTGTGAACTGGATGGATAGTCTACGCAATAAATATCCGCAGATGTTTCAGGATGGTCTAAGATTGTGTACGAAAATCAAGGTCAGTCTTTCCCTGTGGCTAAACACGAACCCAGTCTTCAGACCAAGTGAGCGGTTCCAAATGCAGTCGTGTCGATCGTCGACCAAGAACTTGATAGGCAACAGCCAGCCAGAGTTATCAAACCGACCAATTAGGTACTCGTCTACCTTCAATTTCTCCGAACAGGCCCAATACCAAGTAGCAAGTGCCAAACAGTCTATGTTCAATATATCAAACAAAATACACACAACTCGTGCTAGAGTTGAGCTTTTCAAGCTACTCACTCGATCCATCCTCGAATACTGCAGCATAATGTCGCAAATATGAGAAAGAATGACAGAATTGCTGTGGAGCACCTGCAGAGGTCAATTACTAAACATCTGATTGGTAAACACTCTGCAATGAGTTATCGAGGTTGCAATGAACTTCATCTCGAACCACTTTGGATTCGGCGATTGAAGCACAATTTGTTGTTACTTTTCAACGTGCTACACAAAAAGACCTATTCCAACCAGCCTACAGTCAATTTACAACATTGCACAATTCGAGTGCTTCGCAACAAAGATTTTACACTGAGTATACCGAAGGCTAGAACGAAAATCCGCTCTAATTTCTTTCTGGTCAGATATAGCTATCTGTGGAAAAAACTACCAATAGCACTCAGGTCATGTGACAATGTGGCAACATTTTGAAGCAGACTCGCCAATTACCTTGATCTAACTACCATAATCTCTAAATTCACATGGGAAAAATCCCTCGATGAGCTATTCCTACAGGTGCCCAAAAACATATAAACACCAATGTTTTCATAACTAGGCTTTGGCATCAATCATCCGACAGTATGCTAATACATGAAATGCATATCCCAATACTCCACCTATGCATGTCACGTATGCAAGAGCATGGATGCTTCTGTACAAATTGATCTGTGCCGTTATAGACACAATTTCTCTCATCAAGAGAAATGTACGTATTATTATTATTATTATTACTCTTCGTGGACAACCCCCTGAGATTGCCAAGAAATCAAACAGAAAGATTCGTCTTTGTGCAGATTATTCTACAAACCTGAATGCTGCGTCAGAAGACCATAAGCACGCTCTACCCCTTCCTGAAGACATTTATGTGCACCTAAATGGTACAAGTGTTTTGCTAAACTGGACTTGCCCGACGCATACCTCCAGATTGAAATGTCGGGGAAATAGCGGGAGTTGCTGGAGATAAACCCTTACAGTAGACTATTCCAGTATACACGCCTACCATTTGGCGCTAAACTGTCCACGGCACTTTTGCAACAGATCATGGATACGATGATACAGCAAATGCCATATGCCGCTGCATACGTGGATGATGTCATTGTCATGGGAGCCAACAAAAAACCATACCAACGAGCGGAACACGTGCTTGACAAGATAAAGGAGTGTGGATTTCGCCTGAGAATGGATAAGCGTGAGTTATTCATTACCTACATTAAGTACCTCGGCTTTACATTGACCAAAGTGGGCGGCGACCTGATCTAGCAAACATCGAGGCGATCAAGGGCATGCCCCACCTAAAGATATGACATGTGTCAGGCCGATGCGTTATCACGGTTGTTAGACGAACGACATCAGCCAGAAGACAATCGTCGCAATGGAAACGGAAATCAACCGTGTATTCTAGGATACTATAAGCCAGCCTCCAATAGCTTTCAGGCTGATAAAAGACGCAACTATGGGATCTGTGGCTGTCAAAGGTGGGCACGTGTTATCATTCACAATGGCTATGCAAAATTTCGGACACGCAACTACAACCATCGTTCCAGAGACGAAATGCATAACCAGCCGTTCCTGTTTGGTGAACGCGTCGTCATCCCAACTAAACTCTGATCCAAAGTCCTACATCAGTTCCATTCTGGATATCCCGGCTTCAACAGAATGAAGGCTCTAGAAAGAAATTATGCGTACTGATCATTTATGGATTCTCAAATTGTGCCCTAGCAGCGAAATCAAGGCGGAAATAAGAACTATTCTGCTGACCGACGTTCACGAAACCAAGGTCAAGAGATCGTCTTGATGTTGCACGACCAAGGAAATGACGGAAAGTCTTACTTATTATCGATGCATATAGCAAATGGCCCGAGATATTCCAAAGGTCGAACACTTCAACATCGACCACGACCACAATCCTCAGGAAAGTATTTCACTGGTTGGGTTTTTCAGAGTTTACCTTACCACACTGCTGAATTTTGTGAGTTGAACGGCATGGAGTTTGTGCGCCCACCTCCTTGAGATTAATAGTCTGATAGGCAAGCTGAAGGATTTGAGGACACTTTCAAGAGGGCTCTGCTCAAAGCTGAAGGAAACGGACCTACAGACTTCTCCGCTAACATACAAGATTACGGCTAATCCAGAGAGGCCAGACGAAAGTCTCCAGCAGAGTCGCTTCTACTCAGAAGGCCTCGAACGAGATTTGATAGACCCAACTTCGAAAGAAACTGGATAGTGGAGCACCAGTACAACCGAAGACATCCCGCTATTCCGAGACATTTTGATATTAGGTGTTGATAAAGGAATACGGAAATAAAAATATCTCTTGGACACCTGGGTCGGTTATAAAAAGACATGACCATGTTTGCTATGAAAGGGCCGTAGGCAATGAGAGATTGGTTTGCTAAATCAAGTAGCGCAGGAGCTACGCCTCTTGAAATACTTCTGGACAAGTACAAACTGTCAACTACAGAGGCTACTCAGCAATGTAAACATTTCACTTCACCAACATCTCCTGCACCTGATTGTCGGCTCCGAAGATGGTCGGATGGCTGCCGAGTTCCTGTCCCTCCGCTTCAGATCAACCCCCGACTGAAATTACATAACACTGGACTTTAAACGGGGTGTTAGGCGGAGGACCTCCTAAGGAATGGATTAGTGGAATGTACAAGGACCGATTTCCAAGCATTTTTCAGAAATAAAGTACAAAAATCTCACTGGTTCAGAAGAAATTTCTCGGACAATCTAACAGTATTATTGGCAAATAAAGAATAGAAGAGAAGTTTTAATGTTACCAAAAACATTTAAATATCGGTAGTCTTCGCCATGTCACCGTTTCGTGTCTGGCGGCCACTAAACCGGTACATGCAACCTCAACTCCTTGATCGGCCAATCGGAGTAGACAGTTTTTTTCGTACAACCAAGCATAGCGGCCCGTCTTCACCTTGGTGGCCATAATATGCATTTTCACACTCCGCAAGCGTCTTCTGTCGAATTCCACAAATGTGCAATTCACACCTGGTTTCTTTAGCTTGGGCTTAACATAGATTTCGTTTGGTGTTCACTTTTATACTGTTAGCTCATTTTGCTGGGTTATTTAGTTCCTTGCATAACGAATCATTAAAACTTCAAACTGTATTTTAATACATCATCGCAACGAAAATCTTGTTCAACTTCGTTACTTAGGTTATTGTTACATCGATATCCATAGACTGGATGACACTCAAAATATGCATGCTGGTTCGAACCAAGAAGAATGAATATGCGTATGGGTGGTCAAATGCTCGCTATTCTCGTGATTTGAACTCGGGGAGAATGCAAGCAAGATCCCTGCACTCCAAACAGTGCACAATAAACTGACCAAACAGAGAGGACCGCTGCTCGCTGTATAAAGGAAGCATACATTATTATTAATGGGGTAAAAAAAGAGAAAAAGGCAACTGACTCTGAGAGCACATAAGAAGAGTAACTCACATTAGTTGTGCAAGTCAATGATCCGGCATCGAATACATCTACACTGTGACTTTGTTTCATTGAGTCGGTAACTGAAGGAGAAGAGCTTGGGAGTTGAAGACGATGAGGCTCGGACGCACAATGCCGGGGTTTCAATGGTTCTGTTTTGAGAAGGGGGGAGGTTTGATTCTTCGATTCTTGGGCTATGATCGATTGACTACTCAACGGTGCAGTCAAGACTGAGCAAAGCAGCGGTGCGGAGCAGTAGGAGGAAGACTCACCTCCTGTAGTATCAGCTGGTGGAGAGCACTGGAACCAAGGAGACTCGTGTGACAGTTCAGTACGGTTCTGTAATAAGTTCAACAAAGCCGGAGTATCAAAAGTTGAATCCTGATGCACATCTGAACGGAAAACGCTTTTCAATGCCTTCTCGTTTGGGGGAGCTAGGGATGATGCATGAGTTTTGTATCGACCAGGCTGTGCGGAAACGCGGCGGTGTCTTTTGCCGACGCATGTACGACGTGCAGCACTTGTCAGTGGCTGGGACATGGGTTTCTGAAATTCACCAACAGTAGCGGGATCCCAGCGCTCTTGGATAGGAGGATTTCGTAAATTCTTCATTGGCAACTTCGCTGAAGATACACTAGAGGGAAGTGGTACCGAGGAGGAGACGTTACCTACCAAGTCCAAGTAGGGAGGGCGAGCATCTAATAGGGTTTGAAAACGCGGTTCGATTGAATTGGAGAAAACCCCAGCAGAAGGCAGAGGGGTGTTAACAGTCTGTATGACGGTAGTTGGAGAAAGAGTAGGCGCAGGATCGACAAAGCCGCACAGCGTGGGCGGCACTGAAGAGGTAATTTGTATACAGGGAGAGCGCCTGAGCTGAGATGGCTCATCTGGATTGATGTAGGGAGATGCACGCTTGTTTTGGATTGGGTATCCATTACCTGGAGGCGACAACTGCATGGAGGGCATTGGTTCATCTATAGTATCTGGTTGAAACTGCAAAAGACCAGGTTGAATGATATCCCTGATCCCCAAAAAAGAATAATTAATCGATTTTTCGAAGAACAAGTCGAACTCATCATCCAGTTCCATCATTATGTCGTTGAGGAATGGGCCAAAGTTAGAGTCCATAGCATCATCTGGTGCGCAAGTGCTTTGCAAATCATCCATGGCTTTTGGAAAGGTGTACACAGAAGAGGTGCCAGCCGAATTACTCGCGCCAGAAACTGTTTGCACACCATGCGAACCTGCCAATCTATCCTTGGTGAACTTGCGCCAAAGTCTGTATTCGGAACGAACGATTGAGACGCTCCGTTTCCAATACTTTCCCTCCATCACTATGGCCTACAGGTGTATTAATCATACAACAATGAAGTGGCTTACCTCAGGCTTTTGATGATTTTCTGTCAAAGGTTTTTGAAATTGAACAAACGCTGGTTTGACACATTTGATGACTAGAAAAAATTAAATAAATGGGGAAAATATACTGACATTGCATGTGATATTCCCTCCAAATAATGTTGTTCAGGCGTATTTTGCTTTTCAACGCGAAACGGAGTCCACGGAAGCGATTCCACTTTGGGCTGGTCAGTTTGGAGGTGTACGCGATTGCTAAGTACTGAAATAGGGAACCTAACTCCTCAAAAGCAAGCAAGTTCTGTCCTTTCATGCACGATGGCTCAGATGTAGGAGGATTCGGGCCACTTTTGTTTTCATCGTCCAGCCCGAAAACCTCGGGCTCATCAGCCTCTTCCTCAGAATCATCCAAGTTGCTGACCATGAAATGACCGGAGTGAATTTCCTGGTGTTCTCGCACACACGCAGTGCGCCTGTCTTTTACAGAGCAACTCATTTTCTCCTAGATATAGTGCAAACTTGCAGTCAAGCTAAGGGAAAGAAAATAAGAATGGACAGTTAAAGCGTCATATATGAATATATATAAACCATGAGGCATTGTGGCCATCGTTAGGAAGTTTGGATGTAATGGTAAATATATCCGTGACTGAATGTTTTCACAGTGCAATGTGGTCCAAGATGCAGCTGTGCGAACAAATCTCAGGGAAGTTGTCGTCGGCATGGAGTAAAGTTTTGACTTAGCCCCCACTAAGTTTAAGATTTAGCTAACTGCTCTGATGCCCATCGCCTCACTGTAGGTAAATACGGTGGTCGCGAGCCCCATATTGATGGTGGGCTGTTGAATGTCCATCGTTTTGGAGCGAGAAACACAATTCGGGAGAAAACTAGCTGGATCTTCTGTGCGTCGTTTGTACACAGTGAGGATGAAGTACAACTTATGACTACCTCCCTCGCTTTGATAATGGCCAAATCCTGACTCATTCCAAAAACAGGTGAGATTGAATGCCCTTTTCAACTGTCAATAAGCGCCGAGTCTGTGTGCCGTCAGTAAACTGAGACTGCACATGACGTTTAGCAGAACTTCGCGAAATTCCACTACCTTGTGAGTACACTGTCAACAAACCTGCAGATGAGCTGCGAGCTTCGTACTCAGATATCGGCGCGTGCGGCTTTCGGCAAACCGGCTGAGAAGAAACCATTAGATGATTGTTGGAACTAAGCGTACTGCGTACAGATGCAGGGTGCTCTCAATTCTTCTTTAAGGTAGTGAAACAGGGATGCCAAACAGGTATACATGGAATAGGTATACATGGACGTATACATGGAACTCATCGCCAGTGCCCGCGTCAGATTCCGCGCATCCGATGGTGTGACAGATCATAAGAAACGGAAGTGATCCACCAGAGTGGTATGTATGAAATGGAGTATATGTTGCAACTGTGACAACTGTGGGGGCTCGGACATGTCCGCCGCATAGATGGGGCTAGATTACCGGAATAGTAGCTGCCTGGTTAACTGGGTACAGGTAGGCGAAATGTAAGATAAGCAAAGCTGCGCTATCAGGACAAGATTAAGGTGAGCTTTTCACGAATGCCCCTTATGTGATGGAAAACGATGGCAGACGATCGCCAACGGTGTGATCACATCAAGAATGCCGTTGACCATGTAAACAAAGACTACCGCGCCAGGATGAAAAACGTCGGTTACACAAGCAACGCGCTGACGTCGCTGAAGCACATGCAGTCGTATGCGCCACAGTTAAGCAAGCCTGGTAAGTTATCAGCGTGATCACATAACATAGAGCAAGTATGTTGATTTTAACTTCACTTACGAACTCATGCCAATAATGCGGCAGATGTGGCACGTATGCTACATCGTCGCTGCATCTGATCCGTATATGTACCCGTGAGTTTGTGCAGTTGCACAAAAGAATGCACCAAAGAATGCCGATAAACCATACCGACGAGTCGCTGCCACGTGACCACCATCAGTTACGCATGGGCTGGGTACAACTGCTAGGTCGCCCGCACCTATGCGTGGTCGACAGCGTTCGCCCGTTGACATCTCAGGTCTCGCTTCGCTTGATGTGAATGATGGTAAGGTTCAAACCTGTCAAAAACACTATCTCAATTACTGGCCTCAGGTCGCTAACCGTTGCTCGAGGAGACAGGGTACACTGTCTTCATAACGGTGCTCAAGTAGTGACTGTACCCGATGTGGAACGGAATAAGGCTCAGCCACCGCTCCGTTTACATCTAGCACACGTATGCCAAAAGTTTACATAAACGCTATGCGTGTTGGAACAGCGTGAGCTGGCCCTAAACAAATTGTATCCACCATAAGCATGCTCCCAAGGATCATACCTTTGGGTTCACACAAAATAAGGGGAAGTTGAGAAGCAGAGGTACAAGCCATCCATAATTCATCTGCTACAGCACGGTTTCTGTGGCTGTCTACAGTCAGTTTCGTTGTCTACATAAATGTTTGGCTAAAACACAAATGGGACTATGAAAAAAATAAAGCCCGAGAAGACAAATATTGGAGAGGCTGGTAATAAAGCTAATGCAAAAATACACAGCAGACGATTCGGTGCGGTTCAGTTAAGAAACTATGGTGCAGGGCACTGGAGCACAGTGGATCCGGTTGTTGCGACTTGCGTCATAAGATAACAATAATTAAGGGTGGTGAAGAAATGGAAGTAAAACGATGATGGAATATTGAGAGGGCAAAAAGAAGTAAAATTAACGGGAAGTGAATAATAAGAAATATATGTGAGCGGAGCCTAAGCTACATCAGAGATCTTCAAGCAGCGGCCCTATCAACGGAAACGATAGGCACGAGCTCCACTAAACCCACACATTTAATTGCATCATGCCTTTTTGTTACAGAACCGAATGGCCACCCGGCGATTTTGTCCAACTAAGTGAAGAGACGGTGGTCAACAGACATACGGATGGCTTGACCGAACCTAAGTTTGGTGGGAAAACCGGCTCAGTCAAATGGGGTCTTTCTCCAGATGCAAACTAAAAGACATCAGCATTGTTCATCAGGTGTTCCCATCAGATGCAAACACTGATGATCAGACGACCAGCGATTAATGCTTGAAATGACCAACTTCCTGATCCACACAGCTCCACAGGCCTTAATGCACCGTTGCACACTCTACCTTTGACTCGCAGACTGATATTCCGCTGTTTTCATCGATGATGGAAACCTCAAACGACAGTGTCATTAAGTCAATTACCAGAGATGCACAAAAGGGACCACTTCCATCAGCTCTTCGGTGATGGTAAGAGTCGGTGATCTGTGAACCAAGTCTGTGTAAGGCACGCCGAAGCATGTATGGCTACGAGTCAGCTGATTCGGCAGCACTTATACAGCCGCAAGGTCCGACGCAAGGAGAGTAGTCGTCGGTATGCGTCAGGTTTGTCAGTAGGTCACCGACCGACCTTTCACTGCAGAGCAATTCATTTAGGATCACTCTGATCACCAAGTTGAAAAGGAAGTGAAATGTAGGAAAAATTGGCACATCGAGCTTGTAGTGGGGAGCTCTGAATAGAGCGTCCCGTAGACCGTTACCCGACCTCGGGAGTGGTGGTGGACACTTGAAAGTAGAAAGCAGCTTACTTGGCACACCTGTCAAAAAAATGAAATGCCACAAACTAACGCGAGAAGCCTGGTCAAAATTGGTTTTCGATCAATGAAAACCACCGTACAGTGTCGTCTGCATGCGTATCTTTGATCCATCACTTCACGAAGAGTAAGCATGTAATCAACGCATCGACTCCAACAGAATTCAAACTGGGTCCCACGACTACTGGTGAGCTGTCACGGGATGACCCATATCAGTAGTTTGGATAAAATGGAAATGACTGAGAACAGACTTTAGGGGATGAGCCTTGGTACTAAGATGTCAGTTAGGAAATGCAGTGCGGAGTCATCATTGGCCTCATCATTAACACAAGTAAGACTGACTTTTTCAGTCTTCGCCGGGAGTGGATTCCGGGGGCATGCCCCAAGTCCAAATTGGTACCGACGAGTTTGAAAGTACCTTCCGCTTTTGCTTTATGGGGAGTGTATTTTCGACTGACCTCCAGATGTTGAGCGAGCTGCGCATTTGCATAGCGAAGGAGCCTGCTGCATTTTGCAAGCTGGAATATCGTGTGGGGAAGAATCACCAGCTTACTGTTGGCACGAAGCGGAATGTATATTGGTCGATGGTGCTGTTCGTTTTTTCTATGCGGTAGAGAAACCTTGACTCGATCAGAAAGACGTCCGTTACTTAAAGCGCTCTCAGCAACAGTGCCTGGATCTTATTCTGCGCATCGGCTGGGGTGCCCAAGTTGTTGACACTGAGGTGCTCCGACGCAGTGGCGTGTATGCAGTGGACCGCGTACTTTTGCTGCTGACCCTAAGGTGGATCGGGCACATCAGCAGCATGGATTCGAGGCGGATATCAAAACAGCTACTACATGATCAACCGCGAGTAGGGGAACGAAAATAATCAAGGTGGATTTATCACAAACTGATTTCAGGTGTTAGGAAATGATTGCCCTTGATCAGCGCCGATGGCGAGAACATATCAAGAGGGCGGTTGCCCAGGCGAATCAGAAGTCATTACTGCATTAGGAAAATAACATCGGTTGAGAAAACGACAGGCGACGGTTGTGGATAGTCAAGCTAAGTTGATCGCATTCTGCTGTAGCACATGTAGTCGCAAGTGACAGCCAAACTGGCTTAGTAAGCCTCATGCATCGCCATGTGGGGCCAAAATTTAAGAGAAGACGAGTAAACTAAATATGTAACCATCAGCAACACAGAGGTTGATAAGTATGCTATTTCCTGTTCAATTTCGTTTACTAACCCGGGCCATAAATGCAGTTGATGTATTACGTATGCTAGATCATCGCTGTAGTTGGTCTGTAGGTGTGCATGCATGTTGTGTTATTTGCATTTAGGCATTAGCTGTTGATTGATATCCCCGGTGTGGCTGTGATTGTTATGAATGTTGACAAGGTGATTACCTATCAAATACTCTCCACCTCGTCTATCCTGGCTCCTGGAGACAGGTTGATTATCGCAGGGGGAAAGGATGCACGGACTTGTGGTCGCGCTAGACCCAAAAATTGTTCTATCTAGTCTGAAGCGGACTACGGTTCAGTCATCGCCTTGTGTAAGTCTGGTATGCATTATTCCCAAATTAGATAAAAGTGAAACGCTGCTCCTATGCATGTTGAAGGAGCGTGGGCCGGCTCCGTTGATGAAAACGTGGCTCCTATCTACATACCTCCCAATCTTATTCCTTCGGGTATACATTGGATATGCAGTGTGGATGGAGCTGTGGATGGTGTAGCGCAAGCCACCCATGGTCCCTCTAGATGCTAGCGGCCCTGCGGCTGTCCTATGGAGGTCGCAGCGACAGGCAAATTATATATATATATATATATATATATATATATATATATATATATATATATGTATATATATATATATATATATGGCAGCGCGGCAGATATCAAGAACTACTGCTGACAAAACCTTGTAATGCCCGGGGTCGTTAGACTGAAGAAGCGGACTGCGCGTAATTTCTTCCTGTGGTGGCGCCAGTCTCAGAAAACTCAAAACTAGACGAAAATTCAGCTTGTTGCTCCATGACTCGGGCCGGATCTTATAGCTTTCAACCGAACCCTGGTTGTCCTCGGATCTCCTGGGCTTTGGCGACGCAGATCCCCGGATACCACCTTTACCGGGCAGACCGCCATGGAGGAAGACCCGTGGTTGTGGGCAAGCGTGATACTCTATTGGAAGACGGACTACAAGGGCCTCATCTGGTTGAAGCCACCTGTGGCAGCGTATGGCGATCTCGGGGAAACGCTCGGGTGCGTCGTTCTGGACGGATGCAGAATCTACTCAGGGTCGGTGTAGTCTACGATGGGCCCCATTGGGTTCCGGAGCTTGCCTAGCTGGACGCGATGAAAATGCATCGGTGGAGGCAAGGACTGGCTTATTGCGTGGTGACTTCAATGCCCAGCGAGTTTCGGACTGGGACCCACATGCTATTGTTCTTCCCGCTTCAAACGCTTTTGATTTCGCTCTTTTAGGAGACGGTCTAGCGAATGTTACTTATTTCTAACATGTCACAACGCCTACTCGTTATACTTTGCAGGACAAAACGCCCCAAATCCATTGACCTTGTACTTTCACCGGCACAATCAGATGTTACCGACCTAGTAGTGTCTTCTAGCCCATTGGTGTAAAAGCGATCACTGGGTCGGTTTCGGTTCCTCTGGACTCGACGGACTTCACTCTCCACAACCATAGGTCGCCCTCCTGCAGTAAATTTCTGGCGGGTTGTGCCCCACACGCCGTAGCAAACGGCTGCGCCAGTAGTGGTGGACGGGAGGATACCCGAATCCCCTGGAATTTGGATGATTGAGTGGAAACCATTTTGTACTCCAAGATGATTTCGACTCGTTGTGGGAAGGTCGTTCCTGTCTACAAAAGTACCTTTTGCTAGAGGTCCTCCATGGATTTGTGATCGTGAACTACAGAGGTTGCCTAATGAGGACAAAGAAGGCAACTGTGGGTCACGATTCAAACATCACGCCATCGAGTCTGACTATTCGGAAATATAAAGGGGCCAGGTGAATATACTGCATTTGAAAAATGGAGAGAAACGGCAAAAGTACAAACGCGGTTTGGCTGTGCAATCCAAAACAACTCCGAAGCCACTCTTCTCTTACACTGGGACGAGAAAATACCAGATGTCAGGCAGTGGTATTTCTGCTCTGTATTCCTTGGCGGATGTGGAGTTTATTTGACGATGATGCTGCGAAAGCCAGTCACCTGGCTCATGCAATATTCCTCTGTGGTTACTACCGATGGAGAAGCCGTTTAACGTGTGGACGCGGCGCAGTACTTCTCTTCGGTTGGAGGCATGTAGAAATGAGCGCTGATGTTGCTAAGAGCATTCGTGAATTGGATCCGAACTCCTCGCCGGGTCCTGATGGGTTGCATCCGCTGTTCCTCAGGGCTGTGGCTGATTACATTACCGCTCCTGTTCGCCGGGTATTTCGCCATTCACTTGAACTTGGACGGCTCCCGATTGCTTGGAAATTGGGGATTGTTGAACCCATACACACAGGAGGGGATCATCAAAACTCTGCCGCAACACCCCACCCATAAAACCCTACCTACAATATCCCCCTCCCATTCTCTCCACACCCTCTTTCCTAACAACCACCCCCCCACACCCCCCCACCCCTCCAAAAACACTCATTTAAAACCCTTTCTCTTAAACAACAACACCAAACCAACCCCCCCCCAAAACAAAACCACCCCCCCCCACCCCCCCCCCCCCCCCCCCCCCCCCCCCCCCCCCCCCCCCCCCCCCCCCCCCCCCCCCCCCCCCCCCCCCCCCCCCCCCCCCCCCCCCCCCCCCCCCCCCCCCCCCCCCCCCCCCCCCCCCCCCCCCCCCCCCCCCCCCCCCCCCCCCCCCCCCCCCCCCCCCCCCCCCCCCCCCCCCCCCCCCCCCCCCCCCCCCCCCCCCCCCCCCCCCCCCCCCCCCCCCCCCCCCCCCCCCCCCCCCCCCCCCCCCCCCCCCCCCCCCCCCCCCCCCCCCCCCCCCCCCCCCCCCCCCCCCCCCCCCCCCCCCCCCCCCCCCCCCCCCCCCCCCCCCCCCCCCCCCCCCCCCCCCCCCCCCCCCCCCCCCCCCCCCCCCCCCCCCCCCCCCCCCCCCCCCCCCCCCCCCCCCCCCCCCCCCCCCCCCCCCCCCCCCCCCCCCCCCACCCCCCCCACCAAAAAAAAATATATATATATATAAACCACACACCCTATATATATATATACCCCCCCCCCCACCTTTTTTTTTTTTTTTTTTTTTTTTTTCTATCCCCCCCTTTTTTTTTTTCTTTTTTCCCCCCCCCCCCTCCCACCCCTTCCACCCCCCCCCCCCCCCCCCCCCCCCCCCCCCCCCCCCCCCCCCCCCCGCCCCCCCCCCCCCCATTCTTTTTATTGTTTTCACCCCCATGGCCCGTGAACGATGGACGAAATCAGTAGACGCTGCGAAACGTCTGGATGTTATATTTGTCGACTTCAGCAAGGCCTTTGACAAGGTTCCTCATGAATGGCTCCTTTATAAACTACGATTAATCGGTGTTTCTGGGAACGTTCTCTCTTGGATCGCTGATTTTTTGGATAACCGGACAATGCGAGTCGATGTGAACGAGACTTACTCCGCTCCCGTGCTCATGACTAGCGGTGTCCCACAGGGATCTGTCCTGGGCCCAGAACTTTTCAAAATCTTCATCAGTGACCTCCCGGCGGAACTTCAGTTGGGTTGCTTGGTTTACGCTGATGACTTGCAATTGTGGATGGAGGTATCCTGTCTTGACGAGGCGAACAGATAACAGGCTACACTTGATACGTTACATGAGTGGTCAGTCAAATGGCGATTGCCCATAAATTACGATAAGTGCTCGGTCCTCCCCATTGGTGCTCCTAAGCCTTTCGGGACGTACCACATTGGTGGGGCGTTGCTCAGAACCTCAATCCTTGCAAAAGACCTCGGCGTGTCGGTGTCATCTGATCTGCGGACTACACCGGACACGTTACGAAAGGTTGCTGCTGCCAACAGAATGTTCCATGCCATACAAAGAGCCTTCTCGCGTTTGACTCTGGATATCTTCCGACTATTGTTTACTTCCACATGTCTGCCCCATTCTCGAATACGAATTACCTGCCGTCTTCCCTCTCACCAAGTTCGAATGTGACCTAATTGAGAAGGTGCAACGGCGTGCATCGAAATACATCTTGGAGTTACGGGACTTGCCTTATCCCCTGAGACTTCAGCGGATGAATCTGTTCTCCCTGGATTATCGTCGACGTCGCGGTAACCTGATTTTCACCAGGCGGATCCTGAGAGGAGAGATGGGGACGGAGCTGCAGGCGTGCTTTCAATCCAATGCAAACAGTTCAACTCGAGGCCACAACTGAAAACTGTTTAAATCCAGAAGACTCCGGGTTCATCTTGCTCTCGATCTATCAACTCGCGTAGTCAACGATTGGAACAACTTGCCGAAGTATGTGGTCGATGCCCAGACGGAGGAATGTTTCAAGCGAATGTTAGATTCTTATCTTTTGAGTACGATGGGCCCTTGCAGCTTCCAGTGTAGCTGTCACGGTCCCTTGTGGATTGCCGCTTAACGTCGAATCGCGGCCTCTACACAATGATCGGGAAGCGATGGAGCTGACACAGGATTTCTCCTGCTCTCTACAATCATATGAACATTATATATATATATATATATATATATATATATATATATATATATATATATATATATATATATATATATATATGTATTGCCCCATGCTGAGGCTGATGTTGCATTCTTGATGCTTCTTCACCGCAGTTGGGCTAACCAACTTACACTTAAACTAGGTCTTTTTAAGCTGGATAAATTTCATTCCGCTTTATTTGGTTTGTTCTGCCTCCCTGAATAATGTTCTATTAACTGGCCACGTTGCTTACACTAATTGCGCTTATCTTCGGTAATTTTGTTGCGTTTGTAGCATTTTAAGTAACTTGTGGACATTTCTTACTTATCACGGATTTGTTGCTGACCAAATTCCTTCATATGGTAATTTAGCGAAGAGTTATGCCACCGTATCTGTATGCATTATTGGATTTATTTTATTTCAGCTTGTCGTTTAAATTGAATGGCTGTTGTTTGATATCTTTGGTATGGTTGCGCTTGATGTGTATGTTGACAAGGTGCCTACCTGTCTATTACCCACTACATCGTTCATACTGGCTCCAGGAGACAGTTGGTCGTTGCTGGAGGGGACGGGGTGCACGGTTCTTGTGGCCGTGCTAGGCTCAAAGAGCGGTTCCATGCACTCAGTGTGGAGCGGACTACGGTCCAGCCACCGCCTTGTGTGCGGTTGATTCCCCAACTACAGCGTGCTTGTGTTTGCCTGTGAAGGAGTGTGGGCCGGCTCCGTTGATGAAACGTGGTTCCCATCCGCATGCCTCCCGGTCTTATTCCTTCGGGTTTACACTGGATATGGGGTATGTGGGTGGAGCTGTGGGTGGTGCAGCGCAAGCCATCCATGGTCCCTCTGTAGGCGCAGGCGTCCTGTGGCTTGCCACAGTGACAGGCAAATCCGAAACCGGATGCCGCCAACCATATATGTATATAAACCTCCACCTAATGGCAACATCTCCAGTTGGCCTAACATAGCTACCGAACCAACCCCGCCGCTAAGCAAAACTCAGATGTGAGTCCCGGTCCGGATAATGTTATGTTTTTTGTCCTTCAATCAACCACAATGTCGACACACGGAAGGTGAGAAGACGAATAAGCACTGATGGAAGATGTATCTCCGGGTGGGAAAGTCCGGAGAGATTGAAATTAGTACCCTGGAAAGAAAAGGAGCGTCACAGCCCAAGGTAGGATTAGTGACGAGCCGAAATGGAGGAAAATGTAGTTATAGTTAATGTACCTAAGTGTCAACAAAGTGAATGCATTCGTTTGGAGGTAGCCATCCTAACAGGTACCAAAATGATCCGAATGCTGCGTCACCCGTCCTACCGTAACAGATTGCTCAAACTTCATTATCATCATTATACACATCAGCTAGAGGTGTAGGATATCTCAGCTACTTTGCTGCAATACATAAAAGAAAATATATACAACGGTTGCATGCCAGCTGCGCTGCCAGTAACGGATGGACATCGTTCCGGAAAGCTATCAGCCGATTACTAGGCAACAAACAATCATTATGTAATATTATCTTATGCTACGAACTGAGGTAGTGGTTGGAGGGTGAGGCTAAAAGGTATGAGAGGGACAAAGAAACTCACGGCAGGAACGCTACTGAGGTCGGCACCTAGCCATGTCAGCAAGTGTATCTAGCAAAACGTGTTCACTGTCTTTTGCACCCCAACCAGTTAGCCGTGACGCTCCATCCGCGGCCAGCTCCGAAATGAGTGCGTTCATTCCTCTCGACCAAGTCATCGCTTGGCCACCTGTCCTCTTCTTCCATCCACACCTCCGGCGAGCAAACTACGCACGTCGCGAAAGCCGGTGGGCTGGCATGCGTAACACTTGACCTAGCCATCGGAACCTGGTGCGTAGAATGTCGATGCTGATCATTTCATTTTCTTCTCCTGTGCCGTAAACAACGTTTCGAAGACTCTCGTTGCTCACTCGGTGTTCCCACCAGATATGAAGGCGCCGGGAGTCGAACGTAACTAGCCACTTTATGTCCGCGGGTGTAAGGAGCCGGGTTTCGCAACCGGACAGTAGGGTCGAACGTACCGCTGCATTGTACACCACCTTTCAGGGCGAAAGTCATGTCGCGCCAGCGTCATAAATGACGAAGTCTAGCAAAAGCACCTCGAGCTTTTACTATACGGTTTGTGATCTCATCTTCACTCCCAATGGCACTGATACAACTTCTCAGGTAATTGAATTTCTGAACGACTTCTAGCTGCTCCCCACAAAGGGTCAGCGCAGTAGGCGATCCTTGCCAAGCTTGGTCATCATCATCAACAGCAGTACATCAGCCATTTGAACTGGTGCTTAGCTGCCATACATCCATGAGGACCTATGAAATAAAGAATAAGAAGAGGGAGAGAAGGGGGACTTACCTGAAAACCTTAGTGACCTAAGCAAACATTCAGGGTCAAAGCGCCTACACCTTGTTTAGACAACATACCGTCACAAACAGCTGGTTATTGTGCTAAGTTTGGTGGAAAGCTTGGCACTTCGATAGTGAAAAGCGAAGCTCGAAGCGGCTGACAGCCAGTGCTGACCTGTCCAATGCACCTTGGCACGTCTGGGAGCTTAAGATGACCTAACTACAGTATCGCTATCTTTGTAGTGATTTTGTACTCACTTCTCGTATACTAACAGCGCGGATCACCCTGGACCTATCCTGGCTTTTTCATCCTGCTCATTTGACTACTCTTCGTGGGCATCCGTTGAAGTTGAACCAATTCCGAGCTAATCTGTTTCGAGCTGACACTAGTTTGTCACGTAGATTGATAGATTTCTTAGAATACGCTACCCGAAAACGTCACATTGTCGCTCACAGTGACAGAGTTTAGACGTCGCCTTAAAACCCCCAACTTGCTGCTCTGAATCTTCTATTTCTCTCCTTACTTTTCCTTTTGATCGTTCTTCCGTTTTCTTCCTTGTTAATTACTCGTACTAAATTCCTCTTCAAATTTTGTATTACTTTCACTTTATACATAGACTACAATTTTACTCTTCTCTTTCTCATTATGCGTGGCCGGCTCAGTGGGGACTGCTAGCACAGAGCTCGTGGGTTTTGTTTGGTTGTCCACGACGTGTTCTGCGCGTACTGCTTTAGCTCATACAACTGGCCCATCATACACCGAATTCGCACGTAGATCAACGATGCATTCAGGGCCGAACGACCATGGAACTCTCCTTTTGTTCATTCCTCATTTGAATCTGTATCTCGGTTATCGCGCAGAGCTATCAAGCGCTGGAACTCACTTCCAGGAAATGTAATCAGCGAACTTACGCTTACAGGTTTTGAACGCCAATTAGACGCTTTCAGATGGCAACACGAAACTGTCTTTATCCATCTTTTTACTTTGATCTCACATTCGGGGCTTCTTTTCCATCTTTGGCATTATTCATCTTTTAACTGATTTTTCTTCCCCTCTGTCTCTTATTTTCTTCCTATATCCTTCTTATTTTGCATGACCGGCACATCGGGGCCTGCTAGTGCAGGAAACGTGGGTAGTAATTGCTTACTTAGGGTTTAGTTCAAGTGCATCGTTTTAAATCCATCAAGACCTCGGAGTACCTTATCATCTCCTGGATCAACGATCCGCTTAGAAAGGGACACTTACGGGTTTTTCTAGGCCTTTTAGTCCCACTTGAACTTGCGACACTGCTGAACCAACACTTTTGCTTTTTCTCATTGGATGATAGCTAGCAGAAGGAAATCCTACATCAGCTCCAGCATTTTACGGTCGTTTCAGTAGTGGCGTGAGTCATTGCGAACTAAGCTTCTACAGATAACGGCCTCAGCGGCATTGGAAGCATCAAGATCCTGGCATGCGCAGGTGATAATTCAACGATCATTTGAAACGTTCTTGTCTGCGCCTCAGCGGTGAACTCTGTTAAGCGGTTTCAGTCATTCGCTACACTAGTGGATAAAGCCAGATAGGGCCACACACGGAGACTCGGCTTGAACAGTTTCTAAATGTGATCTTGTGTCGAACTCTCAGTATCGGTTTGCAGCTCTCGTCTGAGAATACGACGGGTGAAAATCAAATATCCGCGGCAGTGACGGTAGTCCACAAGGAACTGATTCAGTCGTGGAAGCTGGAGGGAATAAGACAAATTTCGCAACGCAGAGCCGGATTTAGATTCACATCGTTGCATTTCAATTATACAACTTTAGACTTTGTTAAAGGATGGGCGGTGGGTATTCCGCATTCATGACTCCGGCGCATATGTGAGATTAACAGGGGTCGGAAGAGCTCCGGGATGTACATCATGTGAGAGATTCATTGGGGAGTCATCTGATTAGTGCCTGAACACTCAGCGGATTTACAGCTAGCTTGTTGCATGCGAGTCGTTTCAATTAATTAAACAAACGTTACTGTCTTGTTACTGTCTTGAAGATTCATAGAAGCTATTGTAGATAGTATACAATGTCTTGCAAATGCTTGGACTGCTTTAAAGCTGTTACTGCTCGATCGAAAGCTGTTCAGTGTTCTTTCTGTGAAGGGTGGTTGCACGTTGCGTGTTGCAAAATCGGTGCCGATCTGTACGATCAACTGCAGAGGACCACTTCCTCGGTCGTCGTCTTTATTTGTGACCCATGTCGCACTGGACTGAGTGTCAATCGCGTTTCGAATGGCCTACCTCCAATCAGTCCAAGTCCCTCATGTTTGCATTCTGTGCAGAAGCAGAAACATCCTCTGCTGCCCCCCAACGACAAGTATATCCCTGCCGGTCGGACTCCAGTGAAGAAGGCAGGTACCGATGCTGCACCACTTGATGGACTGCCTGCACCGAACCCGAGTTTCTCTTCTGCTCAAAGCGAAGCAATCAGCGCTACTGCCTCCTTGGCATTTCCATGCCTCTCATCACCAACTTCTGGTCCCGTTACCCCCTCTGGTAAGCCGATGGACGTTGGCCACGATAAAGCCCCAAATACCAAGACTTATGCATCTGTAGCGAAGGATTGTGCGCCCCTGTCCTCGCCAGTACGAGTGGCTGAAAGTATGGGCAAGACTGATGTCAAGGTGAAAAGCAAACCATTGTCTTCACAATCGCAGTTGAAGCTAGTTCTGGATAGAGTCGGTCAGCTAGAAAAACTGCTTAAGGAGGGTCCACCTTTCCACAATTCGCAGATCCCTGTTAACAACAAATCACCCTCACGTGACCGTTGCCTAATCATCGTAAATGCTCCTGAGTCGTCCAAAACCACTCCAGCTGAAAGGATTATGGATGATCAAGAGTTTCTAAAACGGATGATCTCCTTACTACTCGACGAAGGTGAGCCAGGAATCAACGTCGTCTCGGCTTTCCGCCTTGGCAAGAAACAGGAGGACTCCTCTAAGGTCCGTCCCTTGAAGATGGTATGTCAAAACGATGATGAGGTCCATCGCATTCTCCGACGAGCTCCTCGTCTTAAAGGAGAGTCATTTTTCGTACTACGAGACCTCTCTCCGGAGGATCGAGTAAAAATGAAGAAAGCGGTTGATGAACTCAGATGTCGTGATAACGGTAAGACGGACCTACATATCGTGGATTTTAGAGGGTCGCCTGAACCGGGAGCTCAGAAAGCGATTCGAGAAGACGGATCGAGTTGCAGGGAAACTTTTATTTATACAGTAAAAGATTTCCTGTTATCTAGCTATAAAAGAACGACACCGTGGACGCTCTAGCTAGAGGAAAGGAGCAAGCACAGCACACAGGGCATTTGCCAGTTGCAACCGAAACGAGCGCCAAGCAAAAATGGCGATGAGCAAGTAAAGCATTCGAACTCAGCAAGCAGTTCAACAAACCACACCGGTTGTCTAGGTGTACAATGAAAGAATTTTAGTTAGAATTTTACACAGGCAAACCGGGGAATCTCCAGACTGCTACATAGCCCTCTCCCAGAAGAGACTGTGTAAGCAGTCCTTCGATCTACGTGAGGACTGTCCGTCGCGGGCCAGTCTTCTGCGAGACCAGATTGTGAAACCTGGTGCAGCTGCTGGGGGCGAACCAGGCAATCGGACCCTAGCGGACTCCCACCCGTGTTCTCCCTACGGTGTCGAAACGGTGAAAAAAATCTTTGTAGGGGGGACAGTTAGTGAAGTTCACGTATGCGGTTGAGCAGGAAGTTCGTTCTACTTCCACTTGCCGTGCGGGGATCCAGCGAAAAGTGGAACCGAGGTGCAACCAACCGGCGGGGTGTATATAGAAAGCACAATGAAAGAACAGCATAAATGCAAAGCCATACACAAAAGAGTGCAAAGCGAAAACTGCAAACCTTTTTTGGGTTTTCAAAAAGTTCTGCTCTTTTTGGTAGTTTTAAAAGGTTTTGATTTTTTTGTAGATTTTCAAACACGTTTGCTACGAGCAGAAAATTTCAACGGCACGTTCTATGTAAAATAGTAAGTGCGAACGAAGTCCGAAAAACGAACTGGAGGCTTGAGCTTCCTACCGCGTTGATTGCTAGTAGGGCGAGTAGGAGTGCTGTCGGTTGAGGTTGTCGGTTCTGCTGGACCGGACTGACTCGTCTGAGGTTGCGGTGCGCGCTGTGATGGCGCAGACTGTGAAGGTGCTTGTTGCACCGGCGAGTCAGACTTGTCGAGGAATGCTGGCTTAAATCGATCGACGTTGATCGTCTCAGCCTTACCATTGTAGTCAATGGTGAAGGTCTTGTCGCTTCTGCGTATGACACGGTACGGGCCAGAATAAGGAGGTTGAAGTGGCCGGCGTACGCTGTCAGTGCGAACGAACACGTGTGTGCAAGTAGCAAGCCGTTCGTCCACGTTTGTACGCAAAATCTGTGCTCTGGGTTGCACAGGCTGAAGCTGTCGCATGTGATGAGATAGGCGAGCTGCGTAGTCGCCATAGTCGATGGTTGTCGACGCTTTTGGTGAGACGAGTTCACCAGGTAAGCGTTGTGTGCATCCAAATACTAGCGAAGATGGAGTGGCGTGCAAATCCGCTTTAATCGTGTTTCTTATGCCTAAGAGAACGAGCGGAAGTGCTTCGTGCCAGGATGTGCTAGATTGGGCACAGAGTGATGCTTTGAGTTGCCGGTGGAACCTTTCTACCATCCCATTAGCTGCAAGGTGGTATGCGGTGGTTCGGTTATGTTGGCAACCAAGAACGTTAAGCAGTTTACTGAAGGATCCGTCAAAGTGCGATCCTCTGTCAGTGATGACTACGCTTGGGCAACCGAATTGAGCTACCCAGCGTTCTAGGAAAGCTTGCGCAACTGTCTCAGATGAGCAGTTGACTATCGGAATCGCCTCTGGCCAACGGGTGAATCGGTCGACACAAGTGAGGAGGTACACGTAGCCTTTGCATAGAGGCAAAGATCCCACCAGGTGTGCAAAACGAGAGTCAGGAGCCGTAAAGACGCCAAGTGGGCTTTTGGTGTGTCTGTAGACCTTGGCGCGCTGACACTAAGCATACGCGTGCGCAAAGGTGGACACCACGATTGACGTTGGGCCATACGTAGCGTTCCGTTACGAGGTTCTGCGAAGCACGTATGCCGAGATGAGACAGGTTGTGTAAAGCGTTGAAAACTAGTCGACGCATCGAGGTAGGAACTACGGGTCGGGGAGAAGTTTGTGAGACGTCACAAAGAATAATCCCCTCAGATGAAGCTAGTGGGACTTCGCGTAGTTTTGAACGAGGTGTTGCGTCGTAGCTTGTTGGGCAGCAGCCATAGCGGCTAGGTCAATGTTGGCGCCAGGCGATAAGCTGATCTGCTGAATGCTTGAAAGCGCATTCGCGGCGGGATTGAGAGCACCGGAGACATGTCGTACGTCTGTCGTAAACTGAGAAACGTAGTCTAGGCGTCTAGTTTCCCGCGGAGAATACTTGTTTGTTGCGCCATTGATTGCGTAGATCAATGGCTTGTGTTCAGTGAAGACTGTAAAATGTCGACCTTCGAGATAATGACGGAAATGTCGGATACCTAGGTAGATAGCTAACAGTTCCGCTAAATCTGCTAGTTGAGTGAGCGAAATGGAGCTCACTGTAACGAGAATCGCTTGCGTGTTTTCCGGTAGCCGTTGTAGCCATAGTTCGCGAAGTAACGTCCCATCCATGGTTGAGGAACCAAGGAGTTGCTGCATCTCTCGTAGCAGGGTTGAGGGCAGTTTGTCGCCCAGCTGCAGATCCCTTAAAAGCTGCTACAGGCGAACTTTCTCAGAGGGCATAACACGCTTAATCGTGGCCTCCTTGAGAGCCTCATAGCGGTTTTCGGTCTGAGAAATGATGACGTCACGAACCAGCATTGATATCTTCTTGGGGTGATAGGACAGGAGCTTGCAATACTTCGCGTAGTCGGAAGTGATTCTGTGGTTGTAAAACAGCCTCAAGATGAGCGAACCACAAAAGAAGATCCATGTCTCGAAAAGGTGGTACAGAGAGAGATACAACGCTAAGCAGAGACTCTACCTTAGGTTCTACAGAATCCATGGCTTAAAACATGACGCAAAAATAGGCTACCGTATGTAAAAGTAAACCGAAAAATATGAAAAATAAATAGAACGAGCTCACCAGAGAAAAGTTCCACATATCCGGCGCTGAGGTTGTTCCGGATTCGGGGTCACCAATTTAGAGGGTTGCCTGTACCGGGAGCCCAGAGAGCGATTCGAGAAGACGGATCGAGTTGCAGGGAAACTTTTATTTGTACAGTAAAAGATTCCCTGTTATCTAGCTATAAAAGAACGACACCGTGGACGCTCTAGCTAGGGGAAAGGAGCAAGCACAGCACACAGGGCAGTTGCGAGTTGCAACCGAAACGAGCGCCAAGCAAAAATGGCGATGAGCAAGTAAAGCATTCGAACTCAGCAAGCAGTTCAACAAACCACACCGGTTGTCTAGGTGTACAATGAAAGAATTTTAGTTAGAATTTTACACAGGCAAACTGGGGGATCTCCAGACTGCTACAGGATTTTCGCGTGCTTCGAAAAACGCCAAGAACTCGCTGAAGGCCACTCCTTGTAATGCCCGGGCGTTAGACTTGAAGAACGGACTGCGCGTAATTTCTTCCAATGGGCGCAGTCTCAGAAACAAACTAGACGAAATTCAGCTTTTTGCCTCCATGAATCGGCCGGATCTTATAGCTTTCACCGAAACCTGGTTATCCTCGGATATCCTGGGCTTGGAGATGCAGATCCCTGGATACCACCTTTACCGGGCAGACCGCCATGGAGGAAGACCTGGGGGCAGCGTGATACTCTATTGGAAGACAGACTTCAAGGCCCATCTGGTTGAAGCTACCTGTGGCAGCGATGGTGACTTCGAAACTCTCTGGTGACGTGTTCATGACGGATGCAGATCTCTCATGGTCGGTGTAGTCTACAGGGCCCATTGGGTTCCGGAGCTTGCCTGCTGGACGCGATCAAAATGCATGGTGGAGGCAAGGGCTGCTTATTACTGGGTGACTTCAATGCCCCGGGTATCGACTGGGACCAACTGCATTGTCTTCCCGCTTCAAACGTTTTTGATTCCGCTCTTTTAGAGACGGTTATCGAATGTAACTTATTCCAACATGTCACAGCGCCTACTCGTATAATTGCAGGACAAACACCCCATATCCTCGACCTTGTACTCTCACCGGCACAATCAGATGTCACCGACCTAGCCATTCTTCAGCCTATTGGTAAAAGCGATCACTGTGTCATTACATTCCTCTGGACTCGACGACTTACTCTCCACAACCAAGGTCGCCTCCTCAGAAATTTCTGTCGTGTTGATCCCCAACGCTTACAAACGGCTGCCAGTAGTGTGGACTGGAGTATGCCCGAATCCCTGAATTTGGACGATGAGTGGAACCTCTTGCACTCCAAAATGATTTCGCTTGTTGAGCAGGTCGTTCCTGTCTACAAAAGACCTTTTGCCAGGGGTCCTCCATGGATTGATCGAGAACTGAGGTGCCTAATGAACAAAAGACGGAAACTGTGGGTCCGATTTAAGCTCACGCAATCCGGGTCTGACTATTCGGAATATAAAGGGGCCAGGAATATCTGCAACTTGAAAAAACGAGAGAAACGGCAAAAGTACGAACTCGGTTTGGCCTTGAAATCCAAGACAACGCCCAAGGCACTCTTCTCTTACCTCAAGAGAAGTACCAGAGCAGGCAGTGGTATTCCTGCTCTGTATTCCTTGGCTCATGTGGGTTTGCTTGACGATGATGCTGCGAAAGCCAGTCTCCTGGCCATGCAATATGCATCTGTTTACTCGATGGAGACGCCGTTTCCCAGTGACGCGATGCCAATACTCCCTTCTTCGTTGGAGCATGTGGAAATGAACGCTGATATTGTTGCCAAAGGTATTCGTGAATTAGATCCGAACTCCTCGCCAGGTCCTGATGGGTTGCACCCGCTGTTCCTCAGGACTGTGGCCGATTTCATTGCCGCTCCCGTTTGCCGGATATTTCGACATTCCTTTGAAGTTGGACGGCTCCCGATCGCTTGGAAAGTGGGGATTGTTAAACCCATACACAAAGGAGGGGATCGTCAAAACCCTGCCAACTATCGACCTATCTGTTTAACGTCAATATTGTGCAAGATAATGGAGAGGATTCTCAAGCGGGCACTTCTTTTCCACCTCGAGAACCTTAACGTCATCTCTTGTGCGCAGCATGGTTTTCGGCGGGCGCGCTCCTGTTCTTCGAATCTGCTTGTGGCCCGTGAACGATGGACGAAATCATTAGACGCTGGGAAACGTCTGGATGTTATATTTGTCGACTTCAGCAAGGCCTTTGACAAGGTTCCTCATGAATGGCTCCTTTATAAACTACGATTAATCGGTGTTTCTGGGAACGTTCTCTCTTGGATCGCTGATTTTTTGGATAACCGGACAATGCGAGTCGACGTGAACGAGACTTACTCCGCTCCCGTGCTCATGACTAGCGGTGTCCCACAGGGATCGGTCCTGGGCCCAGAACTTTTCAAGATCTTCATCAGTGACCTCCCGGCGGAACTTCAGTTGGATTGCTTGATTTACGCTGATGACTTGAAATTGTGGATGGAGGTATCCTGTCTTGACGAGGCGGACCGATTACAGGCTACACTTGACACGTTACATGAGTGGTCAGTCAAATGGCGATTGCCCATAAATCGCGATAAGTGCTCGGTCCTTCCCATCGGTGCTTCTGAGCCTTTCGGGAAGTATCACATTGGTGGGACGTTGCTCAGAACCTCAATCCTTGCAAAAGACCTCGGCGTGTTGGTGTCATCTGATCTACGGACTACACAGGACACGTTACGAAGGGTTGCTGCTGCCAACAGGATGTCCCACGCTATACGACGAGCCTTCTCGCGTTTGACTCCGGATATCTTCCGACTATTGTTTACTTCCCATGTCCGCCCCATTCTCGAATACGGATTACCTGCCCTCTTCCCTCTCACCAAGTTCGAATGTGACCTAATTGAGAAGGTGCAACGGCGTGCATCGAAATACATCTTGGAGTTACGGGACTTGCCTTATCCCCTGAGACTTCAGCGGATGAATCTGTTCACCCTGGATTATCGCCGACGTCGCGGTGACCTGATTTTCACCAGGCGCATCCTGAGAGGAGAGATGGGGACGGAGCTGCAGGCGTGCTTTCAATCCAATCCAAACAGTTCAACTCGAGGCCACAACTGGAAACTGTTTAAACCGAGAAGACTTCGGATTCATCCTGCTCTCGCTCTATCAACTCGCGTAGTCAACGATTGGAATAACTTGCCGAAGTATGTGGTCGAGGCCCAGACGGAGGAATGTTTCAAGCGAATGTTAGACTCTTATCTTTTGAGTACGATGGGTCCTTACAGTTTCCAGTGTAGCTGTCAAGGTCCCTTGTGGATTACCGCATAACATCGAATCGCGGCCTCCACACAATGATTGGGAAGCGATGGAGCTGACAAAGGATTTCTCCTTCTGCTCTCTACAATCCTATGAACCTATAAGCCTTAGCGACCTTTTGCTGTGTGCCCTGACATGATTTTAGGTTTGCGAACGCTACCATTTCAAAGTCCTCATACGTAGTGTTTCTGACCAGTGAACCACAAATATGATGAGCTCTAAATGGATTAGACTCCCCAACTGGAAGAAAATAGCATTTATCACAATTCATAGGCAGCTCTCCTCTTCTCGACCAATCATGGAGAAGCTCGAGCATCGATTGTAATCTACCGACATCTTCCAGGCTGGATATTCCCATACACAGCTTCAGAACGTCAGCGTAGGTTAGACAGTGCTATTAAAGCGCGAAGCGGGATCGGTACGCTTTAAAACCAATACGCGAAAATAAGGCCAACCTCCGATGAGTGGAGAACACCAAACGTAACGCTAGGAAAAATTTATTAAGTGGGCGAAAGGCTATCTAGTGCTAAAAATATGGCACCGAAAGATAGCTAGCTAGGGAAAGGTGTGATCGCGTGCGCGGAGAGCAAAGATGGCCGCGGAGCCGAGGAGCGTCGCGCCGTTCGAAGGCGGATGCTATCTGACTCAAACAAACGCGAGCAACGTTCAAACAGGCAAGCGGCTATTTTGCTGTGTACATCGAGAAAATATAATTTTGTGATTTTGTAATATTTTACGCAGCATGCGGCAGCCAAACAGGGGAATCTCCAGGTCACTACACTATACAGACGGTTGGTCATTAATGAAATATTGAAAATTTCGGGGCCGAGAACAGCACTCCCTAGATCTCCACTAGTCATCGTGTCTGGACCGGACTGTAATGTGATGCGGTGGTTTGTGTTCCTCAAAACCCATTGAGCTATACCGAGTGATGCTTTTTGTACCTTCAGAGCCACTCATACCAGATTAGTCATTGGCTAGGGGCTGGCAAGCTCAGTCTCGTGGTCCTCCAGGTTGGTGATTGGAGTGTGTTTGACTACTTCCTTCGTAAAACGGATGTTCGACCCTGTTGTACGGTTGTGAAACCTGGTCCAAAATATGAGCCGGCATAAAGTGGCTAGTTGCGTTTGACAACCGGTGCCTTCCCAATTGCGTTCATATCTGGTGAGAACACCGTGAGTAATGAGCGTGTTCAACGCGTACTGGCACAGGAAGATGAACCGCTCAGCACCGTCATTTCCCGCACCAGGCTCCGATGGTTGGGCCACGTGTTGCGCATGCCAGCCCACTGACTCTCACGCCGTGCGTTGTTTGCTCGCCGTGGGTGTAGATGGAAGAAGAGGAAGGCTGACCAAGCGATGACTTGGTCATGAGGAATGAAGGCCCTTACTTCGAAGTTGACCTCGGTTGGAGCCTCTTGGCTTTTTGATTGGGGTCCGAAAGACGATGAACACATTTGGCTGGGTACACTTGATGAAACGTCGGGGAGCCATCCTCAGTGACGTTTGTGTTGCGAGTTCCTTTGTCCTTCCCCCTTCAACAGCGATCTCCTTCCTGAAGCGACATATTGCTTTTTGCGTAAAACAGCAGGCTACAAGCTCTCCGGAACGATGTCCCTCCGTTGCTGGCAGCTCAGCTTGCGCGCCAATGTTTCATCTTTTTTCTCTGTAGTGTATTGCGGCACAGTAGCTGAGGTTTTCCCATTTCTAGCTAACGTGTATAATGATGATTGTGATAATTCACTAGTCATGAGAAAAGGAGCGGAAATGGTTTCGTTCACCCACCTGTATTGTGCGGTCATCTAGGAAATTGGAGATCGCAGAAAAAAGATGATCGTTCATGCGGGACTTTTTAAAAGTCTTGCTGAACTCAACACGTCTAAGCGTTTGCGGGAATCTAAAGACTGTCCATTCCTTCTTAGCAACGAGCAACTTCAAGGTAAATGAACATGCTCTTCGAAAACTATGTTGAGCATCAGAGATAACATTAAGTTCCTCGAGATGAGGCTGATGAGCCTGTTTCAGGACTCGTTCCATAGCTTCATACACCATTGATGTAAAACTGATTAGACGACAACTAACTGAATCTTGTCGATTGCCTTTAAAGATGGCTTTGACGATACCCACTTTTCAAGCAAACGGGAAGCGTCCAGCTTCAAAGTAACGGCGAAAAGCTGACAGATAGTTGCGATAGTGTACTTTGCCACAGTTCCGAGTAACAAGGAGTGAAATCCACCAGGGCCGGAAGAACCGTACGGATTTAAATCAAGAACTTTCCTTACAACATCGGTGTTAATGTTTACTTGATCCAGCAGGGAAGGAAAAGTGCTGTCACAGAACGGTGTTTCGTGTAAACAGTAGCGTACTGCTGAACCAAGAGACTGGCTTTTTCAACCTCCTCGTATAGTAATGCCCCATGCTTACAGGGACACAAGGTGCTTCTTATCATAGAGAAGATCATTCTGGGCTTCGTTTTGGAGTGTTCCATTAATGATAGTTGTGCCGTTTTCGGCACAATCTCTGCAGTTTTCACCTCTAGCTAACGTGTATAATAAATGATGAATGAATTGTCGACGTTTCTGGCGTTTCATCGTGACCTACCTTACACATGTGCTCCTACTAGACGTATTGCACGTTACAGGTTTAATGTTCCCCATATCCACTTACAACTGTATCCCATCTGTCATTATGTATCCCCTTAAAGCCACGTCTGATCGTCGTTACCATAGTAGCGTTCCCTTCTGTTAGGACACTTGTGTCTGCGAACATATCCTTCCCACTTTGAAGTGCATGGAGCCCTTGTTTGCTTGTCGGGACGAGAAACTAGGCGCCCTTTAGGCAGGAGCTTATTTCTTCCTTCGAACGTGACGTACTTTCTCTGCATCCCCACGTACTGTGACGAGTCTGCTTGTGTCTCAACAATTGAATCCGTTCTCCCTAGATAAATGTCCTCACCGTGGAGATTTGCTTCTCATTCGGCATATTTTTAGTAGAGAGTTAGCGAGCGGGATACAAGTGTTCCTTCATTTCAACGCTAAGAGTTCGATATAACGTCACTGTTGTAAACTGTTAAGTCGAAGAGGTTGCGGGTGCGGTCCACTCTGTCTCTACCCACTGATAAGGTGGATAAATGGAACTGCTTACCAGTGCCGGTCGTCGCTAATCAGAGGCATGTTTAAAACCACTGCTGTATTTCCACTTTCTAAGTATGCCGGAACATTACTGCTTCCGATGTGGCTGCAGTGGTTATCTGTGGAACTCTGTTCTGCCATGATCCGAACCATTCCCATTATGCTCGAGAAGTGCTTGAGCTGACAAAGGTTATTCATTCTGCTCCGTACCATCCAGTTAGCCATCAACTTGCGAAAATCGCTTTTATTTTACAGAAGCAAGGAGAGTCAATCAGACCTCAGAGTGCCTTTGGCTCTGACTCGCTTGCCGGTACAGGAAGCAGGAAGTTCCTTAGGCGAACGCCTGTATCGCCTTATCAAATTACCTGACCGAAATTTTTTGTGACCTGGACAACGATCGTTGTTCCAAAGATATTTTAGTAGTAGTTTATTATCTCAGCTTCAGTATAACTTTCGTTTCCGTTAAGCGTCTTACCTTACTAAAAAAGCCAATCTGTTTTGGGATTACCTTCAAACCACTGATTTTAAAGTCACAACTCTTTGAGGTAGAAGCTTTCATGTTAGAGTCGATCAACGCCAGACACCATTCAGTCGTATACCCCGAGATTCTGTTCAGGGCCTGCTATTGTTTCATGCATTTAAATGACTTAGCTGCTCTTCTTGAGGCCGATTGATACGTGTCTGCAGATAACTTGATCTGTGAAATGATTATGAACGATGATAACCGGATGCTCGTCAGCAGACGTAATCGAAGTGCGCTGTCTACTAACCTTTGCGCTACAGCGAAACTGAATATCTCATGAGACTATTTAACGCCAGCAATGTTAACTATTGACTACTAGTAGTGATAGAATTGCGTTGCAAGATGCTGCTAGATTCCTGACATTACGGAATGTTGGTGAAGTGCCATAACTGTGTCATTGTGATCGTGACTTTTTCCTTCAAACATAAACTTCATCCTACATCGGCCGTCGCGCAGATTTTCAAGGGTCACCTTATCTGCTGCAGAAAGCAGGGCGGATAAGCGAAAACATGCTACTGCTGACGCATCCTTTTTCACTTGTTTCTCTTACTCCCATTCCGACCCGCATTACTAACCTTCCTTCCAACAAAAGTGCTACTGGAGTAGAACCAGCCACCTTCTCGCGACACGCAGCGACAACAGACCCTTATAAGGCCACGCTGTTCCGTTTCCATGACGACATTCAACGTTCGCACTCTAAGACAAATAGATCAACAGGCTGCACTAGCACACACTTTGGACACACTAAGTATTGATTTGTGTTGTGTGTCCGAAACTAAGATAAATGACCCTAATAGGTGGTTACATTAACTGTGCCCGGCTTGTCATCTCCTTATTGATTGCACGCATCCAGGAAGCCATCGGAGACCTAAAAGCCCGGCATGCAGCTGGCGAGCAAGGTCTCCGATTGGTGGGTTTTCAGGTGGTCAGCCGGCGGTCCTTTTCCGCCCTGCCAGAATCTATTCTACTTGCGCACGACCGAGGGCTGGTCGTGCCGAAGCCTTCCAACTAGTACACAGTAACGTGCGTAGCCTGAGGAACAAGATGTGCGAGATGGGTCTGCTCGTAGAGAAATCTCGTCCAGATATACTTGCATTCACTGAAACGTGGCTGTCTGAGGAAATCACAGATGGCAAAGTATATCTGCCTGGCTACGCGCTGACCGCTTCATTGGCCGTCAAGGGAGGGGTGTAGCTCTTTATGTGAGTTATCACATTGACGTATTAAGGACCAGCGTTTTTCAGTCTCTCGACAAATCTGTTGAAGCTCTCGCGGTCTTGATTTGCGCTTCCTCGGTTCAGCTTACGGTCGTGTTAGTGTATAGAAGCCCTATGAGCACCTCCAATGGAATCATTGAGTTTATACGCACTCACTGCGAACAAGTGTCTGATGCTGGGAGACTTCAACCTCTCAGACGTTTGTTGGGATGATCTATCTTGCAGTTCGGCTCTGGAATCGTTCGGTACAGAACTACTGGACTTAACGCTGCAGGTACCACTACACCAGTTCGTGGAACTCCCCACTAGGTACATGAGCAATCAGCAGCCGTCCATTTTGGATCTTGTTTTTGCTAAGTCACTTGACTTTGTAAATGACATTAAATACGACGCCTCTTGGCGCTAGCGATCACGTTTGTTTGTCTTTCCAGTGTACCCTTATCAGGTCTTGCCAAGCCACTACCAGTTGGTATGCGAACATTTGGACCGCGAACTTCCAAGCGATGCGGGATAAAGCTAGGTCATCGCCTTGTGTGATATATGAGACCGACACTGTTCACATAGCCTGGGAAAAACTTAAAGCTCACCTCGTCGACATTTCTGCACCTCACATCCCACTGGCAAAAATAAGGGAATCGTGAGCGCAGCCTCCGTAGGTAGATTCCGCTGGGAAGGGCCTGCTAAAAAAGCGGTCTAGATGCTGGCGAGCGTACCGAACAGCTCCGTTGAACAGCACATTTGCCAAGTATCGGTTGGTTCGAAATGTGTGCAAGCTACATCTTAGGTTGGCCCGGCTTCAGTATGAAAAAGGCTTAGCTAATACTGCCTCGAAAAATCCCAAGAAATTCTTCGCTTACGTTAAACGACGCTGTGGTGCAAACTCGCCCATACCACGATTGCTTCAAGGAGATGGGACTCATGCCTATACCGACTATGACAAGGCATGCGTGCTTGGTAAACAGTACTCAAGCGTCTTTGTCCTCGAAACAAATACGCCATTCAAAGAGTTAGCTTCAAGAGTCTTTGAGGACTGATGTCTGGATGAAATTCCTGTAACTGAGTCCCAAGTTCTCCGCTTGCTAAGAGAGGTAAACCCAACTAAGGCTTCCGGGCCAGATTCCGTTCATCCAAAATGGTTGCACGAATTGGCAGTGGAACTCAGTGGACCTCTGACTTGTGTGTTTCAGAAGTCACTCAACAGCTGTATCTTGCCTACCGAATGGAAGGAGGCCGTTGTCTGCCCGATTTTCAAGTGCGGTGACAAAGATCTACCGGCTAATTACAGGCCTTTCAGCTTGACTAGCGTGGTCGTTAAGTTACTTGAAAAATTAGTACGAGATATAGTGGAGAACCATTTAAATATGTTTAATCTGCTTAACGTCAAGCAACATGGTTTTCGCAAAGGATTTTCGTGTCAGATGAACTTGCTGGTAGCTCGTGAGTGCTGGGCTGAAGCCGTAGACAGTGGACATGCGGTGGATGTTGTGTTCATTGACTTCGCCAAGGCCTTTGACACTGTCCCCATTCGCGACTCTCACTGAAGTTGAGGTCGTATGGAATAGCTGGTCGCGCTCTCCAGTGGGTGTCAACTTTTCTGGATGGACGGGAACAGTGTATTCATTTAGCGACGTTCCGCAAGGCTCTGTCCTAGGTCCGCTGCTTTTCTCAGTCTATGTGAATAACTTGCCGGAGGAGCTTGAGGTACCATCGCTCATATTTGCTGATGACCTAAAGCTCTGGAATATTGTTGATATCCCTGGAGGTCCTATGGCTCTTCAACGGGCTCTGGATAGACTGGCAATGGTCCGTCTTGTGGTTGCTGCCCATAAACCGGGCAGTGTTCAGTGCTGCGTATCGGAGCGTCTGCTTCCTCCACAAATTATGTGCTCGATGGGAGTGAACTTCCTCACGTGACTCATCAGATTGATCTAGGTGTCATCCACTGTTCCATACTGCACTCTGGAGACAACTGGAAGAAGGCGGCTAGTAAAGGGTTCCGGATGTTGTGGTTTATCAATCGTTCTATTGGGACCCCAACTGCTGCTATGTTTGTGAAGCTCTTCTCAGCATTTGTCCGACCCACCTGGAATACTGCGTCCAGGCCTGTCCACCATACCTTTTCCGGGACAAAATGGCACTAGAAAGAGTGTTGCATGTCGGTACTAGGTTGGTCAAGGGATTACGAGGACAAACGTACCCCGAACGCCTACTTAATTTTGGGATGCAGTCAATGCACTATCGAAGGATTAGAGGGGACCTAATCCTAACCTACCGTATTTTGACTGGGAAGGTTGGCTCTGATTTGTCCTGGCTTTTAGTCCTGCTAGATTATCTGGTCTTCGTGGGTTTGTATGAAGCTGGACAAACCGCGGTCCGATTGAATTAGAGCGGAGACACGGTTATGGCATCGAGTCATCGAGCGCTGGAACCTGTTTCCCGAAAATGTTGTCAAGGAAACCACGGTTAAAGGGTTTGAGCGTCAACTATACGCTCATGAGTGGCAACACGATACCTTTTTCCTGACTAACTCCCGTCTTCATACTTCGATTCTGTTTTCTTTACTTTTCCTCGCCATTGGTATTATTCTCTTCTTTTAACTGATTTCCCCTACTCTCTTCTCTTCGCTTTTTCTTCCTCTCTTACTTCACGTAACTGACATAACAGGGACAGCTAATATAAGGAACGTGGGCATTAAATTGGTGGACCAGGGTGCTTTTCGGGTGTTTTCCTTTTAGACCCATCAAGAAGTCGGAGCACCCCTATCAAGTCCTGGATCGACGACCCGCTCAAGAAGGAACACTCACGGGATTCATCCTATCGGTCCAGTCCCACTTGAAGTTGAACTTGATGCAGCACTCACGGGTCAAGCTGGTGTAGGTATCATTATAACCTCCAAGACTGAGCCATCTTTGGTTGATTGGATTCTGGTGAACAGCCGTTTATGTTCAGCTTTTTCGACGACATCAGCTAAGGTTGATTCACGAAGTAGTACAAAATGCTCTTTGTTTGTGCTTTCCGCGTATGCTCCCTTCGACTGCAGTTCTGATGCTGTCAAGGACACATTATACCACAATCTGAACCCGCTACTGGGCAGTGCTACTAGTTCAGATATTATAGTACTTGCAGAGGATATGAACGCACAAGTAGGCGTCTGAGCTCTTCAGAAGCTCAGCTGGGTGGTAATTATGGGCCTAGCTCCGAACGGACTGACCGGCGAGCATCTAATGCAACTTTGTGCGGAGCACCGGTTGTTTCTTAATTGCACTGCTTTTGGACATTCTGGGCGCCGAAGTGCCACTTGGCGTCCACCCGTAGCTGGCCAGCGATGGACCCAAATTGACCACATTACCATAAGTTACAGGTGGCGTGGTTCCATCCTGGATTGCCGCTCCTTCTGGAATACGTGCGCCAACTCTGATCATGCGTTGGTACGCTGTCGTTTCTCCATGAAGTTTACTGCGAGGCGCACTAAGCGTCTCCTTCGATTGTCAACTGCGAAATTGTCTTAGCCCTCGGTCAGGCAAGCCTATCAAGACCCACTGTGTACGGAACTTTCGCTGCCTTGTTCAAATGACATTGAGGTTTTAGTGGAATAGGATCTCAGCCGCCATGCACGACGCAGGAGCATCTGCTTGTGGCACTATCATCATCAACAGCAGTACATCAACCATTTGAACTGATGCTTCGCTGCCATACAACCATGAGGACCTATGAAATAAAGAATAAGAAGAGGGAGAGAAGGGGGGACTTACCTGAAAACCTTAGTGCCCTAAGCAAACACTCAGGGTCAAGGCGCCTACACCTTGTGTAGACAACATTCCGTCACAAACAGCTGGCTATCGTGCAAAGATAAGGCGGCATCGGCGAGACAGCTTCCTTGCGGATTTCACTGCCCCGCGTCATAATCAGCCATTACCCCGCAGATAACTCAGCACCAAACACACTTTAAACAGGCAATCCGATTAGGAGACGGTAGCAGACGAGCCACTGGTGTCGACTGCGAGCCATGTCCTGTAAAGTCTCAAGCCAAGCACAAGGCGAGTCACGTGGACTCCAGCCCGGAAGGCGAGACTGACCAACGGCGCCCAGTTTGACCGTCAGTGACTTCATTTCCCGCTGCCACGCCAACTTCTGTCCACCTCGAGCCTTGTGCCATCCTACACCTGGCAGACTAAACAAGGCTCTCATAGATAAGCAGTGTACAGGCATTCGTAGCACGTGCCCGAACCAACGCAACTTATTCAGTGCTATCTGTTGTTCTAGGCACTATCAATCGTCACTGCACCAGTCACTGGATATCCGAGAGGTCGTTGAACCGGTTGGAATCCACAAGCAAACTCCCGGCAGGCTCTGGGCACAATAGGACCAGACGGGCTATTAGGCGCGAACTGAAGCGGAGCGTATGTGCTGACAAGGAAGCCTGGTGGACCAGTTGGGCTAAAGAAATGGTGGAGGCAGGAGCAGAAGGCACTTACCGCAAGCTCTTCCAGCTGATCTACTACACTCGTCCCAGGAAACCAGGCGTCATTGAGACAATCAGAGACAACGCGGGTGCACTGATACACAATAAGAAGCGCCGTTAGGCTGGTTGGGCGGAACACATCCAAGATAAACTCAGCTAGCACCCTGTTCTTGCACCTCTTCCTACTCATGTGATGCAGGACGAGCCATGCGCGGTTAGTCTAGAGTTTCCGTCGGAGGCCGAGGTCCGAAAAGCGATCATAGCCCTCAGTCATTTTAGCGCCGCTGGCCCGGATTCCCTCCCACCTGCCCTATTTAAGGATGAAGGGGAGGTCCTCTGCAAAGCACTGGCCCTATTCGAACATAACTGGAAGGAAGTGTCCTGACTAACTGGAGCGAATCGATTATATTGGCAAAATAAAAACAGGGCAGTCCGTACAGACTGTGCTAACCACAGGAGTATTAACCTAACTCCAGTTGTGACAAAATTACTGTCCTCGATTCTCGTTCGTCACCTCTGTGAAACGGGAATCTCGAATTAGGGAAGAGCAGGCAGGTTTCCACCTAGGATGTGGCTGTGTAGACCATATATTCGCTTTGAGACAGGTGCTAGAGCAGCGCCACGCATACCGCAGACCGATAATATCTGTTCCTCGATTTCAAGAGTGCGTTCGACTCATACGATGGGTCAGTGGATCCATCGAAATATATGAACATCTTACATGCTCTATACTCGAACGCTACAGGCCGCGTCAGGGTTTACGGTGGCCTATCGTATAGCTTTCCGACCACAAGTGGCGTTCCTCAGGGTTGTCCGATTTCCACGTTTTTGTTCAATTTCCTCGTGGATTCTATCCTGCAGTGTTTACTTACGGAATCTCACGATGTAGCGTTTAGGTCCTACCTGGCGAAAAGTTAGTTGATCTAGATTATGCGGGCGATATCGTCTTGCTTTTCGACAATGTTGCGGTGGCACAATCAACCCTGAATAGCCTGTCCAGAGTGGTCCCATTATTTGGTATACACTACGCACCTTCCAAGTGCAAAGTGTTGCTGCAAGACCACCAGCTACCTTATGACCCCTTGATCCTTGATAACGAGGAATTCGAGGTGGTTGATCAATTCACTTATCTTGGCAGCTGCATCAGGAACCGTGAATGTATAGGAACTGATGTCAGCTCACTCATTGCAAAGGCCACAAGTGCTTTTTGAACCTGCGGCATTTTTGGCGGCAGAAGGGAGTTTTACTCCATCTGAAAGATTGTGTATACAAGGCCACAGTGAGGGCCGTCCTGCTCTATGATAGTGAAACTTGGCCCCTTCGGTCTGAAGATCTGGGGCGCCTTCAAGTCTTTGATCATCGTTGTCTGCGAGGCATTGCTGGTTTCGGATGGCATGAGCGTGTCCGCAACGATGATGTGCGTCGGCAAGTACTAGGTAGTGACAATCATGCTAGCTCCCTAGAACCACAGATGGCACTGACTAAGTTGCCTTGTCTTGGGCACGTGCTACGTATGCCTGTACACTGCTTATCTATGACAGCCTTGTTTAGTCTGCCAGGTGTAGGATGGCACAAGGCTCGTGGTGGACAGAAGTTGGCGTGGCAGCGGGAAATGAAGTCATTGACGGTCAGACTGGGCGCGTTGTTCCGTCGCGCCTTCCGGGCTGGAGTCCACGTGACTAGCCTTGTGCTTGACTCGAGACTTTACTGGACACAGCTCGCAGTAGACACCAGTGACTCGTCTGCTACCGTCTCCTAATCGGATTGCCTGTTTAAAGTGTGTTTCGTGTTGAGTTATCTGCGGGGTAATGGCTGATTATGACGCGGGGCAGTGAAATCCGCAAGTTAGCTGTCGCGCCGATGTCGCCTTATCTTTGCACGATAGCCAGCTGTTTGTGACGGTATGTTTTCTAAACAAGGTGTAGGCGCCTTGATCCTGAATTTTTGCTGATGGCATTAAGATTGTCAGGTAAATCCCCCTTCTCTCCCTCTTCTTATTCTTTATTTCATAGGTCCTCATGGTTGTATGGCAGCGAAGCATCAGTTCAAATGGCTGATGCACTGCTGTTGTTGTTTTGTTTTGTTTTTATCTTGACTAACACCACCACATCGTATCTGCATGTCGCCAACAAGGTGCGACACGAGTCATTCCCTCTAAAGGGAACTTTGTGCAACACTATGACTTAGGCTTTTCCTCCACTATGCAAAGGTGGTACGACCACACTTGTAATATTGTGCAGGCTTCGTGGCCGTATCCTCTGAGAAATGTTTCTTGTATAGAAAGTATAGACTGGCACATACGTAGATTGAAGGCCAGCGTGAAGAACCATATCATACTTCCAAGTACGACGCATATTGTGTGATGAGCTGATAGAGGTGATGAACCTTCATGGTATTAAGTCTACTGAGCTGCTTCAGACTATTTGCGAAACGTTGGTTTGAGCTCGAGTAGCAGACGTCCAGGCTAGACATTCGAGCATAGCTCATTATGGTTCGTGTAGCTCGTATGTGGAACAAACTTCTATATCTATCTGACGTGGCCTTCACTATGGTTCATACTTTTTATTTATTTATTGGAATCTGCCGCTTTGAATCCTCATGTTACAAACTCTGCGGCTAATTCATGAAAGTACAAAGATTGCTTTCGCTTTTGCTTCACTTCGTTTGCAGAAACATGGAGTCGCTCAGCTGTTGCAGTGCCTAAGGTTTTGATTTGCTTTCCGCTACAAGAAGCAGGACGTTCATTATGCGGAAGTATGTAGCGTCCTCGGAACATGACCTGAACTGACTTGCGCTTCGTATCTGTTGGTTTCTTGCTGCTTCCTGTAGTGTCATTTCTTTATGTGATGGCAACGCGGGACAATTCTAATGCAAATTTCCCCATTTTTATGTTTTCTGTTAGTTGACCATTTCTTTACTATTCGGTTTCGTGGTTTCTTTTAGTCTTGGTCTGGAATAGTCGTTTATGGTTTTACATTTAATTCATAATCCACGAAACACTTTACTATCTGGTTAGCGTAAGAAGTTGTATGGTTAATCCGAAAATCCAAATTAAGGTCCCGTTATTGTTTTTACAACTCAATTGCGCAATTCTCAGTTGCGCAATTCCCGTCCATTAGCAAATATCGATTGGGGATGATGAAGCTGGTACTTCACTCAGGCGGAAGTTGACATCGACAAGTTACGGAGATTATACCTGACACGTCGTTGCTTGGGGGTATTTATGACGCTGCTTTCTGCTTTCGAGTAACTCCGCCGTCCCGCAACCTTAAGGATCATAAGCCTGCCTGAGGTCGCGGATTCGAGCCTGCGTAGGGGATCATGACAACCTTCGCAGTATCCTTAGCCCACGCGCGACTGGTGGTAGTTTCGTGGCAGCGAAGCATCGGCACTGCGTATTTGCGTACTGCTGATGCCTACCTCGCCGCTGATACTGTATCCAACTGCCCGCCGTGCATTGTCAGACAGAATGGAATTAGGGATTATTTTACGATCTGACACTACTTTAGTCCTTGTGATACGGATGCACTATACAGTAGGCTCGGGAGTGACTTGATTGTCTTTCAGCGTACTTTGACGGGAAAGATCGCCACTGTTTTGTCCTGGTTATTTAGTCCTGTTTTTTGACAGTGTCAGTGGTTATCCTTTAAGGCTGCATATGCTGTGCTCTGGCCGAATAAGCAATGCAGCTCAGTTATCATGGGGCCTTATGTAACGAGAGGAGGCACTTCAATGCCACCAGGCTACCAGCGGTCGCATGCGGCCTAAAGTTTCCACCACTACCCGCATCTATGCCAGCTCAGGTCTACAATTTGTGGATTACGGACCAAATGCCTTGACCATCTTGCCACCGACATCATCATAAGCAATACACGTTAGCTGAGGGTGTGAAACACGCCTCAGCAATTGTGCCGCAATAAAAAGGAAGGTACTAAACGTTACAGAATACAAAACCTTAACAAAACAAGTAATATAACCCTATCATATTATAGATTGCATGTGAGATCGTGCTTGAAGAGGGAAGTGAAGTGGGAGAGCGACAAATACACTTAACATCTGCTCTGGATGTTCCGTTTTGTACTCCAGCAGACCACGTCAATTTTCAGCCAAATGATCCATACAATGAGGAGCAGTCACGGCGTTCTCCTATCGTTTTAGCAGTACTTAAAATCGAACCTCAATCGGTTAGGAACACTACTCATCACATTAACAGCATTTTCTGCATTCTAGTTCCTACAACCTGCGTCCCGACAGTCACCGAGTTTTCTTATGACATGATCATGATATGGTTTGCGTAGCTTCATAGCTTAATAGAACAACTTGACATAATCGGCTCGGTTGGCTAGGTTAAGTGCAGGTCATTTCCTCTATAAAATTTTTATAAGTAGGCTTTGCGTCGCACTCGTTTAGGGCACGTCTTTCCTGGTGCATCTTAAACTAACCTAATATCATTTCATAAATCATTACCTCGGAAAATGCATTTTGGTCACTCTCCTGCTCCATAATATCCGGGTTGCGTGAAAGTAACGAGCTTGCCTTGTAATGTGACGGCGCGTGTCCGAGCCTGCGTAGTCGCAGGGCGACCTTCGCAGTATCCTTAGCCTACGTAGGACCGATGGTGGTTGCGCGGCAGCGAAGTGTCAATACTATGTACCGGCGTACTGCTGATGCCTTTTGAGAACAATTTCGCAAGCATATCATTCGCTGTGCTTCCGAACGATCGGCGAATTAATCGACTCATCAAAGTTTTTATCATCAGATTCATTGGGTAATCGAAGCCTTAAAGACTGGACGGCACGTAAATCAGCCTGATGAGTGACCGGCATAACTTTCGGCTTCCGTGTAGTCTGTTGTGTGGTTTTTTCATCCTTCATTATGTGATCTTCATATTTCTCCAGTATTTATTTGTCGCCGTTTCACCTGTTGTTAACTGTTTCGTCGTGATCGGACTGCTGCTACTCATCCTTTTTCTATCTCTAAATTGTCTTGTGCTGATGATATTGCCTTACTTTGTGATGACGCACAGAGCACATAGGCTGTTCTAAACCTCTTGGCGATTGAAACGTCAAAACATGGCATGACTTTTACCCTTACAAGATGCAAACTCCTGGCCTTGGATCGGCTTCCACCTGCCCCAGTGCTCACTCATCAAATTACGCAACTTGGACATGTGGACAACTTTGTTTATCTGGGAAGCTGTATCTCTGCTGGTGGTAGCATTGGAAAAGAGATTGCCTTCCGCATTACCAAAACTCGTTCGGCGTTCGCCAACTTGAGGCATCTGTGGCGAAGCTGTGACCTTTCACTATTGGTAAAGGGCAGGGTCTACAATGCCTTTGTTCGCGCGGTGCTGCTGCATGTGAGTGAGTCCTAACCGATTCGTGTGAATGACTTGCGTCGGATTTCGGCCTTTGATAATGGATGTCTGCGGAGAATAGCTTGAGTGTGGTGGATGAACCACGTATACAACGCTTTGGGTAACACGGGGACTTCTACTTGGCAGACTGGTACCGCTGCGTCAACTGAGATGACTGGGCCATGTTTTACGCATGGCATGCGAACGGTTGCCCCGATATGCTCTCTTCGTTCCCACAGGACTAGGCTGGAATGAATCGTGCGCTGGTCAGCCTTTCATGGGGTGACAAACGATTAAACCGTTGACTTCCAGTTTAGCTGTCCTAGGTCCCGTGCATCTTCCGGGCTGGGGTACACAGATGACGAACACCCGCTGGCTGGAAAGTCTTTCGGTGATGGCGCAGAACTGGACCTAATGGCAAATAGGTACGGATATTTGGCTTAGTGTTTTTGATTTACATCGCAAACATTAACCAGACAAAAATGATAAAACGGCGTGTGAAAAAAACAAACAAAGGCAAACAATCTTCAAAAACAAAATCTTTTTGTAACTTTCACCGTTTTCTTCCCTGTGGTATCTGTATTTATTCTATTTCGTGCTTTTCGCTGGCTCTATGTCTATCTTATGGACTGTTGCACATGTATATGGTTGGCGGCATCCGGTTTCAGATTTGCTTGTCACTGTGGCCAGCCACATGACGCCTGCGCCTACAGAAGGACCACGGGTGGCTTGCGCTGTACCACCCACAGCTCCAACCACACACCCCGTATCCAGTGTAAACCCGTAGGAATAAGACCGGGAGGCATGCGGATGGGAGGCACGTTTCATCAACGGAGCCGGCCCACACTCCTTCACAGACAAACACAAGCATGCTGTATTTGGGGAATCAAGTGCACACAAGGCGGTGGCTGGACCGTAGTCCGCTCCACACTGAGTGCATGGAACCGCTTTTTGAGCCTAGCACGGCCACAAGAACCGTGCACCCCGTCCCCTCCAGCAACGACCAACTGTCTCCTGGAGCCAGTATGGAAGAGGTAGTGGGTAATAGACAGGTAGGCACCCTGTCAACATGCACATCAAGTGCAATCACACCTGGGATGTCAAACAACAGCCAATCATTCGAAATGCCATTATCATATAAAAGATATCGAATAAACTAAACGCATATGACGACATAAATACTCGCGAAATTAGCATATGGAGTAAATTGGTTATAAGCGAATCCGCGATAAGTACAAAATGTCCGAAAGTTATTGAAAAATTACCACGTGATAAAGTTACGTTGGGTTACCATAATTAGCATGAGCGACGTGTGCAGATTATGAGATTATTCAGTACGCAGAATAAACCAAATAAAGTGGAATGAATTTTATCCACATTAAAAAGGCATAGTTTAAGTGTAAGTTGGTTTAGCCCAACTGCGATGAAGAAGCATCATGAATGCTACATCAGCAGCCTAAGCATGGGGCGCATATATATATATATATATATATGCAGCCTATAAGCTTCTTAGCCTTTCCCGTTTATTTACAGTTTTTTATAGGAGTCTTTGGGAATGACAACTTTATTTGTCACACGTCAACCCTGTTCGTTCAATAGTTAGACTGCACTGTTAGGCTCCATCAAACTTTCAGTACTTCGAAATAAACTCTTATCCTTCAAGCTACTGACCTTGCTTTACATCTCTGCTTTAGCCACTTTTGCGGTGAACAGGATTCGAATCACTGGTCTACTAGAATCTAGAATTGCAAAAGCGCTCGCTATTACATAGCAACAGCTTCTCATTACAAAGTACTGGAATACACACAGTTTTTCCTTCGATATGTGCAGTGGCCTCATAGGACAATGGGCCTATTTCATCCCTTATTATGCTTTCGACTTTTTTGTCTCTCGCTTGCTTTTGGACTTTACCTAGACTCCTCTCTCTTTTAACCAATCCTTCGGTCTCTTGTTCTTTACTTTAGCTATGGCCAGTATTCGAGTCATTCCGTTAGGTTTGTGCGTTTCGATCTACCAAAACTACAGTATAGGTGCCGGACAAGACGTTGGACGAAGCTGCATCCTCGTCAGTATGGGCGGGAAGAACATTATGCTGGATTGTGGCATGCACATGGGATACAATGATGACGTAACGTCCGTTTCCGTTTCGGTTCAGTTTTTACTCTTTCAGCGCCGTTTCCCAGATTTTTCATACATTGCCGAGAATCAAAGTCTAACGGAGTACCTTGATTGCGTTATTATTAGCCACTTTCATCTGGACCATTGCGGTGCTCTACCTTACATGACCGAGGTTGTCGGGTACGATGGACCTATTTACATGACCCATCCGACGAAGGCGATCTGCCCAATACTTTTGGTATTCATTTCGATCTTCACACAAACAATTTGAATCCACTCAGGACGACTATCGTAAAATTACCGTGGAGCGGCGTGGTGAACAAAACTTCTTTACCTCCGAGATGATCTACCGGTGTATGGCCAAGGTTAAGTGTGTGTACATCCATGAGACAGTTAAGGTAAGGCTGATTGCGTCTCTTCTCATTGTCATGTATTACAGGTGGACGATGATCTTGAGTTGCAAGCGTTTTACGCAGGACATGTGCTTGGGGCCGCTATGTTTTTAGTACGCGTTGGAACGCAGTCTGTTCTTTATACAGTACGCCACTTACTCCTCCTATCAAACGTAGAGCCTCCTTTTAGGGTGACTACAACATGACACCGGATCGTCATTTAGGAGCCGCATGGGTTACAAGGTGCTGTCCAGATCTATTAATCACTGAAAGTACCTACGCTACTACCATCCGTGATTCGAAGCGAGCTCGAGAGCGGGAGTTCTTAGAGAAAGTTCATGCACGCGTTGAAGCCGGTGGCAAAGTGAGTTGTACCGTTCACACGCTTTAGGTCTGCCATGTAGGTCCTCATTCCTGTATTTGCTCTGGGTCGCGCTCAAGAACTATGTATTCTGCTCGAATCCTACTGGGAACGCATGAACATTTCGGTCCCGATTTATTTTTCCATGGGGATGGCAGAAAAAGTGAGCGGTTTTGATTCATTTTGTTCATTCTTGCCACATAGGCTAACGAGTACTACAAACTGTTCATTTCCTGGACGAATCAAAAAATTAAGGAGACGTTCGTTCATCGAAACATGTTTGACTTTAAGCATATTAAAGTAAGTGGATTCTTGCCGAATCTGTGGTTTTGCTGTTTGCTGACCGTACCCTTGCATAAAACACATATATGTTTATTCTTCTTGTTCACCTGTAATTTGTAGTAACAGTTACTGACGCTTCTTGGATTAGCGTTTACTTCTTCTGAAGGATCGCCTTTGTATCCATGCCACACGGCTTTTGGATTGGCCTTCGTCTGCTTTCCCTCCGTCTACTTGTAAACATCGGATAGTTTGCTCTTGGAGGGGTTCTAGATTGCTCTACCTCAAATACCTCACCCCATAGGTGGAGGTGCAATGAAGCTTACATTATCTACACACCTGGTCCCTTTACATTGTTTCAGTTGTCATCATCATCATCATCATCAACAGCAGTACATCAGCCATTTGAACTGATGCTTCGCTGCCATACAACCATGAGGACCTATGAAATAAAGAATAAGAAGAGGGAGAGAAGGGGGACTTACCTGAAAACCTTAATGCCCTAAGCAAACATTCAGGGTCAAGGCGCCTACACCTTGTGTAGACAACATACCGTCACAAACAGCTGGCTATCGTGCAAAAGATAAGGCGGCATCGGCGAGACAGCTTCCTTGCGGCTTTCACTGCCACGCGTCATAATCAGCCATTACCCCCGCAGATAACTCAGCACCAAACACACTTTAAACAGACAATCCGATTAGAAGACGGCAGCAGACGCGCCACTGGTGTCGGTTGCGAGCCATGTCCTGTAAAGTCTCGAGCCAAGCACAAGGTGAGTCACGTGGACTCCAGCCCGGAAGGCGAGACGGACCAACGGCACCCAGTTTAGTTGTCAGTGACTTCATTTCCCGCTGCCAAGTCAACTTCTGTCCACCTCGAGCCTTGCGCCATCCTACACCTGGTAGACTGAACAAGGCTCTCCTAGGTAAGCGGTGACCAGGCATGCGTAGCACGTGCCCGAGCCAACGTAACTTAGTCAGTGCCATCTGTTGTTCTAGGGAGCTAACATGATTATCACCACCTAGTACTCGCCTACGCACATCATCGTTGCGGACACGCTGGTGCCATCCGACACCAGCAATGCTTCGCAAACAACGATGATCAAAGACTTGAAGGCGCCTCAGATCTTCAGACCGAAGGAGCCAAGTTTCACTACCATAGAGCAGAACGGCCCTCACTGTGGCCTTGTATACACGGTCTTTCAGACGAAGGGAAACTCCCTTCTGTCGCCAAAGATGACGCAGGTTCAAGAAGGCAGCTCTGGCCTTTGCAATGCGTGAGCTGACGTCAGTTTCTATGCGCCCATCATTGCTGATGCAGCTGCCAAGATAAGTGAATTGATCAACCACCTCGAGTTCCTCGTTAGCAAGCGTCAAGGGGTCATCAAGTGGCTGGTGGTCCAGCAGCAACACTTTGCACTTTGGAGATGCGAACTGCATACCAAATAATGGGACCACTCTAGATAGGCTATTCAGGGTTGACTGTGCCACCTCAACATTGTCGAAAAGCAAGACGATATCGTCCGCATAATCTAGGTCAACTAACCTTTCACCAGGCAGCACTTCAACGCCTACATCATGAGATTCCGCAAGGGAACACTCCATGATAGAATCCACGACGAAATTGAACAAAAACAGGGAAATCGGACAACCCTGACGAACGCCACTTGTAGTCGAAAAGCTATCCAATAGGGCACCATATACCCTGACGCGGTCTGTAGTGTTCGAGTATAGAGCACGAAGGATGTTCACATATTTCGTGGGAACACCTTTTCGCGCAAATAATTCGAACAGAATCGATCGATCGACTGAATTGAACGCACTCTTGAAGTCGAGGAACACAGCTATTGTCGGTCTGCGGTATGCGTGGCGCTGCTCTAGCACCTGCCGCAAAGTAAATATATGGTCTATACAGCCACGTCCTGGGCGAAAACCGGCCTGCTCTTCCCTAATCCGAGATTCCCGTTCTGCAGTGAGGCGACGAACGAGAAACGAGGCCAGTAATTTTGTCACAACTGGCTTTAGGCTAATACCCCTGTGGTTCGCACAGTCTGTGCGACTGCCCTTCTTGTATATTGCCACTATAATCGATTCGCTCCAATTAGCCGGCACACACACTTCGTTCCAGATACGTTCGAATAGGGAGGTCAGTGCCCTGCAGAGGACCTCACCTCCATCCTTAAATAGTGCAGGTGGGAGGGAATCCGGGCCAGCGGCACGAAAACGACTGAGGGCTGTGATCGCGTTTCGGACCTCGGCCTCCGACGGAGGCTCTAAACTAACCGTCCATGGCACGTCCTGCATCACCTGAGTAGGAAGAGGTCCGGGAGCAGGGGGCCGGCTGAACTGATCTTCAAAGTGTTCAGCCCAACGAGCCATACGGCGTTCCTTATTGTGTATCAGCGCGTCCGCGCTGTCCCTGATTGTCTCACTGACGCCTGGTTTTCTGGGACCAGTGGTGCGGATTAGCTGGAAGAGCTTGCGGTAAGTGCCTACTGCTCCTGCCTCCTCCATTTCTTGAGCCTGAGTGGTCCACCATGCTTCCTTGTCAGCACGTAGGCTCCGCTTTAGTGCACGCCTAATAGCCCGTCTGGTCACATTGTGTTCATAACCAGCCGGGAGATGTCTTCTAGCTTCCAGCAGGTTCACGGACCTCTCGGATATCCAGTGACTTTTGCGATGACGACTGATAGTGCCACAAACAGATGCTCCTGCGTCGTGCATAGCGGCCGAGATTCTATTCCACTGAAGTTCAGTGTCATTGGGACAAGACAGCGAGAGTTCGCTATGCAATGCTTCTTGATAGGCTTGCCTGACAGAGGGCTGGGACAATTTCTCCGTTGCCAATCGGGGGAGACGCTTTGTGCGCCTTCCGGTAAAGTTCATGGAGAAACGACAGCGCACCAAGGCATGGTCAGAGTCGACACAAGTACTCCAGTACGAGCGGCAATCCAGAATGGAACCGCGCCACCTGTAACTTATGGCTATGTGGTCAATTTGGGTCCATCGCTGGCCAGCTACAGGTGGACGCCAAGTGGCACTTCGGCGCCCACGGTGTCTAAAAGCAGTGCTAGTAAGAAACAACTGGTGCTCCGCCCACAGTTGCAGGAGACGCTCGCCGTTGTCATTCCGTACGGCGTGAAGTCCATAATTACCGCCCTGCTGAGCTTCTGAAGAGCTCAGACGCCCTACTTGTACGTTCATATCCCCTGCAAGTACTATAGTATCTGAACTAGTAGTACTGCGTAGCAGAGTGTTCAGTTCGTGATAGAAAGTGTCCTTGACTGCATTAGAACTGCAGTCGGTGGGAGCATAAGCAGAAATCACAAACAAACAGCGTTTTATTTTACTTCCCGAATTCACCTTAGCAGATGTCGTCAAACGGGCTGCACATAAACGGCTGTTCACCGGAATCCAATCAACCAACGATGACAGCCTTGGAGCTGAGAATGATCCCTACAACAGCTTGACCCGTGAGTGCCGCATCGGCGTCTCCGGATACGTGCAACCAATAACGAGAGGATAAGCCGGGTGCAGTCAATTCAATAACCCCGATAGGGTCATTAATCCTAGTTTCGTACACCCATCATCATTATCATCATCATACACGTTAGCTAGAGGTGGGAAACACCTCAGCTACTGTGCCGCAATACAAAGAAAAAAAGGGAGAGCAAAAAATAACAACAATTGGTGAAAGCTGGCTGAGCTACCGGTAACGGATGGGCATCGTTCCGGTAAGCTACCAGCCGGCTGCTGTGCACCCAAAAAAATTATTATGCAAAATTATATAAGGCTAAGTAATGAGATCGTGGTTGGAGGGGGAGGCTAAGAGGGATGGGATGGGACAAAGAAACTCAGACACCCAACACACATCAACACCCAGTGTGTCCAAGGTGCGTGCGAGTGCAGCCTGCTGACCTGTTTCTCTTAGAGTGCGGACGTTGAATGTCGCCATGGAAAGGGGACAGCGTGGCCTTATAAGGGACTTTTGTCGATAGGCGTCCGATAGGTGCTGTGGGATGGTGGCTGCAGACGGTACTACTCCAGTAGCACTTCGGTTGCTGTCAATTCATCTGGGAATTATAGAAGGAAGATTAGTAATAGGGGCCGGGATGGGAGTAAGAGAAAAAGGTGGAAAAGAAAGAAGGGAGGCGCCAGCAGTAGCATATTTTCGCTTATCTGCCCTGCTGTATGCAGCAGATAAGGCGACCCTTGATAATCTGCGCGACGGCCGATGCAGGATGAAGTTTATGTTTGAAGAAAATGTCATGGTTGTATGTGGGCTGGGTTACTGCCAGGGCGCCCAGACCTAGACAGGAGAACGATTAGGGTCCTCATCCAAAGCCTTTGGCTCAAAAGCCTGTCCGCAAGGCAGCGGAGTGGCAGTGATTTAGTTTTACAGAAATGGACGCCATCTCATTTCAAACCCCCAACCTGGAGGACCAGGAGACTGAGTTTGTCTGACCTCTCACCATTGACCAACCTGGTAGGAGTAGCTCTCAAGATGCTCGGAGGCAGCACCCAGTATAGCTCAATGGGTCATTGAGGTACGCAAACCGTCGCACCACGTTAGGGTCCAGTCTCGTTGCGACGGTACGCTGTGGTTTTTTAGATTGACGTCAGTAGACCAAATCTGAGCAGGAATGCAAAGGTTAAGATCAACACTCCAATCCTGTTTAACAAAGTAAAACAGCCGGGTGGAGGAGTTTATGAGTGGGACAACCTTACCCTATTCAGAGCGTTGCTTTCACATAAAGCTATGGTATATCACAAGTGGGACTTCCTTTAACCACAAGCCACTGTTGACGACATTTGGTCTGTCGCGTTACTTTATCTGGGCTAGATGCTGTAAAAGAGTGTGGGCTGTGAGCTCTCAAGTATCTACCCTGCTTGTTCGCTCTGGGAGTACAGTTGCCATTAATGTATACAAAAAACTGCTGTTATACCTACTTCGAATCCAGTGTGGAGTTTTGCTCGCTTAGCTTGACTGCCTGGACACAGCTGTCACTGCCTTCACCACTTGAAACGGGATCCCCAACCCTACATATTCTCGTTCATTTGATATATTTTAGTTGGGCTGATTGCTGTTTGCTATAGTTCGCGATTCATGCCTGCTTCTAAGCAAATTTCATACTTCGCGCTTATGTTACTTGTATGCTATTCCTTCACCAGGCTGTTGGTCCAGAGGTTGTGGTTTTGTCATCCTCCAGCTTCATCTGCGTAAACCCCGGATAACTTTACTGGACCTCGCAAGCACACAACCATTGGCAGCAGCGGTACAATACGCAGAACCTGCGGAAAAAACATATTGGCTATTATTCTTTACCCCACTGAATCACTGCTTCAGACAAGCTGCACTCGCCATTGTGCGAACCTGTCTGCACTTGTAGATTGACTCGACGATTAAATTCTGTGGCACTAGGGAATATCAATTCAATCAAACAACACCGTGCTCGTTTACTGCTGGTTGCGGTTTAGACGAAAGGCCCGGGATTGGTTCTCTCCCGTATGAACGAAAGGGAAACTTGCTACTACCAACCAGAAATCTGGTCATCTTGAATAACGGTAGCTTAATGCAAATAACTCAGCAAACCATAGGCAGAAACAAGTATGCTCCAATGAAAATATGCAAAAGCTGCAAGTCAGGGTAATTTGCGAAAATATTAATAATTTAATGGTGTACTAAACTCAGCCTCCTATTACTGTTCAGGTTTTGTTCGTTTTTTGTACGCTCCTACCAGGTTGTCTCACTTCATAGTACCGTCTATGTTACCATTGGTAACCGGAGCAGTTATCCCGTTGAACAAAATATTCCCACTCAGCTATCTCATTCAGATTAGAATCAACTCTAGTCATGATTTCAGCTTGGAACTATGAATTCGAATTTAACTTCTACTTCGGTGCTTCTCAACACTTTGGTAATCCATAGCTCAGTTAAAAGCTCTGGTGGACGAAAAACCGCTCTTTATACAAAACGTTCTGAACTTACGAATTCTTAGTCGGCAACTACTTTTTGAATTACCGATCTCTACCGTGGCTCACTGGATGCACTCAAACATGTCACCGCTTAAAACAGTATAGAGGATCATTACTAACTGGCTGTTCTTATTGGTAATGCGCGCACAAGCCACTTTTGCTTACGCTTTGGGCTGGTTCCGTATAATAACCGTCGTGGGATGTCAAAATTTCTCCCTTCTTCGAAACCAATTAGTGTGCTTTATGCGCACAAGCAATTTTCGGTACAGCACTACGCCCCCGTTAGAGGTTCCAGAATGGGATACGTATTCTTGACAATACATTGATAATACTTATGAATGGAAGGATTTTGATGAGTATTTTTGTTCGTCGCAATCAGCCGACAATTCAGATATGTCGACCAGCTGTCCGGAAAAGCACCAGACGGCCGTTTCGCCCTATTGGGGCTCATCAGTGGTGCGCATCCTTCGGTCCTCTGCGGAGGATCGAACCCATGACTGCTAGTGGCTCTTGCCAACTAGCCCGCAGCTTATGCAACTGCGCCATGGAGGACGGTATATGACTATCGTGAATTGTTAGTTAAATGCGATATAGCCCGACGCATCCTCCACTGCCATGCAGGCACCTGCCATGCAGATGACAGCGGTCGGCCTTCCGGCGTCAGGACTTCCCGGTTACGGCAGCTATGAATCGACTGGTGCTTTTCCGGACAGCTGGTCGACATATCTGAATTGTCGGCTGATTGCGACGAACAAAAATACATTGATAATATCTGAAATAATCACAGCGGTTCCGTAAGAGGTACCGATATGCAAAATAGGTTATTCGCTTCTAAATCTTCTCTCTTCTAGGCAATTCCGGTTGAACTAATCCTAGCCAAGATCAATAGTCAACGTTTCTGGACTCAGACGCAACCGAAATAAATGCGAATAATGTGAAATTCAGCGGATGTTTATATGTCAACAAAGATGTTCAAGTTCTATACCATCTAGGCCGGTTTAGTTTTACTCCGATCAACGAGAAGGTAGGGACATACATCACTAGGAAGACTTATGTGTTGTTGCCGTCAAACTTGCTGTGTGGAGTGCAGATATGTCAGCAACGAGTTGAAGTGAATACTTTTCCCTCACCATATATATATATATATATATATATATACTTAAAATCGGGTCACAGATAGTGCGCCATCCGAACCATAGTAAAAGAAACAGGAAAGAAAAGGTGACGAAAGCAAAAGAAAACGTTCTTTAGTTTTGCATACGACATTTTGCAGCTTTGTTTTGGAATTTGTTTTTTATCTCCTATTTGAGATTAACTAATAGAGGATACCGCCGAACAACACTGGCGCCGCTGTCAGTTACTCGCCGTGGTGTCCAACGTTCCCAATCACTAGGAGTCATAGTCCCCTTGGCTGCAACTTAGAAGTCGGACCGGTCTGACTGATGCCAAGCTTGAGGTTGCTTTCTTCGTGCTCACTTTCCGCATCATTGGTTGCCTGCCTCGACACTTTTTCTAATCGCCTCACATGATTACGCTAGTCGTACTGCAGCGTTATGTATCTTACTTTGACCTATAAGTCCATGTCACTTTGTCCCTACAAATGATTGGGATTTTAAAAAGCCTAATGCATCCGGTAATGCGGCTACCGTGGCTGATACATCAACCACGGTGCGTGAACCATGTTTCTTAGCAGCACCCACTAGCTGAGTACGTCTCAATGCGAATCTTGTATCATAACTGCTTTGCTACATTCGGTGAAGCGAATGTTTACTGTTTTCCATATTCATTTAACTTCACCTTCACAAAAATTTTTTAGCCTCTCGGCCAGGGCATCATTTACAATCCTGGTCCGATGGTGGTGTTTGCCACCTCTAGAATGTTGCACACTGGACAGTTGCTACACATATTCCGCAAATGGGCTCCGGACGAACGAAACATGGTCATTATTCCAGGCTATTGCGTGGCCGGTACAATTGGGTACAAGGTTCGTTTCACCTCGTTCGTGCCTCTCTCTTACTTTGAATGTGTTTTATCCTTGCCAGTCGTGTACGAGATTTGGCAACAATCGAAACGGTGCACTCTGCATGTGTTGCATGCTTGTACCTTTCAATACTCAGTCGAAGTTGCCCCGAGAATTCGGAATTCCCCCACGAAAACGTCTCATATGCAGCACAAAAGGCTTGATGAGACCGTTGGGTGCTCCTTTCGGCTGTCAGAGCTGTTCCGAAATTATGGTGACTTTACGACTGAATATTCCAGTGACTATTCACCTCAAAACACTTCGAACTGTGCACCTTGTGGGCTTCTGCACACCTATCGGCTGACACGTCGATCAGACCTGTACCTAGCTCCTTTGGTGTACTGTTTTGCAGCATTTTAGCAAATGAACTGCTTAATCTTGCCATCACAAAAATATTCTGTATTCTTGCAAGCCCCCCAACAGAAGTACTTACTCATGTAATGTCGGCCGGTGGCCGAGTGGTCTGCGCGCCTGGTTTTCAGTTATAAGGTCACCGGTTGAAATCCGCATAGGGGGTGCTGGTCGCATGGCAGCGAAGCGTCGTTACGGCATACAGCTTGCGATTTATTTACTTAGTGCCCATTTTTGCAAATCTCGAGATCACAGGTATTGGTAAACATAATGTGGTCAGTTGTTTTTGTTCAAAGAACTTTAGTTCCCTGTGAACAGAACAAAATGGTACCATTTCATGCTCTCTTGCGGACGAGCAGCATATCAACTGTTACTTTGAGACAGAATCAGCAAATTTAAATTGGAAGATCCCATGCATTCAAAAGTAACAGTTGGCTACAAGTTGAGGACATATCACGAACTCCAAAGCTTTGGGCGAGTTGTGTTTTATTAGTAACACAACGGGATTAATTGATTAGCTAGTTTAACTTGTCTTGGTCAAATGATGGAAGTATTGTGGTTTCCGGGATGTGATCTTCTCCCTTGTATTTGCAATCAGTCACAAATTGGCTCTAATAATTAAATAATTTGAAAGTTGATTCTCATTGTACTGTTAACCGGACTCAAACCCTAGGACGTATATCTCTGCGGGCCGAGTAAAGAACTAATCGGAAGCAATTGCTCACTTTATGTACACCACTTTTTCGCATTTCGGCGATACAGCTGCATGTGGGACGCTTAAGTAGCAGCTCACTTCTCGCCCTGCGCTCCTGCGTGATTGTTGGCTGGTCGGCCCTACGAACTTCTCGATTCTCAGCTTACTTATTTTATGTCAGTAGTCATCGCATACTCCATTTAACCTTCGTTTTCACATTGTTCGCATTTATTCCATGTCTTCGTCTACCACTCCAGATACTGAATGGAGTGAAGCGCCTCGAGTTTGATCGACAACCGCTGGATGTGAATATGCGAGTGGAGTACCTGTCGTTTTCGGCTCATGCGGATGCTCGTGGCATCATGCAACTGATTTCCCACTGTCAACCCAAACATGTTATGCTTGTGCATGGTGAGGCGAGCAAAATGGACTTCCTAAAAAGCAAGATCGAACAGGAATTCGGTTTACCGTGTTTCAAACCAGCAAATGGAGAGATTGCTGTTATCCAAACAGAACCACATTATGTTGTACAGGCACCAGTGGATTTTCTGTGTCGAACTGATGGTACGTTTCGATCGTTTGTCTCATTTCCTTCCTTATCACCATCCTTTGCTGTATCCGGTTTGCACGACCTATCCTTATCCCGTTTTCTTCGTCAGCCCCTCGTAACTTGGCTCTTGCTTGTGGGCGTGCTATTGCTAGGCATTTTACAGACGAAGCTCACACTCCACCATGCAATCCTTCTTTTCCTTTCCCTTTCTATTTGAGAAAGCTAACGTGACATGGTCCCTTATCAATAGGAACCTAGAAGCTACGTACTAGCTGTGAATGTATCTAATATCTTTTGATTGTGTATGCTTCTTATTTGGTGGGAGCTTCGACATTATAATACAACTAGTTCTCAAAGTCCAATGTGTTTAATGGACCATCGATACTGTCTCGGTTATCTCCACACCACCTACGTCGGGCATGTCACGACGACCTAGCCAATCTTGTACACTCGATCCTGGAATACCTGACCAATGCACCTTTGCTCGTCTTATTTTTAGGCCCTTTGCACATCTTACCGTCTGCTACCCATCCACCCCTCTCACAAACAGTAATTCACATTCTCTGTGTTGCGGAACCTTGAGTCATTGGCAGCTTCTGGCTTATCTTAGTGTACTTTTGTCCATTTTTCCTATTAAACGAATTGTTTCTCCTATTCTGACGTGGTTCTCGTGTACATGGCTCTGCCTTACACAGAATCCTCAATTGGTCCTATCGTAACTGCTATGGCAGGTAAGTTATAAAAAATGTCAGCAATACACCGGTACGTCGGATCGCCCATTCGCTGTCACGTGACCGCCAACAGTCGCGCGCTGCCTAGGTGTTCTGCGAAGCCGTCCGCACCTGCGCAGACTCGAACCAATGACCTTCGGGTTGCAATGCATACGTGTTATTCCTTCGTTCACTAACCGATAAGTCTCACTGTACGCTTCGGATGCTATACTTTGTGCGATCGTGCTACAACGGACCCATAGCGCACTGTTTATTTGTCGCTGGTAGGCATCAGTAGCGCATCGGCATTTCGTACCCGAGGCCCAGTTGTCACATGACCACCGGCAGTCACGTGTGAGCAAGGGGCATTGCGAGGCCACACCGCATACATAAGATCGAACCGGCTACTTGTAGGTCAGTCCTTATACTAGAACCACTGCAACCTTCCGGTCCATATGTTACTGAGGAATGCAGAATCTGCTGAAGAAGGTCCTCTGAACATTCCATAATGCAAGTTTGTTGGTGCAAAGCGATTGCAACCTACTTTTGTGAAAACGGTTGCCATTCTATATAGTTCGGCTAGTACTTCTAGCTAAGGACTCACGCCTTTGGCCATCAAACCGTTATGCAAGTACTATTTCCCCCTAAATGCCCCCTTTGTTAATTTCTCGTCTATCGTTTTGTCACTGTAATGCTTGCTACCTTCGGGTGCGTTTCCGTGGACGTCCACAACATCTCTGTGCGCGCATCGACACCAGCCAACGGACGAAGCCAAGTGTTCTGAACGCGTATCCAAGTACGCTGACATCCGGATTGAGTAAACGCCCACTGAACACCGTTGAAGATCACTGGTTGCAAATTCACCATACGTTACTATCAGCAGGCATGTCTTCACATGACGAACCAAATTTCCAATCTGGACGATGGGTCTCTACACAGTCTCTGGAACTTTTGCATGCACGCCGGCGTATTCCGGCTGGAAGCGAACATAACGAGTCTCGCAAAAAACTCAGGGCAAAACTGCGTGCTAACCTAAAGAGAGGCCGCGAACTCTGGTGGTCTCATGCATCGGAAATGGGAACATCCGCTGCGCTTGGTAACCATCGCAACTTATTCCGTTTGCTACGGGAAACGGGCAGCAGGAGACCTGGTGTTAGCGAGACCATATGCGATGAGAGTGGACAGTCGATCCACAGCTTGTCAAAGCGTTTGGAACGTTGGGCCATACCATTCGGGAAGCAATTCAATCAGTCAGTTGTCGGCTTCTCCATCGGCCATTGATCGCTCAACTCCCAGGGCCGTCCTCCTAGATTCGCCCTCACGCGCAGTAATCGAACATAGGATCAGATAACTGAAATTGCATAGGGCCGCAGGGGTAGATAGAATTCTCCTAACCATCTTCAAATTCGGCGACCTTGCTCTTTTCGATGATTTACAAGTTACTAGTGAAACTTTGGGCACAGGAAACTGTCCCAACAGACTGTAGCCGCACCGTCATACACTCATATTTCTAAAAAGGCCCGTTCGGAATGCGGCAGTCATAGAGGGATCAGTCTGATCTCAAATTGCCTCTAAAGTACTTGCATCTGTGGTTCTGTACAGACTGACTGACACTCTTGAAAGTCAGATTCGCGAGGAGCAGGTCGGGTTTTGTCGAAATCGAGGCTGCATCGACCGCATCTTTATTTCACCTCAATTATTGGATCATCGCCATGTTTATTGGCGACCCATCAAAGTCGTGTTTCTCGACATAAGATGTGTCTTCGATTCGGTTGATCGATGTGCCTTTTGGTGGGACTGTCTGCTCAGGAAAAGTATGTCCGACAATTACGTAAACATTATCAGAGCGTTGTACGCGCATAGTTTGGGCAAAGTGGGGGTTTATGGCAAACCGTTGCCGCTCTTCGATATCTCCAGCGGTCTGAGACAAAGCTGCCGCTGTGGCGTTTCCCCTTTGACTTCGCCATTGACGAAGTTATGGAAATGACGTTAGCTGGACACGACGTACAAGATGTGGAGCTGCTTCCTGGTGTGCAAAATCTTGACTTGGAGTGTGCTGTCGGCATTGCCCTCATATGTGACAGCGCCCAAATGTGCGAAGCAGCACTGGACAGATTAACACTGGCTGTCGGTTGTTTTGGGCTATTCTTTGCTCCTTCGAAATATAAAGTACTCCAAGATTGGTAGGGACCCACCCCTGCGCTGACCCTCGGTGGCGATCACCTAGAAGTCAAATTCAAATATCTGAGCAGCTGTGTCAGCCCCCTTGGGATCGAAGATGAGGCCACGAACTGTATAGCAAAAGCTCCAGGTGTTTTTGCCAATTTCCGCCACCTGTGGCGCCGACGCTGCATCACTGTAGTCAGGAAGCTTAGAGTTTACAATGCAGTTGTCCGTTCAACCCTCCTTTACGGTTGGGAAACCTGGCTCATCAGGTCGACAGACATAACGCGGCTAGCTGCCTTCCATTATTGGTGCATTTGCAGCGTACTCATGTCTGTTGGGAGCACCGCGTGTGCAATGAATGTGTTCGGCGTCGCGTGTTTGGTGCAGGAACAGCGAGTGAACCACTCAGCACCACCATATCACGCACCCGGCTCCGATAGCTTGGCCACGTGTTGCGCGTGCCAGCACACTGACCGTTGCGACGTGCGTTGTTTGCGCCCCGAGGGTGTGGATGGACGAAGAGGAGGGGAGGCCAGGCAATGACTTGATCAAGATGATTGAAAACCCTCTATTCGAAGTTGGCGTCGGTTGGTGCGTCCCGACTGCCGGGCTGAAGGACAATGAACACACTCGCTGACATAGCTAGGAACCGCCGGCCCTAATGGTGTCTGTGCTGGGAGTTTCTTTGTCATCCACCTCTCCATTATATTCCCCCATGGTTTCTGATGGCTCTATGTCTATTCGTAGACTATTGCAAATATATGTAAATATATACCCTCCAATCACGACCCCGTAGCAAATTAACAATATAATATTGAACGTTATATCACTTGCTTTTTAGTGTTATTTTCAGCATCTTTTCTTTTTGTAATGCGGCACAGTAGCAGAGGCGTGTTTCTCATCCTCGGCTAATGTGTATTGATGCTGGTGCTAAATGATCTTTACTGTGATGGATCGCAGTCTATAGTCCAAGGTTCATGTTCCTACGTGACCACACCAATCCAGTAATCGATAGCCTCATTTGGCCAGCCATCGGATCCATCCGGATCACTTATTCATTGATGCTCGAAAATGGTGCTGTCGTTGGAGCATCGTTCACTTGCTCCTCATTTCCGTTCAACTGAGTCCACTTGGCATGGTTTGCTTAAATGCATTAGAGCACACTGAAACACATGGGTTTTTTCCGTTCTTGCTGCTGTTTCTTTTGTATGACGTCATTGCATACAGATCACTCAGGCGATCCGAACCTATACCAGCATTCACTCCGTTTCTCCAGTTGTGTGGTTCCACCTTGATTAGATTCACTTTTCCGTTGGTATTTCAATCCGTTTCGCGGTTCGATTTTCAGTCGTGTGCCACACCCTTTGCTTCATTATCGGATCGGACAACCAGTGTTGTTTGACTGCATTGTTAGTGCAGTGATGTGTGTATCTGTGCATACCAATGTCTCTCGTTCGGCACGCACTGTGCATACTTCGATCATCACACGGATATACACCTCCGATCGTCGTCACGTATGATTGTCGCGTGTGTAGATGAGACAAAGTGATATGCTGATGCTACGTATGAAATAGGTGTCTTTTGAGAAGCTGTAGAACTCAGTGAAACTAGATTCTCCCACTTCTTGTTCTGCCTCATCTTTCTTAGATGGTAGTAGGCACGGGAGCTATCGAGGTGTCTTTGTTGTCCATGATACCCCAGCAATATCTGAAGGGTACACATTGATCAGTATTATCTCTACTTCGCAAATACTTAGCGCCCTAACACTTCGTCGACATTGTTGCAACGTAGATGTTATGCATACTGAACCTAGCACTCCCCTTTTTCTACCTAATCATTGTCCTATGGGTTATGACCATAAAAGTATCAGCGGTACGCTGTACCGCCACTTCGCTGCCACGCAACCACCACCCGTCGCACAAGGTCTAAGGATACTGGGATGGTCGGCGGTCCCCGACACGCGCGAATCCGCGACCTTCGAGTTGCAGGACAGCTGCGGGCCAGCATGACAAAGGAACATCAGGCTGTTACACTTCGACTGTCTCCGCTAGCTATTTTTATTCACCGTTGACGACTCCAGTTTGACTGCGGTGGTTTCATCGACCAGTTCAGTTTCCTCGGCTCGATGAACCCATAATAGAATACATGTGGCTTCTTAGGATCGCACAACTCCCGACTGCTCTCCGCACAACGTATTTGTTGCACACAGCTTTAGCGTTTGAGAACGACTGTGGTGCGTAGTGCCCTGTTTTTCGGCTTTTTTATCAAATGCACAGAGAACGAAGTCGGCTATTCATTCCTTCCATATTCCTTAAATTTCACTTGTTTGCGCGTTTCGGTGCTGCTCCATTTACATAGTGCTAAAGAATTTTGGTCCCGATGGCAGTTGAACTGTTCGCTGAGCTTGGCGATTAGGTTGCAAACGTTTCGTCACCAATCGAGGTGACATCATCAGTGCGGAGTTGAGTAGCATGCAGTAGCGTAGAATAGCGTAGAGGATCCTCGGTGAGAGTGCGCTGAGCGTGCTGTGCGTGAGTTTTTGTACTGCGGTGGTTGACCGTGGAGGCGAGCAATCCTATTGGTTGGGATTTCGATCCGCCTTCGGCCTGATTGATGGGCAAGTGACCTTTGACCTCGACTCCTTGTGTTTCGTGGCCTTTGTCTGCTTGCGCTTGTGATCGTGTCTGCCGTCAGTTCTGGTTGGCCAGCCACACGTTCCACCGTATTCAATCGATTGAGTTGGCGGTCTTTCACCAGTAGTGCTGCGTATACTGCGTCTAGTTCGATGTGTCGATTGATTGAATTCGTTGTGGAGTACCAGGCTTCCAAAAACTCCCTGGCGTGTTTTGTACTTCCATGTGCTAAGACCTTAACGTGCTCCAGATCGAAATGGTGGCCTTCTTGATCTTCGTGAATAGAAACCAATGAGTGCGGATCATGTCTTCTGACGGCCGCCTTGTGTTCGGTGATTCGTGTACAAAGCTTCCTTCCAGCTTGTCCGACGTAGTTTTTATCGCAATCGCTGCATTTTAGCTGATAGATGACATTGCATTGGTCGGCTTGATTGACTTTTCCTTTGGGTCTTGAGATCAATTTTCTTAGGGTAGCACTTGATTTGTGAGCCACAGAGATACCATGTGACTGTAGCAATCTTCCTGTTAGTTCGGACACGTTCTTTATGTAGGGGAGCACTATTCGTTTGTTTGCTTGTTCAAATGACTGCTGCTTCTGCTGCTGCTGTTCTGCATTGTTGATGCTATGTTCGGATCCAGCAATCAAATGTTTCAATCTCCTTCGCTAGTTTATATGATGGGGTTCCGGGGAGCGAGACGATTGGTCGTAGTGGGACTCCATCCTTGTGTACTTTTGGTAGTCCATAGAACAGTGCAATATTCGTATCATCAGCTTTCATTCTCCATCTCTCCGTGGCGGTGAGCTCGTTCTTTGTTTGTAGTTTCTTTAGCGTTGCGTTGATCTGGTTGACCAGTTTTGAACTTGGGTCTTGATCGATCTGCCGATATGTAGTTATAATAGGTATATTTCTCAGAAAGGTGAGACACGTTCCAGAGACCCTGGACCGATCATTATGTACAAGTTTTCTCTGAAACTGAAATTGTTCATCGGATGCGAGGAGATTCGTATTGAGTGGGATTGGATTCAAGTTGTAATTTATTCTTATGCAGATCCAACTTTCTTCGGTAGCAAGTATCTCATCGTACCGTTGAACGAGTTTTGGTCAGGATCAACGTAAATAGAAGGGAAATAGCAAGTATTAGTAAGTATTAGTGCGATGGAGGCCGAAAACTTCCTAGGGAATTATGTACATGTGTGGAATCGAGAATAATATAGTGTTTGGAGGGTCTCGCAACCAAATTTCTGGACTCAGCATAAGGAACAGCAGTATGGGTCTGGCTAACAGGGAAAAATAAGTCCACATTACTGCACAGTGAAAAAGGGAAATATTTAAGCAACGACGTTATTATTGTGTTGCAGATGTTGTTTACAATTAGGAGGCGCAATACGGATTTCGGATTACTTAAGATGTGTGGGCTGTGAACAAGAATGCCGAACCTTTAGTAGTTTGGCTAACTGCGCTAGGAGTTTGGTTTTGCAGGGAATTGGTCCTACGGAACGCCAGTGATATGTTAACGAGGTTACAGTAGTCCTGAGTGGCAAACATATCGATGTTGACAATGTGTCGGTTGATTCACCAGCAAGATATGGTCAAGTGAAAACCGAAGCTAAGTGTTGGAGAGCAAGGTGGGTTGAAGATGTAAAGAAAGGATCCGGGTGCTTTACCTGCCAAAGCGTCAGTGCTTTCACAAACGAATGGTAGGTGTGCCAGCGGGTGAAACGGAAGTGAAGTTACGATTGGAGAGATAGTTAACCGGATTTAGGAGTCCAGCTAACCAAGTTGCCAGTGATTCAACTGACACATGGTTGCAGTGGAGTCAAGTAAAAGCAAGGGGAAGTATAGTGAGCCAAGATGGAATGAAGAGGATAACAGAAGCCTGGACCTCCAACCCATCGATGTATCAGTGGAGCTACTAGTCAGCGGTGAGCTTTCGGGCAGGCAGATCCGGAGTGGGCAATAAAAGAGAAGGGTAAGCAGGGAATCAACGGGTGTTCGTTGATCTGACTGATACAGTCAGTTCTTTGGCCTTTTTAATATACTTTGGTTTGTCCAGTATCACTGTCATGCCCCCTTTGTCCGCTGGTAGGATTACAATGTTTTCATCTTTCTGTAGATGTCTAAGTGCATCATGTTCCTCCTTGGGTAGGGTCTGGGTGACTTTATTCCAAGTTAGCACTGGGACAACTGTCTGCCGTATCTGTTGCTGGGACTCTTCCGACAGTCCATTCGATTTCAATGCGTGTTCTAAGCTAGCCAACTAGTCTTTGGGGCAAGCATCTTTGACGTTGAAGTTCAACCCCTTAATCAAGACATCCTCTTCAGTTGCAGTGAGTTGGCGGCGTGAAAGGTTTCTGATCCATTCTTCACTACTAGTGCAGTCATTTCTCTTAGTCAGTTGCTGTAACTTTGCGTTCAATTCAATCTTGCTTCGGTTCTTTGTGCTTTTGACTCGACGTTCAATTGCAGATTCCAGCGCTGTTCTTTGCTGTGGGTCAATGGTACTGAGACAATTGGTTCTATTGTCGATTATGACTTTCTCATATTTGTGTAAGCGGTTGTGGGCATCCGTTATCATAAGTTTGACCATGCGTCTTCCGTATTGTGTTGCTAGGTTCCAGGCGGCTGGGTGGTTTAGCGCCGGTCTGTGGTTTCTACTCGCTGGCAGCACGTTCCTTCTCAGGCATTCATGAAGGAAGTAGAGGTGTTCGCGTGTGCAAGCTTGTCGGCAGGCAAAGGTTTCCCAGTCTTCAATTCTATATCCAATTTTGCTCCCCTTCAGCCACTTGATCAAAGCAGAAAGAAGGCACAAATTGCGATATGTCAACATTCCGATTCTTCTCATCAGTCGCAAACACAAAACAAGCAGAAACACATACACAATTATATACATGGGAAAAAATTGGCAAACCAATCAAGACTTCAAAATCAATTCCAAGGCAATCTGATTGATTGCCTCAGGAGTTTCTGTGCACATGGCACTGGTTGATAGGCCCTAATTAGCAACGCTTCACTGATTACCACTGATTTGCAGTGACGTTTACATAGGCAGGACTAACCGTCGGTTGGCTCAAAAGGTGGCTGAACACTTGCCAAAGTGGGTGTAGCGAATGATGACGCAACAACATGGAGCGCCTCCCAGAATGAACCGGATTCTGTCATCATCTGTCACCAAGCACCTCGTGACAACTGGTCACAATGTGGACCCAAATACTGCGTTCAAAGTGCTATTACGTAACCGTAATCCGATAATGTTGGCAATCAGTGAAGCGTTGCTAATTAGGGCCTATCAACTAGTGCTATGTGCACAGAAACTCTTGAGGCAATCAATCAGATTGCCTTGGACTTGCTTTTGACGTTTTGATTGGTTTGCCAATTTTTTCCCACGTATATAATTGTGTATGTGTTTCTACTTGTATTGTGTATGCGACTGAGAAGAACAATCGAAATCTTGACGTGTCGCAATCTTTGCCTTCTTTCTGCCTTGCTAGAGAATTGCTTTCCCTATAGCCGGTGCTCAACGAAGCTCACAAGCAACATGGTGCCCAAAGAGTCAAATCGAAACAGACAGGAAACGCATCGACAAACCGGCTAGTGTTGACCTGAGGTCGACAGTTCGTACCAATTGGACCACAACTAAAACGGTCTGTCTCAGTTCATTGGAAATATTGTTCCTCCAAAGCTTGTCACCTTCCGCCCATGAAATCGAAGCATCACCTACACTGCAACCTGTTAGCGCTTCTCACCGTTCGTCACACCTCGTCGGACTCCATTAAGAGAGTTACGTGGACTTTGGGATGACGCGATATAACCTCACACCATGTTACTTTAATAGATCGGCGACTGACTCCTGTGTTACCCTCGATTCGGCATACATAAAGCGGTTCTTCTGGTCAAGCGCTTGGTAGACTTGCACATCACCTGCCCGAAGCAGCGCCACTCATTCGCCCTTATTTTTAAATACCAGAGTAGCGTCTGGGTGTGGATACTTGGTAGCATCGTTTCTAATGCTGTTGTATCGTTTTTTTCGCACTAATTCGGTAGTGACGTGTTCGTTAGTTCTCCGAGCTTGCCAGTTTTATCGCAACCGTTTCTTCGCCAATCGAGATGCCATCCTCGTTGTGTTACAGACAATCTCAGTGCATAGGTAATCTCTCCGTGGTCAACCTCTTCGAAATGTGTCCCTATGATATTCGCTTGCTCATTGTTCAGTCGCCCAATTCCTTTACTTCCCAACTGCTGGTAGACAGGACCTTAGTCAATATGCAGCTTTATCGGATTCTCTATAACCAACCACGTTTCGAGGAACTCTCCTCCTTTTCTATCTATTTTTATTTCAGAATCCTCGTTTTGTCTCAATCATAGTTGTGACCTTCCTCGTCGCCATGCACTGAGACCAGCGAGGTTGCGTATTTATTTTGGCAGACTCGTTTGTGCTCTTGTAGTTTTGTTTCTAATTTCCTCATCGTTTGACCCACTTAGTGCGTCTCACAATTTTAACACTCTATCCAGTATATGACATTTTGGCGCCTGCTTGCTTCCATTTTCTCTTTTGGCTTAGACAAACTTCTCTTCATAGTGTCGGTTAGTATGTAGGCTACTATCAAGTGATGCTCCTTGTGAAATCTGGCGATCTTTTCTGATACGTTCGTGATATACTGCAGAGTGATCCGTTTCGTACTTAAGATGCCGTTATGTTCTCAGTTGGTGTCTAAAATCTCATCAGTCGGAGCAATTCCAACTCCGCAGCCTATCGCACCGCCTACTTTGTTTATACGGAAATCGCTTCATATATACGTTTGTTATCCTCAGCTTTCGACCCCCAACTGGACCGCGTCTCGTGTTAACCTGACGAGTATCTACGGCCCCAGTCTGGTTTCGGCATCTACCTTTGGAATATGTCCCTTATGTCTTTCTACCTGATATTTACCTCTCCATCCCACTCATTCACGCATTTGTCCTTCACATCCTTGGCTAAGCGATCAGCTGACTGTTGTTTTAGATGCTGTTGTTGTTGTTGTTGTTGTTGTTGTTCGTACCAGCCCATTTAGCGACCCTCCCTATCTGATTTCGTCCGACTAGCTCAAGTGCTCTTGACTTATCTGAAACTTCTGCGGGCGAGCTTAAACAGTGGTCTTATCACGTTTCACGTTATCACTCTGTAAACTATTGTGGTCATCTTGAGCCTTTCATAACTCCGCACTTTCACTGATGCACACTGTCGTGACGAAAACGAAATCAGTCGGTTTTGTCCCTTGTTTCGGTTATTCATCCATATTCTTGTCAATGACTGTGCTTACGCCACTAGCAAGTTGGCCCTTTTGCATGTCTGCAACGCCATTAAGTCACAGCTGCCAACCTAACCCATGCGATTCTTTGTAATGTCTTCCTCGCGTCCTTTGTTGTCACCATCTCGTGTTACTCTCTGGATGTGCTTGACAAATTCATTTAGCTTGGTAATTGCCGTGACGTTGTCGATTTGATGAACGATGTCACTTCGCTCATTTCTAAACCTGAGTACTTTCGCTGACCTCTGGTACCGACACAATCTAAGCCCTCCTCTAAGTCTGTGATGTTACTATGCGAGTTTTTCTACTCTGCACTTCCTAGTTTTCGCCCTTGTAAAAAACATTCGGTGACTGTGTTCTTCCTCACTGCTGCTTTCGAAACATTGCTGGTGTGTGACAACGATGCTACATAGATAACAATGACCTACATCAGCGAATTTTCAATTACACAGACTCTACCGATCGCTGAGCTGCATACCTTCTTTGCGCATGCCTCGGTGGCCCTCACATTGTTTCACATGACCATTCAGCGATCGCTCCGCCACACCCTTTACATGCGTGCTTAAGGTGGTGGCTGGAGGCGACGGCGAGGTGAACAAATCGATACTTGGGCTCAGAGTTTTCCGTAGTTAGGCTGTGTTGACATCAGGACCAGCGAAGCAAGGACTACGATCACGCCCGCTTGGAAACACTCTTGGACATTGAACGAGTTCGTACTTAGTGGTGTACCTATTGTTGGGCTCCTCTCCATTATTATTCTCACCATGTTATCCTCATTTATATGCTGTGGCACTTTACTGCTTTTACCACTACTGTTACCCTCGTCTCTAAGAGTCATAGCAGTATGGACCATTTATTTTATGCAACTTTTCAGCACTAATCCGTCATATTTTCCTTAACGTTCTGGTTGTTTATGTATCCTTACTTTTCATCTCTGTTGAGTTACATCGTCTCCTTACTGCCCTCCTTTATATTATTCAGCGTCTTGGAATATGCTTGGAACTGATTGAGAATTCATAATTTCTGAACGGTTTGCAAACACCCGATTGGTGTAGTTGGAGGGCAGGATTTTGCTTTTGACACAAAAGCTTCGTCATGATTGGTGTGGGTTTTATAACTAACTGGGACAATAATCGCGGTAACAGATACAAGTAGGATGGTGATTACGTTATATGTCAACGTATCATTCCAAGTGGTACGTTAAGGATGATAAGCTCCCAAGTGGTTCATTGTACAGTGCCGCCACATGTAAGTCTCTCTGTGATGGGGGTAGGAGTGGTCTGATGTTCGCGCTGAGCCCTAGATCCGCCCACCGACGCCCCTCAGACAGTCCGCCACACACTCGAGAACTCCACTCCATTCATCCTTTTTGCTCGGCTGTTGGCTTTGACAATTTCCATTGCCTCCGCTGACTGGCTTGCCGAACTACCTCCTCGTGGTGCCAGCTGGGTGCTTCGAGCGAAGTGCTCGGCGACAGTGTTCCACTTCGGTGAGGCATTACAGTCCAGTAATTGTGCTGATTTTTTTGGGAGTATTGGGCCCCTGTTTGGTGATCTATCAAACGAAAGACTTGGAACTGTACATTCAGTCAGCGACTCCCAGTGGGCGCGATTCACTGATTTCTCCCCGCTGCCTTGCGGGTAAGTTACTTAGCCAAAGGCTCGTGGTGGCGTCCCCTAAGTCAACTCCCTACTTCAGTTTGGGCAACCGAGTAGTATCACGCCTTCTCACAAAATCATGGACTGTACTACAATCTGTTCATCAGTTACCGTTTCTGCTTCTCACATCCACGCAACTTCATCACACGTCAATTGTGTTTGCTAACTCTTCACTTTCCGTTACCCGATGCATGTGTTCAAAAATCTGGCTGCGCTTACGGTTGCGTCGCGTACCACGAAGTTCAACCTATGCATCTTCTTCGTCCCCGATCCTCGTTCTATCCGACGAGCTTTAAGGTTCGGACACTCATGCAGATTGGACAGCAAGCCGGTCTAGCGCGCACTCTAGAGTCCATCGATATCGATGTCTGCTGCCTTTCAGAAATCCGATTGCAAGATCCCAGCACTTTGCTTACATTGACATTCTCCACTGACCACGAAGCCAGATATCACCTGCGTCTTCCTGGAGATCCACCAGCAGCCTCAGCGGGCTTGGCTGGTGTAGGTATAGCACTAAGTGGCAAGGCTGAGACGACACTGTAGCACTGGTTCCCGATTAACAGCCGACCATATGCAGTTCGGCTTCGGGGTTCATGTAGAAACAACAAGCGCTGCGAGGAGAGACGCAACTTGTTTGTGACGCCTGCGTATGTCCCAATTGACTACAATGGTGTCTCGGTCAAGGACGACTTCTATCGGTAGCTACATCAGCTCTTGACTAGTGCTAAAATGTCGGATGCCCTTGTCCTTTCTGGGGATTTTAATGCATGGGTTGCACACCTGTTATCATACAAACGCCACTTTGGTGGTAACCACACGCTCAATGAGGACCGCTCTGCTAACGGAGAGATGCTTCTCACATTGTGCAAAGGAAACCATCTGTTTCTTGAGTACTAAGTTCAGGCGTACGAAGAAGCCTTCCGCAACGTGGCGTCCCCTTCGCCAACACAATCGTGCTCTCGAATTGATCACATTGCACTTAGTTCCAGATGGCGTGGCAGCGTAATGGATTGCAGGTCCTTTTGGTCCACCTTCGTTGACTCAGATCATGCACTGTTCTGCACGAAAATCTGCATGTATTTTGGGGGTCCGAAACACAAAACACCGCAATAATGATGTGAACTGATGAACTGATTCCTCTGTCTAGACAAGCTATCCGTCATTAACGGCATACGCACTTAGTTACCATCCACCGCAAGACGTGGAGCAACACTGGGCTTGTATAAAGAAGGCGATGATCATTTCCGAACAGTCAAGCTGCCGCCTTGCTTGACGCCTCTTAAAGACTCGGATCTGCTCGTGTTCTGGAGCTGTTCGAACGCCGCAAAGATATCCCACCGGAATCAGATTGTAACGAGCGGCGCCGTTCCGCCAACCGGCTGTTTAAACAAGGCCTACGCAAGGATCGTGAGGCATGGTGGTCTGAGCTTGCTTTAGAGATGGAGACTGCTGTCCTCTCTGGCAATACTCGCAGACTTTTCCAACTCATTCGCTCCACTGACCTCAGGAAGCCTGGTGTCAGTGAGGTTATTTGCGAGTGGATGGGTCTCCGATCACCAACCAACAGAGGCGTATGGGACTGTTGGGCCGAGCACTTTCGCTCGCAGTTCACTTGGCCTCCACCGTCCATCAGTACATGCAGTACACCTTGTGGTGCACCCAGGCTCGTCCCACTGAATTCACCTAGCGAAGCGGAAGTCTGCCTCGAGATTCGACGCTTGAAGCGGTTCAAGGCTGCCGGCTCAGACGGACTTCCTCCGGAGCTGTTCAGTTACGGCGGTGTGGCGATCATTAGCCAGCTGACGTCGCTGTTCGCAAAAATATGGCATGATGAGAAAGTGCCTTCCTTTTGGGGTGAATCAGTTATTGTCCCGATTTTCAGGAAAGACGCTCGCACCTCATGTATAAATCATCGCGGGATTAGTATTATTTCGGTTGCCTACAAGCTGTTGGCATCTCTTCTGATCTGTACACTATCCCCACTACGTGAATCATCCTAGCATGCAAAACAAGCTGGTTTCCGTCCTGGCCGCGGATGTATGGATCCAATCTTCACGCTCCGCCAGCTCCTTGAACATCGCCACATTTATCACAGACCCACTATCGTTGCATTCCTAGACATAGGTGTCGCTTTTGACTCCGTTGATCGACCTGATTTATGGCGTTGCTTGCTAAAGAACGGGGTGCCAGAGAAGTACACCGCAATCTTACGAGCACTTTACCTTCATACCTCCGGCAGAGTGCGGGTCTATGGCAAACTTTCCTCGCCATTCGCTGTCAATAGCGATGTGCGACAGGTCTACCCTATATCCTCATTCCTTTTCAACATCGCAATGAAGACGTTCTGTCGAGTACTCTAGAGATTCTACCGGATGAGCGCGCGACTATGCCAATGATATCGTCACCAAGACGATCCTCGGGGTATGCAACTCATTCTGGATTGTTTGGCGGTTGAAGCATCTAACTATGGCCTGAGGTTCACCCTATCGAAGTGTAAAGTACTGCTCCAGGATTGCCTTACACCTACTCACGTGCTCACTCTCGGAGGTGCACAACTTGAACAGGTAGTTAGTTTTGTCTATCTTGGGAACTGTATTTCTGCTGTCGGCGCGATCAGCAAAGTGGTTTCTGCTCGCATCACTAAAGCCCGATCAGCGTTTGACAATCTGAGGCACTTGTGGCGTCGTTGCAACGTCTCATTCTCTCTAAAGGGCCGCATTTACAGTGCATCTGTTCCTTCAGTGTTATTGTATGGGAACGAGTCCTGGCCGATTCGCGTGGGAGACATGCGTCGTCTTTCTGCCTTCGATAACGGTTGCTTAAGGAGGATTGCTCGTGCTTGGTGGCAAGATCGAGTTAACATTAGTGACGTTCGACTTCGAATGCGAGTATTCCCCTCAAAAAACCGGTTTTTTCTGCGCCGGTTGGGATGGCTCGGTGACGTCCTACGAATGGCACCCGAGCGTCTACCGCGTTGCCATCTATTCGTTCGTCAAGCACCTGGCTGGAGGCGACCGTATGGTGGTCAGCCTTCCCCTTGGTGGCAGCACATGAAGTCGCTGACGTCGTATCTAGCCGCTGTTGGATCCGTTCGTCTTCCAGGATGGGAACCCGAAGATGAGGAGTGCGAATGGCTTAACACTCTTGAAGACATGGCCTGCAACCGGAATCACTATAGGAATTGTGTACAGAATTGTATTGAGTCACATGTTTATTACTTCAGACATTGAAAATGACAAAAAAGGGCAAAATCAACGTGTGAAAAGCAAACAAAAGGTTTTGCCTTACTTTTTGTCTAGTGTTTCTTTCTTCCTGCGGCATAGTAGCTGGAGTGTATTGTTCACGTTCAACTACTATGCCACGGTGATTATGACGCAGTGACTTCCCCCTATCTGCTAATCTCCATGACTTTCTTGACCCTACATCTAGTTGCTAGCTTGTTGAGATTACACACATACATTGCCTCAGCAATCAGCCTTTGGGATGTGGATCGCAACCTCTTAATAATTTCGACATTATCCAAGCCGGTTTCATGCCCTGTGTCTAACGCGTGCATCACCACTGCCGAATCTCTCAGTACAACCCTGTATTCAAGCTCTGCTCTCCGGTGGGCGTAATCTGCCCCTCTTGGTTCTACTTACTTCGTGCACAATTCTCTGGCGGTTTGGCCTATGCACATGTGGACACAGTCGTTGCAGCCACTTCTGTAGACGCTATTGGTAGTCCTTTCTGCGAGGTATGAGTCTTTCAAATACACCAATGTCGGACGGAGCGTTCGACCCTTCTGGAAAGTCACCCCTATTTTTTTCTTTGTTTGATACCCTTCGGATGACCTCTGAAGTCGACTCTTTATAAGCAGTCCCAACCGTCTCAGTCCACTTCGTGGTACGCCGTGGTTTAGAGTCTTCTGAAATTGCCGCTTCACCAGTCGTCTTGGGTATCTGCTCTTTAGCATTTTGTTCATGGCTTGTTTCCAAGCGTCACAAGGTCTGTGCTCTGTGAAACGGAGACGAGGCGTTTCCAGCATATACACGCTTCGGATAACCTGAACTGTAGTTGAGTTCCCCATCTGCCTGTCAGTTTACGGAATATCGTTGTTTTAGCTTCTCCCCATTCCTATGAACCCAACAGTCAAAGAACGACGATGTACCATTACGCGCTTCCGATTCTATCGTGAAGTTTATATCCTCATTATTAGAGTTCAACTGAGTTGGAAACTCGTTTTTCTTATCTCTTTTGATAATCGCAGTTGTGTCGTCTACGTTGCGCTAACAAATTTTCGGCGCGCTATTACAGTTGGCCGACACAAGCAGACTGTGACGAGTTTTACAACAAAGCCTCGGTGATTAAGTCGACTCAAGAGTGGACCTCTAAAGAAAAACATTCGTAAGTTGGATCATGTGTTGTCCATACATGACAAGGTCATCAGTCCAAATGGAAAGCCTGTAATGTAGTTACTATTTTAGTTGGCGTATTGACTGAATCATTTTTCAATATAACTAAATTTAAAATAAGAGCTGAAAAGATTATTCCTAGCAATGCAGTTTTGGGAGAGAGCAGCTCTGGAAATTTCCCTTCTAAAATTATGGTGACATTCTCAGAGTAGCAGGATCCGCCGTACCCTGGCAAAAGGATCTTACTTGATAAACTACGCTGTACTGGTTGTATAACGTTCGCACCACTGAGAGCTCACTTTCGATTGAACGTGACTCGCTCTTAACTCATCGTACACCACAGTTGTTGAGTTTTCGCACAGTGCTATTTTTTGTACAGAATTTCGCTTCACTAAGTCATTGTGTTGATGCGTCGTTAAGATTTCTGGGTGCTTTGTGCCTTGTTTCTCAATATTCATTCTGTCGGTCACCCGATTTCTATGTCAGGAATATACGAGCTTCCTGATCTTTAGGAAAGAATCCTTGTCCTTGGTCCATGTCTAATCAAAATCTTAAGCCAAAGTGCTTATTTACTGACTCCACAGCGTCATTATCCTGGTTGGCCGAACAACCTCCTGGTGCCAGTTGGGTGCTTCGGGATTATCCCGCTCCAGCGAATGCTTCGGCGGCAGTGTTCGAATACGTGGTGGATTTTCGCCTTAGCAAGTATTCTCCCTATGAAAAGCCACATATGTCCACTTATCAACACTGTGTTGTGGCGGATGTGACTCGCCATTAAATGAAGTCATTACCCCTTACTTCTCCCTTTCTGGCATTGTAACTCCAGGATGTGTTGGGACCCTCGTCCTTTGTAGGACCTAAAGGCGTTTGGTCACCGGCTCCCAACGAGTTGCGACGCCCTCATATCACCCTGCTGCCTTGTATGTTGGATCCTTGATCAAAAGCTCGTGATAGGGCCCCTTAAGATGGTCTTCTAATTCGGCCTGGGCAACCGGGTGGTATCACGCCCACTGATGAATCATGAACGGACAATACTACTACTTCACTTTTACTACGTCTACCTACTCTACTGTCCCTACCGCTGAATCTCCACTCACAGATCGTCTCACGTCCCATTATTCAACTACACTTATTTTCTCTGCCGTCACTGCCAACAGCAGCTCACTGGTCGCACCTCAGGCAAGTCTGTGTCAATTTCTTGGTGTTCGATGCCGGGTGACCTCAGCCTTTTCACACCCTATCGAAGCCCCAGCTTTTCTTCCACCTGGTTCTCCATTCAGTCTCGCAGCGTTCACTGTTCGCACTCGGATGCAGATAGGACGGCAATCATGCCTGACCTGAACACTTAAGACGCTCTCGGTAGACATCTGTTTCCTCTCATAAATTAGATTACAAGACTTCACTGCCGTCATCAGAATGGTCTCTCCTGCAAACCCTGACTTCATATACCATTTGCGCTTTTTCGGTGACCCAGGGGCTGGCACTTCTGACCAGGCTGGTGTTGAGGGTTGCACTGAGTGACAGGGCTGAGACCGCTCTGCTTGACTCTATCCCAGTCAACAGTCGGCTCTGTGCAATCAGACTACTAGGTTCATGTAAGTTGAGTAAGCGTGGAGAGGTTACATGCGCTTTTTTGTCATCTCCGCCTACGATCCTACAAATGGCAGCCCAGATGTAGTCAAGGATTGCGTTTACCAACAACTGAATGACCTGCGTTCCGCTAAAAAGTCTGATATTGTCATTCTTTTTGGAGTTTTAAATGCACGAGTGGGCCGTCTACCATCAATTGAGCGGCAGCTTCGGGGTAGTTTTGGCTTCGGTATCAGTGGATCAGACAGATTACTGACTTTTGGTGCTGATCCTCACTTGTTTCTTTCGGGCACCAGTTTTCGACACTCGAAGAGACAGACTGCTAGCTGGCGCCCGTTTTCTCAAACGCAAGAATGGTCCCAGCTTGACCACATCGCGATAATCTACAGGTTATGCGGAAGCGTATCAAACTGCCGTTCGTACTGGTCAACTTCTCTGGACTTTGATCATGCATTGGTTCGCGCCAGGTTATGCATACATTTCGGAGGACCGCATAGGCGTACGCACTACCGACCTTGCATAGAAGACCTACAAGACCTTACGACGTTAGCTTATTATCAGGCCTCCCTGTCAACACTTCTTACCCCAGCTTCTGATGATAATCTGAATTCACAGTGGATGCGAATTGATAGTGCCTTAGTTTCTGCCAGCATTGATAGTTGTGGAGTCACCCAACACCCTCCGAAAAGCTGGATCACTGCTGTGTTCTTGTCGCTGATGGACAGACGCCGCTCGGTCCCGGCCGATTCTAGTTGTGGTGAAGAACGACGATCCCTAACCCGAGAATTGTGCAGGAATCTACGAAAGGACCTTGAAACCTGGTGTGAACGTGCTAGAGTGATGGAACTCGCTAGCCTTTCTGGTAATACCAGGAAGCTTTTCCATCTTATTCGAGCCGCCGAAGGTTTCCGAACTGGTCTTAACTAAACCATCTGCGAAGGGGATGGCCCACTTATAATTAATCTGCAACGACGGTTGGAAAGATGGGCTGAACACATTGGCTCGTAGTTTTCCTGGACATCAGCTCCATCGGCTTCCCCTAGAGCGCTCACTGGTACTGAGTGGTTTGTCCCCACAGATCTTCTCTTTCACCAGGAAATCTGGCAGGAACTCCGCCTCTTGTAGCCTTGTAAACCACCGGGTCCCGATGACTTACCTCCCGCTCTATTTAAAGACGGCGGCTATTCGCTGGTTCGAGAAACTACTTTGTTCTCAGAAGTCTGGCTGAAAGGGGAGGTTACATCATCTTGGATTGAGTCCATTCTCGTCCCCATTTTCAAAAAGGGCCTGCACACAATGTGCTCTAACTACATGGGTATCCACTTGGTTCCCGCCGTATTGTTCTTCTGGTGTCCATCATAATTTGTGGGTTATCTCCATTGCGTCGATCCCTACAGCGGGAAGATCAGGCTGAGTTTCGCTTTCTCCGCGGTTGCATTGGTCAAATCTTCACCTCCGCCAGACGAGCTCCGCCATGTGTACCAAAAGCCAACAATTGTAGTGTTCCTGGATATCCGCGCTGCCTTAGATTCTGTCAACTGGTCTACAATGTGGCACTGTTTGTTGAGGAATGGCGTCCCCGGAAAGTTCGTTTCCGTACTGTGTGCTATGAACAATCTGATCTCGGGTAGAGTTAGATCTTATGGTAAGCTTTCATCTTCCTTTGTTCTCACCAGTGCAATTCTACAAGGATACCCTATCTCCCATTCCTTTCCTAGTTTGCCGCTGAGGATGTCCTCAAGAATGCGCTGGAATATTCGTTTAGTGCTGGCTTTGAACTCCTCCCAGGTGGGTAGCCGAGTTGTTTACTTGGACTACGCTGATGATATCATCTTGCTGGGTGACGGTCCACAGGCCGTCCAACTTGTACCCCATCGCTTTGAGATTGCGACGTCAAACTTCGCCATGTCTTTTTCCCCATCCAAGTGCAAAGCTCTTTTCCAAGACTTTCAAACGCCTGTATTTGCACTCACTCTTGATGTTGAGACACTGGAGGTTACAGAGAGTTTTGCCTACCTGGGAAGTTGCATCACTGGTGGTGGGGCTGTTGAAGACGAGATTTTGATGCGTATCTCAAGTGCTCGCCTTTGTTTATATATATATATATATATATATATATATATATATAGTGAGCATTAAAATAAATAAACATTGAACCATTAAGAAAATTATTGTCAAAAATAGAACGAAACCTTTTTAGTTTGTTTTTCACATACCTGTTTTTTGTCACTTTCAATGTTTGAAGTATTAAACTTATGAATCAATACAATTCTATGCACAATTTTTCCATTGCTTCCTGTTTTGGGCCATATCTTTAAGCGTCTTAAAACATTGGCCCTCCGCATCCTTGGGTCCCCCTCCTGAAAGACATACACTTCCAATGGCGGGTAGCCGCCACGTCAGCGATTTCACTTGCTGCCCCCAAATGGAAGGCTGACCACCACGCGGTCGGTCCTTGGCAAGCGAATAGAGCGCGGCGCGGCAAACGCTCAGGCACCATGCATCATACTTGACCAAGCCATATCAACTGGCGCAGCAAAACCAGCTTGCTGAGGGGACTACTCACATTCCCCAAGACGCAGCGTCGAACATCATCACTGTAAACTCGATGTTGCCACCACCACTAGCCATCCTCCTCAAACAACCGTTGTCGAATGCACCAAGACGACGCATGTCCTCCGCTCGAATTGGCCAGGACTCGCTCCCATACAACAGAACGAACAGAGGCACTGTAAACACCGTCCTTTATCGAGAATGAAACGTCACCACGACGCCAGCATCGAGAAAACAGTGCCTGCACTTTACGAACACCATATGGTCCCAGCTGGCCGACATCCCTACGAGCCACATATGTTTTGCCATTTTAGGGTCATAACCATGTAAAATCCCATCTTAGTTACCAACTTCATGTTCTTTCATGGGCAGTCATAATTAAACAAGCTTGACCTCATTTCCTGCACAGTTAGAACTGGTATTGACCACCGATATCTCATCCGTTTCATGATTTCATCTGGTCTCTCTTTCCACCGCGAATACTTATGGGCGCCTTTGTGAGACTGGCTGTGGTCGTGCTCTTTTATTCATTGATAATCAGACTATTTCCTTAAAACAATAGACGGCGTTGTGTAAGTTGCGTTGGCTTAGACACGTACTATCTATGCCTGATCACCGCTTACTGAGGATCGCCTTGTTTAGTCTGTCTGGTGTAGGGTAGCGCAAGGATCGAGGGGTACAGAAGTTGACTTGGCAGCTGGAAATGAAGTCACTGACGACCAAACTTGGTGCCGTCGATCCGTCTCGCGTTCCAGGCTGGAGTCCACGTGACTCGCCTTGTGCCTGGCTCGGAACTTTACAACACATGGCTCGAAGTCGACACCATTGGCGCATCTGTTGCCGTCTCTTAGTCGAACTGCATGTTTAAAGTGTGCTTGGTGCTGAGCTGTCTGCCGTGTTGTGGCTGATAATGACTCGGGGCAGTGAAAACCGCAAGAAAACTACCTCGCTGATATCGCCTTATCTTTGCATGATAGCCGGCTGTTTGTGCCGATATATTGTTTCCAAGGTGTAGGCACCGTTACCCTGAATGTTTGCTTAGGGCATTAAACTTTTACGCTGGCTCCTCTTCTCTCCCTCTTATTAATCTTATTTCTGCTGGTCACCGTGGTTCTACATCAGCGAAGCATCAACTCGAATGGCTGATATACTCCTATTGTTGATGATGATGGGTTCCGCTGAAGTGCAAACATATCAGCTTTTATCGGTTTCCTTAACAGCCCTACGTAAACTTTTGGCTCTTCCCCCTGGGTTTTCGTTTCTGTCCGATGTTGGAAAATTCCCCATCCGGATGGTGCAGTTTCCAGCTCCCTGGCCCAAATTATCTGCATTAAAACGCCCGACATTCCTGTGCACGTATGCCCCTGCATGGCCCATATCTATTCACCGCGTCCTTGTGACCCTTTCAAAACGAATAATTTGAAGTATACCATCAGTTGGCACCTCTGCGGCGGCATTCGCGGACTAGGATGTGGCGCTTTTTCGTTGTTCATCGAATGTGAATAACCTTGCTATGCTTCGCTTTTGATCCATTTGATCTACCCGTTGTGTGAATGGATTGCAAAACGCGATTTACTATAAACTAAATCAGTGGATCTGTTGCACCACTGAAACCGTATGTGCGTTTCTCTCTCACAACCCCGTACTCCACAACTGTGTTCATGCTTGTCTACACTCTTAGGTGGAGATGACAATACTGCGAACAACTTTTCAATCATTTACCGTTCTGACAGGCGTTGTTCGTGATTTGGTGGTGTTGCGTAGGGGCACCGGCCCCTAGTCTTCACGTCTTAGGCCCGAGTCACTGTTCTCCCTGTCTGAAGAGCGCACATAGGTATGGATCCAGTCGTGGAGTGTCGTGTTGTTGTTGTGCAGTTCAGTTAAACAATTATGATCTGAGCACCAAAGTGTGATGGACCCATTTGCCACGACTCACATCGTAAGAGTAGGAATAAATAAAAACGGCAGGATTGTGGGGTTAAACGCAAAACGGAATGTAGTGAGAATGAAAGCAAGAAGAAAGTGCGTTAAACAAATCAGAATGAAACAAAAATTAACGTTCAGATGCAAGAAAGAGAATGCAGGGAGGCTACTGACTGCGGTATCACTGCACCATGTCAATACTGGTGTGCAAAGTCCCGAGACCCCCATCCACGAAGACGGCACGTACGAGCCTTACAAAGTCTCAATCAATTTATTCGTCCTTTATGCCACGTCATCCACTAGCTACCTCGCGGTTTCGCTCAACTTGGTGCAGCTACGGCGTATAATACACACTGAGGAAACCGGTCAACGGGTAAACGGAAAATATGGAGCCTACCCAATTTAAGTGATTAAAATTCAGCGAATATTGAGGTGTAGCAGCTGAAAGCCTCTTGCAGAAGATCAACTGGCGGACCTCAACATTGCTCACCCGGTGTTCCCACCAGACGTGAGGAAACATCGGCGATCAAAGACAGCCAAGCGTTTAATGTCTTCACTACGAACTAGCCAGGTCTCTGCTTCATACAGTAACACTGGCCTTATCGCAACCTTATACACAGTACCTTTCACTGGCGTGCTGATATCCTGCCGTCTCCATAGATGGTTGAGTCTGTGGAAAGCCACATGGGCTTTCCTGGTACGCGAAGTAACTTTCTCAGTTATGTTACCACTGGATGTGACGCAGATATCAAGGAAACTGAACCTATCAACCACTTCCAGTGGCTGTTCGGGAATAGCGAAAACTGAGGTGTGTCGACCCAGTTTTGCAACAGCACTTTGCACTTTAAATGTGCATACTACATGCCTAAGCTTGCAGCGCAACACACAAGTCTCTGCAGTAGTGTTTACATAGCCATTGCATCAGACTCAAGGAGAACTATGTGGTGCTCGTACTCAAGGTTTATTAGTTGGTCACCTGGCACGTCTTTCACTCTAGACTAGTCTGAAATTACAGGGTAATTCATGATCATTTTAATTACGACATTGTAGTGGAAAAGAGATATAGGGCAATCCTGGCAACTCTCACTTGTCCTGAGGAACTCAGAAGTCAGTTTCCCGTAGACCTATACACCTCCTCAGGAGTCACGGTATAAACTGCATAATGGAAGCGAATTTAGCTGGCACGCCCTTCACTGATAGGCAGCGCCACAAGCTGGCGCAGTCAGTAGAGTCGAAGGCAGCTTTCAAGTCAAAGGAAACCACTATAGTCGGTCGTCGGTATTTGTGTTTGTGCTCTAAGACTTGGCGAAGAGTAACTGCGTGCAGAAGCTAATACAATCGTTTAGTTCATGACAATTTGCTCATGGGCTCTTTCAGTCACTGATGATGCCTCCGATCTGTTTTTGACCTAACCAACTGTTGTTCATAATCGCCAGCCATATTTTGTCAACCGTAAACCATCACTCACATTGCAGTGTGCAGTAGAGTCCGTTGCCGATTAGTTGGGCTGCAAATACGTCAGTAACCTCACGCTGTCAAACCTACACGACTAACGGCACATTTTTGTGTGGCCATTTCCGCGAGCGTCATAACATGTGCAGACCCTCCGAGCTGGCTTACAATGCCACTGGTCGATCGGCAGTTTGATAAGTGAAGTTGTAGCTTCGGAGTCAACCATACCCTTTGGGGATGGTGATAGTGTGCCGGGCTAAACTGCAGCAAGCAATCAGTCGTGACGGTTTGTCACCGTCACTGGTGCTTCAGTGGACTAGCCATGGATACAAATCCACGATATGTGCGAGATATGAATGTGTCCCGATAGAACGGAACGATCTGGCGCTTTCCTACATGTGAGCTGTGCTACTGAGTGGGTGTCCTTGTAATAGCGCTCGCTTCCACCTTTCAGCTGTACCGTTCCTGTGATTTGGTTAATCTCTATAGGGTAACATTGATCACAGGTTGAAGCGGTAAATGTCCTCAGGGAGCTATTCCGCCGTTCGTCTGCTTCCTATCCAAACTACTCCGAAGTGCAAGTTCTATCAGGTGACCGACTGACAAATCTTAAGTATGCAGACGACATAACTCTTCTTGGGTCCGGCGCAGTGTCTACGTAAGCACTGCTGGATAGAACGACGCATTGCGCTGCATGCTTCGGCATGTGCTTTGCACCTTTAAAGTGCAAGCTTTTGTTACAGGACTGGACTGATACAATACCGGTACTAGCTACCAGCGAACAGCCTCTGGAAGTGGTGAATCGGTTCGCTTACCTTGGTAGTTGTGTCACATCACTAAGGAAGTTGCTTCGCATATCAACAAGGCCCGTGTGCTTTTCCACAGAAACAACTATCTATAGAGACAGCGGGATGTCAGCCTATCAATGCAAGGTATGGTGTATAACGCTGCGGTAAGATCTGTCATATTGTATGGATCCGAGACTGCCGGTTCGCAGCGAAGACATTAAACGCTTGCCTCTATGCTTCCGCAGTGTTACTCACGTCTGGTGAAAATACCGGGTGAGCAATGCTGGGGTCCGCCAGTTAGTTTTCGATAAGAAACCCTTTGGTGCCTTACTCGAATGTTTGTTGAACCTGACTCGCTTACCTTGGCTAGGGCATGTCTTCGGTATGCTCGTTGACCGGCTTTTTCCGTATGCATTACACACCTTTGCCCCATGCTGAGGCTGATGTTGCATCCATGATACTTCTTCACCGCAGTTGGACAAACCAACTTACACTTAAACTAGATCTGTAAGCTGGATAAATTTATTTCCACTTCCTTTGTTTTTTTCTGTATACCTGAATAATCTATTAGCTGCCCATGTTACTTACGCTAATTGTGGCTATCTTCGTTAACTTTATCGCATTCGTAGCCTTTTTGAGTAACTTCTGGACATTTTGTGCTAATCGCGGATTTGTTACTAACCAACTTACTTCATATGCCAATTTAGCAAAGAGTTATGTCTGCATAGCCGTATGCTTTAAGAGACATATTTTATTTGATGATGTCAATTTAAATGATTGGCTGTTGTTTGACATCCCAGGTGTGGCTGTCCTTGTTGTGCATGTTGATAAGATGCCTGTTTGTCTACTACCAACTACCTCGTCCACACTGGCTCTAGGAGACAGTTGGTCGTTGCTGGAGGGGACCGGGTGCCTGGTCCTTGTGGTCGTGTGTAAGCCTCGAAGAGTGGTTCCATGCACTCAGTGTGGAGCGGACTACAGTCCAGCCAACGCCTTGTGTGCGCTTGATTTCCAAGTACAGCGTGCTTGTGTTTGCCTGTGAAGGAATGTGAGCCAGCTCCGTTGATGAAACGTGGTTCCCATCCCCATGCCTCCCGGTCTTATTCCTTCGGGTTTACACTGGATATGAGGTGTGTGGTTGGATCTATGGGTGGTGCAGCGCAAGCCATCCATGGTCCCTCTGTAGGCGCAGGCGTCCTGTGACTGGCCACAGTGACAAGCAAATCCGAAACCGGATGCCGCCAACCATACACCGTTGCTGCACCAAGTTGGGCGAAACCGCGACGTAGCTTGTCGATGACCTGGCGTAATGGATGAAGAAATTAACTGAGACTTGTTCAGGCTGGTGCATGCCGTCTTCGTGGATGGTTTACGCCAGTGGTCGTAGTCCCTATCAACTATGACTCAGCCAGTGGCCTTCCTGCATTCGGTTTCTTTTATCTAGCTTTTAGTCCACTTCCATCTCGCTTCTCTATCCTGATTCCATTTTTGGATTTTCTTTGCATTCAGGCTCATTTTCTTACCACTGCTTGTTGTTATTCTGGGGGCGCGCGCGGTGGCGTCGGGACCCACCGCACTTAAGTCTTGAACTGAACTGAACTCACCTGTTTACATTTTCGGCGCCTCTTAACGGCTCCCATTGATTTCAGTATGTCCACTAATTCTGATTGGACCTGTATTGCTAATGTATGCTGTTTGCATACGTATGAACTGTCGGTTTTTGACCCCTGGTAACTAGAATGATAAGGTTCAAGTCGGCACGACCATCCAGCTGCATCTGATCGTGACTCACGCCCCATCCTTTAGCACTTCTTTGTAACCCAATTGTTCTCATCACTTAATCATACATGCTTTTGTATCTGCACTTCAGATGAACCGATCATCAAACGTTCTCGGCCGTTGAAGGCAGGAATACTCGTTGAACCGGGAGTAAGTTTTCAACCCGTATTTGCCGATACTACTGTTTTTCCCCTACTGTTATCCGCATACTGTTTCTTGTGCGCATCCGCACAGACCAATCTTCACGCCGTAATGGTCTGCTGATATGTTGCATGGGATACTCACATCTCGAAGTTGATTACACGATCAGAACATCCAAGTCCACATCCAGAATCTGCGAGTCAGAATATCAGTCCGGCTATGCTTGTCGGAGTAGCGGTTGAGTGTTTTTCTAAACGTTTTGCTGGGATCGAAGCACAGTGAACATTAACAAGCATCTTCCTTTTCAAACCAACTTTTCATCCCAATTCAACTTCGAGGTAATAGCTGAGAGCCGTTTATTATGCTGCGATTCCCTCTTCTCTTTTCTCATGAAATTTGGTGTCTGCTGTTCATGCTTCCTGGATCCACCGCAGTTTGACGCCCGGATTGTAGTTGTGTTACTGAACTTACTGTGTCAGGTTCTCTTCGAAGCCTGATTTTTAAGGCAGTGCCACTGGTTCTGTTTTAACTGCGCATCGCAGTGTCGCGATCCCGGTATTCTAGACTGTGCGTCAGACCTGACGAGGCATGTTTCCTTCGGTTTATATTCTCCTCTTTTCAGTGACCATCCAATTGTCGTCATGGCCAGAGTCGGTCTGGTATCGAAGTCTCATCAACTTCCATCCAGCCCCTGCGCTCTTTTTGCTCAATCGTTTTGCCTAGTTAAACAGATCCTGTTTGTCACTGAGTTTATGTAAATTATTTCTAAGATTTGCTTCAGATATCTCCATAAGAACCACATTGTTTCGTTTATTCTGCGTATCACTCAGACCTCATTGGCGGCGGTGTGTTTCAGATCTTCGTTTTGTAGATAACAGATCAGCGGTTCGAAACTGCACTGGTGTGGAGGACTTCACAGCACCCCACACACATTCGCTGATGGTTACGTCGACGTGGTTCCGCTTTATTGCTGACTTAGCAACTGAGTTACCAACAACTAATCACAGTTCGAAGAATCATTAAAACAGGATGGTTATCTGTCCCTCGGGAATCCGTGCGTTAGTGCACCTTTCTTGTCTTATTGGGTTCTGCGTGGATATAGGCACTGTTGTAACGCTTCTTCTTACCTCTGCTCTCTGTCACTGACGACTGTTGTACTGTTGCTAGCTGCCCTATGAGACTGCGACTGTCTGACTTCTCAGTCACGCGCCCAACCAAACGACGGAATACAGAAGACCAAGGCTCGGTAAACAGGGAGTCTATCTACACCATAAGTTAACTGTATTTATAGGTATCCGAAACATGCTAATTTAGGAGGTCAAGATCGCTCATTTTTGTGCGTCCGGTTTTCAGCCAGTGTGAGTGTTCCACTCCACGGGTTTATCATATTGACGGTATAGTTCGATTCGTTTTACGCGGACTGGTAATTGCTGGCCGATCAATTCACATTCGATACCCAACTTTAGCTCCGCTAACGTCTCTATTAGGCACCAAAGTATATTGAACTTAGTTTCCATACCTTCACGCCATCCTGATAATACACGAAACAATTGTTGAAGACAAAGCAAAATAATTGAGAACCCCAGAAGCTTCACTAATGCACCACGTTAGACAAGAAACTCCATCACTGCTGCTTTAGCTTGACCAAGGTTTCCGGTCAGTTTCCTCATACTCTGTCACCTCGCACAGAACCCACCCACCCAGACCTCCCAAAGACGAACAATGCGCGCCGGCATGCTTTCGCATCACTAATGCAGCTAGTTTAGATAATGTTTGTGAAATCACCCAACTAGCTTCAGTCAAAGTAACTGGCATATTGGGCCAACAGTATCATGTTTGCTTGTGATCAGTGAGGCACCGAATTCGGAAGTGTAATATTCCTTTTTACACATCAGTGCGGAACCCTTTTGGGCATGTTCACTGTGCTGCCCACACATTCGCTTTCCATGTAGAATTTACTGCATGTGCTGCCGTCATTTTTTTATTCACCCTATTTGTGTATATTTCTGTCAGTTTCTCTACCAATGTTTTGTTTCATCGTTTACGTTGTGCTTTACAACTTACCTCCTTTCTTTAGCGTTGATGCGCCCTCAACGATACCTCTACACTATGCACGTAATGCGCTATTATCCGCTTTGACGACGACCTCTTGCACTTACTGGCTTAAGAATCTGTGCCGTTTTGTGAATCTGGAGGCTTACGTAGTGTAATTAACCACATATCCATTGGCTACAGTTCATTCATGCTGACGGACGTATTCACAACTGCTTGGTTTTTGAGCTCTATTTACTTCGTGCGTGCATGCATTCGTGTTCCATGCCATGACGACATAGCTAGTCTGGATGCTCCTTCGGTCACCACCAAGGCCGCATATGAATGAGAGGGGAATACCTGACGCCTGTCTTCAACCCTTGGGCTCCATAAGCGACTACTCATGAAAGTTTTCAGCAGCAACCTTCCATTTTCGTCTGGTGGTTAATGCGATTTAGCGCTTTTCCTTGCCTTAGGCAACAGCGATCGCTTACATTGTGCCGTGTCATACTCTGTGATTCCGTTGTCGTCAACTTGAACGACAAGCTCGTAAACTGTCAGTGCATATAACCGCTTAAAACAGGTGTTTTAGAGGTGGCTGCCAAGTATGTCTCGTTGACTCATCTAGTTCACATTTTTTGGAAGTGTATTGGTCCTGCTGCCTACCTTGGTTTGCGAAGTTTACCAAGAGGGGATCAATGTGGCCGCTGTTCACTTTTGTTCGTCTCAGCAGTGAATAAAGCCGTGACGCTCATAAAACTTAGTACTGGGTGTCAAATTATTGGAGGCTACTGCCTTCGATACCAAATCAGCGAACTTCATTGTTACTTTGGAGTATCTGCCGTGTGTTTGGATTGCGCCAAGCATTCTGAAAACAGATCTTGGTTTGCATTAAACTAAATCTGTGTCATCTCGAACAGTAGGACTGTATTCACCGAAGCAAGTACACTTTTTATGAGCCTGGGTTCTGTAACGATCCGTCGGTGAGCTTAAGCTAATCACCAGATAGTACTCACACACACACACACACACCTTTAGTTTACTATACGCGTTACTTGAAGACGGCGGCTCGGTCGGAGCCTCTGTTATTCTGGATCTTAGTCCACTAGACCAATTATTGCATGTCACGATAGAAATGGCACAACCAAGAATGGAGATGCTACTGAGGTGATTAACGTTGTTTTGTGTTTCTGCCCATATCGATTGTAACACAATAGGAGGCCAACTTGCACCTTCGAATATTTGGGTTTCCTCATGGTTTTATTCGGCTCGGAAGCCCGGAAATAAAATGACACCTTGTGTCACTCGTTTGTCGAATCCTGAACTTGGACAAATGCTTCAACTTGATCAGTCTGTGTGGACTCCACCAGATTATGACTCAAGCATTAGCTTTTTATCATGCTAATCTCTCTGCAATATCCCCTTCCTTTTATCTGGATGCCGCGGATCGCTGACTCCTCGGATAAATTCTCCGTACTGATCTCAGTTTATCGCATCAAACTACGCCGTCAGGATTATTGTTTTACACTTTATCTTCGCCAGACACGTACTTGATCATCTCATTTTCTCGCTTACCATTTGCCGTTTTCTACCCGGTTGACCGTTTAATCATCATTCTCCTTTCTTTTCAACATAACATATTTACTTATCAGAAGTCGTGTAACACACTTCCACGAAAACTCACTCACTAGCTATTTTACCTGTGGCTCTCGCTGACCCTCATTCCGTTTAGCTGCAGCTTATCCGATTGCGCTTTTCCTTCCTCTGGTGTGACTTTGTCGCTTTGCTCTTCCGTTAGCACTTTACTCAAACTCGCAGTTGTGTTCCACACCCCATAGCCGAACCAGACAAACAACGGTGTGGCACTCGCGGTGAACACCCGCTATGGCCAACTGGATCACGTGGGAATTCACTTGCGTCTGTAGCATCTGATTGTCGTTTGTTTAGACGGTTTTGTGATAGAAACGTGTGGGATGGTAGCTGGTATGTTGGTGAGTGGGTTGAAGTGACACGAAACCAGCTGGCCTTATGCCAGTCGAGCCCCGCCCATGTGAACTGGCTTCCATCACATAGACCAGGGGGGCAATGCAGTATTGGTTCGGCCTGATGCGAACGAAACACTGGTTGCAGTTTAGCGAGGAGCGAATTGACCATCACGACAACATCCGAAATTCGCAACACAAACGTCATTGAAGTCGGCTCCTCGCCTTGTCAGGTAGTGCATCCAACCAAACGTGTTCAGCATCCTTGGGACCCCAGCCTGACAGTCTGGAATTACCATCCGACGCCAAGTTCAAAGTGAAAGACTTCATTGCTCTTCACCAAGTCATTGCTTGGCCACCCCTCGTTGCCAGACTAGGCACTAAGTTCAACCAAAAGCAATCCTGGGTTGGTTAGTTTTTTTACTGCTTTAGTGTCTTGTGAGTAAAACTTTCTAGGTCTGGTTCGCAGTTCCTCGTGAACCACTCGAGATCCAAATGATTATTAATCAGTTCTTGCTTTGGATGTCGGCCTCCGACGAGCTCAGTTAGGTTGGCCAAGTAATCATAGTCTCTTTCCAACTGACCTGAAGCAGAAATCCATAGGTATCTACTAGATCCAAGTGGTCTTTCCGAATACTATGGTCCGCTTTTTCTCCCCCGTGTTCCTTTCTTCCTTTTGTGTAGTTTCTGATGAGGCTGCATTGTACACTGATTACAGCGCTTTTCGGTACCTAATTGACCCTCTCTGGTGTTCATTCATTGACGTGTTGTTTGAAACATATGCATGTTCAGGTGATGCTAACTTGTCATGCTTCTCTGCCAAGTGACGAGCCATTTCGACTCACCTTTGGTGACCTCTGATCCATCACGAGAGAAACACTCTCTCTGGCATAGGTTCATTTACAACTGGTTACATAGGGTTGACCGGATCCTCTACATGGCTTTTCATTTGCGTTGTTGGCATCTGGCACTGACATTCCTACTAGTAGCTGTCACTAATAACATTGCGCAAACATCGCGTTATTTATCACATGTTTCTTCGTGACTGCGTCACAGCTGATTGTTTTTGGATGTGAACTATGTTGTAAGGCTGCCTCATTTTTATACCCTGATTGGTTCTAGTTTAGAATATTCCGTCGGGGCATCCTGGCCTCTGCGCAGAGCTGGAGACATTCAGGTGAACACCCTCCTTTCTTCAGCACTTGATTTCCAATGACAAACACGATAGTCTACTTGCTGTATTCACAGGCGTTCATTGTTCCGATAAAATCAGTCATTACATCCTGTTTGACACATATTTGTCCCTGTACACGTGTTGTTCATGAGTCAAAGCATCATCATCATTATACACGTTAGCTAGAGGTGGAAACCACCTCAGCTACTGTGCCACCACACAGAGAAGAAAAAAGTGCAACAGGTGCATGCCAGCTGAGCTACCAGTAACGTATGAGCATCGTTGCGGAAAGTTATCAGCTGGCCACTATTCAACAAATAAATTTATTGTGCAAAATAATATTATGCTACGCAATGAGCTCGTGGTTGGCGGGGGAGGCTACGAGGGATTTTGAGGGGCAAAGAAATTAACATCACGAACATCATAGGAGGCGGCTCCTAGCCATGTCAGCAAGAGTATCCAGCCCAACGTGTTCATCGTCTTTCGGACCCTAACCAGAGCCGAGAAGCGAAAACCGTGGCCAGGTTCGAAGTGAGGGCCTTCATTCCTGTTGCCCAAGTCATCGCTTGGCACTCCCCTTCCATCCACACCCGAGGCCCGTAAACCACGCACGTCGCGGTAGCCCGTGGGCTGGCATGCGTGACACCTGGCCGAGCCATCGGAGCCTGGTACGTGAAATAACGGTGCTGAGCGGTTCAGTTCCTTTTCCTGTGCCGTAAACAAGGCGTCGAACACGCTCGTTGCTCATGTGATGTTCCCACCAGATGTGAGCCAAACTGCAAAGGCCCCGGTGATCGAACGTAACTTGCCTCTTTATGTCGGCTGATCTAATGGGCCAGGTTTCGCAGCCGTACTCTAAGGTCGAACCTACCGCTGCATTGTACACTCTACCCTTCAAGGAGATTCTGGTGTCGCGCTGGCGCCATAGGTGGCGAGCTTCTGCAATGCGGGCGCTGATACAACTAACCATTAAGTTGAATTTTGGAACAAATTCTATCTGGCCCCACCAATGATCAGCGCAGTAGTCGGTCCATGCCAATCTTGGAGGAAAGTTTTACACTTCGACGGTGCTAAGCAAAGCCCGAAGCGGCTGACAACCAGTGTAGCTTGGCACGTCTGGGAACTTTCACAGATGAAGGCAATATCGTCAACGTACTCCAAGTCAAGAAGTCGTTCTCCTGGGAGCAGATCCACACCTTCTAAGGGGTGTCCTATGAACGCGGTTTCCATAACTTCTTCAGTAGCGAAGTTGAAGAGGAAAAGTGACAACTGCTATCCTTGTCTCACGCCGCTGGAGATATTGAAGGGTGGCGACGGCTTGCCGTAAGCCACCCGTGCTACGCGCGTATAATGCTCGGATAATATTTACCTATTTCTCGGGCACACCTTTCCTGAGTAGACAATTCCAAAGGGTACATCAATCAACCGAATCGAATGCACCTTTGATATCGCGGACCACCACAACGGTGAACCGCCTATATATGTGACGGTGCTCCAACAACTGACGCGGTGTGAAGATGTGGTCAATACAGCCACGACCTCGGCAAAACCCGGCTTGCTCTTCACGAATCTGGCTTTCACGAGTGCCAGTCAGTCTGTGAAGGATGATATAGGCAAGTACTTTGTTGGCGTTGGAGATCAGGCTGATTTCTCTATGCTTTGCGATCGTGAGCCTCCCTCGAAAATTGAAACGGCACGGCTCCAGTCTGTCGGGACAGTTTCCTGCTTTCACATTTTCATTATTATATAAATCATCCACAAGAGCAGGTCTCTCGAATTTGAAGAGGGCTGGATAAAGACCATCTGTTCTCGCGGTTTTATTTAACTTCTGCCGTCCGATTTCACATTCGACTTCAGAGTCAGAGGGCGGTTCCAAAGGGACTGCCGAGGGAGCAGGGCGATCAGTGGCCGGCGAGAAATCCGACTATTCTAACTGATTAAATTGCCTTTCTAATTGTTCAGCCCACCGCCGAAAGCGTTTTGACAAGTCGATAGGCTGTTCACTCTCGTCACGTATAGTTTCATTTACACCAGATCTCCTGCTGCTTGTTTCCCGTATCAGACGTAATAACTTCCGATAGTTATCAAGGGTAGCGGCCACTTCATTGCTGACGCACGATGAGACCATCAAAATTCGCGGTCCATCCTTAAGCTAGCACGAAGTTTTGCTAGGAGGTTTCGGTGAGTCTCATCGTGTTTCCTTCCAGTCTCAATGTGCTGGCGTGCATCGATTAGTTCCAGAGATCGCGAGGTGACCCTATGTTCAAGTTGGCTGTTAGACTTATCACATGAGGATTCGCCTACTGCTGGTAAGGTCTGCTGAACATGAGATCAGTGACCACCAGTTGTATCCAGTAAGCGCTTACACAACCCGAATGTTAGCGTCCCCATTCAGAACGGCTTGTTTCGTCAGTTGGCTGGTGTTATTGTGTTCCCATCGTCTTCGTGGGCGTCCGCCTAAACGTATCCGCAGGTCAGCACCTACAAGTGCATGGTCGATGTCCACACATGTGCTCCAGAGCGAGCGACAGTTCTGGACGCAGCCTCTCCAGTGGTAACTGATCGTGATGTGATCATTGCTGCCTTTGCAGCTTAGTTTATATCTGGCGGGAACACCGTGTGAGCAATGAGCGTGCTCGGCGTCTTGTTTTTGGCTCAGCACCGTTATGTCACGCACCAGGCTCCGATGGCTGTACCATATTTTGCGCGTGCCAACACACCGAACCCCTTGTCGTGCATTGCGCGATTGGATTTTGGGTGGTAGAAGAGGAAGGGAGGCCAACCGACGACATGGTCCAGAGGAATGAAGTCCCTTAGTTCGCAGTTGGCCTCGGTTGGGGCACGAAAGACGATGAACACGTCTGGTTGGATATGTTTGTTGAAGTAGCGAAAAGCCGACCTTAATGGCGTTTGGAGAGTTTCGTTGTCGCTCTTCCTCCCGCTTATGTTTCCCCTCCACTTGTGACACATGACACGTAATGTAACCTTTTTGCGACATAATAGCAGGCTGCTAGCTCTCCGGATCGCGTTACTGGTAAGTCAGCTGGCGTGCCTTTGTTTCGTCTTTTTTTTCTTTCCATGTGTATTTCGGCACAATAGCTGTGGTGTTTTCCACCTTTAACTAACGTGTATTGAATTCCCCAACTCATCTGCAAATGGTCCGGCTGTAGTGACTTTTCTTATCATCGGGTGGTCCGCCCGCATTGTCTTTTTAGTGGTAGTTGTTTCCAGCGCACGCGCTTTACAACGGACTGCCAAGCATGTTTATATTGTTGCGACTACGACTTGGTTACAGGGGATTTTTATATTCCCCACTTCCATCTCGTCCCTGTGAGAGGCATGGTGGTCATGCATTAACATATCGTTGGTCATCATTGTGTACGATGTAAGTACCAAGGTGTCCTCAACGACCGAGTGCGCTGCTTAGTCCTAGTCAGTGATACTTCGTTAAATGAACCAGTACGATTGATTTAGTTGCGTTTACTCTAGGTGCCGTAACCATTCATCCGGCGGGCGGGGGTGGTCAAACCGCTTTTTCAACTGAAACAAGCAGAGAAAAATGACGGTGTGATGGGGGCTGAAAATGCTGGTGATTGGAAATGCTGTAATGCCGATCGAACGTCACAGGCCAGACTGATAGGGAGTGAGCATGTTACCGGAAGCAGATGGGTCAGCCAGTCAGGAAATACTTGGCCCGTGATCGCGTCCAGCTTGCAACCATCCACCGAACGTGCAAGTGACCAATCAGGCGTCAGCAGGCGAAGTAGCGTATATTCGTGCACCCTTCAGCTAAGGCTTGTGGCATTGGACCGAGGGAAGAAACGCGCGGGCCCAATCCCGCCAATCGTACATCCACCAAGAAAGTCACGGTGATTCTAGGCAGAGTGAACGTGGCGAGCAAGCATAAACCAATGAAAAAGGAGCCACCGACACAATGCAAATAACAGGGATGAGCCATTGAAACGGATTGTCGTAAATAGTTTATATACTCTATACATATTCGAGCGGAATCTTAATAACGGACTTCGTGATCGCGGCCCAGTCTTTTGGCTTCCCGGAGGGCAACATGACATGTTGACAGAGGTGCTGAGATACCAAACCCCGCTCGTCTTTGATGAACAATCATTGATCCCACTGCCGCGTCCTCCACAAATGACAGCAAGCACATTACCGGATAGCTGGAGGGGGTGGAAAGCTGAATGGATGGATTTCGCTACGCTGATCCAGTTAGATGAATATCTGTTATCTTATCAATTAGCGATGTTCAGGTACTGCATCGGTGAGGATGCGGGATGGATATTAGAATTATGAAACTTTTGCGATTATGACCAGCAACCGGATCCTTCAGAAATGATCGAGAGGTTTTACGCTTATTGTAAAGACCGATCGAACCTCTTCACTCGCTGCTACCGATCGCCTAACGTTAGCTCACTTAACATTGAAAGTCGGCAAGAAAAGCATGAGATTTCAATAAGTAACAGGTGGGATCGTGCAGAGCGTGGATGGATTATTGCGACATCATCAATTCAAAGACAACCAATACCACCGCAAGCTGCTCCTGGATCCATTGTAAATTTGAAACCCGTGATAATTTCTACTGATGGTTGGCGAGACTATCTTCGAAAGTGATTACACCTGAGAGCAACGTATCACAGACCAAGACATACTCAATCTCTAGAATCTGGAGAGGAGTTATTTAAAACCGATGCGTAGAGCTGACGGGCATCAGAAGAGAAGAGCAAGCTGAGAGTCGGGAAAGAAATGGAAGCTATCGCGTCCGGCTAAAAGACGATACGGTGGACAGTCTCTACCCTGAACAGAACCCGGCTCTCCAGAACAAGACAACTAAGATCGCAGCCCAATTTCGAAAGCTCTCCCGCAGTGGAAGACAATACCGAAGGTGCAACACGAGAACTATGAAAAATAAAGAAACGGAAGGATGTGATGGTAAGATACTACACTTAGATGCTCGTTGCATAGCGATCCGTCGAGCTTAACGATTTTGGGCCAACAGTCTGAAAGCTGGTCGATCGCTGCAGAGGCGAACTGAAGGATAGCATACAATTGATTTGGATCGACATTGAACGAAGCTCGAACGCTGGCCAAGGATGTAATAGGAAGGAGATTTGTTCTGCATTTGTGAGTGATTCTAATTGACTCGAGATACAAAATGTGTTTGCGTTCCATTAATAATGAATTTCTGGTCGAGGCCCAGACTTTGAGTTTTTGACGTACGGAGGGCCACTTGACAGACGACACGTTTGACTCGGAAAATACCCGATGTATATTCGTACCCTCTTCCATCACTAATGACCTTGAGCCCATGTTCCTTTGACTCAGTCAAACGAGCAACGAGAATGCTCGCTATAGCACTGTCAGACATCAAGTCATCGACGGAGCCTACTAGAGGGCCGACAATGCCTACGGCGTCTATTGGCCGCTTCCGTTTACATAAATTTTTTGTCTGGTCCATCCTCCTAGTCCATCTTTTTATTCCGCCTGGCCACGTGTTACGCATGCCAACCCACGGGCTCCCGCGACTTGCGCTGTTGACGCGCCGCGGGTGTGGATGGAAGGGAAAGTGGCCAAGCGATGACTTGGGCAACAGGAATGAAGGTTCTCATTCCGAACCTGGCCTCGGTTTTAGCTTCTCGGCTCTGGTTAGGGTCCGAAAGACGATGAACACGTTGGGCTGGATACTCTTGCTGACATGGCTAGGAGCCGCTCCTATGACGTTCGTGCTGTTAGTTTCTTTGCCCCTCAAAATCCCTCGTAGCCTCCCCCGCCAACCACGAGCTCATTGCGTAGCATAATATTATTTTGCACAATAAATTTATTTGTTGAATAGTGGCCAGCTGATAACTTTCCGCAACGATGCTCATACGTTACTGGTAGCTCAGCTGGCATGCACCTGTTGCATTTTTTTTCTTCTCTGTGTTGTGGCACAGTAGCTGAGGTGGTTTCCACCTCTAGCTAACGTGTATAATGTTAATGGTGACTGAGTTTCTCTACCCGGCATTGGTTGGTGTATGGTTTGCCCATAGATGTTATTTGGCCGGTCAGCGGGAATTGCGTTGCCCCATACGGCGGCAATCATGTTATTTGATTGTTTTTCTTCCCAACTTGGATCCCACGCTAAGCACTCAGCACACCATATGTCGCACAACCATCACCAGGGTTACATTCATTGTTGTCCTACTCGTTAAGCTCTGTGTGTTTGTTTGTGTTAGGCTGAGTCTCTCTGAGTTAACGTTAGGTTCCATGCATGCAGTGTAGATCACGATGAGGCTGCCTCCCTGCTATACTACGTTATCCTGCTACATTGACTAGACGACTTGTAATCCACCTGTTACGGTTTCAAGTTGTTGCAACCTTGCCTTATTCAAGCCCATATGCGTCCGTTGCAGTTTCATGACTACGGTGTTTCCTAGTGGCGCACCGCGGATACTGTATGACTGACGCTGATTGCCAACGTGTAGGCACCTCAACTCTGAACGACCTATTTCCGGCATTAGTTCCTTCTCCACCTCATTCGCTCTGTAGCATCGGCTTTGTTCCTCTGAATTTGTGATGGTACCGCACCGTGGCACCATCCCAACTTTCACATGCGTTTGTGCGTCGTGTGATCTAATTTTTCGTCACGGGCCTGACCATCTATCCTTTGTAGGCCCCTTGCTGCATTATCTTAAGTTTGTAATCGATTTCGATGTAATGTTGCATTGTCCGTTTGAGCCACGTTTACTTCATCCCTGCAAATCCCATCATCATTCAGCTTTTTTCTCATATCCGGCCACCAACATACGTCGCATGTCGTTTCCACTTGACTCATCGTTCGTCTGCAATCTGTGCCCTTCAGCTTTATCTCCTTCTTTTGTGTTATCACCATAGTCCGCGATTTCGGCGCTATATGCGTTCCCCACGTGACAGTCGGCCATCGCTGTGGCAGATTCCCACCCACTCATATGCACGTAACTTACCGAATAGCCGACCTGCTTTTCCCTTGTTTCTCATACATGTTCCTCGTATCTACGGTTTGTTTACAGGTTTCGCCCACATTGATGGATCGGTCGGCCGTGCTTGCCTCGCTCGGTTTGACAGAACATGTGATGCGATTCACATCTACACATAGCTTCAATTCCTGCCGATCGGTTGCAGCTCTGATGGAAGAGTTCGTCACTGTTTGCATCAAGTACGTTAATAGCACTTTCCGGATTGGTTTCCGTTACGTACTTTGGGTGGTGGATCCGCGATTCTCTGGCGTTCCTTCACCAGATTGATGTATCCTCGAAAACTCATGCCTCCTCGAAAATGGTTGTTCGGGCTGTTTTATCCTAACTCTTTTATACCTCCGCTGTCAAGTGCTATACAATCTATCTGACACATCGCCCGTTTCGATCACCATACTCTTTGACACACTTGTTGTTGGGACTCGAGTTGTACCTTACGGTACAAACAGGTTTTCAGCAAACTCGTCTTTCCTGGTGCATTGCAACGTGCGCCACTCGTTGTAGCTCCTTATGTAGCCCATCGTAATGACCGCTTCGAACCCCCTTGTTTCCCTCCACTTTGGTGACCTACGAACATTTCTCGGTCTCCGTGTTTCGTCGGTTTTTCCACTCTGCCTTCAACTGAACCACTGTAGCAACGACATCGTTCACTTCGCGCGTTACCCCAGCCATTATCTACTTTCTAGTAACTGGTAGTTATTTTATTTCTACATCACTCCACCCCACCCCCTCACTTATTTGCTTGTGTTCGAACATTAGGTGCATAGTTCAATCACCGCTCTAGACGTAGACACACGGGCCTCTGCTCATGGGACCTACATCTTCAAAGTCCTCGCAAGCATCTGCTCACTGATGCGCTACTCGCATCTACCTGCCACCGTTTGCTGTTCGGCTCAGACCGAGAAGGCACCATAAGAGAGGCATTCGAAACATGGACTTCCTGCGGCGTGCATTCGGACTCTCCGATCCTTCAATCTTTTCGGCAGCTTCTCGGTTCATACACACGTCCACACATGGAATACTCAATAGTGTTGGCAGCCATGACTGATGAGGGATCTCACCACCTTGGAGATAACTAAACGTCAGGCAACCAAAAACGCCGAAGGCTTTTAACATTTACTGTATGAACAAGGACTTCACGTGCTCCGGGTATTCAGTAGACGATCTCGGCGATTGCGTGGGGGCATTATCATGATTTTGAAGGACGCCGACTATCTGCTGGGGTTCAGTCACAACAGTAACCTGAAGGGTCACCATCACAAGCTAGCAGTGCGGTACAGTCATTTGGAACGTTGTCGGAATTTCTTATTCATACGTGTTTGCAAAGCACGAAATGCCCTTCTTGAACCTGTCACCTGTGTTTCCACACCGGTGAAGTTCAAAGCCCCGCTTGGCCGTACACTCATTTCACTATGCCATCTCACATGGCCAACTGCCCATGGCCGAACGCCAGTGTCTGGTAGGGATTTCACTGCCATTCAGCTCGCAGAATACGTTCCACATTTTTCATCTTTTACACTTGTTCATTAGGTGACACGGCTTTATACAAGCGTCGCATTCGTTGCCATTCCTCATGGACTCACAATCTTTATTGCGTATATCTCAACTAGTCTGCCTGTGTGAACTTGCCTTTTACTGACACTTTCTTTATGTTACGCTATTCACTATGGTCCTTCTACAGAACCTGCTTAATTTTAGCCTTCCACCCATATCAGGTTTAGTTATTTTTAAGGCACATCATTCCTGATTACACGATTCCACCGACTTGAAGGCACCTTTCGTGTCAAAGAACGTGAATATGTTGCGTCACCAACGTAACTAGTGGTGCTTCGATAACTGGTGTAAAGCAAAGGTGTGATCAGTGCTTCCTGGATTTCTACGAAATCCGCCTTACTCTCCACGAATCTGGCTTTCACAGGTGCCAGTCAATCTGTAAGGAACGACAGAGGCGATAGCGATCAGATTATTATCTCTACCACACTCTTACTTTGGAAACTGACATTGTAACGGGACAGCTCCAATCGGTCTGCTCAGTCTCTTGTCTCCATGGTTCCACTAATGAATCTTACAACTAGTCCAAAACAGTTGGTCCCCCGGATCGGAGGATGCACATATGGTCCAAGACCCCCGCACAATTTCAACAGTTGGATCTCCCGTTTTATGTCTTCGTTAGAGGGCATGCTCAAATTTGCGGCCTATGAAGCAGGGCGATCACTTGCCTGTTGCATATGCTCTAGCTAACAGGTGGTTTATTGCTCCTTTGTTGCACCAGACGGAATAATTCACGAGATTTACCAATTTCAACTGCCGTTTCCATCTCCGATGCATAATGAGACCGTTAGGTTTCCCTATCTGTTTTCAGATTAACACATAGTTTTCCCTTTAGATATCAACAATTCTTGTTGCGTTCATCTTCATCTGGTATGTGTCGGTTAGCACGAAGATGTTTGAAAGACTGCGTAGAGATTCATGATCAAGGTCGACAACCTGATTTGTCACACTAGACGTACTGGCTGCAAGTAGCATCTGGTGAATATGGGATCAGTGATCTCCAGCTATGTCCACTAAGCGCTTACTTTGATCGCATTCCGGCGTACTTTGACACGTGTTCAGCACCAGTTGAATAGCATCTCTGCCTTTACAGCATCGTCTCGGGTGCCCACCGAAACGTACGCGATCAGTGCACAAACAATTGCATAGTCTGAGTCCCTGTTTGTGTTCCAGATCGAGCGACGATCTTACACAAATACCAGCGATGCACTCGATTTTTGTCCATGGTTGCTTTGTGACTAGTGGACACCATGTCACCCTCCGGTGGGTGCTGTGTCGGAAATTGGTGTCCACAAGATATGGGCAGACACATTCATTCAAATGTAGCAGCAGCTCATTGTGGAAGCCCACGCGGCATTGACCGCCAAGCTGAGGCGCATCATTGGACAGATATGCGACTTGAGCCTTCAGATCACCAGCCAGCACTAAGGTAGCTGTACCTCTGTGACGAAGGAGCTCGTTCATTTGGTGGTAGAGTCAGCATTGTAGTTTGTGGGCGCGTAGGTAACAATGACAGTCGCCTATTGGCGCCACGAGACTTCGAAAATTTGGAGGAAGCAACTAGTCGGACGGCGCACATCTGGTCACTGATAGGAGTGCAGTTGATCAGAGCGGCTTCAGCCCCGGGGCACGAGGTAATGCTCATAGCGGCTCAAGCGACATTTGAAACTGCTTTAACTCCGGATAGATGTAATGATAAAGTGTCGTCAGTTTCGTATGAATGGGATCATAGGCTGTGCACAGAGATCGATTCTGGCAGGTGAGTCTTGGATAAGCAACGCATATCGCTCTATCGGATCTCTAATGTACAGGCAACTGCCGCCTGTTGACCGATTTGCATTAAAGTGTGCACGTTGTGACGTGCTAGTTTTGACGACAATCGAGGGTTCCAAATAGAAGCTGATGAGATGAAGTTGTCCGCTTGGTTTTACATGGACTTGGCTGAAACGAAGCGACCATCTACGATCACGTGTGAATGGAAACTAGAAGGCAAACTCTTAATATAGTAACATTGGGGTTGGCCACGAATTGAAGGTGGAAAGAGGGGGGGAATTAATTTGGAACGGAAGAAGGAGGATGAAAACGCGTAAGAGGAATATATCAACACGAAAAGACCCGATCATTAAAATCCCCACTCCTATTTATCCCGCTCGCTGCGACAGCTAGAGCGCTGTTAGTTAAATGCGACGACCAGAGTACCAAGAAATTATTTGTGGAGGAGTTTATTGCATTTGGTGGGCAGGATACCGTCAAGTTACTCAGGCCTAGACAGGAGAACGATTGGAATTCTCATCCAAATCCTTTGGCTCAATGCTGACCGCAAGACAGTGAGAGTTTGGCAGTGGGCTGCAGAGAGTTCTTTTTAACAGCTCACTAACCCTCAATCTGGAGGACCAGGAGGACTGAGCTCGTCTTGCCTCTAGCCATGGGTCGTTTTGTTTTGCGTGGCTTTAAAGAGGCAGGAAGCATTGTCCATTACAGCTCAAGGGACCGTTGAGGTACACAAACCATCGTATCACCGTAAGGTCCAGTCTCGTCGTGATGACCGACATCGTAAAATGATAACGTTCTAGACGCCGTGCAGAGACAAAGGGACGTCGTTTAACCATTTCCTTTAAATTTCACTGCCTCGTGTCATAACTAACAGGCAACACATCAGTAGATTCACGTTAAACAGGCACTCCGATTAGGGAATGACACCAGATGTCGATTGCAACCCATATGCTTAAGGTTTAGTGCTTTACGTGGATCCAACCTGCATGGTGAGGCGGGCTTACATCACTCATTTTAATCATCAGCGACCATTTTCCGTTGCTTGGTCCCCGATTGTCCTTCGTCCGGCCGTGTCTGTGTTCTCTACTAACACATGTCTTCTCACTTTTCAGTTTGAAAAGAGCATGCAGCTGTGCTTATTCGGTGCCGGATGATTGTTGTTATATTTGAGTATCTGGTCCGTATGTAGTTTTTCGATAAACTGTCGTTTCCAGTGGTCCTGAACCAGTTCTACTTATGAGAACGTATAAAAATGACAACTGCCCACTGTTCTCTTCTTACGCTCCCATGAATTCGATGCCGTCGAATACACTGTTGATTAACTGATGTGTCCTCTAATTTGGTATGCTAAAGAATGATGGTGTCGCCTACGTAACGTACCCAAACTTTCGGTTCCGCAATTGGGAGAGCCATCTGTCCTACCTCTACAGAACCCATTCCAGAAATCTGCGATCCCATTAGTGTGTCTTGTCTGTTCGTAGATTTTGCCGTTGATGGTAAAGTATTTTATTAGACAAAATCCAAGCAACTTCATCATTTGTCTGCCCTCGATTTTACTGCTTGTGTCGGAAGTTGCGTGTTCCTCCAGTAGAGCAATTATTGTTTGTTTCGCCAAGTTGATGTGGATCGATGTGAACAGCGCTGTCACATCAAAAGAGACTGTTATTTCATTTCGTCCTATATTTGTGATTTTTAGTGTTGCTAGGACCTATTTTGCCGAGTTGCTCCATTGTTCTGCTCTCGCAGTTAGATGTTTTAGCCGTCTCCAGAGCTGTTTTTCTAGTATATATATATATATATATATATATATATATATCAGCAGTCTATAAGATAGACATAGAGCTAGCGACACGATGGGACGGAGAGGCGCTCCGCTTTTGTGTACATTTAGTATACCGTATAATCGCGGTTGTATCGAATCTTGTAGTTTCATCGTTTTGTGTTCCAATTTTGTGATGCACCCTATTTGTTCTAGTTTTAGCCGAGTGCGCTTGATATTGCCTTCTGAGCGCTTTATCGAATCTTCCTTTATCGGTTGGTATGCGTTTGTATCGCTAAGCAGATGTTGTGCCCTTATCATTAAATCGATTTTGTCCATTAGAACCGTAAAGCGTCCTTTGTCGGCTGGCAGTATAAGTATGCTCTTGTATATTTTAAGACTCCTCGGGGCTTTTTGTTCCGTGACTCTAAATATGTTGGTTTCAACTTTATGACTAAAAGACGGGATGATCCTGTGTCTGATCTCGTGTTGTACTTCTAATGTGATGTTGTATGACTTTAGTGTTGGTTTCAGTGCAGCGAGGAAATTGATAGGATTAGAGTCCTTGACTTTCTTTCTTTGCCTCCTAAACCTCGGACAATGGTTGCTTTTTCAGCATTCGATAAGCTTCCCTTGCTTAGGTTCCTAATCCACTCATCGTCTTCCCTAAGTGACTTCTGTTGCGAAATTGAATTCAGAATCCTTTTAAATTTCCGTTTGGTGTTGAACTGCGTCTGGTGTGTTTTGACAGCTATCGCTTTTTTCATTTCTTTAGTCCACTGTGATCCTAGCCTGGATAAGCATATTACTTTCTGTTGGCCAATCACCATTTGATATTTATCCTTCCGATTGTGTGCCACTGTGATCAGCAGACGCAGGATTCGTCGTCCATGCTGTTCCATCATTACTCCATCGGAGGATGATAGTGCAGACTCGGTGGCGAAATCTGCCTTCACAAGTATTCGTGAAGGAAGAACAACTGGTTGTTAGTGGAGGATTGCTGGCTGGGGAGCAGACATCAGCGCGTCGCCAACATCGCGCCTGAAACACAAGTGATCAGACACAGGATACTCCTCTGTCTCACTCATAAAGTTAAAGCCAATATATTCAACGCCACAAAACATAAAGCGCTGATGAGTCTCAAAATGGACAAGAGCATAGTTGTCTTGCCGGTTGCATGAACATGACCTAGCGGTTCGTCGTCATGATCATAATTCTCTGATGTCCGTACATACGGATGCCGAAAACCACCAGTCCTACATGGGGCGCGTCGAAATCCTCGAAAGAACCACAAACCAGCAAGCGCGGAAGTTTATTGAAGCCCGCTATTCAAAGCAGAACTTGCTCAGTAAGCACTTAGATCTCGAAGTCGCCAACGAGGCTCGGCGAAACAGGCTCTTTAAGCCATACTAACGATGTTGTCTAGTCTGGCAACGAAACGTCTGCAAATTAATCATTCGTCGGAGACCAGTGCAATAACCACATCTGCACCCCAATCTACGGATATTCTCTACCAATTCAAATCACTTTGGATGCTTGCACCTCACCTTGCAGGTTATAGAGAAAAAAATTCTTGAATTGATGCTCTCCTAAGCCTGCTCAAGTGACCATCTTCTGTTCACCTGTTGCATTTCGTGGTCTACCCTAGATACAGTGACCTGTCTCATACATTCTGTACTGTTCCCTTGACGATGAACACGTTTGGCTAGATACACTTGCTGACATGGCAAGGAGCCGACCTCAGTGGCGTTCGTGTTGTGCGTTTCTTTGTCCCTCCCCATCCCTTTTAGCCTCCCCCTCCAACCACGATCTCATTTCCTGGCGTAATATAATCTTACATAATAATTTTTCTTTTGGCCTAGTAGCCGACTCGTAGCTTACCGGAACGATGCCTATCCGTTGCCGGTAGCTCAGCTGGCATGTAACTGTTGTAATTATTTTCCTTTTTCTTTATGTATTGCGGCACAGTAGCTGAGGTGTTTCCCACCTCCAACTAACGTGTATGATGATGATGATGATGTCCGCTTGACAATAGAAACAAGTTCTACCCGAATGCGTTTTCTCGATTATAGCAACGCACTCGACTGTGTTAACCGCATATTGCTACTAAAAGATATACTCTTTTAATACATCCCTCCCTCGTCTATTTGTTGAGTGCTTATTTTGTTGGAGTTACTTAGATTACCTGACTCAATGACAGATGCTCCTCGCAACTTATCACTAACTCCGGTGTTCTTCAGGGAGAAATTCTGTCGCCTTTTCTCTTTCCTACTGATGTCAGCTCAATACCAGCCCCCCTCCTGGAAGCGATCCTACTAAAGTATACTGATGACATCATCCTGCGTACCAGTCATCAAACTGCCAATTGCTCACTCAAGTTGCATTACCTTTTGGACGATTTCAAAGCTCGTAATCTGTCTTTTAATGCATAAAGGTGTCATGATGTCCTTTTTGACTACACAATGGAGCCAAGTACAAGCCGGCACGTAGCCTTAAGAATCGCAAGTCTGGCTTGTAATCAGACTGGGCCCTCCTCCAGGATGATTTGGATCGAATCAACTAATGGGCAGATATAAACCACCTCTCCCTGAATCCTGCCAGTTGTCACCTACTGTCATTGCGCAGCAATCTTACCAACACCTACCTCTTGGGGAAGTATGTTTTACGGCGCGTGACCACAGAAAGAGACTTAGGTAGCATTTTGCAAGAAAGTCTTTTGAATTCGCTCCAATGTTCGAAAGCAGCAAACGTGGCGAACATGAATCTGAGACTTTTGAGGCGAGCTTTTGGTGTTTTTGAACGACGGTTGGTACCCATGCTTGTCAACTCCTATATCCGTCCCCACGTCGAATATGCCGTCCAGGCTTGGTGCCCATGGTTAAAACGGGACATTCATCTCTTAGAGCAGCCCCAACGAAGAGCTACGAAGGCAACACGCGGGTTATCTGGTCTCAATCATGAAGTGCATCTCAATTTAATCGGGATGTTTTCCTCCGAATACCGACGACTACGCGGAGATCTCATTCTCGCATATCGGATATTAACGGAAAGCGATCACCCGTGCAAATCGCTGTTCACCGTAGCCTCATATAAGCAATCGAGAGGTCATAACCTCAAGCTGATAATCCAGCACTCCCGATTAGACTGTAGAAAATATTTTTACTCTCAGAATCTGTTCACAATGGAATGACTTGCCAACGCATGTGGTAAACGCTCCGAACATTACAGCCTTCAAACAATTGTTAGACATTCATCTGAGTGACAAACAACACATTGTGGTGTGATGTACTAGGTTTAGACTATTGGCATTTCAGTTCCATGTCGGAATCTAATGTTTTTTATTTATTTTGCATTTACCATCCTATGGGTCTTGTAAAGCCAATGCTTTTTATCCCATCGTACACTATTGAACTATTAATCCGAAGGCAAGGGTTCGAGTCTGCATAGGGACCGGGCGACCCATGCAGTATACTTAGCCCACCTGCGATTGTTGCTGGTTACGTGGCGACGAAGCATCAATACTGCGTACCGGTGTACTGCTGATGCCAACTACGAGCAGCTCCTTACGCACTGCTCTAGGCTCCATATTGATGGCGATCGAGTATACTCTTCTGCATCAATAAAATGCCTAAGTGTAGCACTGAACTACGATTTATCTTGGATGCTTCATGTAAATGAAACATTCACCGAAGTCAGAAGATTGTCGTTCTACGCCTCGGGTGAGCGTCTCCTATATCCCTCTTGATTTGATACTTTTATCAATAGCTGTGTTTTTCCCCACTTAACATACTGCTCCTCTTTGATTTCCTCGATCTTCTGGGTAAGCAGTAAGTTAATTGTCCGATCATTAATTCTTTTATCTCGACGTAGCGACGTTTCTGATGCCTACTTTTGTCAACATACTTCTATCTACACACATATTTCCTTGCAAGAGCCTGTCGTCGACGATACAGGCCGATACAGGTCTTCCCCTTCACAAGGGTTTATCTAAATGTTTATCGACATCGTCTAGTAGGCAGAAGTACAAATTGGCATATGCCTGTTCACAAGCTCGCCGCTCGTCGGTCATCCCTTATCTGACACGCTTTTACTAGACCAATTCTGTCCTAGATTTAACAATACACATCGCGATATGATGGCATTTCCTATCTATCCCTTATTAAACCGCCTTTTATGCTATTGTTTCGTGACTGATTCGTCTTTTACTACGTTGTTGAGGTCGTGTATTGTAGCTGAGTAGTCATTCTCCTAGGTTGCATAAAGCATTCTATTGACATGTCTTGAATAAAACTTAGCCGTTCTTGGTAAACGGTGAGTGTGTCACACCACGTTCCCAGTCTAGCACAACTTGTTCATTCTTGTTCGTTGATGGGACGATCCTGCTTGTTCACTAGCGCTTAGCGTTCGTTTATGCAACTCATCAATGAGGCGCCACAATGAGGTCTCGCTTTCCGAACTACGCTCCGTAGACAGCGATAAGCAAAGACCTGAATGTGCCTCACTTTCTCAAACTAACAGATCCATATCACTGAATGGCGAACGAAAACACTCCTCACTGTGATTTTGCAAGCACAGCTGTTAAAAACAAACAAAATCTCCTGCCTCTAGATATGACACTTATTCATACAGTCATTTGTTGGTTTCACAATTTTTAACTGACTTCAGTGATCATGCATTTATCGCTGCTAATGCACTTCCCATGGAACGAGATTTGTTCGGCAGCTTCCAGTTGTCAAAGGTTACAGGGTCATCGAATGTTTCCGCAATAGCGCTTTCATTTTTTAGGTGAACGCTTGCTGCTTTCTGAGACGACCCCAGCTAGTTTATCTAGCTTGACTGTCAGAGAAAGCAAGACGAAGTCTTCTGCACACTCCAATCCAACTAGTTCGCCCATGAGCAGCATCACGCCTGTATCGCGGGTTAAATATAACAGCTTTCCTCAGAGTGTTCTGCTACAAATGATGCTGCAGTACTGCTTTTGTTTTCATTTTTCAAATCCAAAACTTATGTATTCTATCCTCAAGGCGAACAGTCTCCCCTACCAAATTTATGTAAGTGAGACAATCCATCAACGGCGTTGCGGTGGATTTTATTTTAGTTTGTTCCGTTGTGTTCCTTCCGATGAACGCTTTCGGATCCCGCCTTCTACCAGTGAAGGTAATGAACTTGACACGAGCATTTCACAACCGCGACAGCCCGTTCTGTGCCACTTCGTAGTGCTCTGACAGGTTTTGTACCCGAGGCCGTTCCTGCTACCTGCTGAAATCGAAAAAAACAGTCTTTTGGTTTCGGGGAACAGAATCACTTGAAATTGTTTCATCACCTTTTCCAACGCTGCAGACCCTACAATCCCTGAAAAAGAGTCTTTCAATGTTGAATTTTGCCCGGTTCGTTTTTGAGCACAGCTTGTTCCTCCCACTGATTACAAGCATGAATCAATCGCCACCCTGCCATTGATCTAGGTGGACTTGCACGTATGGAACTATCGACTCATACATACATTCTTGCCTTAGTGCATATATTTTGTCACCTGAGCACTTTTTCTGCACGTGAATGAAATCGCTGTTTTTACAAGCATCAGATCGACTCGGCTTTAAACCTCCATAGCACCCTACAGGCCGCACCCACGTCCTGTAACTTCGTGTGGTATTTGATTTTTTACGTTGCATCAACCATGTGCCTTCATCTCTAACTGTGATTACTATTTGTGAACTTTCACCATGGTGTTCCAGATGCTGCTATCTCTTACGAATACACACCTACCTGAGGCCAACTATGTGCGTCTCCCATAGCTTTCCTCGCTGACGATACCTACAATGTCATGACATTAGTGTACTTACGTTAGACTAAAATCGGTCATAAATTCCATTCTGTGGAATAAACTTGTCAGCTGCTTACGTTGAATCCTCTGACATTCTGTTCAAAAATCTACCGCCATAAACTTGTGTTAGCTTACATTTCGCAACCCACCTTTTCATTCTTCCAAATGAACCAATACCATATCATCTGTCATTCTTTGCTGAGCGTCACACCTCTGTCTAAACCGTCATTTTTCACTTATGGGGTACACGCCTCTCCGCAGTCAATTACTCTGGTATTTTTACAGCGTTTGCAAATTAAGCGGATGTATGATGTTTTTTGTGCCAACACAAGGAGCCCTCCATGTCGAGTAAACCGTTGTTACAACCACCTTGATACCACTTTTTTAGAAAGGAGTATGCTGGATTTTTAATAAGCCTTTCACATAAAATATTCTCACTTTACAGTGAACATTTTTTCGACTAAACTGCTCAATTTTCAACCCTAGGAGGTTTTCTAACTAACCAGGAACCTTTCTTGATTCCTATCGAATATTTTTGATCGAAATCGAGTAAACTGGACCATGCGAGAAGTTATGCAAAAAGGATCGCGACACCGCTCTAGAATTTCATAAAAAAACAATGAAAAAGCACATTCTCGAGGTAACGATGATGTAAGCGAACGTCACCGGCGTAGTGGTTATTATCAAACTTGTATTCGATAACTGGAAAAAAGCCTACGAGGCTGCTCATGACCCTACTATCCTCGAGAACAAAGCGACAATCATCATCAGTGTCCAAAAAACAGCGTACAAGAAACTAACCCCGATGATGCACATCAAGGAGACCGTCGAATTGCATTCGGAATACTTCTATCAAGATGTTTCAGTGGTTGAAGAAGAACCATGTCCACCTGGCCGTATCTTCGATTATCCACTCCCTCATAAAGCTGAATATCACGCTCAAAATGCGTCAGATGCCTCACGACGACAAACTGATAGGTCTGTACTCTCAACCTTTTGGCACGCGAACCGCATGGCGAGATGAGCGTCTCCATCGACGACGCCGGCCCGTAGACTTAAGGATCACAAGGCTGTCTTGTAATCTCAGGGCGCCAGTTGGAGCCTGTGTAGGAACCGGGCGACCCTCGTAGTGTCCTTGCCCCACGTGGTTGCGCGGCAACGAAGCATCGGTACTGTGTACCGGCGTACTGTTGGTGCTATTTTTTCCATCGACCATAGCGAGTTCAACGTTTATCTGCGTCGAACGCGGGCTCGCTTAAGCGGGGACTGCGCAATCGTTATCTTTCTTGCAGTCAGAGGCTGCATGGTTATGCCAGTTAAAGTGATGAATAACAGAGATAGCTCACTCAAAGATCATCAACGATGACATACGTAATGGCGCAAACTTCTCCATTCGAAAAGTACTACAGGAAGATGAGCTTTGACAGATGCATGCTTTTCATGTGATCTTTTCAGTGCCGATAACAATAACTTGGACTTCTACACGCTTGTCATCTGGTCTAGACCAACTTGCAAACAAACATGGAAAAACAGAAATCCCGTCTCTACGTCTAATGATCATCCTTAGACTGACCAATAGTTTGAAGCCAAAGCACCGGTTTGATCCAGCTTATCACAACAGCATCGGTGAAACGGTGGGGGCGGGAATCGGTCTGCCTCAGCAGAACTCTGGATGATGTCCTGACCTCAGTTCGGTGACTTGAAGTCACTGATACTAGATACCGAACTTGTTCGTCTCACTGTACCTTTCATGTTGTTGTGGGTAACGAATTGTTTCAAATTTCTCCATGTTCACCAAAGAGTTGGGGTCGCGCACACGTTGCAAGCCCGTGGCGGAGCTGTACGCTACCGGGCGCGTCCTCATGTTGCGGATTGGCGAGTGTCTTCCTTGTGGAGTAACTGCAAATAAGTCTCGTTTGCTTTGGACGCGAGATTTATAAACAGTCTCGGACAATCATCGGCAGCGTCTCAGAGCGTGAGGAGTTCTGGGCTGATCACCTGGTTCTCCATCAAATACCACTAGAGCTCGTACTGTGCTGTGTCAAAGCCAAAGTGACCGGTTATAGGGTCACTGACCACTTAATTCTGTAACCAGAAGTGATTGTTTACTCGAGGGCTGATGAACACCCTTGCTATCCACCGGCTTCTCTGTGGACTGCTACCGAACACAAAAAGGCGAATGAGCCACCCGGCTGTCAACAGCCTTCGTGAATTGCCCCGCTGCCTTACGGGTGAGGTCTTTATGACCAAAGGCCTGGGGGTGGGGTCCCATAAGACAGCCGTCTTCCTCGGCCTGGGTAACCGGGAACACCTTTGCCCACACAACACAAACCATCTAAAGCCGTTAAACTTTCCATTGACTCCCAGTTTTCCCTTTTTGTCGTTATCACCCATGTGTTGTGACACTGTCACTTGTATAATGGTCGTGTTGAATAATAATATATCTACACGTTGCAAGCTGACGATGTACGGTAGATGCCTGATAATGAATAACATCATAACCCGCATGCCACACGGTGTAAGGACCACCCTTTATTCGTCCTATCGAATGGAGTTCCCTTCGCTTGACTCTTACATGCTGCACCAGGCAAAACCGTGTTTTCGAAACTAAAGGTGTCGGCGAAGTTTATGCTGTCCATCCCGACACCCGACCGGATACTAAGCCTAATCATTCAAGTGAGCATCGGAACCGTAACGCAAGAGCTCTGTGTGAATCGCATCCTCAGTATGATGACGAACATGCCAAGAGTAACAGCGGGATATCCTCTCGCCAAATGTCCGTTTTTGATCTTGTCGATTGCGTCCTTGTTGTTAATTTGTTTTCGTCCCACTTAAAAGTATAACTTGTGTCCAGTTTCATGTAGAATACCTCCCAGGTGGTTTGGATAACGTCCACTTTAAAGTGCAAATCGTATCCGTTGTGGCTCTTGACCTCGATGATCACAATAGAGGCATCACAGTCACTCACATTTTGGACACCTACGAATTGTCTACTTATCAAGTGACTAAACCATTCTCTCTTGGCGAATTATCTTGTACCGCCCATCTGGCGTACCCATCCACTGTAATTGTCCATGCTACTTTGTATCTCAACACCGTGCCCAACTTTTGTAGCCCATTTTTCTTTTTGCTGAACTGCTTTTACGCGTCAAGGTGCATTTGTGCATAGTTTCTATCCTTGCACTTGCCATATGCAATCACTTTCCATGATTGAGCTTGCTCCGTCCGTTAGGTGGCGCATCATCGTCAGGATGGATATTTTGGCTCATTACAGCGACATGCCGATCATTTCTCTGGATAACAATCACACTCTAAAATGGAATTGCCATCGGGAGATTGATACCTCTGCAATCTAACTAAATGGATCTGATAAACGTTGCGAGCGGCTCGGTCATTATCATCATTATACACATTAGCTAGAGGTGGAAAACACAGCTACTGTGCAGCAGTACTAAAGAAAAGAAAAATTGCAACAGAGACACGCTGGCTGAGTCACTAGTAACAGATGGCCATCGTTCTACCGAACTAACAGCCCGGTTATTGTGCCGTAGAAATGTTACCTTATGCCATGTAAATGAGATCGTGATTGAATGGGGAGTGGCGAAAAAACTCATAACACAGACGCCGTTGAGGTTGGCTCTTTGCCATGGCACGCGCTTCTGTCGTCCTTCGCCACCTCTCCTGTTCGAGTCTACCCATTCACCTGTCGGTTTCAATCCCTTTTCCGGACGAAACTATTAAAAAGCCAGCTTATTGGTCGATTGGCGGATATCTATGTGTTCCTCCCACCAGCAACGCATATATCGGTAGTTTACTTTCGGAGAGACAAAGAAACTCACAATACGAACGCGATTAAGGTCGGCTCTTTGCCATATCAACAAGTGTATCCAGCCGGACATGTTCATCGTCCTTCCGACCTGTGTCTGGAAGTCAAGAGCCACCAACCGACGCCAACTCCGAACTGAGACTTTTCATTCATCTTGACCGAGTCATCGCTTGGTCTCCTCTCCTCTTCTTCCATCCACACCCTGGTCGCGCAAATCGCAACACGGCCCAGCCATCGATGCTGAGCGTTTCACTTCCACTTCCTTTGTCATAAACAAGGTGCCGAACACGCTAGTTCCTCATGCGGTGTTCCTAACCATTATGATCTAAATTGCAAAGCCTACCTTAATCGAACGTGACTGGCTCCTTTATGTCTGTCGATCTGATAGACCAGATTTCGCAACCGTACGGAAGGGTTGAAGGCAAAATTCCCATTTTACATTAGAATATTGAGAGCAGGTAGGAGATCCCTTGGCAGCTCTATCGGTCCCGAATCATCACAAGGTGGGTGCTTACTGTCGGGAAACCTTACTCCTTCGGTGATCGTCACCTTTGAAGTAAGAGCAGAAGGACTCTACCATATGCGTTAGGTGGGTGGCTAGCAATTGCTCGCAACTTTCCTCTATCTGCGTGTAAATGATGTATTTCGGCAGATTGTTCCAACCAATTACCACTGGAAGGTAGAGCAGCTTGCAGACGGGCGCGAAGTGTCCTGGACTTAAATTCTTTTCACTTGTGCTCACTTGTCGAGCTGCCCACACTGAGATGGAAGAACTGCTACAGCTCACTTCCAAGCTCTCCCGTTTAAATGACATGAATCAGAATGCACATCCCGTCAGACTCAGCAATTTACACAGTGCGGGTTACATGGTAAATGTGTTGAGTTAGGCTGAATATTGATTAGGATGTTAGATTTAACATCCGATTCGATTAATTACAATGTCCCTGAAGGTGTTAAATTATGTGCAAGGGTAGAGTAATTGGGTGTATAATTTTCTCAACCAATCAAAGGTTAACAGGGGTAATAATCAAATCGAATGATCAAGTACCGAAAGATGTGGGCCACGGTGAAAGTAACACACGTACGAATTGCTTCTGTACGCACAGCTTCGGCTTGTGCTGGTGGATGTGGATCGTTTCAGCAATGGATAGGAGATTTTTACGGAATTCGCGCGAAAATCTCTCAGAAATGGGAATAGATAACTTGGTTATTTTGAGAGCATGCGTGACCGTGCTCGAGGATGTGCGACATGACGAAGCTATTAGAAAGCCCCTCGCTTCACCGCTGTAAAACCACTTCGAGATGTGCTAGCGAATATTGGTAGACAGGCGCATCGTAGTACGACCCACATGTTGTACACCACAAAAGCACGAGTATTGATACACAACCAGGCAGTGTATCTTTCAGAACTGCGAATAACGACTTGCTATGGTATACTATGCGCAGGTGATCCGCGAAATAAATCTCACCAGCGTCTTTCATGGTCGAGAGGAATGAAGGCCCTCTCTTCGGAGCTGGCCTCGGTTGGAGCTTCACGGCTCCCTGTTTGGTGTCCGGAAGACGATGAACACGTTTGGCTGGATACACTTGTTGATATGGCTAGGAGCCTCCCCCTCCAACCATGATCTCATTTCTTAGCATAATATAATTTTACATCATAATTTCTCTTGTTGCCTAGTAGTCGGCTGGTAGCTTTCCGGAACGATGCCCATCCGTTACTGGTAGCTCAACTGGCATGCAACTGTTGTACTTATTTTTTATGTAGCTAGCTAACGTGTATATATATATATATATATATATATATATATATATATATGAATATTCACCAACCAAAGGTGTATAAAGCAGTTTTTGATGACTTGAAATATAAGCATACTGGGTAATGGTACATACACTTTGTGTCTACATAATACGGTCACCAAATAGCTATTGTGGGAAGATAGGGCAGCATCAACGAGGCGGCTTCCTTGCGGCTTTCACTGTCCCGCGTTATAATCAGTCACAACACCGCTGTTAGCACCAAATACACTTTTAACAGGCAGTCCGACTAAGAGATGACGACAGATACGCCACTGGTGTCGAATGTGAGCCAAGCACAAGGCGAGTCACGTGGACTGCAATCTGGAAGGCGAGACGTACCAACAACGCTGAGTTTGGTCATCAGTTACTCTATTCGCCCACCACGGATAATGCGCCGCCTTACATCTGGCAAACAAAACAGGGTCCTCTTCCATAAGCAGTGCTCAGGCATACGTAGTACGTGCCAAGCTAACTCAACTTCTTCAGTGCTATCTGTTGTTACAAGCAGCTAGTATGAGTATCACCGTCTATGCACATCGTCTTTACTGACACGTTGGTGTCATCCGACAACAGCAATGCTTCGCAGACAACGAGAGTCAAATATTTTGAAGGCACCACATGTCCTCGGTTCAGTGGGGTCAGGTCTCACTCCAATAGTATAGAACAGTCCTCACTGTGGCCTTGTAAACACGGCCTGTTAGACCGAGACAACCCCCTTCCTGACGCCATAGATGTCGCAGTGCGTGAACTGACTTCAATTGCTGTGCGTCCATCGTTGCTGGTACAGACGCCAAGGCAAGTGAAACGATCATCTACCTCTAGTTCCTCGCTTTCAACGGTCAAGGGGTTATCAAGTGGCTGGTAGTCCTGCGGCAGCATTTTGAAGCTGCGAAGCGCATGCCAAATGATGGGCACCTCAACGCCTACATCGTGAGGCTTCGTAGTGGAACAATCCGTGATAGAGTCCACTACGAAATTGAACAAAAATGTGGAATTGGGCAACCCTGATGAACACCACTTGTTGTCAGAAGGCTATTCTACAGGTCACCGTAAACCATGACGCGGCCTGTGTTTTTCGAGTACAGGGTGCGTAAAACCTTCACGAACTTCACGGAAATACCTTTCCGCGCAGGTGTCTGGAACAGAATGGATCGATCGATTGAATCGCTCACTCCTTGAGTCGAGGGACACAGCTGTTGTTGGCCTTGGTAGGTGGGGCACTGCTCTAGTATCTGCCGCAGAGTGAATACGTGGTCTATACAGCCACGTCCTGGTCGGAAACCTGTTTGCTGTTCCGTAATCCGGAATTCCCGTTCCGCAGTGAGGCGTCGAACAAGAATTGAGGCCAGTAATTTTGTCACCACTGGCGTTAGGCTAATATCCCTTTGGTTAGCACAGTCGGTGCGACTACTCTTCTTGTATATTTCCACTACAGCCGACTCACTGCAGTTATTTGATGTGATCTCTTCCTTCCAGACCTGTTCGAATAGGGAGATCAGTGCCTTTCGGAGGACCTCACCACTGTCTTTAAGTACTGCGGGTGCTAGCAAATCCCTACCATCACTTCGAAAGCGATTGTGGGCTGTGATCGCGTTTTGAGCCTCAGTCTTTGATGGATCGTGTAATCTAACCGGCCTTGATTCGATCTGCACCACCTGAGTAGGAAGTGGTCCGGAAGCAAGGGACCAACCGAAATGCTCTCGAAGTGCTTCACACAAAGAACCCTACGGTGCTCCTTATTGTGAATCATTGTGCGCGTGCCGTCTCTGATTGTCTGGCTGACACCTGGTTTCCTGGGACCAGTGGTGCGGATCAGTAAGATTAACTTTGCGATAATTGCCTGCTGTTCCTGCTTCCTCCATTTCTTGAGCCCGAGAAGTCCACCACGCTTATTTTCACTTCACTGGCTCCGCTTTAGTTTGCCCCTAATGGCCGACCAGTTACAATGTGCTCACAGCCTGCCGATAATTTTCTTCTGAATTCCAACAGGTTCATCGACTTCTCGGAGATCCAGTGACTGGTGCGGTGGCGATTGATAGTGCCGCAAGCAGAAACTCCCGCATCGTGTATGGCCTCCGAGATTCTATTCCACTGAAGCTGAATCTCATTAGGTCAATTGAGCAAACGTTTGCTACACTGGTCATCCTTGTATGTTTGCCTTACTGAAGACTGATATAACTCCTTAGTTGCCAGTCGAGCTTGGCTTTTGCTGTCTCCCGATAGTTCATGGAAAAAGTACAGAGTCGACGCAGGTATTCCAAAACCAGCAAGAGTACAGTATGGAACAACGCCACCTGTAACTTATGGCAGCGTGATCAATTTAGGTCCAAAGCTGGTCAGCTACAGATGTACACTAATAGCAAAGATAACGCGAAACTTCTACGTAGGACTCCACAAAGCCGTAGCTCGAAAGACGAATAAGTGTGTTATCCATCGAGAATTTTTACTATAGCAAGAAGAATTTACGGAAGCGCCGTTTACCCCCTCCGCTGATTTTACTATGGTTTATCCCGAGTTCATTATAAGAGTGGGGTGGCGGAGCAACATACTGTGCCCAAATCACCAGCTTTCATCCAGAAGACAGCCTCGGTATCAGTTGTCACCTTCATAGATAAAGATTAGAAATCGTTTCTGCTGACTGGTGCGGCGCGATCGATTGTCCCGTAATCTTCTTACATTCCTGTTCTGTGACAGCTCACATATGTGTCAAGCAAGAGTAGGCAGATTAGCACTGGCTGTCAGCCGTTTTAAACTTTGCTTTGCACCGTCGAAATGCAACGCTTTCCTCCAAGCCTAGCAGGGGCCGCCTCCTGTGATGACCTATGTTGGTGATCAACTATAATTCGTTCCGAAATTCAGCTACCTAGGCAGTTGTACCAACGTCTGTAGAATCGGAGAGGAACTCAAGTACCGTATAGGAAATTCTCGAGGTGCTTTTGCTAACCTTCCCCACATATGACGCTGAGGCTGCATCAATCTGTTCCTGATGGGTTGAATGTATAATGCAGCCGTACGTTCGACCCTAACATGCAGTTGTGAAACCTGGCCCATTAGATCAGCAGACGTACAGAAGTTAACTACGTTCGACCACCAGTGCCTTCACCGTTTGGCTGTTATCTGACGTGACCACCGCGTAAACACTGAGCTTGTCTGACGCCTTTTTTATTAAACAGGAAGAGGAGGTTCATCTCTCAGCACCGATGGTTGGGCACGCGTTGCATAGGCTAGCACACTGATTCCCATGACGTGCGTTTGCGTGCCGGGGGTGTGGATGGAAGAAGAGGTGAGGCTAAGCGATGGCTTGGTCAAGAGGAATGAAGTCCCTCACTTCGAAGTTTACATCGGTTGGTGTGATTAATAAGTTCGGTTGGATACACTACTTGACAAGGCGAAGAGCCGACCTTAATAGCATTTTTGGTGTGAGTTTCTTTGACCCTCTCCTTCCAACCACGATCTCATTTCTGACGTGTAACAACTTTTTGCGATGCAATAGCGGGCTGCTAGCTCTCCGGAACGATGTCCATGCGTTACCAGTCGCTCAGCTGGCGTGCCCCTTTCGCGTCATTTCTCTCCTTTCTCATGTATTGCGGCACGATAGATGAAGATGATGATGATGTTTGTCCGTTACGTTGACCTTCGTCGGCTGTCTGGCTTCGAGCACCGTTGCTTGCGCTCTATTGCTCGTATGTGATTTCTTCGTCACGTAACCAATGTAGAAGTTAGCGTGTCTTGGGTGGAGCCAGCGACCAGCTCGAGGTGCTCATCCTGCTGCGCCAGCTGTAGTGGCTTGGACACTTACTACGCATACCCGCTCATTATCGTCTGCGTCGAGTGTTGTTAACAGTTGCTGGACTGGACTAGAAGAAGCGTCGCGGTGGACACCCCACAGCTTGAAGAAGCCTCATAAAAAAGCTAACGAAACACCTTGTCTCGGTCGGTTTATCTCGACTCCCTGGTTAAGATTTCAGATTAGTGTCACTGCTTGATCATCCTGAATGTCATTGCTCAAAACTGATGTTAATTGTGGACATGTATCTCTGCGTGTTGCGGTGCTTTCCCTTCCATAATAAAAGCAATTAAAAACTCAAAAGCTGAGGGAAAAGTGGACAAAATAAGTGCATGCTCTCTTTTTCTCATACCTGCCCTGTCTTCTTATTCCGTCATGATTCCGATGGCGCAATATCTGTACCACAGATGATATATATATATATATATATATATATATATCGCCTGCGCCTGGAGATGCAACATAGATAAATAATGTATATGACGTTAGTAGTAGGTAAGTAATCTGCCGGCCGACATTATTGCGCGCTTGGCTTGTAACCCAGAGGTCACCGGTTTGGTATTGCGGTACAATATTTGTAGTGTGTTTCATACATTCAGCTAGTGTGTAATGATGATGATGTCGATGATAGTCTCCCGTTCGAATCGGCCTAACTGCAGGCGCCCTCGCGGTCTGCACAGCGCTCGTGAAACTCGTGGTGATTGCTCGGCAGCGAAGCGTCGGTATGATATGCCACCATCAACATGCTTTTGGAACATTGATGATCAGCACTGCATTGCTTGAGCTGGAGCATTTGCGTCGCCCCAATTCTCAGCAGCACGTGAGTAGTCTTCCTAATGATGCTGTCTTTTCCAGCGCTCCTTACGCCTGAGAAACTAATAGAGTTGTTCCAGACCAGCCATCGCACTTCTCAGCTGTGACATGAAGCTATTCTACATTTGCATCTATGCCTGGAAAAAATGTGGTTCGTACGAACGGCACACGCTTCCTTAAATCTGCCACCACATTCACTGGTACCCGTCAACTTTGTCGTTGTATGAGCCTTTCACATGCCCACGTCTTCCTCCTATGTGCATACTGCTTTTCGAATGCCAGTGCGCCTGCTTTCTACTCCTCGAATGTTCTGTGTGCTTACTCGTCTGGCACCCTGATTACCTCCATCGGATTTCCTCTTCTTCTTCCTGGTGACCTTCGGTCACTGCACTCTCTGTCATTCGAAAATGCCATACCTCTATTTCCTAGTTCCACGGTTCCCTTTTCAGTATGAGATCAGCTCAGCTTTTTTGATCGCTTTGACTTCCTTATACATATGTTTGACTTTACTTAGAGTCCTCATTTTTCGTTTTGCGCTCTCACTGTTTACCAACTAGTGAAGGGGGCATTTGTCTTCATCTTCTTCGTTTATCGTTCCTGTAGTGGTCATAACCACAATTGTGTCGGAAGCTCCCATCGCCATTTCAACTCTTCGCACTCGAGCAACATTAACTCCAGTGTGTAATACTGGCTTTTCCTCTGTTGTAGTTCTGCTGCTCACACAGTTCGTGTCCCTTACCACGGTCGTTCCTTAGGTCAGCTTTTGCGGCCTCTCTTGAGTTATGCATGATTACTGGCTATCCTCGACATACGCTTATTTAAGGTTACTGAGTGGGGCGTTCGCTTTCACACCGGCACATCATCTCAGCTAGGCACCACCATGTTGGATCTGTCCATTCCCACTCTGTATCGTCAATTGCGCCTCCATGTTCTAAATCCTCTGCACCCTCAACGGGCATTTCTCCCGACGAGTCTGACGCTTTTATTCCCAGTCCATCAACTCTACTCTATCTCTAGTCCACTCCAACTGTAACAAATCTCTTATTCCTATGTCGCTCTCGTCTTCCACCTTCCTCTAATCACTTGTACTAATGCACAAACTAGCTGACTTTTGAAATTGCCATCTATCCTCCATGTTATTCACGTGTGTTCAGATCGTATGGTCTTCTCAATGGTTTCCACACTTATGTTTCATAACTCGAGTTTCCCCCATGACTTGTCTAATCTTCACTGGGTCTATGTTGACACGCGAGATGCTGTAATCTACCATTTCAGTGGGGAGAATGCAAATTCCATGGTGGTATTGACGGGAGCTGCACCCAAGTGAACTTCCGGAGTGGCAATCCGGTGTGTTGGTGGAGTAGTGTGGCACAATTGAGCGGCTGGCTTGGTTAGGCTGGTGCAAGCCTTCATCCCCTATAGGGACCTCTGGGTCGCCGCATCAGTAGTTGGTTTCCTTATGCGACACCTTGCAGTATCGGAGTCACTAGCGCGTCTTTCTTCGATTTCTATTACCCGGTTTTCCACTTTCTGTTTTTCTTTGCATGCTACTTTGAATTTTACCACATTTTTTTGAACACCTCATTTATTGTTACTCTCGTGATGACGCTTGATATGGCAGTTGGATCTGTTTTCAGCTCGTGGATTTTGGGCTGAATCGCATTGAACGGAAATGTGATTAATCAAACTGTCCTAAGTATCTTCAATATAGTGTTTAAAATGAATTGTAATGAAATGTCATCGCGAAAAATTACCACTGTTTTCACGATCGGCTCTCATTTGGAGAGGCGGTATCCGCTGCCACAAATGTGTTGTCTTCAACTGCTCACCATTCGAGTTCATCAAGACTGGCAAACTAAAGTTTAGCATCCGGCGGACATCAACATTACTTACGCGGATGTCCAATTACTTGCTCGCGTTACTCCATTTTCGCCGGTGTTAAAACACTTGGTTTCCCCAGCTCTGTATGATCTTACTTGTTTTTCAGTTCTTTGCGAACTGGTGGTCTGTCAGCCAGTTAACAGCGTTGCACTATGATTTGAGAATACGGGACGCACGCATGTCTAAACAAGCTCTGCTTCGGTGACCCCACCGTTTACTTAATTGGGAAGGCTGGTGCCTCAGTTGCAGTCCTTATTGCATCCACTTTCTCTTTGCAACGCACTCGACACTTCAGTGTCCAATTAGTTCAGCACTTTATGGGGCCTATTCGGAACTGGATCATTCTGTGTGGTGAAGGCTTCCGTCGCTTCTGATGGCAGGAGTTCCACAATTATACCTTTGAAGTGCCAACAAGGTACTACCTATTGTCTACAATCGTCTTTCTCCGTTTTGAAAACCTAATCTCTGTACCATCAGTCATCGTATGAAAGTCTTCTTAGTCTACTTTTGGTGATTCCGCCTGATGCTGATATTGGTGACGCTGGTGGGGAGTACACCCACCAGTTCTCGCCGTTGTTCGCTACGATGTCTCGCCCCGTATCTTGGATTCATTGCACTTTGTGTAACGCGGGCAACTATAGTTCTGTTTTCGGCGCAAGATATTTTTACTTACTCCGACTAAATATTTCCGAGTTCCTCTGTGCGAGACAGGCGGTTTCTTTATTGTGTGGTTTTTATGCGGCCACATGTTTGGATACATCTTTGCTTGGGAGCAATCCACCGGCAAGGAGCATGCATCAGATGCTTAAGAAACTTCACAATAAATTCCTGACCGTCGTAGCAGACGTTGCTCGCACCGTTCGTTGGTGGTTACGTCTACCGGTAGACTATACGTTCTGAGTTCCACCCCAGCTTTGACTATCCCCTCAAGAAACTCCAGCCAGGGGCGAAACTTGGCTGGAATAGCAGCGTTGGAGGTGCAGCACCCCCAGCCTTTACCTATTTTAGACGCCGTCTAAGCACTCGAATTGACAGAGCTTCAGTTCTAGGTATACCGCGGTGCAAATATGTTGTTT